>JAFREQ010000009.1:2400000-3000000 GCA_025331565.1 Holacanthus passer | reverse complement strand
CTCCACCAATCAAATAGCCCAGAAGCTGCCATGCAGCTGCCCACTCCACACTCCATGTATTCCCTCTCTCTTGCTTCCTTTCTCTCTTTACCTCAAACCCCTCCTCGACCCTCCCCGCCCCCGGTTATCATCTCTGGGGTGTGTCCCTCACGGAAATTATTCCTTCACCACTTGTCGGGCGATCCAACCACTGTGAGGCAGACCAGCAGATGGGCGATCTGATTGGCTGTCAGCTTACGTTTATTTCCTTGTTGTCGGGATGTCAGATGAGATAAAACATTGTTCTGCTGCATTTGTCATGTCCTCTCTGTGGGGTTCATGAGAAACGAGAAAAGTTTAGGTTACGGGACATGTGGTCGAACAGATTGGCCCACGGCTGTCAGAGGTGTCCCACAGCATAATTTTTTAAACACATTTTCTTTTTTTGACTTTTATTTTCTGACCATCTGTCATTGTTACACACCTCGTAGCCGTAGTACCTCAATTCTGCCAAGACTCAATAGTTATTTGAACCTAATAATCCAGAATTTTTGGAAAAAGGTGCCATAAATTATACAATTTGGCAGCAAAATATGATGATTGCTTCTTTCAATGCAGACATTAGGTCACTCACTCAAATGTTGCTGTAAAAGAAAATTTGGCAAGCAGATTGTCGTCTTAACATTTCAGTAAAAACAATGCCTTGAAAGTGTATACAGTATATGTACCCACAAGAGTTGAGCTGAAAAATTGAATAATCATAGCATGTGTTTGGCTCATGCCAGTGATCCTCATTGTGGTTTTCTTGTTACTGTGTATGACCTGATCTGGCCAGAAGGTGGGTTATGTGAGCTGGAGGAGGAAAGAAGCCCAGTGAGGTTTTATTGTGAAGGAGTGGAGGAGAGTCTCGGCTCATATAGCTGTCCCTCCATAAATTGATTAATGAGGAACAGCTTCACGTGGAAAACAGAATGGATCTCACAGCAAAGGTGCACACACACACAGGACATGCGCATGTAAACACACACACGTTCATGCTCGTGCACGCGTGCATCCAAGTGCACCCTCTGGATGTGGATAGAGTTTGGCTTTCTGTGCTAACAAACAGGTGGTGGATTGGACATTCATAGCCGCACATACATTCAAGCACACGCACACACACACCTCAGGTGGTGAGTGAGCTCCCATGCTGTGTGGATTTGTATCAAAGCCGAGACATAAAACTGAACTGGCAGGCTGGGAGCCGTACCACTCCAGCCCTCCCGTCTGCTGCTTTGGGTAGAAGACTTTCTGTACATGCGTGTCTGTACATGGTTGTTTAAGCATGTGAGAAAATAATGTGTGCAAGGAAGTGATTTTTGCTTGCGCATTAGTGTGTATCTTTGTGCTCGAAAATCCTTTTTTTTTTAACTCACATTTTTTGCTTCTGTTTTTCCGATCAACCCTCCGGCTTTTGGCACAGCCCTTTCTCCGCTTGCCCTTGAATGTAAGCTGGATACTGGAGGGTGCTGAAAAGTTGTTGGATCACACAGAGTATTATTGCGGGTTGAAATATGTTAGTCTTTATGCGGGTGCATTATCACCCCGCACAATTAGGATTGTCTGACTTTACTCTGGATGACCTCACCTCGCTTGACGGAGGCCATGAACAAAGCACGAGCAGGTTTTTTACCATGGTAATGAGGTAAAAAGGAGACATGTGCACAACTGCTTACTTACACACTTGTGCTCACACACACGCACTCACTTGCACGTCGACACAGGCATATGCATGTCATGTAGGCAGACTCTATCTATCACAGTCTGCTGATTGTTACACAGGCATGCAAACATGCTCACATGTCAGTGTGATGCTTATTATGGTTGTTTATGGCGGTGGAAATGAACATTCTCTATGGTTTTGTCTCTTATGGGAGGGGATGATGGGGACTGTAAATCTACTTGATCTGCGTACACTGTCATGGCATATTACACACCCTTTTACTGTGGCTTTGTCTTAGCAGCGATAGCGACACCACATCAAATGCGTCTGCGCGCACGCAAACTCGCACACAGTTGGCGTACAAATCCCAGCCGCATAGCTCCCTGTGTTGCCTGTCTCCGGCCCATGCTGAGTGTGTAATGAGCAGAGCTTGAGTAAGATTAAGGCAGATATTGTACGGCGCTGGAGGATTGGTTTCACTTGGAGCCTCAGTGTTGTGGCGGGGCGCACTCCAGTGCTTCTGCTGGCGGGCTGAATGACCAGCAGGATCCCCACTGTTCGTCTCCTGTCATTTGTCATAGCGCTTTTGCTCAACACTGCTAATGTGTTTCGAGGCAAACACGTACCACCCATTGGGGGGTATCTTTTCTTTGGAAATGTGAACACTGTCGTAAACTGTAAGGAGGCGCGCTGGGATGATGGCCATGAAAGGATGAGAGACAGTGGTGAAGAGAAAGAGATAGTAGGGATAGGAGAGGGGTTGTTTGGGAGATGGAGGGTGGTGGTGGTGTGTGTGTGGGGGGGGGTCTTAGATATGTGATGTGGTTTGTTGGCTCCCTGTGAAGCACATGAGGAGGGTAGAGAGGAAGTGATTGTGAGAAGGAGATGGTGTTAGGGGGAGGAGGGAATTAAGGAAAGTGCGCGGGGTTTGGGGAGCAGAGAGAGGGAAGAACAGAGAGAAAGAACAAGGCCTCCGAGAGAAAAGGGGGATAAATAGAAACAGAGAGGATGAAAGATGAGAAAAGAAGACAGGACGTTCAAGTAGAGGGATGAAAAGCACAGGATGAGAGAAAAACACTGAGGGAGGGAGAGGAAAGAAAGGGTCCAAGGACTGTTATCATCTGGAATCTATAGAGAATGGATGGGCAGCATGAAGAGGCTTTAATCACATCCATCAACAACACTGTCTATTAAAGCCTGCTCTTCTACTCTGTCTTCCTCCCTCGGTCTCTCCAAAACCACCAAGCCGTGGTCAATTCGCCAGCACGCTAAATAGAAGATCTTTGTGAAGATGATGACTGTAGGCAATACTGTAATATCTATAGTTATTGAAAGGAAAGAGAACAAAGGCTATACAGCTGGTTCCTCATCCTCTTCCTCGCGTTTGCAGGTGAATGTTCGAACTCATTGACATTTACTGTTTTACAAAGACTAAGATGGACGCGCACAAAAGAGAAAGAGATTAACCTCTATTGTAGAGATGAATACTCTTGAAAGTATATTCTTATTTAAGTTTCGTAATGTTCCTGCATATGAATAGAAGAGAACTTTATTGTCCACCGATATGTAAAAGTAGTCTTTGGTGGCTTATTAAAACACACACACAGCACATACAGTAACAGCAATACTGGCTGTAAAACTCGACGTAATGAGAAACAAGAAAGAAAATAACTAAAGAAAGGAAACGGTTCAGAAAATGTTTCCAGTAAAACAGAGTGAAGAAAAAAAATGTTGAGAAAGTACAAATTTGCTGCTGATTTTGCTCCAGAATTAAAAGTGTGAAATTAGTTTTTGTGACTCAAATATGGAAGATTAACTAAATTTCCAGATTTTTGGCGAGTTGTGAGGAGACAAAAACGATGCTAATGAGCCCCACTTCTGCAGTACTGTATATAAAGGCACCTAAACTCCCCTTGTCCCCCCTCCCTCCGTGTCCTCACCCATTCTCCTCCGTCCTCCTCTTGCCTAAGCTCTGTCTGCTTAGCCAGTGATAAGCCACTGGAGCGTCGCCTGGTTGAGACCGCTTCAACAAATTCACTTTGCTATCAAGCTAATAGGATTTTGTTTCTTCAGCCCATGCTAAAGATGGCATCTTTGGACATGAGGGGAAAGAGATGAGGTTCGGTGTTGAAGAGGCGTTATGAGAGAAGACAGCAACTTCAAGGGGGATAAACCACACTTCTCTCTCTCTCACCCTTTCTTTCTTTTACCCATCTTCCGTCCTCCCTCCTCCTCCTCCTGCGATCCCTCCCCCCCTCTCTCCTATAGCATGAAAATCTCCTCACTTTTTCTTGGCGTGGGATCAAACGGTGCGCTCCGTTGAGAAATTCATTTAGGATTCTGGCTTTTTCGAGGGGTGTTTGGGCCAATCAGCTTGCGAGCCAAGCAACATCTGTTTTCATGAATACCTAATGGCTGTGTGTCACCAGAGTCAAACGCCTGCTCCGAGAGACGCTCCCACTGTTATTACCATCATGGTTATTTAGCCACCAGTTTCTCATTAGGATCTTTCTCTCTTCTGTCCCCATGGAGGGAACAATTGGATTAGCAGCTAGTTTTTACTGTATATGCTGGCGCCTCTCTCTCCATACTCCAGATTTTCTTTTATTTCTAGTGCGCCTTGTGTGTTTAATTGGTATGCTGTGATATGATATGATAACACCATCAAGGGAATGGAAAGGCATTAAGTGTTGTAAATCACACAGGACAATTCAGTGATAATATCCAGTAGGAGAAGGTGTGAGGTGATTGTTGTAGGAACTGTAAGTTGGTGTTTGGTGTAATAATAGTTTCCTAGTCGGTGCCACTATTTTGGGTTATGGTGGTACAGTAGGGAGACCGAGGCAGACATGGGTCACGGTCAGGTCAGGGGTCAGGGGTGATCGCTGCCAGCATGAGGAGCAGCACCAGGCTCATTCAGGCTATGAAGATTAGTTTTTATTATGTTTGAAATAACATTTTAAAACCTTGAATGCACATAAATTTTTGCCCTGAAGTTGCACATTCTGTACCTTGTCTAGTTGCAATTGTGCTGTGACCTCATCTTGGCATTCTTTGGAGCTCTGTTTTCCTGGAACAACATTTTCCAACATAGCAATTGTATGCACAATATGTGTATGCATGTGTGGTATTGTGGTATTGATGATTGTTACACTCGACATGTTGAAGTAGTTTCACGGACGACCTAACGTCTCGTAAAGTGATGAGACAGAGTGTGACGACGGGATCTGGCATAGCTGTGGTTGTAATGCGGTTGTTGCGCTCCATCCTCTCTTTCCTCTCACACTCCTCCTCCTTTTTTCTGTTCTGGTTCTCCCTCACTTTCTCCTGTTCTTTATGTACATTCTTCTCGTGTTTTTTGTGAAGCACGCTTTTAGTCAAGCACAGTCGACTCGTGTCTTATCTCATATCTCATATAAAGTATTACAGCTTTTGATGAAAAGACACCGAGCAGCCTCGGTGCCAGAAGCTACAGTGTGCACAAAGGAAAATAAAGGATGACTGAAGCCACACTGGAAAGCACACATTTTCTCCATCGATCAGCAACCCTGTCCAGTCCAGTATCTACTGTGTCTGCTCTGCCTGCCTGAGTCTTTAGATCAGCATGAGTCCATTGATTAGGCTTTGTCATCCTGGTGTGTGTGCTGGTAAACCAGCGATCCTAATGAAGCCGAGTCCATGCAGCCGAGCTGCTGGAGCAGTGAGCAGCGGCACCGAAAACGCAACAGCTCATTCTTTCTCAACAGGAGCCGACATATGAGGCAAATTCAGCGTAATTAAAGTCGGTCTCCGTAATTGAAGTATTCCTCTCTCTATCATAGTAGCAAGGAAATTACACGCTGCAATATGACTTGTTGGGCCATTGTACAGAATTTGTTGTGGTATAATTCAGTGGCCTCCCACCCTCCCATTCTCACTTCCTCCTGTCCTCCCCCGTTGTCTCTTCATCCCCCTTCTCCCTTCCTCTTCATATCCATTAGCCTAATGAACACCCTCCAATTTCCTGCCACCGGGACAAGCACAGTTCACAGTATTGTTCTGTTCCCTTTTTCTGTGTGTTTATGCATGTCTAAGTGGCACACACACACACACACACACACACACACACACACAGCCCTGCACGCGTGTGCCGTGTTTGCGCGCGTGTTTGACAGAGAAAGCGGGCAGGAGAGAATGCGTTTGGTAAGCTCTCATTAAAATAGATGGCGGTAATCAAAGTGCAGAGCAATTAGCCATGGCTGAGTGGGCGGAGGGTGTACACTGTGTGTTACCGTGTGCCACTGTGTCAGGCCTATTGGTAAACATCATGATAGTTCACCTCCGTGTGCACGTGGACACGGAGCAGAAGAGTTACGATATGCAGCCCTGAGGGACACACTCACCTCAATTTATCACAGTCAGACTGGCTGTTTTCTTTAGTGCCTGAAACAAGATTCTGTTATTAGCTGGTAGTTATTGGTTTTATTATCTGCTCTGGAGAAATCACATTTAATCATAGTGAAATAATACAGTTTATTTTTGACCAGATTGTCCTATAAAATACAAAAAAAAATCCTTCTCTTATGAAGTAATTTCTGCTAATAATTGAGTCCTGAAGCTTAAGAAAATTTGCCAGTAATCAACTTCTTTCAGTGGTGTCTCAATCATACAACAAGTCAGTATTTGACACTCAAGAATATACTGCATTGAGGCCTTGTGGTTAACATACATACTACGTACAGTAACCACATTGTCGTGGCTTGAGTCCAGCTGAGGATGTTTGTTGCATGATATATCCCTCTCTCATTTTTTCAATCTGTGTCTTTCCTGTCACTTTCTATTAGAGACAAATCCCAAAATATACTCAAGAAAATCCTTGATAAAGTTGATTTTGAATGAAAAAAAAGCTGTTCTGTTTCGGCTGCACTGGCAGATTTTTTCATAAATAAGATTATTTTGTAGTGAAACCAATATAGAGGCTGTGTGTTTTTAAGGCACAAACCAAAAGATGTGTACTGTAAATTGTGACTTTTCCATGCCATAATCGAATACATACTGTATATACTGTAGAGCACTGAGGGGTTTTAAACATGTTTTCTGCTTCTCTACCTGAGTGCATGTTTCAGAAATAAGAGAGGCACCAAGAAAGCGGCTGCATCCACTTCTTTTATTCCCCACAGTGACATCTATCATGGGCAACCATCTCTAACCTAACTGTTCGTCTCACATGGGCAGAGCTCCACTAACCTTCTCTCCTATACACACACACACACACACACACACACACACACACACACACACACACACACACACACACACACAGGCACAAACACCACTGTGTCAACTCAGACCTGAGGCTGTAAGTGTTATCGCCATCTGCCACGGGGCAGTGCTCATCTTCTCCTGAGTTATTTATTGTGTTATGACTGCAGTGGGCTGACCGTGGAGGTAGATAGGGACATGGCAGTGCTTTACAGAACCCAGTTGGTCATTTACAGGTGAGTATCTCACTTGCATGTCCTCAGGGGGGGAATGCTTAGGTTACCGAGGGAAGGAACTGCAGAGGCAGACTGAAGAGCTATCAGAAATCCATGGTTCGTGCCGTATTGTCAGGCCCGTTTGGTTTCCACTGGCAAACGAGAAGCTGCCCGAAATTGCTGTTTGTGGATGTGCATCACGGAGGCCTGTCAGCGTTGGCACGGCAACAGGCTGTCCATTTGGATGAGCTTAAAGTGAATAACTGCCACTTAACCTTACAAAGTGCTTAGTTGGCTTTTCCCTCTGGTTTTTGATGGACAAATCAACAGGGTTGTGAGTGACTCTTATTTTTGGAGGAGGTGAATTTGGCTGATGAATGTATGTAATAACAGCCACGAGTTTGCACGACTGATCTGATGCACTTTTGAACTCAATATTATTTCACGTATACCTCCAGAACCATTTGCTACGAGTGGAATTCCTGCCGTGTCTTTACTGAAACTTTTGCCATTTGCGGCGCACTTGAAGAGTTTTACTCCGCGATTACTGTCTTACTTACAAGAAAGTGCTTCAAGTGTTTAAAGATCCCAACCTTGCCCGAGGATGAGAGGAGACGGCGGCACATAAAAGGACTTTCTGCTTTCCGTTAGCAGTGTTTGCCTGAGGAAGCCTGCTCATTCGGCGCGCCCCTCTCCTTTTCCCAGACAAACAAAAAAAAAAAAAAAAGCACAGGTTGGACAGGAAAGCTGAGGATGATGGGCATTTATGGCTCCAGTTATGACCCCATCGGCACATTTTTGAACGGGCCGATGACAAGCCGCTGGAATGCCCTGCCGTTTTGGAGAGTCGTTTGAAAACATGATTAACGGTGGTGGAACACAATAGTAATGTGATTCTCATTTGAGCGGCGGGTACAGCAGGCTAGCCTGGGAAATCATCCAGGCCCTAATTGCTGAAGCAGACCCCGATTCAGACGGCTGGAACTTACATACACAAACCAAAACACGCACAAAATACGCACACTCAGACTGATAGGGATCAAAAGTGTATCTTACAAGCCTTGGCTTCTGGATTTATAATTATGTAATTTTATCATAAAAATAAACAAATAAAGGACATGTCTATGAGCTGTATGTCATAGTTACACTTAGGCTATAATAGCAAGTGGGAGCTTTTTTATTTTCCAGTGTGTGAATGTTCTCAGAGATCTGTTCTAAGTTGTATGCACTTACTTTTTCATCATTTTATTACATGTTTTACAGCCAAACCCATCTTGAAGTATATGTCATAAAAAGACACAAAAATGAAAGATGTGGATGTTGAAGTGAAGGATGAGATGACAAAACGCAGAATTTAACAAAACCAAAAACGACTTTGTGATTGTTGTGATAGATCCATCTGTCTCAGGCAATTTTCACTCCTGTTGAAGTTGTTCCTCTTTCTGTACTTTAAAATCATTTTTGGGGGGGCCAGCAAACAGCTTCCTCTCAAGATAAGAACATAAAATCTGATACTGATCGATCGCTTTGCTGATATTTTCTTGAGAACACAATTTTATTTATATCCCAAATAAGCAACAGAACAATAGTCCAAGTCCACACATATTATCAGAGGGTCTGCAATTTCAAAAGCAATGAAGTGATGAATGATGTTCCCTCTCATTCAATAAAACCTGTATTGCTCCATTTTAAGATTGTTGCTTTTCTTCAGTATAAAGTATTTGCTTACTGAAGGGCTCTTTTGAGGTATTGGATATTTTTATATCCATTTATATTAGCCCAATGAAAAAAGTCTTAAAGTTTTTTTGTCCAGAGGATTCCAGAAACTCGGTGTTGCACATCGTCAGAGGAAGCAGACCCCTGCTTCCTTACACTTGTGTATGGATTTATGGGCGATATAAAGAAAATTTACAACAAGAATCATTTTGCAAGAGCGTTCTGCTCACAAGTATAAACCCCCGTCTTGCCTCGCTCTCCTCCTCTTTGCTGCTCCGCCCTTCCATTTCATTAAGTCTAAAGACAGCCGTGGAAGTCTGAAGTCTCGTCTGTCACCGCCGCTGCCTCCTCCTCCTCCTCCTCCTCCTCCTTTTATGTTTTCAACCTCTCTCTAGACCTTCAACCGCTTTTCTTTATACATTTCATGCTTACTTTCTTTCTCTTTCGCCCTCTTCTCTCAAAAATCATCCATTTCTATTTCCCTGCTCCTTTTGTGTGGCCAGACAGCCGTGTAATTGTGGGCCGTATGAGGAGCGGGATGAGCACCATGCTAGTGTACCTACCTACAGCCATTCTCCCAGCAGCCTCTTTGTTCCTGTTCCATTGTGATCGGCTAGCTAAAGAGAAACGCTACACATGTTGTTTGGCTAGAAGACTGTCTGCAGTCTTTGTGATAAATATGGACCTCAGTTTCTCTCAAGTATTGTTCCTATTCTTCCTCTTGTTGCCTGTCTGTTTGGATACCTCTGGCTGTGCTGCATAAAAGAAGATTAGCTTCACCTCTGAGAGACACATGCACGCATTCGCACAAGCACAAGCTGCACACTCTGCCCAGGGACGCACACACAAACACTAGGTTGTCCCTCGCTCCCTTTGTCCCTCCTTTCTTGTCCTCCATCTTCCTGTTGAGACTCACTGTAGACTCATTCCAGTTGGCTGTGCTTGGACGTTGTTCAATAAAGTGGTTGGACTTGTATGTTATCAAGCCTCCTATGTTCTACATTACAAGTTAAAAGATTGCAGGAGAATGAATACGCAGTATGTTTGTAGATGGATGTGATGCTGGAAGCAGGTTTGATACTGAAAACGCTACTAACGTTACACTGGAATTGTATTTAATTAGACTAATAGGATACAAGTCAAAAACTAAATAACCAAACAAATAAAAATGAAAAAATGCAAAAATTAGGAGACGGTGCACAGCAAAAATCTTTAATGACCATTTAAGGTTCCTAATTTAAAGTTTGACCATGGAAACAAGCTCATAGAAGAGATTAGATTTGATCAAACAGTGAGCTGGGATTAAGGGCTGATCACTAGGATTTGTCAAGGTTTAACCTCTGGTTGTGCAACAAAACACACACAAGAGTGAGATACAGTGAAAGGCCAGTTGTCCTTTAAGGGAACACAGTATAGAGCTCAAATAGAAGAGGTAATCTGCCAGTTGCTCCATGATTTTCTGAGTGCTGATCCTCTTCTTTTTTCCTTTTGTGTCTCAAACACTGGTCAAGGCTGTAAAAGTGCCCATATTACAGAAGATGTACAGAGTGATTTTTAAAAGGCTTTGCTAGCTTTCCCAAGTGTTGATGACTCACTCGTGCTGTAAAGATGAAGGTGAAGAGGAACCCACAACCCACTACACCAGCCTTGACTTGAGAGTCCATTTTCCGAACCTTCAGTAAAATATAGATATGATTTAATCCCACTGATAATGCTGGTCTGCCGCTTTCCTCTTATTATTCAAGAGCTTTTCAAAGTTATTAAAAACACCTCTTTACAATGATGCTCTTCAGTGCATATAAATAACATTTTAATAAGATGTGCTGTGTTCATTTTATTTGCAACTTTATAGAAATGAGTCGTAATGAGGTCTAAAACCGAGAATAATAATAGAAAGCTAATGTGCTGTATGTATTTTTTGCAATGGCTGTAAGCAGAGGTTTGAGCAAATATGGCCCAAGAGCAAATTTAATTCTGGAAAAATAAAAATGGATGTTTTGAAAAATGCAAAACAAAAAAAGAAAAGCATGTAGGCTCCTCAGTGCATGGCATTTTCACCTTAATCTACACTACTTAGCTTGTCATACCTTTGGGCCTCATTTACATGTAAAAACCCTGGAAAATGCTTTAGTTAATCATGAGCTAAATTAGCCGTGATGCAGTTACCATGGTTTCAAAGTAACATAATTGATTTTTTCTTCTTCTTAAAAACTCAAATAGAAGAGCAATTATGTGCCAGCAGTGCAAATGACTATTTTTTTTCTCCTGATGCTATGGAAATATAAAGCTGCATCTGCACCTCTTCACCACTTGTTTCAGAGAGATAATTAAATTCCCGCCACCGTTACTCTCCAGGATGTTACCTTGGCTCCTGAGTAACAAACCTTTCCTCTGTTTCATGTAGAAGACGCGTTATGACCTTCTTTTTTCTTTTGGTATAATTCACCCTCTTACCCATGACTATGGAGTCACACAAAGGCTACATTCTTTGGCAGGCAGCATTAGCCGGCTGGCAAGAAAACAAATTAAATATAAAAGATGTTTTAGGGTTAAGCCAAGTCCTCACGGTCCAGTGGTGTGGGTCCAGTGATTCAGTTTAGATAGAGAATGTGAGAAACGCCTCCCAAATCCCTGACACGCTGAGAACCCAACCGAAGTTTGATTTTGTTTGTATGTGACTGAAAGAACGAGACGGAGCGAGAAGTGACAGTTTTATTGTTTAACTCTATAGCTGTTGCATTGACAGTGAGCCAAACACGCTCCGATGAGACTCGCTCCTTTTGGTCCTTTCTCTCTCCCTCCTGCCTGCTGGTGACACTCATTGCTTAAGCGTTTAGTCCCTTAGTTGTAATGGAAACTGTTCTTGTCATTTTATTGGAAAAAGTGGCCTTGAGCTGTATATTAGCTATAACAAAAGGCTTTCTCTGGACTTTGTTATGCATCAGTTATATTTGTGAGAACATCTGTGGTAAGTCGCCCGACTTTCTCGCCTTATTCGCTTGTCATCATCATTTCCTCCTCATCCTCTCGTTCTCCTTCTTCTTGCTCATTTTTTCCGTTATTGTTCTAAATCATCCTAATTAACCTTCCCCTCAGCTTAGCCTTCATTTTTGCCTCCACTTATCCTCTCCTCACTTCGCTTCTCTTTTGTGTCCCGTCTTTCTGACACTTCTTCCGGCCTTTGTTTTCCTTTTCTCAGCCTTATTTCTATTCCGGCGTCTCACGTTGTATCCTCATCATCGTGATCCTCCATATTTTCTCTTTGACACCTCATCAGTACCTGCATCAGCTGCATCCCCCATTTTCCCCCATCCTCTTCCTACGACGTCCCTCATTCCTACCTTTCCATTTTCCAGCGTCACCAGCTCAACCACCTTGCCAGGTTGATTTGCCCTCTCCGCTCTGCATCCTAATGCTCTGCTCTCAACGTTATCTCCCGTAGCATCGCCCCTGTCTAAACGCTCAGTATGCACACCGCGTCCGGCTTGGGCTTTTGTCACAGGCTCTGTACATTATTGAAAGCGAGCAGATCACTAATTCATGTCAGCTGAGCCTTGTGGGGTTTGAGTAGAGGTGGGTGGGAGCTTGTTGCTTCTTGAAGGCCTTTCATGTGGCGTGAACCATGCCTTAGCCATCACATCCCACAACTCTGCCGCGTCCTCCCTCGTCTCCTTTGCTGTCTCCTTTGCTGTCTCCTCGATCCTCTTATTTCACCTCACTCCGGCCTCTTTCTTCTTTCTTCTCCCTCATTTCCTTCGCTCGGTCAGTCTCCCATGATGTTACCCCCTCTGTCTCTGTTCAACCTCCAGCTACTGTATAGAGATTTTTACTCACTCTGTTTCCCAATACGCTCGCTTTCCATCTCCCCTCGCTCCCTCCCCTCATTCATTGATGTCTCATCTAATTGCTTTTGCTCTGACCCTGGGCCCAGTGTAACAAGCTCCCAGAGGATGCACTCCGCCTCAGCCTTCGTCGCTGCACTTTCTTTTTTTTACTGTTTCCTCACCAACTCTTCCCAGTGCATTCATTCATTAGCAGCTTTAATGCCACAGCCCCAATGCACACAGCGTGATATTGTGATCCTGCTGGCTTCACCGAATGTAATCTAAAGCTGACCACAGCACGAGGTTGGGTGCAGGAGTGACCAACTGCAACAGGTCTTTTTCTATTTTCAAAAGTTTTTCTTCCCCACATCTTACGTTGTCGAGTGAGCCACGGAGAGAGATGCTGGACGATATAAAAAAGGAGAAGGGCCTGATGGAGTAAGAGGCAGGCAGAAAAATAAACAGGTAGAGGTGGGTGAACAATGAAAAGGTAGGAAAAGTACAACCTGATAACGCGGAGAGGCCAGCAGGGCAACAGAATTTAATAGAAAATGTGAAATATGAAGATGCAGCCCAGTGAACTAAAGCGGGCCAGTGCACATTTTAACAGCTTCGACTCCAACTCAGAAATAAGGGATTTTCGAAATATGACACACATTTTAACTTTTCTCTCACCTGCACCTTCTCCTCCTTGATCCAAAGGTGTGATATGTTGCACATCAGGTGAAATCCACCAATTGTGTCACCTCAAATGAATCCTGGAGCAAAAAAAAACTTACAAACCAGGCTTTGTTTTTTGAGAGGAAATTTCTCTGTACTGACTTCCCCGTTCCCCGCATCCCATTTTCACTCCCGTTCGCCAGACAGTGAGTATGTGGCATAAAAAAAACATGAAAGAAAAGAAGCTCGGATTCTCTCAACAAGTCCTCACGCATCACGCTTGGCCTATGGCGAGATAAGCCAGCGGATAGTGGGTGAATATGAGCAATGCATTTCAGAATAACCTCAGTTGTCAGTCATGTTGCGTGAAAGCGTGTGAGCACAGCTCTCAATATTGTTCCCTGTTTCACTTTGACACGAGGCTCAACGGTGGAAGACAGATCGGCGTCACGATTTTTTTTTCTTCTTTCACATTAACGCGAGAGTCGTACAGTATATGTGTGTGTGCGTTTCTTCTTTGCCTCATAACTATTCATGATTGAGCACCAGCATAAAGATCAAAACATTTTCTCCTGAAGGTTAATAGGTCAAATGCGTTGATCAAAATCTAGTTGTTGCACACACTCCTCTCATTAGAGGCATTTAAAGAGAATCATTTGATACAGATACTCTGATCTTCCCCTTAGCCCTCCCTTGTGTATGCTCTCTCACTCACACACACACACACACACACACACACACATGCACACACACGCTCTCTCTGTAGGTCCTTTGGGCTCAGGCACTGGGCTGAATGCAGATATCCCTCTTTGAAGTGAGCGAGCTCTCTACATATGTGTGTGTCCATGCACGCACTCGCACGCACAAACACGCCCACTGTGTTAGTGCATGCTTCTTTAATCAGATCAGGTGTTTAATTATTAATGTGTGTGTTAAAAGAAGCAGAGGCAGGATATGTGAACAGTTATGACCCTGCAGCTGTACTGTTTAACCTTAACCATGGAGTAATCCTGCGAGTTTCGGAGAAAGAAAGCTCGTGTGTGCGTGCATGCGTGCCAGTTTTTTGACAAGGCAGTTTTTGCCTTCAAGCTAAAGCGAAATGCTGAAATGTACAGAACACGGACGCCTCAGGTGGCACTTTAAACATTTGTTCTATGTCTGTGTCTCCCTGTAGGTGCGTGGAAATCATCGCCAAGGAGGGGAGAAGCCTGAAGGAGCTCTACCTTGTGTCTTGTAAAATCACAGACCACGGTAGGATACTTTCAATCACTGTCCCTTTGTTGCACTCAACCTCCAACATTATTATCATAACCATTATTACCCACAGCCACTACCATGATTCAGGACTCATTTGATTTTACGACTCAGCTCTTGCGAGACTTGCAAACAGTAAAAATATTATTGAAAAGTTTCACACAGAATGTTGGCTGGATCTCTTTGGTGCCGTTCGTCCATGTTCATATTGCAGTTAGAAGTTTTGAGTAGAAATTTTCTAAGCTGAACCAAGTCAGCAGCAAAATATTTGGCACTGGGTTTTGAAGAATATTGCAGTCTGTTATCGGCTGCAGTACAATGCGCAGTTGAAGTACTTCAGTAGTGAAGCATCAAGAGTACAATGCTGACTAACACTGCTTGCATGAATTATTCCTTGTCTGGCAGTGTTTGTCTGTTCAGTTGCAGTGTGTTTTTTTTAATGTTTGTACCCTGAGAGTTCCACAAATGACAGCTTGGAGCCAACTACTGCTTCTGGGTGGCCACTTCTTTTTAAAGAGACACTCAATATAAGACAATCTGAATTTCTTTTATTTTTTATCACTTGCTGTACTTCTAAATCAAAATACCCACAATCCACTTTGTGCTCGAAACGACGATCAAACTGGGAGGACGTGTGTTGCCTTGATTGTTCAGCTAAGTTTAATTTGACTTTTGATTTGCCTATTCAAAATTGCACAAAGGGACTAATGAGAAAACAAACTAACAGGTTGTTTGTCCCATGGAGTTTTCTTATGTTGGCTACTTAAGATGAGTCTGTTTTATTTTGGAAAGTTAGTAGCTTGTGCTTTTGATAGTCAGGTTGTTTTCTGTTGAAGATAATATCGCTTTAGTTTTTTTTAACTTGCTTGTTGTCTGAATGATTAGCTTGTTGAAAATTGCACCAAGGAGCTACTGAGATAAGAGACAAACACGTCTTCTGCTTGTTAGTCCCATTGTGTTTTCTCAAGAGCTTGGAGAGCTTAGACTGGTTGGGAGCTGTTCTTATATGGGCTTATAAAGCCCATTGAGACATTGTGATTGGGATATCGGTTGGTGCTAAACATTGTAGTCTTACTATAAAAACATTTTCCCGTTCCAGTCGTGACTAAAGAAGCGTCTGTAAAATGTTGTTTTCTAAGTGTCACAAATACTTGAAATAGCTCTTTGTATGATCAGAATTTCATGCATTCAGTCAAAGAAAGTCATGCAGAGCCTCTCATCCCACTCATGAGTGTGTGGAGGTAACAGGAAGTCAGCTGGCTCGGCCTCTAACGTGTCTACTGGTTTGGCTGGATAACGACTCGAAATTGTTTTTTGCGTACGCAGCCAGCGAGCAACTGTCAAAGATGCTGGCGACATCTTTGAGTGGCACTTTTTTTTTAATGTTGACCCGCTCAGATTCATCAACAAGCCACAAGTACATTTGTCTGAATGGAGTATTAGACATAAATTTTCATCTCGACAACTATAAACGTATCCTTTTCCCCTTTGTGTGCTTCCACTTTTTTGCACATCCTGTAGTGGTTTCACTAAGTAGTGGCAACAGATATGGAAAAAAAAAAAAAAACACTAACTGTCAGAGGTTTCCCCAACGAAACTGTGATTAAGCCGCGTGCGTTGCCACCAATTGTGGACTCAAATGATTGCTCTCCAACATGAGCTGCGGTTTCCTGCTGACTTCTGTGAGTTACAGTGACAATAATCACCTTGACCTCTCTGAACCTGCCCTGTGTGCGAGTGTGTGTGAAACGTTTCGTGGGCGTGTGTCCACTGGTGCTTGATTAATGACTCCGAGATCACAATAGTACATTAAACCAGGAATGCACACAACCACTCCCCTGTATATCCCCCTCGATCTCTGTGTCTCTCTAATCATTTTGACCAAGATGAATTGGTGATATCTGATCTTCTTCCTTCACTAATGACCCCTCTGGCCCCTTTGGCTGGCTGATGGGATCTGTGTGTACTTTGCGTGTGTGTGTCCTTCTAGGATAGAGATGCCTGTTGTTGGAGCTCTGCGCTCTAACAAAATGATTGGTGGTTTTCCTGCTTCAGTCTCTGATAAATTAAATAACAGAAATGAGATTTTACATCAGCCAAGCTGGCCCCCGTTTTTTTTTCCGCCCATCTCCTGTGCTAATTATTTTTATTAATGGCCTCTCTGAGTGCATTTGAGATGTCCACAAGCCTCTTACGTTTGAGTGTTCTGTTTTTTCCCCTCCAAGCTTTCGCTTCCTGTGTGATTTTATGGAAGCTTTGAGGACAGACATAAAGACAGGTTTAGATGACAGAAAGAGAGAGCTAGGCAACATGTAATTTTACTCCCAGCGCAGATGGTTTTGGAGATTATTTTGTGAGGAAGAGGAAACAAATGGAAAAAGCGAGGATAGAGCTTTTTTGGCGTAATGATCTTACTGAAAGCCCTATTAGTGCCGCGAAGAAAAAAAAAAAAGAAGAAACAAACTTCCTCGACTTCTTCCTCATTCATCAAAGAACATGAAAAGTAATTAGCTTAAATAACATTTTTGTAGTATTCAAGGCCGTATAAAGACTTGTTAAAAAACACCTGGATTCTTTAATCCAGCTGTTAAATTCACATATTTCACAAGATTTCTGCGTTTCAGTAACTGTTTTTTTTTTCCACACCTGAAACTAATGATTGATGATGAATAATGGTCGTGCTGCTGAAATATTTTGTTAAACCTCTAAAAGCATTGTGCTTGATTTCCTCTGTCTTTCATTTCCCACTCTGTTTTCTTGCTGCCACTTAATCTTTTTTGTGCACGTTGTGTTGTCTAACTTTTCAGGTATTTTGTTTGTCTCCCTGACATTTTCCAAAGCTACTAACACCCACCGCGAGTTCACATGAACACACAGGTACGAACACTGTGTTATGTGCTCATAAAGCAAGATCAAGTAAAGAGGCAGAAAATATGAGAAAAGAAAAATAACAAAAGTAAAAACAGTAATTTTCAAGATCAATCAAAGAATCATAAATCTGTTTGTTTTAACTTGTGGCTTAGAAAAACATTTAATTTAATGGACACTTTATATCCATTAATTATATCTGCAGTGGTCTCTACAGAAGTGTGGTAAAGGGTCTCCAGACATATGGTGCGAAGTATACCCTTACTAATCTGACACCAGGAGTCCTCTGTAGTTCTTGGATTCCAAAAGCAGGGCCTCCATATGGAATACATTTAGTATTACCCTGAGACCCAAGGTTATTTAGATAATACAACTCATCTTTTCATATGGGGACCCTCCAGCTGCAGGCCTTTGAGCAATTTCAAGTCCTGACCCTTTGTGTAAGAACCCCTAATCTTCTGAGTGCCCACTTATCACTGCCACTTCCAGGCTTCCAGGACTGCAAAGACACTTTCCAACACATCCCGTAATTATATATTTAAATGTCCTGTTACATTAGTTAAAGTGGCGCTAGTGGGCTGGTAGCAGAGTTTGAGATGTTGGGGTCTGGAAATAGATCGAGTGTGTTGTTGATTATGCAGAAATGAAAGCTCCCGTGTGACATGCTTATCTCTTTTAAAAAAAAAATGAAAGTAAGTAAAGAAAAACAGGCCCCACCAAATCTCCTGAGTTGAAATAGTTTAAGATAATGTTGAGGAAGTCTGATAAAGTAAATAAGATTTAACAACTCTTCCAGTACCTGACATAAACAACTGCATTTATGAAGAGTTGTTGTCCCAAGTGGTAAGCATATTGCCTCTAATTCACCCATTCACAAACATTTTGAAATGCAGTGTCTATGCCTGCATTTGATGTTTGGAAGGTGGAGCTGGGCCCAGGCGACGTCAGGGATCATGGGGAGGCCTGCGGGGGAAAGATGAGAATTATGTAAATGTAAAGAACGGAGGTGCCAAGGTCTTTCTTCTTGTCTCTGGATAAAGCAGGTGGACTACAAGGGACAAGATAAGCACAGGTGGATGTCACACAAGTGGACGCATGTAAATGTGCCTATAATAAACTTGCCCATTCTTTTACCTATTTTCACATGGTATAACAAAATAAAAAGGAGACCACCTGAGTTCCTTATTCCCGTGGGGTGTACAGACTGCGTGGTCTCAGTTTGCCCATCTCCCCTGCAGAATTAAAAGTGCTATTGGTTTGAAAGCTGATCCTGATGAGAAACACTACTCAGCTTCGCTCCCAGTGCTAATCAGATCTCTCCACCACCACTGTCATCCTCGCCGACCGACCCGTCCACAGGCGGCGGCCCAGTCCTGTATCTTCAACACACCTGCACGGACAGTGATACCTCCTCTCACTCTCGCACTCATTGTCTGTGCGCGTCTTCGTGTTCTTACGTGTGCATGTTTTTGCATTCACACGCATCCATTTGTGTGTCTGCGATGCGGCTGTGTACATCTCCCCGCGCTTATCTTGTCCCTCGTAGCCCACCTGCTTTATCCGGAGACGAAAAGGGAGACCTTGGCACCTCCGTTCTTTACATATGGTAATTCTCCTCTTTCACCCGCACGCCTCCCCACGATCCCTTACCTTGTCAGTCATGGCCTCCTGTGTACATCTGTGCGCATACAAGATCGAGTGAGACACCTGAGGGAGACTGTGTATGAGTGAGAGAGAAGAAAGAGCAGCTTTGGTTTACTTTTAGAGGACTTCAAGCAGAGCTGCTATAGAGTTGCGAAGTGGGGGGGATTATTTCAGGCTTCCAGAGTGATGGAAGTCAAAGTCCTCTTCATTCTTCACATAGACAATGTGAGGTGACTGTCATTTTCTTCCAAGTCTTCCAAGTCTTAGATGGACATGAAATTCTCTTGGCTGAATCATCAGTAGAGAATATGAGCGCTTTCAAACGTCAAACAACAAATTCTGTTGCTGCAAACAGCAAGTGGACTTCAAGCTAAAATAAACTTTGTAGAAACCCGATAATACATTCAGCTTTGGTTTAAATAAGTTTAATTTAAAATAAGTGTCAATTTTCGTCCTGCATCTGTTGCACAGTGTGGACTTTCTAATTGCAAATACGAAGCATTTTAAATTTGCTGCAGCTCCGATTTTTGCTTCAAGAGGGCGACGACAGCTGAGGCTCATGGATATTGTAGTTTATGGAGCTGTCCGCCAAACCAGATGAACTGAAAAAACAGAAACACAGCTGAAATAATTTCAATTTAATAGCCATAACATAATCCTGTGGTATAGTAAAATCATCCAGGTGACTCTTTTGTGTTGCAACAATAAAAAACAACATTAAAAGTGGGGGGGGGGGGAAACTTCCTGAACAAATGTCTCCACACACCTTACAACTATATTGTACCTAATAAGAAATCTTGACAACGACAGCCCATCTTCCAGACTGTTGTGATTGTGTTGTGTTGTTGTATAAGAAGGACTGAGCTTCTCAGATTGTGCATTTCATTGTCATGTCCATCTGTATTTACCCATGTGTCAGCTTGTGAGATTATTGTTGTCATTCAATTTTCTTATTCTCTTATTTGATCACCCCCTTCGTAGCTCTCACATAGTTAACATGCAACCACGTTTTTCTCCCTTTTCCTTTTTTTTTTTTTTTTTAATATGAACCCCCGTTCCAATGCCAAACCCCTTCCTCCTCTCTTTTCCCCTCTCATCCCTCTTTCCATTCATCTTTCAGCTCTCGCTTTCATCTGGGCAGCTTTACTCTAAATGTACTGAGCATTGATAGATGGGGCTTCCCTGCCCCTCCCCTTGAGCACAACCTCAAGAATGAAGTATGGCTGCATGTGTGCGTCTTTACTGATGTGTGTATTTGTGTGACTGTGTGCTTGTTTACATGCCTTTGTGTGAGCTTTTGTTAACAGGTTTCTTTTTGCCACTGGGGACATTTTTGATACACACTCACTCCCCAGAGATTCGGAGTGCTTTTTACAAGGTGAGGTTACTTTAGCATAAAAGCAGCTGAAGCAGCACAGAAACTATCTTACCGACAAAAATGACGTGATTGTTATGCTCCCATATACAGTATGTTGAAGCCATTAGGGTTTTACTCAAAGCTCAAGAGTTACTGTTGGTGACTGATTCACTTTTTTATAAGGGCTCCAACTAATGATTATTTTCATTATTGATCATTCTGCAGATTATTGTCACGATTAAGTCCATTAAATGTCCAAAGATCGAAGAAGGACAAACTTGTCTTCAAATTGCTTCTTGTGTCCAACCAACAATCCAAAACCTTCATTTACTATCACAAATGAGAAAGACAAATCCTTACGTTTGAGAAGCTGAGATTTTTGCTTGAAAAATGACTAAAATGATTCATCGATCATCAAATAGTTGGCCAATAATTGATGATATTGATTACCAGACTTATCATTACAGCTCGTCTTCTTCTTATTCTGCACAATTTGAGAGATTGATAAAATACATGTGAAACCCTTCAGCATCCATTCTTGCCATGGCTGCATGGCATAGTGCCTATTTTGAAATGTCACACAACACTGGAATCACTACATTAACGAAAAGCAAAGAGGCTTTAAATGAGACGATCCGTTTTTACATGTGGCTCGATCAAACCTCACGGTGATACGGTAATGATGTAAAAGGCTGCAGCTTTTGTTGCGTTGGCTGCTCTCGTGCATCAACCTCTATCTCTTTCTGTCGCTTTTCCTTTTTCACGTCTCTGTTTCTCTGCAAGCTCTTGTGTGTTTTCCCTCCATCTTGTTTGTTTACTAAGCAGTTATTCACTACCTACAGTCTAAGTGCTGTGAAACATAATGTGATGTAAACTTAGATAGTGTAATAGCTTGTTTGCTCCTCTCTGTCTGGCATTCAGTAGGTAAATAATGTAACTCTTAAAGCAGTCGATTAAAATGCGCAGAGCGGTACGGCAGATTTATGTGGGCTGCAAAGGGGAACAAGTCAGTCGACAGTCTATGTCTGTCTCTATCACCACTGTGAGCGCGCTTGTGTGTATACATTTGCGTGTGTTGAGTGAGAATAAGATTATGGTAGTTTAGTTTGAGTCTGTTAATATTCATGGCCCCTAGAATACGATAGTGTTTTTAAACCTGAGAGTCATTTTTTTCATACTTTGGTCTTCATGAAAGATTGGCAGAAACATTTTTAATTTTTCTTTCTTAGGTTTGTTAGAATCACTAGAAATCATGCTACTGCTCTTGCCATGTTGGGTCTAATGTTTAGGAACATTTTAAGAACTAAAAGATGCATCTATAAGTATGTTGAAAGCAATTAATAGAATAATATGACTTATTATTATTAGATGTATCCATCAATTGAGAAAAGATAATATAGAGTAAATCAGCACTGTTGCTCAACAGTCAGTCAACACATTATCTACAAAGTCCTTGCTGTTTGAGAGTTAAAATAATTTCTTATTCACCCGGTGACTTAAACGTTGAAGTGTGTAACCATCACAACACATCTTGACAGGAGAACTGTCCAGGCGCGATCCTCCTGACATCAGTTCCATTAAGCATAAAACAATGCAACCGAAGGAGGCCAAGCCCAGAGGCCCACCCCCATGACCCTTTTTCCATATCGCGCCAAGACCCTAAAAACCAATGGAGCAGCGGTACACAAAAAAATAGCACCTGCTAGGAAAATTCATAAGCCGTGTGTTTTCTCCTTGAGGGCTAGGAGAGACGGTGGGACGGAGAGAGGGAGAGAGTAACATATGTTGCAGAGTGCTACTGGACATGGCGAGGGCAAAGACTCATAAAGTGGGTTATTATCTCTGCAAATCAATGAGAGTGCCTGAGCCGCAGGGAAAACAAGCAGCATTAAACTGGACTTCAGTGCTGCTGCAAGACCACCTGGATGATGGAGCATATGGTGCTAATATTTGCTCTGTGTTATCAAGGGCTGCAGCTATCTATTAATTTCTTTAACATTTATCATCAGCCTGTTATTTTCTTGATTCATCAATTCATATTTCAAGATTCAGATGTCAAAAGATGTTCAGTTTCTGACTGTATAACACAGAGAAAAGCAGCAAATCTTCACTAAACTGAAACCACAGTTTTTGGCAGCTTTTCTTATCACGTGACTGAAACAATTAATTGCTTGTCAAAATAGTTTTTTTTTATCGAGCTATTTGTAAATTAAATTGACTTGCCAATCAATTCGCTGTCTTGCCAGCAAAATGTAACCAAACCAGCTATTAAACATAAACACACTTTTTTTTTTGCAATCAGTGTTAGAACTGATCTTCAAATGATCATGTTTAAAAATGCAATAATTAAAACCATAAAAGCGGGGAAAGAATGTTTCTATCAGAAAAATGTTAGCCGTAAAACGTGCAAAAAAAAAAAAAGTGCCTGTCTGTGGAGAATAAGAAGGATGACTGTTTTCCCACCATTTGCAAGTTTGGAAAGATCATTAGATGATATACAGGAAAATTGAGAGGGTGACGGGTAAGGAGGGAGCAGGAACGGCTCGAGAGGCCTGGACCTGAACCTCCACAGGGGGAAGGTATTTAACTGGATGACCGCTGCTCAAGTGCATAAGTGCACTTCCATAGGGTTCCAATCTACAGATTCTTCATAGTGTGTAGTTGAGTATATAAATCGAGATTTCCATTTCCTTACATCAGCCTGTGGTGGTATTTGCAGATTGGGGAGCAGCGCAAAGAGGCTGAAATTGAATTAGTTTCCATATATTGTCCTCTCCTCCTCTTTCTCCGGCTAAGCCCTGTGGTCTATCCACTGTTTGCCTTATGGGGGAGAAAAGTGAGGGGGGCTTAAGCTGTGAAGGCTGGGGCTTACGCTGTCTACCATCTTACTGGTCACACACAAACACACTCACACACTGACTCTCTCCTACACACACACACACACACACACACACTAACACACACACACTCTTGCTACGGGGATTACAGCCAGGCGAGTCCCGTCTGCATTTACACCCACAGACGTGGACGCAATCACACAGGCAGTACACACATATTATAGATGCACTTTTGAGCTCATGCTAATATCTTCCTTCACTCACACTATCAAATTTCAGCACACACACTTTGCCATAACTTTTTGGGGGAAAAAAATGCTTAAGCCTCTGCTATTTTAGGCTTAAGTCTATGGAGACGAAGGATTGAAATGACTTGGGCGTGTGTGTGTTTAGATACAGATTTATATGTAAATGTGTGTTTGTCTCTGCGCACACAGATGTATGTGTCCCTGTGCACAAGTATGCCGTGTGTGCACGGTGCCACAGGATGTAATCATGTATCAGCGAGCTGCTGGATGACGATAATGTTTCTGCTCTAGATAAAGGTAGCTGTAGTAACAAGTGGCCCCATGTGTGTTTATGAAGCTTTGATATAAATGGTCCATTTGTTCTATCTCTCTTCTCGCTATCTCCTCCTCTTCCTCTCTCTCGCTCTCTCTCTCTCTCTCACCATCATCTCAGCCCTGTAGTTCCCAATAACAGCGTGCTTTAAGTGTGCCCGTGGGACTCAATAACAGCAAGCTGTGGAAGTTGTGGAAGATGTTCCTGTTATTGCTGGCTATAAGGTTTTTGTTTATAGAAGTGAGACACTGCATTTTCTTATTAGTTCCATTGACTGTGTGTTTGTATATGTGTGTGTCAAGATATGACAAGTGGTATTTCTCCAGGGGTGGCATCACGTCTACTGTGCCATTGCCTCAGAGTCGTACTGATACAACCCGTGGACAGGTGTAAAATGCTCAGTATTGCTATAATGACTTAGAGGCTTCTCTTTCTCTCGGTGGTTATCTCCTTTTATTTTCTTGTGCATTGCCGCCCTCCTCCCTCCCTCACTCTGTCTCCTCATCTCTCTCCTCCTCCTCCTCCTCCTCATCTCTCTCAGGTGTGAATGGAGCTGTCCTGCAGGTTACGTGGGTGTTGATGTGTGTTGGTGACCAGATTTGGGAGTGTTTAATAGGTAAAGCACCCTGCTGTGGGTTTTATAGTTAGTTCTGGCTCACTCTGATAGTGTTCAGCCGAGCCCTTTAGGGAGATGCCCACTTACTGTACATGAAAGCTCTTTATTTCCTTTCCATCCTTTTGGTCCTGCTTTACCACCACTGCTGGTCCACTTTAATTAGTTTCTTCTGCTTTTGTCTTCTGAACAGTTTTGTTTGGGTTTGATGTGAAAAATGTTGCAGTAATGTGAAGGTCTGGGGAAGTTTATTCAAATAAAGATAATTTATATAGCCCACATAAGAGCTTTCTTTAAGGTCTCAAGACAAATCTCATATTTTACGTGAACACTGTTAAATAATTCACCATATGAGACAAATATTTCATATACTTAAGTACTACTGCTGAGTTAAACTGCACAAAATAATCCCCACATTGTAAAAAGTGGATAATGACTTGATGCAGAATTGTTAATGTGCGTGTTTGTATTCTCTTCATACTTCTAGCAAAGCTGGTTTGTTACAGACCAACCAAAAGATGAACAGCTAAACACACTGTCCTCCTACTGCTGAATTTTGCCAGAATACAGGTGACTAAGTACAGATGTAAAATAAATCAGAGCAGCAGAAAATAACCCACTCAGAGTCCTTCAAGGCTTCGTGTCTTGATACAATGATGTTGGAAAGCCCGGCTAAACCGTTCAGCCGAGGGACTGTTTCAATAATCAGGTATCACAGCTAGAAATATGACCGGCATGTGTGACTAACGCCGTATTCACATCATGTAACCGTGATTACACTCTTTTGATTTGCAAATACTGTTTTTGTCAATATGCAGCTGTTACTCACAACAGGGCCTTTGGTATTTTTCTGATATCTCAGGTTTATCTGTTGGCTAATACTAAAAAAAAAAAAAAAGAGTCAGCAAAGCATAAAACCACAGCGGTCTCAAAGTCTAGTCAAAGCCCACCAAGGAACTAAATATTCAGTGTAGCTGTTTTAGTAAGATACTGTAGTTTTAGCTTTTCAAAAAGACACAAAGCAGAAGCAGCATGTAATAGTACTAGAATGCCAGGGGCTATTTTTTGCTGTAGGGCATGCTCTTCAATTGAGATTTCTTCTTCAATGATGAGGCTTAAGGAACGCTTTATTTTTTTTAAGCTTGGCCAGCAGTTACCCTTTTCTTATAATCTCTGAAGAACTGTGCGTTTAACAACTTCAACTTAAAGTGACTGCTTCTTTGGCAATGTTTTCCTGTCTGTGCTTTTTTTAGTAATATCTTTGTACCAATGTTACAAGTGTATTCACTAACAATTATAGACAAGGACAACACCAAAACAGCTGTTTGAGTGAACGTTAAGGAACTATACATTATTACATTTGATGCTGTAATAGTGAAAATACATTATCAATAAGCAGGACACATCCAATGACTGGATTTTGTTCTGCACAGTTACTCTCAAAACAGTATGTAATTAAAAATGTAACACGTGCAAAACCTCGATCGTCACGATAAAACTTAAAAACAAAAAGATTTCTGATAATAGCTCAGGGGTGTTTGTGTGTTTACATAAATAGTTTAAATTTCAGTTCAATACAAATATGAACAGCAAAAAGCCAGAGAAAAGTCTTCATTTAGTTTATATGTGTTGCATAAAATATCACTTAAATCATCCAAATGCCATCACTTGCTTTAGTTTGAACAATTGGATTTAAGATTAGCAGTAAAATAGCAATCTGCTGTCCTGTCAGCAGCAGCATGATCTATTTTAGATGCTGCATCTTCTACCTTTCAGTTAAACATAAAACTTGAAATTACAAACTTTCTCTTCGGAAGGTCACCCCCCCTCGCTCATTTTTCTACATCTGTATATTTCAGAGATAATGCCGCTGCTAATCCCTTGCAAGGTCAGCGCTTGTATTGGATGATTGTCCCCCACTGTTTATTCATACTTCATGCTGATGTCATTTCCTCCCGCTGGCTCCAACCTTTGACCTGTCATTTACCTCCTATCGCTGCCGTGGTTTCGTCCACCTTGGTGGCCGCTGTCCAAGAGAACATCCCCGTCTTTATCTCTGTAGGATTCCTCTGCTTACAGGAAGGTTACTGGAGTATCTAAATGCAAAATCTATTTGTACTTAAAGGTCACTTTTCATTTGGATCCCTAATATTATCCTTCATCTTATTTTCTCCCTCCTCGCTTTTCATTGGCTCCTGAAATCAGTTTCTTTGATTTCTTCCACTCGCATTCCTTTTTTCCTCTCTCTGCCCATATGATGTCTTTTCCTGCTGTTGCTCTGTTGTTTGACAAGAGTTCTGTACATCACTCAGTCGACAGGGAATGGCTATAATATGTGAAGCGTCGGCCATGTTTAAATGGCTTAGACGTGTTTCAGCAGCAGCTCTGGCAAATAGCCACAGTGTCACACAAGGTGCTGGCTGTTCCCTCTTATCGTTTGATCAATGACACTGATTAAACAGAGGGAAAAAATCCAGCCCTTATGCATAGTGCGTGTTTTTTGTGTGCATGTACGTGATTATATGATAAAAGACATGTGTAAATCTTGGCTCTTTAAACATAAAAGGCGGCAGGGGTTTGCTGTCTTGGCACGAGCGTGATTTACTGCAACACAGCATATGTGCTTCATTCAGCATGTGTCTGTTTTGTATAATGTTTAGGATCGTTCCATTGGCAGTAAGGTTGTTGACCGCACCTTAAAGCCTTAACTAGAAATGAGTTCTTTTGGATGCCCTTGTAAAACATAGCATCCAGTATTAAATTTTGGCTACATAGAGGCTACTGGTTTTAGGAGGCCAGATTTTAAAAATTAAATATGTCGAAGGGCGTACGTCTTTTATTTACGATGTTAGTTTCCATACTTTTAACGATTTAACAAATAATTACTTCATTTTGCAAGTGATGCATGTTAGGTCATGATGGCGAATCAATTTCGGTTAATGACCGTTAAAGCGTATCCAGCCAGTTATATTTCATGACCCCGTAAAGCTCATTATAAACACACAGTAAAAATTAGCAATAATTGTATGAGGTTTGGCTCCAAAAAGCAGTGTCATAGGTTGAGTATGTTGTCTTCAGTCTCTCAACAGACAAATGCTTTCTTTTTTTTTTTTAAACAAGGCTGGGTTTTGTTGGAAAACTACATTGGCTATTAACGTTGACAGGGTAATATCTCAAGGCACTTATATTTTTATAGAATACATTAATATTGTTTTCAATTACATGCCCAAAACAAATCAAAGAGACTATTTGAAATGACTTCAGGCGACCAGATGAGGCTTATGAGTTCAGGTTAACGAATGGAAGAACAGGTGAAAAGTGATTAATTAAACTCCTTGGGGGGTTGATATAAAATAGATGATTAACTATGTGAATACATTCAAAGTTAATTGAAATTTTGAAATGCTCTACCAGAGTGAAATATCGCTTCATATGTCTTGACTTGAAAGAATGTGTGTTAAGGAGCTGCTCAGATATTGTGATTTATAAACTCAGGAAGAAGAAGAAGAAATATCGAGTGGTCACATGATCCGTGAACGGCCACTAAATAGATGTGATACTGATTCGTCTAAGTATCATATTCCTCCCACGCTTGTCCCCACCTTGGCGCTTTTGTTTGGCACTCAAGTCTGTCCATGCCTCGCCTCCTCTTTACATATCGTAATCTTTCTTCTCCCTCTCCTCTCCTCTCTCCTTCTGCTATCGCTCTGTCCTGTAAAGCTTCATTTACAGAGGAGCCCTAATCAGATATGTACCAGCGGAGGGCAGTTTGTGAGAGCAGTGTGTGGCCTGTTAGATAGCGAGGCTTAGCAGAAGGGGAGCGCGTTGTAAGCCCTCAATTATATTCCCGACACCCTGACGCAGGAAAGAGACACTTGGGGAGGCCTGTTTGTGCTGTTGCTGGTGTATCTGTCATCTTCGAGTGCGTTTGTTCGTGTGTGCATGGCTTTATGTGCTTATTGTTAGTGTTTGCTGCACAGACTGAAAAACAGAGGAATGAGTTAGTGCATACTTTTAAAAGTAGTGTATCTTAATTTCTAGCCAGGCTATATTTGATTAACAATGATACTACTGTCTCATTGTACGAGATCTCTCTGTCTCTCCATCGAGTGAATAGTTATTAGAGATTTCATTATTGTGCTTAGCATTTTGACAAGAATCACTGATCGTTAAATGGCTTGGACTTTCTTCCCCTTGTGTCTGTGCTATTTCATCTTTCAGATGGAGACACGCACACACATATGTCCCTGTTTCATTGAAAAACATCCACTGTAAAAACTATTGATGATGCACCTTCCATTTATGGATCCATTTTGCTAATCCTGTGAAACCTGCACTAATACAGGCCTTCAGCAGATGTCTTAATAAGACATCCGCAATACGACTACAGTAAGATTAAAAGTGTCCTCTGTCACCAAACCCCCACAGAATGAGAGACTACAAGGGCATGTGATTAGCTTGAAGAGAATAAAATACAACACATTTTAAAAAGATCTCATCTCATTGGGTGATTTTTGACTTTGAACTTTTTGTAGAGATCTTTGTGAGTGTTTCTGATGCTGTGCGTTTGCTAACTGAGCAGAGCATCCTCACTCACCAGAAACATTGTCCCTTATATTACACTTATCACCATCACCATTGCTGTCTCCGCTTACCGGTGTCTAAAATCCACAGGTGAAACCAAAAAAAAGTTCAGGATCATTCTCTGAAGCAGGGGTGGGGAACCTTTTTTTCTATCAAGGCCTATTTCAGTTTTTATAACATCCTTTGAGGGCCATACTAAATTATTGAACACATAAATGGCTCTAGCTTCTAATATCAGATGGTCGTGATGATGATGCTACTCGCAGCTGGTTTTCCAGATTTGGCTCATGCAGTCTTCAGTGGAAACAAGCCTTTGCAATAGTCAGTTTTGAAAACAACTGCTCACTAGTAGATTGTCACAAACAGAGATGCAAACTTCAGTGCATAATTCCTCAGAATGGGAAAATCCTCAGGACGTCCATATAGTTTATAGTACCTTGTGCTTGTACCTAACTTTGAACTCATCATTGCTTTGCAACTCAATGATTTCATGTTGTAGGTTTTCAGGCACATCAGCTGTTTTCACATTAAACAGCGCAGCAAATACGCTCAGTTCCTTTTTTTTACTTTACATGTCCCAAAACCTTTCACCAAAAGCCTGAAGGCTCACCAGCATATTCAGATGTCAGAGCAGGCTTTCATTCTCATAGAGTAGGAAAATGTGTTTCTCCTTGCTTTGCCACAGCTTTAATTTTGCTTCAAATAATTTCACATTTGAAAGCAGAGGGCAGAGAAGCAGTTTTGGACCTTGGAGCATGAAGCTCGAAAAGCTGTTTATGGGCAATCTAGAAAATGTGAGATATCACTAGTTAAAGCACAAGTAGACTATCTAGGTTCAGAGTAAAGTAAGTAAGTCCTGCAATGCACAATCAATAACAATATGATACAGCAATAAGTGACTGAAAGTTTTCTAAAACCTACATCCACAAGTTTTATCTTAACCAGGAGTGCAATGTGGAAGGCACGGAGGGGCTATGTAGATCCAATCATTTTCCATTCTACTTTCAAGGCCATTCAAAGCTTATGTTTAAGCTGTGTGGCATTGGGCCCACAGAGACACCAGGGTGGAATCAGATGAAGCATGAAAAGGTGAGCTTGGGAGAGCAAACAATGAATTGTGTTTGAACATTTCTGCTGCTAGAGTTCAGTGCTTCAAGGCTGCCTACCTCTGCAGATAGAATATTCATCTGCTGTATTGTCCCGTAGAGGCGTGTAACCTTTAGCGAAAAATCACAGCAGCTCGACCTTGCTTTTCTGCTTCGCTATCATGCAGCCTCCAGTACAAACAGCAAAGCTTTATTTCATGCTACTAATATTTTTTTTTTTCTTGTTGACCTGTATCATCTTAGCATTCCTTAAATTCTTTTACTGCTAGTAATTACTAGTATGTGAAATCAAGTGAATTACTGTTTTTGTCTCCATAGAGAATCGATTACTTAGATAGTTTGAACTTGATGTGCAGTGAAGGCTTCAACTCTCCAAGCTGATGTTGCCATTCACTACTAAGAATGGATCATTATCTGCCTGCTTTTGCTCCTGCTCAACCATTAGTGGCTAAATTAAGTGATTAAGTATGGTCAGAGCCATTGATGCAAGTATCTTATTTGAGTGTCAGATAATGCTTTCATAACACAGTACTGTTCCAATGTGACCACCGCTCAGATGTTACTATAGAGAAAGCAGCTGATTATAGGCATGCACTGCTCCTTTTTAGTTCCCCGTTTTCTTTTTGCTCCTCAGACTCATAGTATTTCTGCATAATTCAAGACTGCATTTGACAATACTTTCTTCCCCAGTTGAGCACTAATTTACAAACACCATTAATTAGCCAAAATGCTGAATTGCAGTAGGAAACTGCTAACACGAGAGATGAAGCATTAACACACCTGTTGCATCCTATTATTTATATATGTATGATATGGTGTTTCATCTTGATGTGCTTTCAGTCCTACAATGCCAGTAATCAGACTTAATTATGGGCATATACTGTATGTTGTATAAATTCATAAAAATATATGGGTGCTCGAGGCCTTTGGACCAAGTGAGATGATGATCTGGTGGATTCAAGACGGGAGAGGGTGGAGACTAAACTTTGTGATGTCTCCTGGTGTCTCATCCTCGTCCTCTGTGTAGTCCACCAACTCTAACTCAGCGGACCTCAGGGCTAGGATAATACTGCAGGGTTAAGCTGAGTTAAAATCGCAGAGTTAGTAGTATACATTCCATAAAAGATGTGCAAGTAATTAAATTACCAAAAGGCAGTTGACAAGAAAGACTAGAAATGATTAATCATTTTAGTCATTTTTCAAGCTAAAGACAAACATTTGTTGGTTCCAGCTTCTTAAATGTCTGAAGAAAAGAAGCAATTTGAAGACATCGCTTTGGGCTTTGGGAAATTGTGATGAACAATTTTTGGACATTTTATATACTAAACAATCATTGAAATAATACACAGATTAATAGATAAAAGACATAAACAGACACCAGAAAATGCCACTTCCTGCTCTGCTCTTAACCAGAGAAGCTTTGAAAGTGAGCGGCTGAAACACAGTACATCTTTTCACCAGTACAGGGATTGTTAATATTCAAGTCTCAAGCTTTTTGTTCCACCAGACTGCGGTGTTGTTCTTATCTGCCCCTGCATGCCACCGTTGACACAACACTAGTTTATGTGCTTATAAACATATACACACATTTACACGGAAATTCAGTTTATTACATGCAGCAATGAACTAATTGTCTCATGATCTTAAACATATGTTCATAATTTCAAAGAGGGCAGTCTTAAGCTATTCCTCTTGGGACAAATCCTCTGGCACAGTGGAGCGTGGCTGTCGAATGACTGAAATACATGTAGTGTTATTAAATAAATACTTTTTTTCCTAGATCTTTTTGTTTGCAGTTGTGTGACTTTATATTTGTAAATGAGAAGTCCAATGTAATGTCGCTTTCACATTAAAATGATGTAATGATATGATGGCAGGATACTCAAACATGGTCAATTCTGAAAGTGCACACGCCAGCGGTCATGGTTTGGTTAACCCTTCAAGTGATCTGCCTGAACACCCTGAGCACCCTGTATCACACAAAGACGGCCTTTCAGCCTCCTGGGTTTGGCAGGAAACCAGCTATTACAAGGTCAACGTTACCTTTATTACTTCTTATTAGTCTACATTATACCTCATGGGAGATTTTACATAAACATACACCCACACAGATACGCAGGCTTACAGAGCTATAAGAGCTCACAGAAATGGCAGTTGGGATCCTGCCTCACGCCAGTAGACGTGCCCTTGGGAGCTCAGGTAAACATTGGCCCTGTGTTTTTCTGTTTATTGTTTGGTTATAGGCTATGACATAGTCGATTTTTTTTCCCCCCATCTGCGGTCTCAACACAGTTTATGGGATGGAAATTGTAGCTCTGGCATGAAAACACTGTCATGCGTTTTCAACTGTGGCATTTGCGAGACGTACGTGGCCGCGCCTGTCACTCAACCGCGCACAAGCACATGCATTAAGCGTCGTATTTCTGGCGCTAATGAGAATGAGACTCCATTTCTTAGCTGTAATTGTGGATGTGTGTTTTCCTCCTTTGTCTCTAAAGATTAGGTTTGCGAGACCCAGGGGCCTGCCGATTGTTTTGAGTGCCTCTCCACTCTGTATGACTGCGCTGTGCCGCAGGTGCTCGGCAAAGCAGCCCCATTGGAATGCAGCAAACGCCTCTCCATTGTGGCATAAGGCACATTTTATCGACACCCTATTTCTCCACTCCTCTGAGTACAATCAGAGGTATCTGAGTGGCCTCGGCCTCTGGCTAATACAATGAATGTGGACATACATACTCACAAATATACAGATGCACACCGTCTTTCTTTCTTCAACACCCTTAAATGTAGCCGGAGAAAAGGCATTATGTCGTATTGGAGTGGAGTTAAGCCAGCTGTATCGTGTATTGAGAGAATGCATTGGAAGTGGGTTGTGTTTATGTCTCTATTGTTGAGTCAGAAAGGTTGTAAAGGGGTTTTTCTGTGTCTGTGCCTCCATTTCCCCCCCCTGCTATTCAGTCAGTTATAAAGTCTATGTAGACAACATCCATTAATATCAGCTCTCGCTGTTTCCAGAGAATACTCCCGGTACATGCATCAATAAAGTGGAATTAGTGCAAATAGGGCCAGAAATATGAAATGCTCAATAGAATATGGCATTTACATTGACAGTCAAACCATGAAATACATCTCTTTCTCGCTCTCACTCCCACTCTGTCTCCCCCTCTCCTGTTTTTTACTCTTTCTTCCCACTTATTATTCACAGACCATAGTCCATTGCTAAGTGCAGGTGAAAAAAAGCCATTAAGTCACTGGCTGGGAGGCTTGTGTGTGAGTGCGCGAGTGAGTGTGTGTGTGAGGGAGAGAGTGACAGGAAGACAGATTGCTGCCCATTCTGAAACATGACATTCTAATCAGTGTGCATGTTAATTAAGGGACTTTATTGAAACGTTTCTTGTGACCGAAGAAATTGGAGGCTTAACGAAGGTGTGTGTGTGTGTGTGTGTGTGTGTGTGTGTGTGTGTGTGTGTGTGTGTGTGTGTGTGTGTGTGTGTGTGTGTGTGTGTGTGTGTGTGTGTGTGTGTGTGTGTGTGTTTGTGTGTGGACTGAAGTGCCCAGCAATAAGGAAACCCTTCAAAGCTCCGCGTGATTCACATTTGTTGTTCATATCAGTGTTTCCTCACACATTTTTTTCCCTCCACCTCTTGCAGACTTGTTTCCCTTATTAGTCTCCTCCAAATGGCGAGGTCGTAAGTGGTTTAGTATCTCAGCGAGCTCTGCATTTGGTTTCATTTGGCTCACTCTGCTCTTTTTTAATCCCAGCAGGGATTTGGTGGTGACACTTGTGAATAGGCTTCACTGACATTCGGAAAATATATTAAATATCCGCCATATGCTCTGAGTAGAGGCAGCATGGTGAGTTCTGCGTGTGTGTGTGTGTGTGCGTATGCATGAGCGTGCATGTCGTTTGAGTGTTTGTACATGTGCTCTGAGATAGAAACACAAACAGTGAAATGACTCAGATGATTCGGTGTCGGGAGTATCCAGAGTCACATTTTAATGAACACTTCCCTACGGTTCTCACAGTTTTTCTGTCTTCAGAGTTCAGTTACATAAAACTTTTGTACATATTCATAAAATGTATACGACGGTCAGACATGGCTCTTATGTAATAGCAGGAGTTAAGGGTTATGATTTAATACACTTGCAAGCAGCTGTGTGTGCATTCGATATAAAGTGAAATCCACCTACACGCCGCATACTTTCAGGTCACGTCACTTCTATCAAAACCAGGCACTGGCTTGTAAAATTGTCAACTGACCTGATGTCCCAGTTTGAGCTCAGAAGAGTTTTGCCCTTTAATGAGGCTCTGTATGTTTTTCCACTCATCTCAACAAATCACGTTAGGCCTTTGTTGCTCATATGAGACTGCTCCTAATGCTGCATTCAGACTACACAATATTTTTGTCTGTCACGATGGTCACTGTGTCAAATTAGGAGACTATGGAGTCATAAATTCTTGCAGTGTCTTGGCCGATAGACAGGACTGACTACATGTTGCTAGTGTGTATGATAGTGGTGTTTAGAAAGCCTGAAAGAAAAGAAAAAGCGATGGTGACCTTTCCTCTGTTTTACAGTTCCACCCTTTGAGGCACCAGCATCATTCGTCTTTCATTTTGGCTTGTTTATGGTTGTGCATGAAATAGCCTCCTCCTCAACATTTGAAATGGAACGGAAAAGAAAAAAAATTATAACATGCTAGTCTTTTTGCGGGACACCACGAAGTGTCCAAGATGCAGAGTAGGTTGTCATCCACTATGGCACACTACATGGGATAAAATGATTGATTGACGCACCTGATGCTCATTGTCCTTCCTGACCCGATGCCCTGCAATATGTATTGATATTATGTCTGAAGCTGGCTCAGGGGTGTGTTCAGACAGAACGTGAGATTTTAGAGGCGGCACGTTGCATGCAAAGTCAACGGCCTGACATAAGTGGATGCGATTAGATGCAAGTAATGAATTTTTGCTTATTCTGAGGCTTGATATGTTTTTTCCTTGAACATACAGCGATGAGAGGAATAAGAAGAGAAATTTGAGAGAAATCCTGCCACACAAACACACTCCCATACACACGGTTCGCGCTTCAGTTTCTAGCTAACTTCCTGATAACATTTATACAGTTTGTCCATTGGTTGTTTGGGGCTAATTAACTCATGACGCAGAAATGTCCGTCAATCGAATTTCTGGGATTGAGCTAATGTGAAAACTGACTTAACTTGACACAACTTAACAGAGGCCACAAACTAACCCACTTGTGGATGATGCCAGTCTCCTGCCGCCTGGCAAAGAAGATGGTGTTGCCCTCACGGAGAAGAAAGATCATCTGCCTTTGTCGTCCCCAGTCTCCATGCAATATATACTCAAGAAGAACTTAACCTTTGTCCTGTCAGGATAAAACATTTTCTTCCTGTATCCTCATGTCCACAGAATGTGTTCTTATGGCCGGGTTGACCTTCAGAAGCTACAAAAGGGCATATTCTGACATTCACGCCACCATTTGCCCTCAGTCTTTGCCTCCAGTGTGAGCGCCACTGAGCGACTGAGCTACCACCGGCTACCTCCATCAATCTCTAAATATCAAGAAGGTTTTTCTCAGGTGAGCTGGGCTGTAGCTGCAGTGCTTTACCCGGGGCAGCTCCTCAAGGCTTGGACCCTGAGAGGGACTGGCAGGTGTGTCAAGGATAGTCCCCTCACTGAGTTAATCCAAGGCAAGCGAATGCAGCACTGCCTACAGAGAGGCTTCAGTGGGTTCAGAAGGAAAGAGGAGCTGATTCCATTGGATCTGTGCTCTCTTTTGTGCAGCTTCTATTAAACAGGAGTCTGTCAAGTTCTACTATCAGTTGCCATGTGCCAGAAATCTGATCTAATGTGGGGTTTGAGGAGAGATTGGTTTACAACCACCCTCTGCTGAAACACTTCCTGCAGGGAGTGAGGTGCCAGCATCCAGTGATAAGTGGAGTTCCCGGTGGTTCTTGACACCCTTTCAAACGAGCTGTTAAAGCAGTTGGGCACTGTCTTTTTTTTTTTTTTTTTTTTTTCAGCTTTTATCAATTCTTCCAAAGTGCCTGTAGCTACTTCCAAATACCTCTGAGCATCAGCGACTTTTCTTAACAGCCTGCTGCCCCTCTTGTGCAACCACCTCATGACACTTTGGGTTAAAATCAACTTTACAGAGAAGTGCTACACTTGTCAACTTCCACTTTCTTTCTGTAAATTAACTTGACTCACTCACTTTTCATGAACTGACCAATTGCAGAAGGGAGAGAAGACTACTTGGTGAAAGCACAATATCTGGCCATTTAATCTACCTGGTAACTTTTTGTTTGCAAAGGTTTTTATATATGGTACATTCCCCTGTAGTGAGAATACAGGCTGCACAACATGCATTTCACCCATCTGTGGGTTTGAGATGTGTGTTTTGGTAGAGACTTGTCGTGTTGGCGTGTTACGTGTGTGTTACATAACCATCACATGGAGAAGCTTGTAATGAGTCAGACATTTTGGATGAGGAGTGGGATGATCCTTGTCCTTTAATAAGAGCCTCTATAGGGTTGATTAGACTCATCGTGGTTGCTAGAGCATGTGAATGCAAGATTTAATTTCACGGATGTGCTGTGCAAAGCTTAGTGGCTAATCAAGATAATCAAGATATTATAGTCTCTATCATATTATAAACAGAGATCCACTTATAACATGCAAACAGCCTACAGCCCTTAACAAACATTTAGACCTAATGCATCCAATTAGCAGCATCCTAAATGGAAATGATCTGACATTTTGTCTTTCCAAGGGCTCTTTCATGGACAGCCAGGTTACATGGCTGCGGCAGATGGAGGACATGGAGGATGGTGACTGACAGACCAGGGACAGGGTGACAAACAAGCTCTATCCTCTGCACCGGCTATTGATTTCAGCTCAGAGGTCTCTGCCTGATATGGCAGCAGTCAGGGTCGGCCAGCCACCAAAGCTAGAGCTAGCAGGCTATTAGCCTGGAAAGGGAGATCCGGGAGAAGACAATATTATCGTCATGGCCAGTCGGAATCGGGGATATGATACGTGCGCTGCAAGCTTATGATATCATGCCCACAGGAAACAGTGCAGAAGAGTCTCACTGTGTTTTATCCGTAATTCTTACAGACTGCTTCTTTCTGTCCTCAGGCAACTCTCTTATAGTTATTGAACTTCTCTCAGAACAATCTGAACTCTGAATGGAAACTTGATTGTCCTGCTTGAATTCGTCCCAAGTTGCTTAAAAGTCATGTTGATAGAACGTTTATAATTTCATACTAAAATTGGTAGGATACAGTTTACAATAATGTGACTGGAAAGCTTACATCGCTGGACTTTGGTCCACGGCCGTCTCCCCCATTTTCTCGCACGATTAACTTCACATGGTGTCAGCAAGAACAACCGCATGTGGTTACCGAGATGGCAGCAGTTTTTCTGGATTTAATTTTCTTTCCATCACTCTTGTTTTCATTTTTAATACAGTTTTCATGAAAAGTGTGAGCTAAGTGCCAAACGGTAGAGCCGAGGCAGAGCGTTCAAACCAGAGGGGTTAGCTGGCCCTCACTATGATAAGGCCTCTTTCTTCTTTCCTGCCCAACCAGGTGCTTTATTTGGCCTGCGGTTACTACCTTCGCATGGTGATAAAACTTTGCCTCAGTCGACTACAACAAACACACTGAGGTTTGTTTTACTGGGCGTAAACCTGCGCCTCGTACCTGTGTGGTGGTGATTTATACCTTGCAGCAAAACCCTGAACGAATGTCTAACACTGAGGCTTTATTTTGGCTCTTGTCAGGAATGAGATTTTGACAAGGAATTTAAGGAATATATCTTTACATGTATATATGATGTCTGCATGGATCCGTGGCGGTGCCGTCTCGCTCGATTTGGTTCTTCCTTGCGCCCCTAATGACTAATGGTGAGTGAGTTCCAACGTAAACACGGGGAGGCCGGGCCCTGCCGACACAACAATCTGGCCTGTATTGTCAATTAGCCTGAGGTCTGTATCAGCCTCAGTCACGCTGGCTGTCTGCAGTCTATGGTGGATGGGATTACAGGGCTTACTTTCTTTTACCTGGCAAGACACCTTGCTCTATACAGCATCAAAGACAACACTGGTGCCCTTAGCGTTTTGCTCTGTTTAGTAGAACTCATTACAGTGCCTTGTGTTTTTTAACATGCGGCCCTCTCATTACCTTCAGTTGGCCACCGCTGCTTTGATCTGTGACAGTGTGCCTTTACCGCTCTGTGCTGCTCCTGCTGCAGCGGCATACTTTATAAACGGGCATATTAGAGCTGAAAGTACATCTGTAGTTTTGATTAAGGTGTATATGGTTGAAATGACCTCCACTCAAAGCCAGGCCAGCCCTTTCCTCACCTTGTTAGTGAGTGGATGCTCGGTGCACAGCATCTCTGGTGGATTTTCTCCAGTGAAGCCAGTTGATCTGATCCTTCTGAAAATGCTGTTGAATAAACCCTGAACTCGGGCAATAGTGCAGACAGCAGTCTTTTATGGAATAGACCAGTGGGCTGATGAGATGCAATTGGATTGCATATCTGAAACACTGATGGTAGCATTATTTTATGGAAGCTGTTTTTACTGTGCCTTGGAGCTTTGCCAGATTAGTGTCTTAATGTAGGGAGTTACAGTCCTCTGGACTCAAGTTATATGTCCTTGTTCAAAGGAGTAGGAGGGGTCAGCTTTTTATGTACTTTAATGATAAACGGATGAAAAAAAGTGAAATAAAGCGAATTCCTATGCGCTCTGATATATGGGGTTGTTTGTGATGCACAAAGTCCAATTTAATCAAAAGTGGTTGTATTTTACATTAAAAGCTGACATGGATCGGCTGGTTTTTAAACAAATTAGATGCCGGGCTCATCTAAAATGTGTGCTGGACAATCCAGGAAATGTGCTTTACGCTGGTATAAGCATCTACTGCATAAATTAATGGGCCCTGAATGTTTCCCTCCACAAGTAAATGAATTACCACTTAGGCATAACTTTGTCATACAGGCCACACGTGCTCTGTGAAGGAAATAGATTGGAAATTTTCGAACGTCAAGCCTCATTGTATAAAATAGACACTGTGACAACACTGTGCTACATGTCTAAACACAGTGAGGGACATTTTGTAAGTGCAGCATTTCACTGATGGTTGTAGGCGACCGGGGATGATGAGAGTCTTTGGGTCAATAAGGGTTAAATGATGAGTAGGCTGATGCCATCTCGCTGACCATACACCCCACTTCTCTGATTGCACACCATTTTTCTTCTTCCCCCTTGTTCTTTAGCACCTGCTGGTTAATACACTGCCCCACTTACATTATGAGACAGATCTCACAGGCTTGCCCCTGTGTCACACACATAAATACTCACATGAGTGTGTGCGCATACAGCTACACATCAGATACTCTCTGCCTTATTTGACTGTGACCATGACATAGTTCATGGGCATCTCGACATGCGTTCGCTGTGAAAACCTGATTGTTTACCAGGTTAATTATATTAGGCCTGCGCATTTTTTTCTTACTTCAAAATCCCATTGTTTCTTTATTCTTTTTTGTGTTGTGTGTTTTTACAATCATCTCGGATTGTCACACCTTTTCTGTGCTATAATCAGAGAACAGGAAGACAGCAATAGATACAGGAGATGAGCTGGGGGAAAAAAAAACTGGTGGGTTGCACCTGAGAATAGGTTTTGAAAAAAAAAAATATGGCAGAATGACAACCCGTGATGCTGGGGAAAATAGGGGCTAGAAAATCCTGACATCAAGACAATGGTTTTCTGCTGCTATTATGTGGAGGGGGAGAGGAAGTTAGCAAGATTGCAGACAACAGCATAGTGGAGATTTGAAGCTGGCAGAGGCTGGGAGGCTTGTATATGACGAGTTACAGTAGTAGCACAGGGCCTCGTGTTTTTACGATGGAGTCACAATTTTCAATGAGCCGGTCCATTTTTCACAGGGACGAATTGCTCCTGACAGTCCAATGGCTAGACCAACATTTCGCAAAATGTAAAAGGTCTGGCGCAAATGAGGTCTGACCTTATCAATAGCCGGGACCCATCCATCTAAAGGCAGACCCCCTGTCGCCTCGTGCAACAAGGCTGCTTACCTTCTCCCCCCCCTCTCCTCCACCACTGCCTTCCATCACTGGATTTCTCACTCGCTGCTGTAAGATTTGCTGTGCCTATGCACATTTCTCTCTGTATCTGTGGGCAAATGGCCCTTTCTGTCTTGGACTGCGATTTGGTCTCCATCTGGTTGTTTGTTTATCCGTCCATCACTTGCAATATCTGAGACACCGCTCACTGGAGTTTGATTAAATGTGACAGAATGATGCATGTCTCTGCTTTGATCCGGCAGTTTCACAATTGCATTGATTGCTGAAAGGGAGGTTATTATTTTGTCCCTAGGTCATGAGCAGTGTCTTGATAAAAGAACATGTCCAACTATGTCAAAAGTCTTTCAAGATTTTCAAATTCACATGGATTGAGCAAACCAGGAGAGAGGGGAAGGTTAAGAATCAATTGAACAGTGAAGAACTTTCTCTTTCAAAATTTTTTTTTTTTTGCACTTTATAAATCGTCTCAATCAAAGCCATCCTGACTTATACTGTTACCCCTTATACCTGAAACAGTGTCATGACTTGGTCCTGTCTTCTGTCCCTCACCAGAGCCAGGTTTTACCTACTTTCATTTCATTTCCTTCCGCAGTGGTCCTGTGTGATCAAGTTTAACATCACATCCATCATGTACAATCACACTGGAGCAGTACTGGTGTCAGCTCACATGTACAGTAAATGTACTCGGTGTGTGCGTGTGTGTTTTTCAGAGTTGCTCGGTATTCTTGATGAATTATGCACAGTTGTCAGGGGACTAAGAACAATGGTATCTGGAACTCTTTGCATCTCGAACCTGAAGCATGAAAGTGCATTATATTGCCATTAATACAATCTGCAGAAAGACACAGTAATGAACCAAGTCATTATAGAGGCAATATTTTTGAAAGGATGAAGACAAAACTGGAAAGGTAAACTAAAGGGTCATGTCTGGATCCCTCCAATCAACCCCTTTACAGATAGTTACTGAGTAATACTCAAGCTTCTGGTCAACCTTTGATTAAATAAAATACTGTATAAACATGTTAAATGACACTGAATGACACACTTCGTTTTTAACATGGTGTCCGTAATGTTAAAAAGAAGAAAAGAAGGACATGTAGGAAATCATGTGGATATCATGAACAAAATTTTGCTTTTTTTTATTTTTATTTTTTTACTGTTGACCTCATGAAGATAAAATGTTTTCCAAATTACAGTTGACAAGAATTCTTGAGTTTTCGTGCACTGTTCTGTATCATGAGTCTGAGATGATGGGTGAATTCCAGCGTTTATTTTATGATAAAGTGTTGGAATTTACCATTTTGTTGTATCCACTTTGTTTAAAACTTGCTTGTCTGCTTGAGTTTAAGTTGTTGATTCCCTACATTTCCCAGATTGCCTGGGTGTGTATGATCTTGTATAACTGAGAGGAGGATTGGATTTTCTGTACATTCACACTCTTCCACCATCGATAACTCGCGAAAGCATCATTAGCTGAAATTTCTTATATTTTCTCAAATTGGGTAAGAAAGACTGTCCACTAAATATTTTACGTCAAATTAACTTCTTACCAATATGATCATGACTGTGACAGCAACAATCAGGCCTTCAACCTGGCCTTCAAACGTGCTGACGGTGGAAATGAACCTTTGTGAAGTGAAATCGCTTGATGTCTGTGTATGTATGTTACAGCAGCGACTGTGTGCTGAGCTGAGCTGAGGTGAACAGAACAGAACAGAACTGAGCTGAGCTTGGCTGGGACTTTGGGCCCTCCCTGAGGAAAGCCAACCAGCTCACACAGTCAGATCTGCAGCAACTAGAGGAGACACTTTGGACAAGTTAAACAGTGATAAATCTGCACGTCAGTATGATTTAAACCACGGCCGCTGCTTTCTGTCGACGTCGTGTCATATCGCCGCCCCCGCAGGGCTCATATTGTCCGCCGTGTGGCTCTTTAAGAAGCAAGGGATGATGAAAGAGTGAAAGGTAAGTGTGACAGGCTTAACTCGCGGAAGAGAAAGAACAAGCTTTGATTAATTGCAGTGGAGGTGATTGTGAAGGGAGATGGCGAGGGTGAGCAGGTTCTACGGTAGGTGTGTGTGTGTAGGTGGTATTGGCTGTTGGCACGCTTGTGCTTGTGTTTACACATGAGCAGGTATGAGCTGCAAGAGTGTGTGCATGTATAAACAATATGTGGGAGGAGGCGTGAGCGAAAAGAATAAATAATAGCTATATTCAGAGTTTGTGCTGCTTTTGCCAGAATGTTTCAACAACAAGCGAAAAAACGATCAAGATGAAAGTCAAGATTTTACTTTTACGATTCAAAAATGCAATTCAAAGACATGACTCAGATAGGCTGATATAATGTTATGCTTTCGTCTCGTACAGGTTGAGTCTATGTTATGGAAAAAAGCAGAACACAGGCTGGAGTTAAGAGTCAAGTGTTTGTTGTTCATTTGTTTTTGTTTTTTTGAAATGTTTGTCTTCTCTCCAATCAAGGAGGAAGATCAAAATGCCCAGATGAAAGCAAGAGCAGTTATAAACCCCATTGTTGTGTTTTCCAATGTGAAGTGTGTCCCCTGTTCTTCATGACATGAGCTCAGTTGGACTCTGTGGCTGCATTATGTCAAGGACCCCTGCTGTAGAATAACAAGCTTAAGTTTTGCATCAATTCTGTTTATACAGCCCAGTATCCCAAATCACAAATTTGCTTCAAAGCTTTAAAATCTGTGCAGCATATGACACCCTCTATCATTAGACCCTCAATACGGAGAAGGAAAAACTCCTTGAGAAAAATCGTTTAATGGGGGGAGCAAAATGGTCTGCTTTCATTGTCTTTTCATTGGCAGAGCAGCGCTGCAGACAGGTTGTGGTCTTTTAAAAGTTTTATCACTAGAGGCCTCAGAGAAAGTCCTAATATTAAATTGCATTCATTTGGAAGAAACAAGTGCACCTTACCTGTAAACTATGAGGTCCTGAAGGAGGAAAAAAATAAATTCAAACATCCAAAATGGGGGGGGGGGAACATTTGGATGATTTAATAATCAACTTGTGGAAGAATAAGCTTGAAACTACTTATATGCTTTTATACTGTATTTTCATTTGCAGTTTTCTTCATGCTAATCCAGGATGGTTTTACTCTTTTTCACGTTACTCTCAGTTTATCGCGTGCCAGGCATGAAAGGGACTAATGTGGTCTAGATAACCGGTTGTCAAGCAAAGCAAAGCGAAATGTCATTGAAAGTGCATCTTTCTAGTTTTCAAGAAATTGAACTGTCATTTGAAAATAAATGGCTTTTGCAATAATGTGACAGCTCTGTGTCTGTTTTTGCCACAGTGCAATAAAAAAACACAGCCACCACAAGTAACTGTATTCAATCAAAAAATTAGAGCAAGAACAAAAGAACAAAATCAATTAGTATCAATATCCCCACCCCTGCTTTTCCAGCATGATATAAAAACATTCGCAGTATAACTAAAGTCTAAGTTTAGAAAAACATTATGAAAGTACAGTAAGGTGGTTGCAGATTGTGCAAGATTTCAGCATGTTGCAGATCGTCTCTCCTGCGTGTCGGGGCTCTGAGGCGCGATGCTGCAAAATGCAAGCAGACCTTTTAAATGTCTGCAACCGTGGATTGATGAATGATTCAACCTTACCTGAGCAGGCTGCTGCGAACCAATCCCCCAAACTGCCTGCATCGCAACGCAGCTCCACACAGGTCGAAAACACTGTTTTACTAAATAATCCACTTCCCATCTCCATATTCCAGCCAGTTAATGTGGGCCATTAGCGTACATGCGGGATAATTGGCTATTATGTTCCATTGAGCAGCAGTTCGTCCAACGTTGCCAACTGGTCCGGAGTACACACATTATATTAGTTAAGCCTTTTTTTCTGATCTGCAGGACTCACAATAGTTAAGAGTAGTTAATTGGAGGGTGGGAGTTGTGAGGGTTTAGGGGCTTAAACACAGCGAGGAAGGTTGTGTTCATTAAATACAAGATTTATCTCTTTTATAATTCACAAAATGTTTGGGGGTTAGACCATTAAATCCACTGTTGGGCAACATATATTGCTTGTTGTATTACCAGTTAAGCTATACACAAAAGCAGCTTTTGGAAGTGTGGGGCAGATTTCAGTATGAAAGGGATAAAAAGACTGAAAGGAACAGTTGAGACCAGCTCAAAAACCTCTTTTTCGTTTGGCTTTAAAGGTTGGTGTGTGCGTGTGTGGGTGCCTGCAGTGTGTCAACACACTTTTATTTTGTGTTGCTCGTCCACGTTTCGTAGCCCGTTACTGCAGTTGCGTAGGTAGCTGGTTCCTTCCTCGACTTCTTTGTTTCTTTTGTCTACAGGCGCACACACCGACACATATTTCACACATACCGTACTCAAGGGTAGTCTCTAAATCATTCATGTGTATGGAACGTTGGCCTCTCCTCTGTTTCTCCATAATAAATGAAGAGTTTGATCAGCTGCCTGGATCAATACCTCGCACACTCTCACAGTTTGTACCTACTTGACACCTAACCTCCAAATGTTCTCATATATTTTACATGCAGCTGTTCATTCATGCCTGTTGGGGTCCCTTTTGGGTACAGTGTGTGGAAAACAACACACATTTGGAGAATTTTGGTTACTATGTAATAATAATAATAATAATAACAATAAGTGCTTTCCAGGGGGAGGGAAATAAAAGTGTGTAATACATTCTGAAGTGTAACGGGCCTGTTGGAAAAATAGCTTCCTGTTGTCCAGCACAACAGGCTGCTTTGTCCCCACCTCTTGTCTGAAGTGGCTATAAAATGGATGTGATTGCCCGTGGCCTGTCTGTCCTTTCTCTCCACCTGACACCCTCCCTCGCTTTGTAAGTACGAGAAAAATTGCGTCTTTTCTCCCAAAATAATGTGCTGTGATGAGAGAAGGAAAAGTGAGGGGGACAAGTGTGTGTGTGTGTCGGTATACATGCAAGAGAGCAGAGGTGGAGCAGAGATTTTATAAGTATGTGAAAATCAGTTTCAGCAGCATGTCAAATCAAAATGAATGCCATGCATTTCTACATTTTTCCCCCCAACGTATGAGAATAATACTGAAATTCATGCATGCATGCCTTTCACCCCGAGATACTTTATTCACCAGTGTTCAACATACCAAAGTATTGAGCAATGACTTTAGTCTTGTCTGTTAACATGCCTTTCTCAATACAAAGAATAAGACTTTGATTATTTCTTTTCCTATTTCATCCACGACACGCTGCAAAGACAAAAAAATCAAAACAATTTCTAACAATAGGTCAGAAAATATCACTTGTAAAACTTTATGAAATATACAGTAACCAAGGCCACAGTTTAAAGGTGGGTGGACTTGTTCAGTAAAGTTAGCAAGAACACAGCAACATTCACATTATTAAAATAAACTCACTTATTCTCATAAAACCCTGTAAAAAAAAAAAAAAACATAACAACACCAACTAGTTAAGTAGCTGTTTCATACAGCTCAAAGATCATAAAGTAAACTTCTCCAGTCTCTTCTCATCTGCCAGTTTTTAAAAGTAATGACACAAATACAAGGAAGATGAGGATGAAGCTTGAATAATTTGCTCACCACCATCAGCACATATTTTATTATGCGATGAGGACAATAAGCCGACGGAATACACAGTACCAGTTTAAAACATTAGTGACTTTTTAATAAAGTGTATCTTCAGAGAACGTTTCATATTGTGAGAAGAGAAGGGATCAGAGACTGATGATTGATTGAAACGAAGATGGTCAGACGGACAGAAGGAGACAGGGGTGCAGAGAACGAGGAGAAAGAAACTTTTCTTCCCGCAGTGGAATCTTCCTGACTGAGATTTCAGAGGTTCATTTTCTCTCTTTCTCTCTCCCTCACTCTCTTCAAACTGCTTCTTTTCTCCCTTTCCACTAACCTCCATCCTTTCCAGAGGTATTTTGAAGACATGCCTTACTAGGCAGAATTAGGATAGTTTCTGAGAAGTGTGGTGCAGGCAGATGCCTAAATGGCCGCTCACTGTTGGCAAGCAGGTAGAATAGCAATGAATTGTGGGGCTTCTTAGCAGCAAAGCTTAGGTTTTCTGCTTTCACAATGCTGACTGGATTTTCTGGCTCACAGGCAGAAGGGGAATCAGTGTGAGACACAAGCTACTGCTAATTGAACGCGGGGCCTGACTCGCTAACGTGAGTGATTGTTTCACACCCCAACTATAAATCCTTCTGCGTTACTCCTGAGGTGCAAATGGAAGTCGACTCTTCCCCCCTCAGCGGTCGTCACTCTCCTCTATATGATTGTGTACTGCTTCTCCAGCACTAATTATATAGAGAAATACACAGAGATGTAAAGTTAGGAAGAAAAAGGTGTGAATGGAAAACACATTTATTACTGTCTACATATAATATTTCCCGGCAATTTTAATTTTAAGAACCGGATGCGGCAGATGTTTGCAGCGTCAATTCCAGCCTGAAATTTTCTGCTGCTCCTTCCACCAAACACATGCCAAATAAAACAGTAGTTGATCTGATGATGAAAATTATAAAATGCGTTTTTTGAGATTATTTCCCCGTGTGCATCTCTTCCTGATTGACAGTAGGCGGAGCAGACCACACTGCTCATGTACAATGTACTAACAGACAAAACCTAATTAAAACTTCATGTTTACTGTGATGGGGTGTCTTAAGTGTTTAATTTTCAAGTCTGCGGATGATTTTTTTTTTTTCATACTGGACAAAAATAAAAAACAGCAGATGGCTTTTCCTGCGAGTAGGATGCAACAAACAATGCTTGATGTGTGCACATAAGCACTTAAAAATAACGTAAAGGACACGGGAAACTCGCCACAGACTTTCAAAAAAGAACTCCAAACCAGCCAATGTGAGCATGTAGAGGTGGGGTAAAAGAAGCAGCAAGCACTAGAGGGCACTCTCCATCTCCCTACCCCTCACAACTGCTCTCTCTCACACACACACTCACATGCACTCATGCACACAGAGAACATGCTGAACATTCAAATATGAAAGTCAGAATGAGATGTTCTCACAGCTACTAGGAGACAATCAATTTGAATTGTATTAATCAGTGCTTGCACTCAGGCCCTCTCTAGTTCACTATTCAATTACAACTGTTACATCTCATCCCATTCTCTCTCTCTCTCTCTCTCTCTCTCTCTCTCTCTCTCTCTCTCTCTCTCTCTCTCTCCCCCTCCTCCCTCTCTCTCCTCCACTCTCTTCCTCTGTCCGGGTCTATATCTCTGTCTCCTACTGTAGCCACTATCTATATTAATATTTCCCCATTGTTTTTTTTTTTCCCTCCTGCAGCAGCATAGATGATAGATTTTAACCTAATGAAAAGCACTTCTGTTGAGATTGAAAAGCTCCTTAAACACATCACAGCAAACACTCTGTCTTTTCTTCCTCCTCCCCTCCTGCTTTCCCTCCCTCGCTCCCTTCTCCTCCTGCTTTCTCCCTCCCTATTTTCCTACCGTATCTCCCCCTCTTCCTCCCCCTCGTCCTCACCCTGTTTTCTTTTCCGACATTTATGCTTCATCTGCTGCACCCCGTATGAATCCTGCTACCCGCAAACTCTGCAATCCTTTCTTACATCTCCCTCTTTTCCTCCCCCCTCTTCCAATGCTAAATGGGCTGCATTACTGTAATGAGCTGGTAATTTATGGAGGAGGAGTGCAGGACTTGTATCATTTGCCCATTTAGTGTTTGGCCTCCCCAAGCTCGCCCAGTCCCTCTGGAAACACATGCATACACTCTCAGAGCCGAGTGTAAACACACACACAGACACCCCCTGAAAGTAAGTGGGGACATACTGTACACACATGCACACACACACACATGCACACACACACACACTGTAAGGAGTGCACGTAACGACAGACTTGAGAAGAGAGAGGAACACCATGTGTACTCCGGCCACACAGTGAAGCATCACAACAGCTGCAAGTTCAGCTAATGTGAACTAAGAGACACACACATCCCAGTACGCAATCATATACCTGTGTGAAAATTAGAAGAAGAAGCGCGCGGAAAAGTGAGGGTGATAAACGACACTGATTGAAATATCTCTGCTGTCAGTTGGCATCACACTGACACCCAAAATCGTGTTAAGACCAAAACAAATGACCCACCTCAGGGATTGCTTTATTGAACAGGTAATACTTTATAACTCAACAAGTATTTTGTTTGTTAAAAATCTACATTTTCTTTTAATCTAAAAGTTAAAAAGTGAACTTTGTGTGTGTTTGTTGTGCTGACAGAATTGCACCGCTTTGCAATTTGTGCTAATTCATTCATTAGATTCCACATGTGCATACGCATATTTTAGAAAATGGAAATAAATCTAAACATTACCTGCAGGAGGCAAAATGAAACTCACCATTTGATTTGAAATTAACTTGGGGAAAACTGCAAAAACCTGAAATTGAGCCTGTTTGTTTTATGCTGCCGCTGAGCTCTTTATTCAGGCAGGAAGAGCGGTTTTCACAAATGTTCGTCTTTGGTTCCCAGGTTCCAGCCATCACTACACAGGATAATTGTCATTGTGGGATGTCTTTCTATTGGGCTTGTGTAACACAATAGCCTGCAGTTGAAAGTCACAGAGACACGAACATCCAAAGAGAAAGAGACCTGTTTAGACCACAGGGAGACAAGGAGGAAGGGAGGGCAACAGAGGAGGAAGGACAAAAATGAAAGGTTCATGGAGGGAGGTTGGATAAAAGAATGAGTAAAAGATGTTGAAGCAAATGGGGGGAGGTTTGCCGGATACTGTGACTATTGTCTGTCTCCGCTCGTAACCCGAGTGGAAGATTAAAGCGAATGTAAAAGGTCAATGTCGCATGCCTCTGACATATAAATAATGTGTACGTGCATGTTTGAGTTGTACACTGTTATACACCCGTGTATACGGATGGCCTCCCACGGGGATGTTAAACACCATGGCGACAAGCGCTGACCCCAGTCGTAAAGAGGTTAAAGGTCAACAGAGCTACTGAGGGGGTGACAGTGACCCTGAACACAGGAACATCCTTTAGAGAGGAGCAGGAGGAGGGGGAGAAGACAAAGAGTGGGGAGGGAGCGAGGATGAGGGGAAAGCAAACATTAGAGCGAGGCAGGAAGAGAAAGGAGCCGAAGTAAGAGAGGAAGGGAGCGACAGGGCGAGAGAAAGGAGACGAGATGAGATGATGAGCAAAGAGAAAACCAAGACACATTCTCACATAAAGCACTGGGAAAAAGGGGGACTTGCATTCTAGGTCATAGGTTGTGTTCAACCCCGATTCAAAGAAGAGATTAGAATCAGTTATCAGGACTACTTTGTGACTGTGTTTTGTTCAATGCTGGCAATAAGATAAGTGTATTAAGACAGTTGATGTTTTGTTAGATGAGCAAAAAACTGATGTTTTTTTTTTCGATTCCAAAAAAGTTGGGATGTATATGTGATGTATAAAACAAATAAAAAAAATCATGCTAATCATGAAAACAGTACAAAGACAATATATTTAATGTTTGACTTCATCAACTGCATTGATTTTTGTCAATCTTCTTCTGAATTCGATGCCACGTTTCAAACAAGTTGTGACAGGAGAAACAAAAGACTGAAAGTTAAAGGTAAAGGTAAACAGGTTCATTGGTAACAGGTGATAGTATCATGATTGGGTATGAAAGGTCCATCCTGGAAAGACTATAAATGAGATTACTACATGGGCTCAGAAACACAAATGATTGCATTCTGTTTTTATATTTGTTTTACAGAGCGGCCCAACTTTTTTGGAACCAAAAGTTATTTTTCATTTTTTAAAAGTTTTCCTCAGTAAGATTCTTGGCTAAATGTATTTAAGCTAAATTAATATAACCTTGTTGCAGGTGTCAGCGGGGTTCCTAAAACATTCAGGAACACTTAAAAGTCAGTAATATTCAGGTAGATGAAACATTGGTGGCAAAACAACCTCATGCATATAATGGAAAAAAATGAAGGGGAAATAGTTTCTCAGCGCACTGTTTCCCTGTTACATTTGGACAAATTATCCTTTAAAGGAAGAATTCTCACACAGTTTCAAGTCTTTAGTTGCACATTTGCCCTGTTGTGCATTTCGCTCTCTGGCACTGACTATGAAGTTACCTCCTGGAGAGAAGTGCTTTGTGTTTTTATGAGACGTTCTGACTACGCCGCCGTACAAAAACAAGGTTCTTAAACTGTCATTTCGCATTTAAGAGCACTTATCAATTTCATAGACGCAGTCAAAGCGGCAGTCTCAAGTAAGACATGAGTTATTTGGTGTGCGTCTGAAATGAGCCTTGGGAAAGGTTAGCCATAAACTGAAAAAGGTGTTTGATCTATAGCCAGGTATTGATCAAAAATACTGTCTAAGCTCATGAAAATGTACATGTGCATATGTGTGTGAGCGTCAGTGCACTTTGGTTAAGAGTGTGCCGTGCATGCAGTAATGGCACTTGACGTGCGATTTGAGTTATGGCCAGGTATTGATCAGAAAACATCATTGGAGCTTTAAACTTTGCTGAAGAGCTTTTGGTGAGACCTGACTCAGTGCTGTTACAGACTCACGAGCCATTAGGAGTTTGTGTAAAAGACACCAAAGTGGGACAAACAGAGAACAGTAAAAAAAAGAGTATGTTGAATGTCAGTTTTTTTTCCGACACACACGTGCTGCTTTTTAATGCACACAATACTTTGTTCTGGCTTTACTCCATCTTTTAAACATTGCAAATGTGACTCTGAACAGGAAGGAAAAAAGGTGGAGAAGGAAAAAACATTGCGAGAGTTTTAAATAAATACTCTCCAATCAACTTTATGTTCTTTCATACACTTTTATCTTTGACTTTTCTCCTTTTCTGGTGTTCTTTTTCATATATCAACATAAATGCACGTATCTCATGCATCTTTTTTTTTACATATATGCAGCCGACCTCAGTATTTTCTTACTCAGAAAACACTACAGCTGTTTTTATTTCTTTCTTTTTCCATCTTTTCTTTTCTTGAATTTACACCAAATCGAGTCAAATTGCAGCATTTAAATTTCTAAACAACCAGTAAACCTTTGCAAGACGAAAGTATTGCAGGAATCAAATGAAAGAACATTATCTGTCCTTTATTTCACATTAATCATTATTTAAAGAATTGAAAGATGAGGGACAATTCAGTAAAGTGAGAAATGCCTGTGCTTTTCTGTACATTTAGGCTAAGGTTAAATTTGTTTTTGTGTGGTCTAATAGAAGTCAATGTTAACCTTAAGATTTTTAAGCTGAGAGTTGAGACAAGAACTACAATTCAGTTTGCTGGAATTTTAGTTTATTGCTGCTGTTTCCTTCAGTGACAACATTTTAACGAGTCCCAGTTCTGGCCACACAATAGATTTCCGTCTGCAGTGTCAAGGTTATGTTGTTTGTTGAAATTCTTATTGGTTTTCAGGTTCAGGGAAGCAACTAAAGCCTTTCCATATCTGGGTCTGCCCGTTATTAACGGTCTACTAACCTAATTGTTGTGCAACTAATTGGTGTTGGGTCATTTGTTTTCGGCTTGTGTCAGGGGCTAAGTAGACCCCTAATTCACACACAGACGAAGCCACACTCAGACACGCACGGTCTTGTGATCGTAATGGTTTGGAGAGTTTTTGTTAGGGGTAGGGGAAGAGGAAGTGTGTGTCTGGTTAATGATTCCCGCCGGGTTAAAACGGACAGAGTGGACTATTAAAGGTTTGAGATAAGGCGTAGAAACAGACTTGGCGGCACTTGGAGCGCTGGCTGTATTAGACGGAGTCAGACAGGGTATTTTGAGCAGGAAAGTGTGGGGAAAAAAATGGCTGAAATAAAAAAGGAAAAAAAAAGGTGTGGATGTCACCATCTTCCTGTCTGTCAGCGCTGGTAATATTCACTGAGCTGAAAACTGACTGGTGCTGCTAATTACTTAATTACACCATGTGGGTGCGCAGCTCACTATTTAGTTTTTGATGATGTCTAAATTAATTCCTTGTCATAATAATTATAGATAGAAAGATTTTTTTTTTTTCTATCCTTAAGCCTTACTTTTCCACTTTCCACCACAAAACTGAAAGAACAACCCAGATCTCAGCGACAGCGCTCTTTAACCCGGCAGACAAGTTTAAATAGTATTAAGATTGGCAGAGAATGCCATGGTGTGTTAACCTGTACTCGGGCTAAGCAGTATGTAAGAGCAGCCAGTTTCTTTCTCGATCTTAATAAGCGTGATGTAAGAGAGGCCCATTTCTGGGCTCTGGATCCAATAGTAGCGTGTAATTACCTTTAAGACCTGCTCCCTATGCTAAAGGATTAGCCGTAATCCATAACCAAAGCTATAACTATTGCTACGCTACGTTAATTCCAGTCAGACGCATGCAACAAGCAGTTCAGCGACTCGAATGCCGTCTGTCTTCATCCCCGGCCTCGTTCCTCCTCTTCACTTCCTCTCGGCTCCTCTCTCACCTTCCTCGTTTCAAATTGAAGTTGTTAAGCTTTATGCCCCTCAATCTGTGATGTCAGAGCCGGAGAGCAGTTTTCCTGTCGTACACAATCCAAAATAGAGCGAGCGAGACAAGGGGGGAGAGTAAGTGAGAGTGACGGAGACGGAGACGGACAGAGAGAGAGAGTGAGAGGGAAAAGGTGGGGAGGATTAATATCCTCAAAGGAGAGGTGCAAAGGAGCAGAGGTGCTGTTGGTTTGAAATAGAGCTTAATATCCTGCTTTTACTGCTGATGGCAATGGGAACCTCAGTGTGTGTGTGTGTGCACGTGTGTGTTAGTGAGTCTATTTTCTCCTTGTTGATGTTGTCTTTGAAGAAGAAGGATGAGGGTATAAAACACACTGACATAACAATACACACAAACACACTCAGAAAATACATGTGAGTATGTTATTATTTGCATTTAACCGACCCATTTATAGACTTTCTCTTTATTTATAGGGGTGCTTGGTTGAATATACTAAAATCAAGATTTGATTCTTACCTCTATGCATTCTCATTCTCACATGATGACAATTCTGTTGCACTTTTATTGGCAGGGAGATTTTTTTTTTTTTATTCAATCCAATGGCAACAAAACAGTAGAAGAAAAACCTTCAAAAATACCAAATCTAAGCTGTGATAAAAATGTTGCTTGTACTGAGAATATGGTCCCTCTTTGTTGTTTGGATCATTTTTGGACTCAAAGACAATTATGACAGGCATAACAGCACAAATTTGTACAGCTACCTGAAATGTCACCACAAAAATACAATCCAGTGAAACTATCAGAGCCACAAAAAATACCACGAAACGTCAATAAGCCCGACAAGCTCTGAGAGATTAGATTTTCTCAAACCTTTATTTACCTTTATTCATTTCAGTCAGCAATGCTCTCTTTTTTTTATCTGTTCACACTCGGGTTTACACACAGCTGGAAGTGGCCCAGTACGACCAGCATCTGATCTTTCAGCCGCCGAGCTGCTTGACTGGAACAGCTGGAGGTGAAGGGCCTTGCTCAAGGGTCTGTCAGCAGTGCTACTGAGACGGGGGCAAACGCTGCTCTCTTACTGTCAATTTATTCTTCCAATAGCCCTGGCTAAAAATGGAAAATTGTATGTCAGCACTTAGAGGATAAAATGTTGTCCAGCGTCAACGTCCGATGTCGATCTTGTGTAAGATGATCCTGCAAATTAATTTTTTTTTTACATCCGGTTTTGACAATACCTTCACATGGCAAGTACAGCTCGTTTAAGGTTTGGGAAAGATTGTGCTTGTGTAAAATGAAATGTGCTTCATTGTTTGTCTGTTTGACCTCCTCACCTTGTTGGACATACATATGATAAAAAAAAAAATGCTTAGAGTATATTTGAGAATATGTGAAATGCAAGTGCATCCACTCTCTCTTGAAACGTATTAATTAAACTCTCTTTTGTGCAAAATCTACCGCTCTTATCTTACACCACAGCATGTTAATCCTAATTGAGTCCTGATGAATAACGGCGACCTGTTAAGTGTCCCGTTGACCTGCACGTGTGTGTGTGCGTGCGTGCGTGTGTGTGTGAATCGGTGATGAGTGCTTGTTCTCAGCGGTGAAGAAAAGCCTGTCGCGGGTCACCTCTGTGATAGCTCCATCTCTCCTTATCACCCCTGCACTCTGTCTATCTGTCCTTGCCCATCACTCTTCCTCTCTATCTCCCTCTCTCGCTGTCACTCACTCACCTTTCCAATCTTCCTCTCCAAACTTCACATCCCCTCCGCAAGGTTATCGCACATCAGCTCCTAAAACAGTCTGTGTGTGTCTGTGTGTGTGTGTGTTTTTAAGTGTATTATTTTCAGATGCTAGACCACCATAAAACATCAAAGTCACTTTTTTGTTGTACTGTCTCTACCTCACCACTTAAACATTTCAGGGTCTGCTGATTGCCTCTGTTTTTCTCTCTCTCTTTCTCTCTCTCTCTCTCACACACACACACACACACACACACAAAGCACATAAAACCATACGAGCACACATTGCCACAAAATGGTATGTGTCAGCTGGTTTACATCAGATCAGAGGCTGATTGGGAAAATGCCCATGCCCTCAGTGCTCACACACACAAGGAGGCACGCTGCCTTCTCCCTGCCCTCTGGCTAATTAATTTCCCAGATCGAGCATGTCCCACCATAAAGTGCTCTCCCCCCTTCTCGTGTCGCACTCAATCTGTTCCTCCTCTCTCCCGTGTCTCTCTGCCGAGCCTGGCTCATTTCAGTTCCCCTGGCCTTTGATTGCGTTAGCCCAAAATGTCAGGGCAGAGAACGTCACCTCGTAGAACCTCTGCCTCTCTCATTTTCTCTTTCTCTCTCTTTCTTTCTCTCTCTTTGCATCTGCCTGTTTTTATCTGGCTCGGAGGAGGTTTTTTCCCCCTCTAAATCGAGGGATTGTCCGCATGCCTCCTCCAGTTCCCTCTAGTTCTCACAGCTTTTAATTTGTTAATTCTCAGCTCACCACGGGCTGAAGCAACAGTCCCTCTCTTGTCTCCCTCCTCCAGTGCGTGTGTGTGCTTCGAGTGCTTTTTTCGGTATGTTGTTTACTGCATTAGTTTTGGCACTCTGTGTGACCCCAGTCCATTTGGCTGGTACTTTGAAGATGAGCATAGTGTGTTAATCAATCAGACAGTGAGGCCAACGCTTGGCCAGGTCAGACAGGCATCAAAGGAGTTAAGTGACATCCACATGGTGCTCATTGAGGTCGCTGGGTCAACTTACGCAGTTTTAACGCTCTTGTACAACGTATGTGTGCTAATGTGTGTATATTTACACGCATGTAAACAAACTCCTGTGAGAGAGTTTTCCCACTTCTGCTCATGTTGACAACCGGTACACAAATCATTGTCATGTTAAGCACATGTGAGGAAACATACATGCTCACAGAGAACGGAACCCAGAGTGATAAACAGTTATTTAAATTCAAGACCTTCACATTCATCCATGCAAAATAAGCTTATACGGTTATGATTAGGAGTGGGCAACATGGAAAGATTCCTCCACTTCACTATGTACTTTGTAAGAGCGAGAGTTAATAGAGAAATGGATAAGACAACCCTGATTCTAAAAAGATTGGGATGACGTGTAAAATGTAAATATAAACAGAATTCATTTGGAATCTCCTTCATACAATCATGTGTTTGACAAAGTGGTGAACCTCTCTCCATCCTTGCTTGTCAACGACTGAGTCTTTCCAGGATGAACCTTTCATACCCAATCATGATACTATCACCTGTTACCAATGAACCTGTTTACCTGTGGAATGATCCCAATCAGGTGTTTTTGGATCAGCAACTTTCACAGTCTTTTGTTGCTCCTGTCCCAACTTGTTTGAAAAGTGTTGCTGCCATCAAATTCAGAATAAGCAGATATTTACAAAAATCAATGCAGTTGATGTTTATTGTTTTTGTGCTGTTTTCAACTGATTATGTGTCAAAAATGATTAGCAAATGATCACATTCTGTTTTATTTGTGCTTTATACAACATCCCAGGTTGCAATTAGGCAAGAATGTCTGTTTTTGGCTAATCTAAAAACACATCAAGTGTCTTGATAAATCTTGTAATATCAGCATTGTATAAAGCAAAGCCACAAAGCAGTCCTGATAATTAATTTGTGACATTGACCACCATGCGTTAATATGTCAAGAGAGATTAAAGGGATATCAATGATGGGATATCAGATGGCATATATATGATCTCACTGCTGTTTATTGCCCTATTGCCCAACCTTAGTTTTAGTATGAAAGGTCTTTTCAGCAATGTTATAAAACAGAACTGAAGTCTCTTTCTTACAAAAGTGCACGTCAGTATCAGTAAGTGTTTGCTTTAGTGGCAGGAAAAAAAAGACAGATTTTGATATCTGCTTCAAAATAGTTTTTGTATCTCTTGGAACTTCCCCAACTTAAAAGAAGAAGAAGTGAAAAGGGGTTTTCTTTTGGTTTCGAGCCTACAGCAGCACAGTGGAGAGGGCAAAGCCGAGGCCAAGTTTTTAAACGCAGCACAAAGAACCGAGTGAATGTCTTTCACATTGGACATGACAGTTGTGCTCTCTGGAATACATCAGCTATAATAAGCCTTTTTTTTTTCTGTTGTCCCTGCTGCCATATTTATACACACACACACACACGCACACTGCCTCTCAGTAAATCTTTACCTTATACCATCACTTCTTTGGTAAGCGTTCTGTCTTCATCAGCGGCTAACATATGGCGTATAGGGTTACAGCAGACAGGAACGGGGATTGCTTCAGAGCAGTAAGATAACAGTAATGGCACACCATCATTTAGGAGAATGTAATAAGTGAATATCTAATAAGCCTGTAAAAGATGCTTAACCCCTGAAGCTCTGGGGTCACGTATAGAGATAGGAGAATAAGCTGATTACGGAAGGTTTCTTCTCACGTTGCGGTCATCGCAGGATTGACCAACTCCTGACCCTGCTGTTAGGAGTGCGGTTACCTCAGCCCAGTAACGCCGCTGTGTTTGGATAAATCTGCTATTTATGACGTTTGATAACAGCTTGTGCCTGATATAGGAAAGTAATAGGTTATGAATCTCAGTCTGGAGATAATGGAGGGGTTAATAGAACACCAAAGATTTAGGGTTTTGCTTGGTTGTTCACCTTTGATCGACATTTGTCACCTTGGTTCCTGACTGAAGCCTCTCAGTTGTGCCATAATTGTAATATTTGAGTAGGTCTTAGTTAAAGAATTTCAAGGCCGTGCTGCCATGAGAGGTTGCAGGCTCTGGTTTTGATACTGTTCCTAAAAGCTCTAAATGGCCCACAACACTCTTTTTATTGATCTGTTGATTGATTCGCTGTTTGGTGATTGATTGACAAGAAGATATGTTTTGGCCCAAATCCCAGGAGATGCTTAACTAAACTGAAGCAATTGGTTTTAAACGTGATCCCCACCTGTTTCTCTTAAGACGACGTGGTTTTATCCCCAAACGACAGACTTGGTAAAAGACAGATGAAATATGCCATGTTCAAAATGAATGATATCCAGGATTTAAGGTCAATCTCTGTCTCTCTCTGCTTTTTTTCACAGTGAAAGGGGGGGAGTGTACACACACACACACACACACACACACACACACACACACACACACACACACACACACACACACACACACACACACAGAGCCAGATCCTAAAGCCATTTTCAGGCAGGGCAGCAGAGTGTGTCCTCATTACCGTCTGTGAGTGTGTAGTCACCACTCAGTCACAGCTCCTGCTGCCAGAATGGGATTTTCCCCTCTCTTCTCCTCTGACTCCTCCACCTCTTTTTCACCTTAACTTCTCTTGCATATCGCTTCATCTATTTCACAGACAGAAAATCATTATCAGTCAGGAAAGACAATTTCCTGCTCCTATGGTCCCTTATACACTGCCAGTCAAAAGTTTTTGAAAACCCTATATTTTAACATTTTTTGGTGAAATTTCAAGCATTGTAATTATGAGTTAATAGCAAGTATCCTGAAAGTGAACAGAGAGGTTTTTTTTTATTTGAAATGATATGGCCTAAGTTTCAATCAATTTTAGTCTTCATCTGTAGCCGCCAGCATGCTGCATATCTGACTTACAACTGAGGCTAACACTATGCGTGTGTAGCAAATTTAACATAGCCTTAATTTGTTGACCTTTCCAGTGGACATACCTTCAACATAGTGCTATATACCATTACTATACAAAGCTTTAGCTCTCGGAAAATGTCTCACATGCTCAGCAGTCATCAAGCAAATGTCACCTCACCGGGGGCAAACGGCAGGCTAACATTACTCTTACAAGTGAAAGATTGTCTAACGGTGAGTTTGCACATTATGTATGTATGTGTGCTCAAATATCATCAGCGCTGTGTATTATACTAAAGGCATCAAGAAAATGGAAGAGCTCTGTTTGAAAAAGCTTATTTCTGTGATACATAACTCTGCTTAAAAAAGATTTACAGTGACATAACTTTATTGTTTGCATCTGTAAGTATTTATATGCAACTATGATGAGATGTACTTGTTTTTTCCACTTGCATTTCCGCAGTGTTATGATGAGAAGATGTGCAGTACCATTGTATTTTCACATAAACAAAATTCTAGTATGCAGGTCGTGTTTTCAACATTAATAAAACACCTCTTTGCACATTTTTCTTTGCTCATATTTATTTGTATGCCTCGCCCGTGTCTTCCAAAACAAAGGCGCCGAGCTCAAATTGCACTCTCTATTTCTGACGAGGTGAACAAAACTGTTCGACTGTAGTTAAAAAGGTTTTCGCTGAAAGCTCCTCTGCTTTGCAAAAAGTAGCCAACGATTTCCATTTGCCAGCGGCGGTAGCTGGAGTTTACAGTCTCCTGATAAAGGATCAAAGGAAGAGGGAGAGAAGCAGAGCACACACTCGGATATTAGACTGTAATGGCGACCAGATGAACTTGTTGATAGAGCACTAAACAAGTCTAAACAGTCTAACACTTTGCTACTTCTGACAAAGGCATTATCTGACTCTCCAGTTTACCGTCTCGAGAGCTCGACAAAACGCTGTTTATGGTTATTTGCTCTTCTCTTTGTCCTTGCAGCTATCTCAAACCACCATATGTTTCCTTTAGAAAGTCTGGAGCCTGTAATTCAGTAATTCAGATTTGGAAGGTTGTGTGCTTAGGTGAGTGCGGCACAGTAATCAGGAAATGCATGGACAATGTATTCACTCGTGCTTCTTATACATTCACCGTGGTGGGCACCTGTCTGCTTCCATCCCTTCACTTTGTCAGGTTGAAAGAAGTTAAGTTGAAGGGGAAGAAACAAGGACTCAGTGAAGGAGAAGTAGAAGGAGTTCTGTTGTTTGGTTAACTATGAAGCTGCTCTTTTTTTCATCTGAACTCTCCTGCACCTCAGAAAACTCCCAGCCGCTCTGCAAGGGGGTTTTAACAGCAGCAACATGTGTGTCTCAACATCAGACGAGAGGTCTGAGCCCAGGTAATCGAATTTTGAGATCATGTGATTGGACGTGACGAGGGGAGCGGGATGGGGAGCCGTTCACCTACTTGACGTCGCTCCGGCCTCACGCACGCAGACACTCAAGCACACACGCAAAATAAACGCAGGTTTCACCATTTTTAGAATATTTTACCAGGTCGAGCCAAGTCGAAAAACAACATGGCTGCCCCGTGCTGTACACCCATCTGGCCTGATGGAGCTTCTTCCCCATGGTGCCGTTTTACATGAAACATTGTGTAACTTCAAAGCCACGTTACTGCCTGTTTAGCCATAATGTGCCATTATGCATGGCATCCAAGAGCCTGCTAGAGCACAAAAGGAACCATATGTGGAGCCCTCCAAGAGCCCAAAGCTATATATTACATATGTTACATTCTGTACACAAGATCGTCTTGTGTGTGTGTGTGTGTAGACTTTACATTACATAGCTCCAGCTGGACAGGAGGAAAGAGGGTTAAATACATGCAGTTGATTCAAAAAGCATAAGATTATTCATTTCCCTTCTCCTGTGGGAACAAGCTCCCGCTCCACAGTACTCACACACACACTCGTATACATGCACACACACACACACATGGGGAGTGAGTCATACCCTGTGTGCAACAATATGCTGATTGCGTGTTATTTAATACTGTAATATGTGGAGGTATTTTGGAAAAGTCCTGGTGATAAAAGCGAGACAGGAAGCGAGGAAAAGATTTAACATGAAAAAGTTTGTAAAGATGAATTTTTTTCCCTCCTTTTTGAAGTGGAAACGTTTGAGTCTCAAGCTTGTTTGCGAAAAGGGTTGAAGTGAAATGGATTTCTGCAAATGAGAAAACAACATCAGGGCTAAGTAACTATTTGAAGGTGCTGTCAAAGGCTTTCTCTGTCTTTACCCTCCTCCTTTCATCTTTCTCTCATCCCTCGCTCCTCCTCCTCCCTTCCCACTCTCATTAGTGATGGTTGTGAGAGAGTGGAGAACAAAGCGCAGGCCCTGCCAATCGATCACCGAGCAGCACTATCAATCGACTGGTGGAGCGCAGGTCTCCTCCATCTGCCCAACGATTGACGGGTCAAAGATTGATGGGGAAGATTGTTGTGTCTGTGTGTGTGTGTTTGTGTGTTAATGCAACAGAGAATGTCTTTATTTGAGATAGATGGCAGAAGATTTAATCTCATCTTGTTTGTCAGCAGCACATTTTAATTTGTACTCTGCTAAATAAATAAATTAAGAGAGTTTCAAAAGAGCAGCGCATGTGTGAAGTCTGATGTGTGTGTGTGTGTGTGTGCGGTATGCAGCCACACACACGCCCCCAGGTGTGACAAAAGGCCCCCAGACACTGACAGATATTTGTTTTGGTGGATACTCTTTAGCCTGGCACTATGTTTTTTGCCCTGGCAGCAGTACACACACACACACACAGGCAGAATTAAATCATAGACTGGCATGGAGTCACACTTTACCCTGGCACAGTGTCACTGCCTTTCACTGCTGCGACTCATGCCAACACTTTAATGGATGAATCCTGCAGCAGTCTGAACAAGCATGGGTGTGTGTGAGATCTGTGCACGTGTGCGTTTCAACATGTCGCCTCGCATGTGTTTGCGCGCGCGTGCGTTTTCAAGGTGTTGTGTAAACACTGGAATTATGTGTCACAGCTGGCCAGATGACTTGCCCCGGTTTCATGCTGAATTTTCCATGCGTCTCTCTGGGAGGACGACGCTGCTACATTTGCATGAGAAAGGTTGTCAGACTAACACCTTTTCTTGTTTCTCTCCCTCCCTCCCTCCTCTGCGTCCACAGCTCTGATAGCCATAGGCCAGTACAGCAGCACCATAGAGACCGTGGATGCCGGCTGGTGTAAGGACATCACAGACCAGGGAGCCACGCAGATCGCTCAGAGCAGCAAGTCCCTCCGCTACCTGGGCCTCATGAGATGTGACAAGGTAACGAGGCTCGGCCCGTAACGTGTGCCGCTGTCTGGTTTCTGTGGCGCTCTCTCAGAAGACTCTTCCGCAGGTGTTTTTAGACACAGCAAATCATCCTCTTTTGCAAAAACATTAGTATACATGAGAAACCTTATACCTTAAGAGCTGGAACAATTGTTTGATTTGTTGATTGACAGAAAACTAATCTGCAAGAATTATGACAATTATATGATTAAGCATTTTCTTTTTTAGCAAAACACCAAACATTTGCTCGATTGACAATTATGGTCAGATTAATAATAATAATTAGTTGCAGCCCTACTTTCTTTAATAGAGTTTAACACAGTCTTTTGGTGCTCTGAATGTACACATGTCTAATTGCACACCTGTTGCCATTGTAAGTACAACTGGGCAATAATACAGTAGTTTTAATACCAGAAAAAATGCAGTATTAAAAATACATAGTAAAAAATAGGTAATGTGATTGTAATATAAAATGCAAAAATTCTTTAGATCCAAATGTTGCTATGTTGCTCTTGTTCAGTGATATGCAACAGTGCAAACATATTGGACAAAATACTTTCAGGCCAAGTGGTACAAATTTCTGTCTTCTTATGGTTTCCATGTACGGCCCACCTCTAGTGCGCACACACACAAACTCAGGGACATAATCAGACACATTCACCTGAACCCTCAGAAGACCCAGGTGAGGGCATCTGTCCAAATAAAAAGCATCCAGAGGAGAGCGTGTGGAGCAGTTAAGCCACTGCCGCCTGTGCCCAGTATGTCTGATGCATGTTTGAGTCAGCTTTTTGGGTGATAGCCGAAGTAAAGTGACATAATGACCCCTCTCAAACCTTCTCTGAGATGCCTCTGGGTCTGAGGGACGATCTGTGCAAAGTCACCCTTAAACTCTCATCTGGCCTCTTACCCGTCCAATCACTAACTTGATGGAGGCGCGTGTAGTCGTAGGGCCATGGTAACAACTCCACCCACCTCTCCAATTGGTTCAGCGGAGCTCCTGCCACGCAGACGCATCCAGTTAGTGTGGGATCATTCAATCTGGCGCGAGTGGGATGAGGGGAGAGAAGGAAGAGAAAGTGAACAGCTGGCTTAACCTACAAACTTCAGCTTGCGCTGATACTGTCCAGCCTGGTGTCTTGTACCGTAGCCTGGTGCACAACACAGGCCGTAATCCCAGTGCTGGTGGGCCTCCATATGGTGAGTGTAACAGTATGTTTTAATGAGCCTTTTTGTTTTCAAGTTGTGGCTAAATTTTACATTTGGGTTTTGGGCTGAACACATTTAAAAGCTCTCTGCTGTGCAGTAAAAAGTGCAAGCAGAAGTTGGCAGGGAAGCAAAGGAGGGAGGAGAGATTTTGACTTATAGTCAAGGCCTCTCACCAGGTTGGGAACTCATCATTTTTATTTCTTCATTATAAAATCAGTGATATCTGCGTGTCGCGGCCTCCAGGTTGACCTTATGGATTTCTCTGATAAAAATGCCCACCATGAGATCGTTAAGTGCAGCAAGAACATCGGTGTATCATATTTATCTATTTATACTGTAATAAAATTAAAACATATGAGGGTCTGACAGTGACCCCATATGTAAGGTCTCAGTGATGAAGCGGTGTACTTGATTCACATTATTGCGGACATGAATGTGTATCTATCATATTTATCTAGGAGTAATAAAGAGTAACTGCATTACATAGCAGGTGATCACTTAGATTCCATTTTCATTTAGTCCCCCCCCGCCTCTCCGACTCGGTGACCCAACAATCGATATCTACAGCCCATGCTAATAAAAATCTGTGCTGGAATGACCTACATCTTTCCCGGAATAACAATTTCTCTTACTTTCTCTCCACCGTAAGCTTTCATGCACCTGCCCTCGCTACGAACAAATTCACCCGTCCCTCTGCCCTTATTTATCCATCCATCACTCTCTTCAGATGTGATATTCATACTCATAATTTAGCCTGGAGGATGGAAAGATAAATAATTATTCTCCCTCTGCTCTGAAGGGGGAATTTGGGGATGACACAGATAAATAAAGCCGTAATTAGTGCTATTAGTGTTGTAATGGAGTGTGAATCGAGCAGAGAGGAAATTTTGACAGTTTCCAAGGTCAGGTACCAGCTCTGAATCACAGAATTAATTCACCGCATGCTTGCCCCCTTTCACCCATTTCTCTGTCTTCCCTCTTTTGCGCCCCCCAAAAATTGCGTTTAGCATTGCAAATGAGCCCGGAGTTGTGGTGAGGATTGGTTCGGCTCATGTGGGGGGAAGACCAGCCCACAGCAGCTACTTTCTTTGTTGTTGTTGATGTTGTTTTTCATTATGTGAGGCGAGAAAGGGAGTTACAGTAGATAAGGTCAGGTTTCAGGAGGAGACAGAGAGAGGAATAGGGATAATACGAACTTGGCTCAGAGGGAAACGAATAAACAGAAATAGGCTGTTATTGCTGAGGTCGCGGCGAAAACGAGAGCTGCAGAGCGAGTTAAGGAGGTAAAAAGGTGAGAGGCAGAGACAGACCAGGGGAATTGTGGTTATCTACAAGTCGGCCCACGGGCAGCGGTGACCATGTTCTGGCTTCTCCTCACCTCCTACTCTCCTCCCCTCCTCCCCTCCATCCTCTCAACCTCCTGCTCCTCCTGCTCTCCCCTCAAGATTCTTCAGTCGCCTCAACAGCAGATCGGTGCCTCTGTCTCTCTGTATGACATTTATTTGGAATTATTTTTACATTTAGGCGTTTACTGTAGCTCTCCAAAACAACTCACACTTCAGGGCTCGATATCTTCATCAAGGTCACTTTGACAGGGTCATTACAGGCTGATATCGGTTGTAGAGCTGCTGCTTCAAACCTTCGGTCACACTGCTGCTTCACTTCCTCTCTTAGCTGGAGGGAGCGATGTGACTTTTAAATTCTTAAATTTAAAGAAAGTTTTGTCCAAACATTTCGCTTCACAGTAATTTTTCAGACCAGTTATAAGTGCTTTGACCACTGCTCGGGGAAAAATTAGAAATAGGTTTCACAGTGGTTGCGATCTGTGTTGCACGCTCTTAAATGAATCAAATCAATATTTGAAAGTACTTTGCAAAATTGTTTTTAGTACAGACTGTGCATTCAATTCACGATTTTTTTTTTTCTTTCTGGTTTGCATTTGACATTTCAGCCTCTAGCAGTGTTGTATCATGCTTTATTTGTGTATCACAGCAGTAAAATCCGGAGGCATGTCCAATTCAATCTCAGGGCAAACTAATCTCATCTCTGCACTTAATGCAGTTCTGGGAAAACGCAGAAGCTCTGGGATAACTCTCAATTCCACAAGGTTCCCACGTAATCAAAGGCTTGCGCAAATTACTTAACTTTAGATTTCTCTCAGCCACGGCTTCTTTTCTTTATGTTGACAAATCCATTTGAATTTTTTTCCCTCATGCCTCATTTTATTAAGATCTCTATTGTTTAAAATAAGGACATAGCTGCGCTTTCTCCGTGCATTCGTTTGTCTTTTTCTTTCTTCGGCCTATTGTTGAGTGACCAGCATATGAGGTCATCAATACTTCTTCTTCTATTGCACATATTTGTCTCTGTACTCATCGGTTGTTCAAGAGCTGTATTGAAGGTTACTTTCTATGATGAGACCAGAGAAGGACGTGATTCCAGGCAAAACTACTTTTCTGTACAATGTGCTCTCCATTAGACTCAAATATTTTTTCATGCGATTGAGCTTGATAGATTTTAATTGGTTTAGTTTAGCTTGACCAGTAACAACCCCCATTTATTTAGCTCAACCCCGGGATCTACACACTTGAGAAACCTTCTCAATATTTACCCATCAACCAACTATTCTCCAAGGCCAACATTTCTGTAGCTGAGGGGGTCATTGACAGTGGCCCCAAACTGAAATCATTTGCTTTGCCTACCAACCATGAATGTTTGCATTGCAAAAATAAATTGTTATATACACTTACACACAGTGGTCTGCTTTGGATGTTTTCTCATGAGAGCTGTGTTGACAGTGTTTTGGACATATTGCAAATAATCCAAAGTTAAAGTTTCCCCTATAAGGACTTTGCTTGGTTTCCATTCAGGATGTGTATATTGCAGGAATTTAGTACAAATAATTGCAACACAGGTAGAAAAAACTAGGCTCGGATTAGAGGTGACAATATTATAACTCCCCTATATGGTTTAAAGTCTAGTCAACATGAGGCCGAGCCGAAGCCCGTCTGTCTTACGGGTGTTCAGGTAACTTCTACATTTGGCTGTTTAAAACAAATCATGGTTTCTCTATTTTCTCTTCTCGCTTTATTCCTTCTGGCCCCACAAAGCTGCCTCCCACACTAACCGCTGTGGAGTTGGGTTTCAGAGCGTCAGTTTTGGACAAATACAGCCTTGTGATAACCCTGACACGCAGCGCGGACAGCCCAGTCAGCCCTCGGCCTCGGCGGCGAAGCTCGGGCCTGTGTAAATTTGTTTGGAATTGTCAAAACGTTGGGGAATTTTAATGTAACAGCTTCCCTGAATGTCACAGGACTTAGAAAGTGTAGAATTCATTTAAGAACTGTTAACAGGATCCATCTGGCTCTGCTCATGTGGAGCTGTGTGAAGGATCGATTTCCTCCGTCACAGTTTATACAAACGTGCTTCCGTACTGTATACGTTTTACCAGCCAGGCAGCTTGAATTTTGTGTCCACTGCCATTTGAGCTAATATGAAGGATTTTTTTTTTTTAAACTCTAAACTGTACAAACACAGATCTGTGTGAACTCCAGTCGATTGTCAGAGTATTTTCTTATTTAGACTCTGCTTTCAGTAGCTCAGTGATATACGTTTGTAACAGTATGGAATGTGTGTGTTTGACTTTTTCGTTCCTCTCTACTTCACTACCCGTCCGTCTGAAGGATTTCCTTTGTGTCGCAGTGTATTTATACGTGCTCAAATGCAACGTGTCTGAGTGTAACTGTGGCTGTTCTCCGAGAGGAATTTATGTTATTTGCTGTTAACACAGCCCATAATGGAGCATTGAAATCAGAAGCCCTCTAGGCCTGGGCAAATGGCGCGCTCCGCCTGCCTCAAATGATTACATCCCTCTGCCCTCGGGGCCAAACCACTCCCGTTCTGACGAGGAGAAAGAATGCGATTGATCCAGACTCACCCAAAAATAATCAAATCAATTCATTTTGTCCTCTTTTCAGCTGTGACTCAGTGCCAGTCTTTTGAAGTATTCAGCCGAAAGACTCAAGGAAAAAGTAATCTTCTGAAAAACGGATCCTTTTTGCTCGCATATGTCAGCGCGTGTGTCTCAGAGAAGCCCGGCTCCCCAGCGAGTCTACTGTTAAATGTTAGGTCCTCTCTGTGGGAGGAATTCATCTTTCTACACTTCCACAAACACAATGGAACATTATGTATGAATCCGGGCCGCGCTTTCGAGCGCCGAAGCTTGGTGCATTGGCGTCAGAGGTAATTTTCGACTGAAATTATAGCGACGTTGTAACAACATTCTGCTCTTTGGTCTGGGCAGACACTGAGGCGCAGAAAGACAAACGCACGTAAACATGCCAGGCTCACACAAATTCACCAAATGCTCATGCTGTAGCGTTAAAAGCTTTTTTTGGCCAACCAAAATTAAGACAAGTGTCCAATCACAGGGACGGGGATATTGATTTGTGCAACACACTGTTCTGCCTCGCTCTGAACAGCCTTATCTTGACTCTGTGTTCATATGTCTCCTATATGTGTTAAGATGATTTTCTACAATGCACCAACATATAGAGCCTTCATTCTCTGTTGATCTATAGCTTTGGGGATTTGAATCCTATTCGACCTCAGTGGAATGTTTTCTTCGGCGTTGCTCAAATGTTCCTCCTTTTTCCTCTTATCCTCTTGTCCATCCTTGTCTCTGTCCTTTTAACTGTCCCTCAATCCTTTACCTTCTTTTTCCTCCCCTCTTCTTTTCCACTACTTCATTAGAGTGAAAACAAATGGCCAGTCCAGGTTGTGAAACAGAGAGGGGAGCAAACTCACGCAGTCAGCATGAAGCTGGACTAAGGAAAATAATGACACTGACTGCTACTGGCTCCTTCAGGGAGAGCTGGTGGAGAGAGCAAGAGTTATCATGGTAATGGAGGAGATGAGGAAGAGGAACAGAAAATAAAACATCCGGTGGCTTTGAGCGGGAAAAAAAAATGATTTAACGAACGACAGATACCAGGAGAAAATAAAAGTTAAATTAAATAAAAGGAAACAATGGAGTGACTGCTGGCTATTCCCTTTGCCAAAAAAAAAAAAAGTGTTTTGTGTAAGCAGTTTTGAAGTGTGCTCCTATTACCTGGACTGAGGTGGAGCAGCGTTTGGGGAGCAGGTATGAGCACTGCTGCACCCCCAGATAGAGCAACCAGACAGACCTTGTTAAAAGAACAGACATCCCAATCAATATGGTCGTTCCACTGGTGCATCCAGCTGCCGGGGACTATACACAGATAGGCACGGCACAGCAATTTGCAGACATAAACAAGGACCTAATTGTTCAGGGCCTGGAGGTTTGGAGTGAGGAAAACAAAGATGAAGTATAGTGAAGAGTTAAGAGGCATTTTAGGTCTCGTTTAGGAAATGAGAGTTTGGGAGTTGGGCGAAACTTTCTTTGATGAGTGTTGTTATTGTGAACGGCAGGGATGCTTAGTTTAAAGGCTTCCAAAGCGAAGGGGAATTAGGAGAAAAGATAGTGCATGCACGGCATCAAGTGTGAGACGGACAGGTTCTCGGCTTCCTATTTTCCAGGCTTTGGTCAGACTTGAATGTTCAAAGTCGAGAAAGTAGTTTGAAAGAGTCATTTGCTATTTGTGATTTTCAGTGTAATCTTGGAGTCTCATCCCACACAGAAGAGCTGTATTGATTGGCGGTCTTAACTGAAGCCGCCTCCTGATCATCCCTTCATCTTGTTTCTAAAGGGCAGGAGCAAGGGACAGTGAAGGAGAGAGGGTGAAATAAAGTGAGACACCGACAGAGTTCACTGAGTATCTGAAGGGAATCTCAGAATTGCCCTTCAACAAAAAAAAATCTACCAGACACACACACACACACACACACACACACACACACACACACACACACACACACACACACACACAGGCACGTAAACCTGACCTCACCTGGCTCACACTCACTCGCAGAGTCACATACACACTGGTGCATTTTTTTCACCTGTCCTCCCATTATTTTTACCCCTCTTCACTCTTTTTTGTCTCCCCACTTCGCCCTCCTCTAAGCAAGGACGGCCAAGGTTGTTTGAATTTCGGATGCTGCGCACATCTTCTGTTCAGTCAGTTAGTTCATTCAAGTCACCCCCCCCTCCTCGTCTTGTCTTTCAGCCTTCCCCCTTTTTCTCCCCCCCTCCTCCTCCTCTTCCTCCCTCATCCAGTGCTGTTTACTCATCACAACGGAGGTCAACATAATCTCATGGAGTCATGGGCAGACAGTAGACAAGACCCACTGTGGCCTGGATACTCAGACTTGCCAATCCTGATATGTTTTTTGGGCAATAACTAACATTTGGCTTGATACATTTTTTTTTCCTTCTCCCAAACATTGAGCGAGACAGCAGGTGGTCGCAGCCCCTTTTTCGCCTGCAGGCGCAGCGTCTGACTGTGTTGGTGATGAATTAGCTATTTAATGTTAATGACGATGGAGCTCCTCTCGCTGAACGCTGTGTAAATTGAACACATCCACATGAACTTTGGACATTTTTGGTGGGGGGGGGATCGATTAAGCCTTTAGTTGATGTTCAGCTTTATTTTTGATTGAAAACTCGTAGCCAGTGGATTTAAAAGCTATGAATAAGTTTTTGCTGTTTTGCAGAGGAAAAGTGTTCCTGTGACCTGTGGCTGCTCAGTGAATATTTGAGAAAAAAGAACAATTTTCACCCGAGAGCTAAAATTCAGAAAACAAAGATACAGATTTATCATGCTGTCAAGATTTGTGTTTGTACTGACAGTGAAGAGAACAAAAGGCTGAAATCTGTGTGTGCAATGTTTTTCTTTGAGCCTTTAAATACAGAAGAGTTTGACTTTAAATTGCACTGTTCTCATTTGATTATTCAGAATTAACCCAGGATTCAGATTAATCACTTTACAGTAGTAACCCCACACATTGGGTTCACAGACATGATGAGACTTTTTTTTTTTGTTTTTTGTTTTTAACTTTGGCTCAGCCACAAATCTAATCCTCGCTCTAAAGAGTCACTATGAATTTTGCATCGTGGTGTTCTTTGAAAGGACAGGGTCAAGCTGTCCTTGTTCTTTATTTATTCTGAAGAACAAGGGAGTCATGCGAAGCAAAAAATTAAACACAGTAGCTCTGTTATGATTATCTTAAAGGAATTCTGCTTGTGTCTGACCTCTAGTAAGCCGCTCTGGAATTTCCTTGTTTCTGGAGGTGTGTGTGTGTGTGTGTGTGTGTGTGTGTGTCTGTGTCTATGTGTGTGTTTGCCATTTGAAGAGGAAGAAATGGTCGGGACATTCAACCGATATGCTATTATCTTATTGTCCTCCCCCCAGTGACAACAACATATGACCCCAACTAGTCCCTGTATATGAACATGAACTCGCCGTCTCTGTCTCTTTTCTGTTTGTCATTTTTCTCACCTCTCTTTCTTTCTCCTGTGCTCTTTCTGTTTCTTTTTGTGTGTTTCTAACAAAGCCCTCAATAGAAATAATATACATTAAAAGTTTAGTGCTGCTAAGTTTATGTTTTCATTCATTATTCTTGATCAATTTAATTTATTTTATTACAATTTAACATCTTAGACTAGAGCTCTTTGTTGGTTCCAGTCCAAAACAGACCAGTGAAAAACCCACATGAACCCAAATTGATTTAATTAAATGAATATTAATCAATATGAATTATCTGAAAGAGACAATCAGACCATGTCCAAAAGAGGCCCAAGGATATTTGGACCCAATTCAAAATGTGGTCAACTCGAACAAACAGCTTTACACTCACTTCAAAAACTAATTTTTCTCCTTCCATGATTATGAAGTATCACATGATCAGAACTGATAAATATATATATTAGACAGTGTGACTTTCTGTGATAATTAAAGCATCGTTTCATGCTATGATTTGCCATATTTCACCTTTATATCATTCATTGGCTGTATTATAAAAATCAAAATAAATGAATGTTTATCAGTGTGATCGCTACCAGAACAACTTCACATCTTGTTAGTCCACCGTGTCACCGCAGCGTCTCCCATTTTAATTAGCTTTATTTCAGTGCTACCTACAAGATGTAGTTGATAAGCGTTTCACCGTGTTTTTCCTTTCTGAGACTAACAAATAAATTGCGGAAAGCCTCTTGAGTTATGGAATGTTTTGCTGTGGCCTGCAGAGATAAGAAGGCCGGTGCAGAGAAGGGGGATTGGGCTGAGCCTCGTACACATTCCTTTAGTTACCTTTGTCACGCGTGATGGAGTGTGGGGTTTACAAACCTGGCCTCCAGAACCTCTTTCTCTGACCCTGTTCAGTTGAGCCCCCATTCCTCCATGTGTGTGCGTGCGTATGTGTGTACACACTGACACCCTGCTTTTCAGTCCTGCTGCTGTCTGATATTGTGCAGGGATGAGAGTGTGTGAGCGGGACCAGACCTTAGTTGTCGCAAGCGGTGCCTGACCTGGTTTTTAAAAGCGCATTCAGAGCCATGCACTGCAGATTTCTGTGAGGGCCGCTCGGCTTTCTGAGACTAAATCAAAATGTTTGAGCTCGGGCTTTCCCTCGGTAAAGAGCGGTCTATTCCTTAAGCTTCCAAGCCAATGCATCAATAGTTCATTTAGAAATATTGAATCCTTCAGAATAAGTTTGTGGCGACCTCTTTTCTGTCTCTACACTTCTGAAATCCTCTGTTATTTTCTTTCTTTTCCAGTCGTTCCCCTCCCTCTTATCAGAGACTGAGAACTATCTTTCAGTTGTCCAGTCACTCGTTTAGAAACTTTACATCTGGGGCTTTTCCTCTGAGCAGTTTAAAGAAGGCTATAAATCTGGCCTGTTTAAATCCAGACTTGTTTAAGCTGCCTTTTACTAAGACCTGATGCACTGCATTCTTCTGCTGCCTAAACAGGCTTTTTAAACATTTACCCCAAATGTATTTACTGGTTGACTGATACACTCTGTGCATGGGAGTCGACAGGGAACGGGGGGTATTTGTCTCTCTTTATGGGCCTGGGACTCGCACTGGCTGCCACATGGCCAAAGAAAATGGGAGCAAAGAGGAAGAAGAAGAACCCTGCAGACCTGTGTTGAACTTAATGAAAACATAATAAAAAGAAATAGGACAAAGAACAAGAAAAACATATCTTTGTTTTCTGATATCTGCATGCAGATTCATTCAAATTCATTTCTGAGGTCGTTATAAATCAACAGTTAGCATTTTATTGCTTTTATCAGGGTCATTGTTGCTACATGCAATACAGCTCTCACTGGGTTTGATATATTCAGAAGCAGCGGAGGCCATATTTTTTTTTTTAGCCTTCTATTTCCTAAACTCTCTCCCCTCTCTTTATTCCATTTCCCTGCCTTGATTGCTGGGAGCACTCAGAGGGTGTTCTCGCCACACTGGTCTAATACGATATGCATCTTCGTGTTTGTGTATCTGATTATCGATTTACGACCCTGTTCTTTCTTTTTTCCCCCCGCTGAGAACGTGAGCCGCCGCTGCATTAGTCATCTTTACGACGTATTTTACAGCGCTGCTTACCAGGGGAAGGCCCAGTGCTTGCGGTAAATGTATATTTTACGTGGTGATAGAGTGCATTTGCATCAGAGGATCAGTCTTAAAAAAAAAAAAAAAAAAAAAAAAAAAAAGAGCTTACTGTTAAGAAGAGCGGACATGAGAGCACTCCGAGAGAGAGCACAGGTCAGCTTGGGAACTTGCCGTCACTTACCTCCATCCGCCACTTGTAAAAGTAGAGGAGCGGTTGTCAACAGGCGCTCACGCACGCACGCACACACACACACCCCATAAGCCATTCACGTTTACTGGATGTTCAAATAACAGCATTTGCCGAACAGCATTTCAGACTTTACATCTTTTTGTTTTTCATCTCTCTCTCTCTCTCTCTCTCTCTCTCTCTCTCTCTCTCTCTCCCCTCCCTCGCCCTCATGTAAACCCCCGACAGCGGCACATTACCCGTCAGCATGCATTACACCGCGCTTAGATCTACAGGGCAGCATCTTTGAAGTCAAAATGGGAGAAAATATCATAAGTATAGGCCTCGCTCCAGATAGCTGTGGCTGCGCTCCCAGATGCTTCTCGAAGATTAGAATCATCAGTGAGTGGCGATCGGCTCTATCATATGGCTCTCCTACAGACTTGGCAGCGGTGGTTGGAGGAGGGGTTGTGCGAGTACAGTACACTGGATCAGGACTGTATGGGGTAAAAGAAAAAAAAAAACCCTGCCAGAGCCGTATATCTAAAGCACCGCTCAGTCACCAGAGGCCCTGGTGCTTTCTGATATCAGTTTTTAAAGCTTATGCTGCCTAGCAACAAATATCATTAAGCCCAGTTTTGCCCAGTAACAAAATTTCACTGGAGGAAGAAAACGGCTGAGTCACTGGTTCGAAGAAGCCGGTGGCGCAAGCATCGTAACCAGAGGACTCGCCTCTTTGCCAGGCATTACCCGCAGCATTCAGTCTGACCTTCATGTTTAACATCAGCTCGGAGCCGCAAATACCGAGCAGGTGTGGTGATGTCATCACATCTCAGTCAACGTATACACCGCAGAGCCATGGGAAGGGAGCGCAGCCTCGTTCTGGAAAGACAAGGATCACAGCGGTGAACTCTGGGAACCTGCTATGAGAGGGTTTCTTTTAAAGAAGGCTGTTCTTTTTTTTTTTTTTTTTTTTTAGTTCTGAGAAGACTTACAGTAACTCTGGTTGTCATGTCTTGCAGCAGAGGAGAGTTAATGGTTGTTATGATGTATAAATGCCTCTGTCAACTGATTTTCTGTCAACAAGAATTTCTATCCAGCGGCAATAAGTTGTTTTAAAAATGAACGAAGGCATTTGTCATTCCAGGATGCCAGTTAATTAAAATAAATCTCAAACCAGTGCTGTCTTGTAACATTAACTATTTATACAGGCTCGGATTTGATTGATAGTAAAATCATTTTTTCCCCCTCCATCTCGATTGACTTTTGCCTGTGCAATAATAAGATGTTTGAATTCCAATCATTTCTCTTTTATGTGACAGTAATTACATTTCCAAACTTGGACAAACAACATGAAAACACAGAATTTTTTTTTTCTGCTCATACAGTATTATCACCAAGAGCGACGGAGGTCAGCGTGATACTTAGTCTTTTCATGATTTCCATCAAAGCCATCTCGTCGCAACTCAAACATTTAGCGTCGCCGCAACCGGCAATTAGGAAGTGATTCAGCATTTTGATTGGGTGCCATTTTGTGTGTGCCGTGTTTGCTCAGCAAGTGGAGCCGCACTAAATTGGCATTAATGAATGTTACAGCCTCCCATCACTTTGACAGGTCTATTCTTTAGATCTGTTTTAATTGTAATTAAGCCCTGATTAACGAGCTGGGGGATGTTTCATTCTCTTTTCAAGAATATAGCATAATATGTTATGAAGGCAATCAGGGGTTTGTCACGTTATCTGCTAATGAGGCTCAGCCATATGTCATAACAAACTTAACTTCTCTGTGTGGCAGCAGCTTTCAGAGGCGTCTGTCGAGCCGCTCCTCTGCTCCTGCTCTGGTGCTGTGCGAAGGCGACATGCGGCCATCTTTGTAGGCAAACCGCAGGTGATTGTCTGGACAAAAACAGGTGTGGGGTCGCTCCTGTGGCTTTGGGCTTAAGATGCTGAATATGAACCGCAACATGCCCGGTTCAGAGGCATCCTTGTTGCATCCCTTATTTCCTGTCATCTCTCCACTGCCGCTACCTAATAACAGCATTAATCATCCCCCAATAGTAATGTTTAAAAAAAAAAAGGAAAACCAGGTTCGAGGGTGATCTAACATGACATAAAAGCTAATAAGTATTTGAAGTAGGGTTGCTAAAGTTGTTGAAAAGGATCCAAGAGTCAGCAGAGCAGACAGTCAATGAAAAGCTCTCAACTCATGATTCAAATGGTCAGACAGCCGGGTCAAATCCTCAAAGAGGGAAAGAAGAGACTACATTAATCCGTGCCTCTAAGAACCACAAAATTGACGTGATTTGTTGCCTTTGCCAGGATTTATTTAACAGTTTTTGTGTGCATCAACCTTAAAAATAACAGAATTTACAGCCTGAAAAACATCTCAGTCTCAGCTTCGCTCGACCGTAGAGAAGCAGAAGATGTGGCCACATGACAAACAAAATTTGTTGCATACAAGTTACAGCAGCTTGTCAAAACCTCTAGATTTAACATAATAAAAAAGAAAACGAGAAATTAGATAATGTGATTAATAACCTCAAACAGGTGAGAACAATATGGAAAATGTGGTAGATCTGATGTTTTCGCTGTTTTTCATCTCTTCAATCGAAGCTTCAGTCACATGCTTCATAAGTCACGACTTATTTGCAGTCTGTTTCCATTTCACTTTGTCACATTTTATTTTTTATCAATGCACTAACTTTTACACCTCAAAACTTTTTTGTGATTTTGTGGTTTCAGGCGTTTCCACTCTCTTTTTTCTTTATGTGCAAATTGAAAATGCACATAAAAAAGGCAGATAGAAATGCACTTATTGTAATCATAAAATGTGCTCCACAGGTTACTTTTGGAACCAGTGAATCTTTGAAATCATGCAGAAAAAAGGCACAGGTATTCACATCGTTATATCCTCTTTCATACCCTCTGTGAATTCAGAATAGAAGACCCAAAAGGTCTCAAATATTTTTGCCTCTAAGCTCAACATTCCTGCTTCACTTGTTGAGTTTTGATCTTTTCAGCACGAGAGGGAAAGGGATGGTTTGCTTTGTAAAACTATCAGGCCGTTTGAATGCATCATTTCATAATAATAATGTGAATTCTTTAAGGCAATATCCTGAAACACAGTTTTATTCATGCGTCAGCTTTATTAATGAATCATTGATCACAGCACTGTGCAAGTGTGCCTGGAATTTTTTCATTTCCACTCTTTCCCGCTGATTTAATGTTGAGGTGTCAGAGTATTATTTCGAATTTAAAAGCCCTCTGCCAGTCTCTGTTGTCTTTCTCTTCGACGCTGACCTGAGTGAGATCTGAGGCAAGACTGTTTTTTGGCACTTATTCTCGGAATTTTCTCTTTGCGTCTGATCAGGAAAACAAAAAACAGATGAAAGTACGAAGGACTTTCTGACCCTGTGCTCTTGATTTTATTTTATATTTCCTGTATTGACGGTATCCTGAAAGAGTCTGTTAAGCCTCTGTGTGTTGGCGTCAAGAACCTGAACTCCAGCTCGCTGTTTCTTCCCTGGCAATCAAAGGGAAATCTAACAGGCTGTTGTTGCCTTGCTCTTATTGAATTCACTTGTGCTGTGCAGAGTTTCCATCTTCCGTCTGTGACCCGAGAGGCATCGGTGGTCTGTTTGCTCGAGCGCACTTACTCCTCTCTCTGATTTTCCTGGTTACATCCAGACTCTCCATTTGTTTTGTCAGTTTCTCTACTTGACAAGGAATGGCCGATACCCACCACTTAAAGAAATTGTGTTCGATGAAGAGAAAGAAGGAATTAGACAGAAAATGACAAGCAAAAACAGATCATAACTTGAGCCAGGGCCAGGGAAGTCTTACCATGCACGGGTTTTCTTCCAGAAAACACAGAAAACCAAAGGGCTCTCAGGCAATGAGCTCGGGGAAAACTGTGAAACACTTTGTCCCTGCTTTGGCAACAACGAATGACTGTGTGCTCAACATGTGTGTGAGTGTTTATACATCATTTCCCCTGGAAAGTGTCATGCTCGCGGGTGGGCAGGGGTTGGTTCTGGGTGGGTTGCGGTTAACCCCTCAAGGTCTCCAGGGTTAGTCTGCCTCTGCTCTTTGTCAGATTCTCAGGCTTTCTCACTCTTGGCTCTCAGTGACGGCCTGACAGACTGTTAGACTGGCAAAGAAGTGCGGGAGTGGCTATTAGCTGCTTGTCTTTCTAGTCCTCGGAGAACAAGAAGGCCTCATTAGCCTGGTGAGCTCAGCTGTCCTCTGGTGCTGAACCCATCGCCAGAGTCCAATTGTGTGTGTGCGTGTGTGCATACATGCATACGCTGTGTGTTCTTAAGAAATTGCCTATCCGACATATTTATCTAGCACACTGCTGTTTTGACAGGGCACAAACAGTTCAATCTGTGTTTCTGATTATCTTAATAAGGCATCATGGGGCGTTGCAGAGACGCTCGACAGATTTTTAAATTGCTCCATTTAAATTAAGTCATTTAAAAATCTGTATTTATTGGACCTAAAGCAATATTTCTGTTGCATTTATATGGTTTTGACATGATTGCCTCTGTTTAATGTATCTAACCAGGACCAGGAATCTGTTTCAATACCGAGTGAATGATTCTTGCAAAAAAAGTGCTCACTTGGTTGAAATTATAATGGTGTTAGGTTGAATCTTTGACTTACTTAAATTTACTAAATTCTTTTTTACTATAAAGCAACAATAGCTACAGTAACCAAAAACATTGAGAAGTTCAAAAAACCAATCTGTTGGCCCAGTATCTTTAAAGCATACTTTTCAAGTCTGTCTTAAAAGAATAATCAGGTGCCCATTTGAACAGGTTTTGCTGGCTGTAATCATTTCACCTGTTCATACTGGCCATTAAAGGATCATTCCGTATTGTGCTTCAATGTACAGTAACTGATGGAGTCCACAGTCCTCTTTATGATAGTTCACTTTGTTTGACGTTAATGTGAGGCTTCAGCAGCCTGAGTGAGACAAATAAAGTCTTCCAGCATGTCCAAAGGTCTTTGTAATACCAACTCAACTTCCTCCTTTCTGTCACTATGCCTCCACTGAAGCTCAGCATGGAAATAGTTCTTTATTAAAACGATAGTAACTTCTAAAGATACCCATTTGATTTGATTAACTCAGACCGCTGAAGCCTGCTGCCATATATTTTTGCACAAAATGAGGACTGTAGATTTTGTTCCCCAACCACTTCCATTGCAAATGCACTATGAAGGGATCTTTTAATGGTCTGAAAATGAAGGAATATAATATGATTGATGTGGTTTGAATGATTACAGCAAGCAAAAGCTTTTCCACTGTACACATGGTCACCTGACTACTGTTTGAAGACAGGCTTGAAAAAATCGGTCATACTTTAATCAAATAGGACAAACATAAGTGAGCAAACACAAGAAAAGAAGTACCAGGACTAATTTTCTGTTTGACTGTTACTTTGTCAACTCAAGATCTACTACTCGCTTGTTAGGGAACTTTCGGCTTCATCACACGGTCATCAGCATGTGTATGTTTCTCAGTCATCATGAAGTGTAGATAAACTTTCCACTACTCTTTTAAGCCAACATTGATGAAAAGAAGCGCTTAAAATAATGGAGCATCTGTTGATGAAGACCATGAAATGTGATCAAAAGCCATGGAAAATGAGTAAGTGGGTCTTGAGTTAAGATCGGCATCTAGTTATGTTTTTAAGAAATAATTACTGTGAAATGTGTTGTCATTGAGGTAACACTTATCATTTGATCATTATATTAACAGTGTGTGTGTGTGTGTGTGTGTGTTGCAGGTGAACGAGGAGACGGTGGAGAGGCTGGTGGTCCAGTACCCGCACATTGTTTTCAGCACAGTTATGCAGGACTGCAAGAGAACCCTGGAGAGAGCTTATCAAATGGGCTGGAGCCCCAACACATCAAACACTTCGTAGCTACTGCTGGATCACACACACACACACACAAACGCACACACACATGCACACTTACATACACACACAAACACACAAAGCTACACAGAGGCCCTTTTTGTGTACAGACACAAATACACAATATTTGCAGCTCAGTCATGTTTTGCTTCTCATCCACTGTTCAAACATGCATGTGAACACGTAGCTACACACTTACAGACGAAGGTCCAGTTCATCAACTGTTTCATTTGAAGCAAATCTCCCATTTTAATAATTCATGTAATATCGGCCTCTTGATATTTTATAATTAAGTGAGACTTCATACACTTACTCCGTTTGTTATAGTCAACAACTTGCCTGAGTTGGCCTCATATTCATCAGCTATAAGTCAGATTACATCCAACAATATAGAGAACTTTCTTGGACCAGAACCTCGAGTGACTAGTTTGTTTTGGTGCAAAGCAGTGCACCAACATGTGTTATTTGATATCTACTTTAATTGAGTGTTACTCAGCTGATAGAGTATTAAGCCTCATGCATTTTAATTCCCTGTGTTACCTTGGATGGAGTGAAGGTGAAGATGCATGAAGAGGAGGCGCAGTCTGGTCCTGAACATGTGAAAAAGATCCAACCTAATGCTCCATTAAATCAAAGGGCATTAAGCGATGGTCGGATCAGAGTTGTTTTTAATGAGGATTAAAGATTAAAAATGGTTTGTCGCCCCAAGTGGAACCGATGTTCCCGAGCACTGCGCCCGTGTCGGCCCTCAGCAGCGTTTACTCCAAACTGAACTCAACCGCTGCGGTGAGATCGCACAAGACAGAGCAGAGACTCGGAGATCAGGAGACGACGTGCAACAGCAACTGAGCTGCCGGGCCTTCAGACCTCGCTGGAGGCGTTTTGAGAAATCTGTGATGTTTATTTTGTCCCATCAGAAGATTTTCCCTTTCTTGGATGTTGAGTACAATGTTAAAAGCGTTTGTGGACTCATACGTGGTGAGAGGCTCCATTTGAAGGACAAAGCTCTTTGCTGTGACTTATGCACATTGTCATGGTACAGAAGAAAGATTCAGGCCGAAATCAGTCAAACCACCAAATGCATGGCAGGAAAACAGCATTGATTTCTTCTCCAAAACTGCATGTTTACATTGAGATCCTCACCTTATTTTTTCAGCTAAAAGAGATACTGTCTACAGATGATCTGACATCTGCATGACTCAGAAACAATGCTGCTTTTGGTGCCGTGCACAGATTTAGGGTCGACTGAGCTTCGCCTTGAGTTAGTAAAGAAATGAAACAGTGCTTGAAATAGAAGTTGCCTTTAGCGGAAAAAAACCCTGGGTCATGTTATCAGAATATATTAACCACAACCACCGTGATGACCGGAAAGAGGAAACGTTGCCTTAAGTGGTTAGTAGGTAATCACCATCCAATTAGCAGCCTAAAGTGGACCCAGAATTTACTGAAGAAATGTTTATGTGATACCATATTCCCATTATATGATCTGATATATACGTATAAATACATACTGTGTGGGATTTACTTAGCCTAATATTGGTTTTGAGCATATACTTGTAACATTATCTATGTAGCAACGCGATGAGGGATTTATCTTTCTTAGTGGTGTAGGATGTAAAGAAAAAAAACTGGCTTGGGCCTATAACCAAGGCCAGTACGAGTTGGTAGGTAGGAGTTGATCATTTTTCATCTATTCTATAGAAACTCAGTAGTGTACAGTTAAAAATGCAAATAACCAGGGTATTTTTCTATGGTGTGAACCAGCTCTGGGCTCAGCCTCCACACACTGTCACTCAGATATGAACAATAGCTTACTGAGCTTAGGGGGTTTGAGTAGACTGTAAACTTTCTACAGCGTATAGAGATTTCAGACAATTAAAAACATGTTCATTCTACCCTTGTCAGGATTTGTAGACTTTAATCGATGGAGAGTTTCTCCCTCGGCCTGTTTTTGTTCTGTTTCTGTTCTTTTGTAATCCCCCATACGCACTTTCTTCTCTGCTAGATGTTGACACACTTGATTCCTGATTTGTTAAGGCAACCGTAAATGACTGGATTTACATAAAGATGAATAAAACACTACTACTTCAAACTTTTTTTCTTTCCTCTTTTCCTTTTGTATGTGTGAAATTGAGGCAGGAGAAAAGTATTCAGAATGAGAGGGGAATGCTTTTCTGCTCATTTTACATCATCTGTGGACTGCTTAATTTTTTTTTTCCTACAGGTTTTTCCAGCCTTTTTTTTATCACATGAAGTATATTTCAACAATAACGTGACATAGACATAGTGAAATTTACCTTAGCACACATTGCATCTCGCAGGTAAAATGCAAATAAGGATACCAGCATGTTTTCCATCACAATCAATGGCCTTGGAGTGCACAAGTATGGCAAACCGAAGCCTCTATATTCTTAGAAATAAAGATGTTTTCCACAGATATCCATGCATTGATAATGTCTTTTCTTTTGAACACCATGACACAATAGTCAACCTGCATTTCCATGGAGGTACACTTGTGATGTCAAGGTCAGAACTATTGTCACAATCACAGGAGCTTTGCATCCGAGACAAAGTGAGGAGACATCAGCAAGAGAGCAAAGGCCTCAAAGAGCTGAAAAGCTGTCACTCAATATGTCCCCAATCTTTGACAATATTGTCCCTTTCAAGTGCCTATTTTACTGCTCAATGTGTTTGTGTTGTTTCATGTCGGCCGATCAAAAGCGGTAGATGGCATCAAACAGGATGCGAAGGTTGGTTCTTCGCAGATAGATTCTTTGTGCTGTCAACACAATTTGTGTCAACTCGAGGTGCAATTCACTTGAGTCTCAGCTAAAGGAGGTTTTTTTTTTTCTAATCTTAATAAAAGTATAGGGAGCTCTGTTTTTATCAACAAGTTTCAGTGTTTCAGTTTCAGTTTTTTTTTCAAGTACAGAGGCATGAATGCATGGAGGAAACAGTTCTTTAAGTTGTATAATTAATAATTATTATGTAGATGCATCTTAGTTGTGGAAATAAGTGAGGAGAACTTACATATAAACTTACATTTTCCACTTTAAAGTGTCAAACACCTGTGCAAACTCATAATCAGTTTCAGCTGCTCTACAACAACTACTACCTTTGTGAGCTTATAATTTTAATGTGTTGTTCGAATATTATAGTTCTAGGACTGTAATTTGTGGTTTTGTACCACATTGAATTATATTGAAAAGTTTCACTCCCAGTCCGTCTGTGCAAGAATCTTTTATTATAAGGGTCCCAAGGTGGTATTTGTTACAGGAATGGACTATTGTCTTCGACTGAAGTAGATTTCACAGGTGTTAATTATATTGCGTCCACCCCCTCTAACTGTTTGAACAACACTCACTTACAACAGCAATAAAAACATTGCAGCTGCTTGAAACAGAGCATATTGTAAGTACGAAACAACAGTTGAAAAGTTGTGTATCGCTTTTCTGATCGATTGTCTGAGCTGATTGTCTGATTATTTTGGGAATTTTTGGCCTTTATTAGATAGTAGCAGTGTGGACACAGGCAGCAAACAGAAGAAAGAAGTTGGTATGACATGCAACAAAAATCCACCATCTTTGCACTGTTTCTTTCTGTAACTCGTGATGTATGTGTTCATCAAGGGTCTCACCTGTTCAGCCTGTGCCCAGCTGATATAAGTACGTCTGACCTGTGATGGACTCGTGGGGTCGTGCAGGGTTGTCTGTGGTAGCCTCCACGCTTTCTAACCTGCCCTTCCTCTCCTCCGCACTCCTTTCTCTTCTCCATTCCTCTGCGCCCTCTTATCAGATCAACAAGGTGAGGAAAGTGCAATTATTATTGCGAGGGCAGCCGAGGCCTTGCCCTCCGTGCCCTGTTTCTCAACTGTCTGTAAGATACAAAAGAGACAAATGATCGCTGAATGATGTTTTGTTTTTTTTCTTGTGTACCTGCCTATTTAGCTTGTGCTGTATGTCAGCATAACAAAGGTAAGATGAGAAGAGAGTGTCAGGGTTCTTCCTTTTCAATGTTACTTCTCCAGCAAGAAAACCCCACCTTCAATAGCTTGTACTTCACTGGCTCTGACAATAAACTTAATAATTTGGCCTTTGGCTTGGTCTCTACTGCCACGTTGAAGGCCTTCTGATTTTAAAATGACAGTTTCTTTTAACGCCCGTGCTACAAATGAGCTGATCTCACTGCACTTTCCTCCCATTTCTCTCTTGGGTAAATTATGCAGCTTGCTGAATTTTACTGCCGCCAATTAGCGCCTTTGCAAATGTGAGTGTACACCATCGATTCTCCTGCTGATTGAGGTGGATTCCATCAATGGCCTCGCACTTCTCGGACTTCTGCAATATTCATCAAGGTGGAAGGAGGCGTTCGTCCGGCACTTGGAAGAGAGACTGCCCTCCGGAAAGGAAAAGAGTGTGCAGGGCACGACAGAATAGCAATAGAGAGCAGTAATTAAACTTGGTAAATATTCATGTGGTCATTACATTTTTAATGAGGCGCTGATAAGAATTGACGCTGACCATACAGGACATTTGTCATGTTGGACTTGCAAGGACGTTAGTCTAGTCCTCCCAAGAAATTAGTATTTTTCAAGACCTAATCATAGCTGACATTGACGGATGTCCTCCGCTGAAAAGGTAGGGGCTCCTTTGATCTTCCTCACAAGAACTGATACAGAGCATCTAGTCATGACGAAGGCTGCGTTTTGGAAACATGGTCGTCCACCCTCCTGAAGCATAGGTGTATCATCAAGGACTAAGCATGTCAGAGGCTTTGTGTTGTAATGCATCAGACCAAGATGTGGAAGCTTGTGAGCAAACACTACATGCAGTAACTTGTTGATCCGGCCAATGGTGGTGCCCGTGATAAGGTTTGACATTGCTTAATCGTATCTGTTGCAGTAGCCATCTGATATGGCGCAGCCCCTATTACCAGTTTGGAAACACCACTCTGTTATATAGCAGAAACTCAGCGGTGCACAAGGTTCATCATCATAGCTGAACAAGTCATGTCTCGTCTTTAAGTATTCTGCATAACCTTGGTTGGTCATCTTTGCCTCAGATACCTCGGTGGTGGTTAAAGGGTCTCCCTCTCTGTCTGACTTGCTCCCACTGGCCGGCTGTGGAGGGTCCGCTCCGCTAAAGCTTCCCTTCATCCTATTCATCCTACACTGAATCAACTTTACTCTGGCACCTCCCAGCATTCCCTCCGCTTCACCTCTGCCCTCTCCAAACCCAGATTCTTCCTTTCTCTTGGAAATGATGTCAATCACTTGTCTGCATTTGGCCTGAGTGCTCAGAGAGCTTCGATATATATCAAAATATAAAAGAAAAACATTTCCCGTCCGTCATCGTGCACAGTTCTCACCTCATCCCGGGGGAGCGAGGAGGCATTTTGCCTGGCTACCTGCGGTATTGTGCCTGCCTATTGACTTGTGTTGATTCTGCAGCTGGGAAAGAGCGTCTCATTGAATAGCGAAGATGTTAATGGGTTGACTTTGTAACTGACACTGCCTTTGAGCTGCAGGAGCGAGCTCAGTGTTGCTATTCATGACTCCAGAGGAGCCTGTGCAGCTCGGGCTCCCGATGAGACTCGCAGAGAACGCCAGACGAGAGCTTGTTTGAATTACACTGGGCTCGTTTACTTGTTTTGGACGGTTGAAGTTGGTTAGAGGAGGCTGAGTTTTCCTCCCAGCCGCTGCATCTGGAAATTGAACTTGAACGCGATGGATCCCGGCAGTCCTCGACGTGATGTATGAAGATTTATGAGTATGAATTCGCCTGTAATGGTTTGCCTCTCACCAGGGGCTACAACTAAACCAGCTTTCCTGTCCAACCTCATGAAGATAAAAAGAAATGAGATTTGTTAATCCACCGAATTCTGATATCCTCCCAATGGGCTCACTCCTACCGCCTGGGGACAATATCAACCAATGAGTACCCTCAAAAAGCGTGAGGTGTGCGGCGTATGTGTTGGCAAGGATAATGAAGTCACTGTGACTCCCCCCCATTGTATGGCTCCTTGTAGATGTTGTCTCTCTGTCTTTCAAGCTGGAGTTAATTGCGGTGTTTAGGCAGAGCTCAGTCTAGCTTCTAAACGGCAAAGGTTAATTAGCAACAGAAGGATCTCCACACAAGATATGTTGACATTTACATTTCCTTCCTGGTGAAAATGAGAAAGAACCCCATTTGGTGGCATTGGGATGGAAAAGGGGAGAAAAACGATTCCTCTACAAACATCCTCATTTCTATGCAAGGCTTGGCGTTGATATGCAGATTTGGCAGTTGGATGACATTTAAAAGTAGTTAATTGTGCAAATCTTTGTTTTAGACTGGAAAGGTCGTGGATAGTGAGAGTCTTTCATCATGAACTAACCCCCCCTCATCAGCACAGCTGCAGAGAAGGGAGGAGGGGGGGGTTTGTTGGTTTCTCCGCTGACCGCCTTATAAAGTCGCCCATTGCTTTTCAAGGTGGTTCATGAATATTTATATGCACAAACTCTTTGGAAAATGAAAATTAATCTGCAGCCCGACTGGAGATGACTTGGCTATCTGTTTTCACCAAAGAACGTAATTCTCCCCGTTCAGGACGAGGATGCTCCATTGTTTTCTTCCTCATATTCCTAAATGTCTGGATATCAAATTTAGCATGTTGCTTCTTGATGAGGGACAATTTTGTTTTATTGCAATGCGTTCTTCCTCTTATTACAACACAACCCAACAAACAACTGTTTTGTTTCTCCTATAAGATTTGTGTGTGTTTGCCTATCCTCACTTAGCTGTTGCAATTTTGGGGGTAAACTCACACAGGAAAAACAATCCTTTTCCCAGGAAGCAATATGATGATGCTAAATAGATTTATTGCATATAATATTTTGCCCATATTTTGGATATTACCGTCTAACAGGCAACACTGGTGAGAAAGCACAATGAATTAAAGATACAGCAGGTGCACAGATTGGAAATTTTACACCTGGTTTCACCTGAATAGCACAAATGGATACATAATTGCTCCATTTCATCACTTCCCTTCGCTGGGTGACATTAAAGAGAGCTCTTTGAGAGAACGCGGTGAGGATGAATACATCCAACTGGGGACTTGAGCAATGCTCAAATCTGATCATGCATATTTCTATTTGTCTTTCAGCTGAAAAAAAAAAAAAAACCTCTCTTTGATTTAGCTACCATTAGGGTTCCTCCAAGGATACGCTGGTCTTGTTTGCTCGCTGAAATAACTCGGTGCACATTTAATCAACGCCTGATTCACCGACTGCTCTTTGTTTTCTCCTTGGAGCACGATCTCACATCCTCCCTGGGGCGGTTTTCATCAATTAAAACAGTCCGGCCCTGTTCTGAAGCTACAGATGGCCAGCGTCAGACCCGACCAGATTCAGGGTCTCCCAGCCAACTGCTCTGACATGTCAGACATGCTGGTATGCCTCGTCACTCCCCACTCCTCCACTGTAACAAAGGTTGGGCCGACTCCCCTCTGGAGCGCCAGGCCCAAGTGGCTCGCAGAGACGTGAGGCGTGACGGAGCCCCAGTCTCAAGGCCAAGAGTGCACCCCCAGACCTCCTTTCAAAGCAGCCCCTCCCTCCTCCCTCTTTCCCTCCTCCTGCAACCTAGTGTCCATTTAATCCTTCTTCAATTCCATCTCTCGCCACCCAGACCCTCCAATCAACACTCCCTCCGCTCCCTCCAGAACGCTCACACACACACACACACACACTCTTTGCATTTTCCTCACTGAATTCTCCCCTCATTTTCCATCTCTGAATCTCACACGCTCACACTTGCTACTCGCCACCCCTTGGCCCCCCCAGCTCACCACCCCCGACCCCAGTCCCTCCACCCACCTCGGTTGCTTTCCAGGGGTGTGTATTTCACGCCCTGGTGGCTGGACAGGCTCCGGGTGATTTCCCAAGGTGGGGGCTGAAGGTTGGGCAGGAACCAGTGGTGTGGAGTGATGTCAGAGCGGGGACTAGGATTTGTGTGTCTGTGTGTGTGCGCGCGGTGTCACTGCATATCTATGTGTCTGCATGTGTAGGAGTGTACAGTTTGAACTCCCTTCAAAAGGCCAGCTGTACAAATGCTGCACTGAATGAGAGAGGTGTTGAATTAACAAGCCATACGAGGCACCCTATTCTCCAGTGTTGCTCCATACACTGACCTGGCAATAATGAGGCAGAAACACATTACAATGGTTCTTTATGGGTTATGTTCTGAACATTACTAGACCAAAGGGGCTAATGTGCTGGTGCGCATAAAGCCAGATGAAATGACAGTGCAGCGAGCCAACTGACCGTAATGAGAATATTGTGTTTTGAATAAACTGAAATGGGGTGAATTTGCACAGGATGTGGGCCAAGGCAACGTTCCCCCGCTGTGCTCTTTAGACAGTGTTCGGGGATCTTTTTCAAACCAGCATGACAGTGCTTCCTCCGCTGTGGACAGGCTCTGAAAAACAGGCTTTATTTATTTATTTACCTCTATTTACTCAGGCTAGTTTGACCGAGCGTGCTAGGCTGCTTTTCAGAAACGCCCTGCTTCACCCACATTCAGTTACACACATTCGCACCTCTGGGAGCCAAGATTTCCCCACTGGTGTTCACAGAGCGTTTCTACTTGACCAGCCGGGTGTTAATTGCCTTACTCAGGGTCACTTCCGCAAAAGTTACTTGGGAATGTGCTGGCTTTTTTTTTTTCTTTTGCTCTGCCCTCACGTTCCCAGCTCGGGGATTTGAAGAAACAGCCTTCCAGTGAAAAGCCCAATTCTCTGAGCTCCCCTCATGGTCGGTGTTGAAATAGGTAGAGAGAGAAAAGCTTTCTGAGTAAGCCTTGAGTTTTCTGTAGCACTCTGTGAATGACTTGCACACCACGCTCAATAGGAATGTCACAGTGCAAGCTGCAGGCCGGTAGCTCGTTGTATTCAGCTCCATTATATTGTCCTTTAGTGAACTGTCCTCGGTGTAATTAGCTGAATGTCTACGTGTCAACGCCGAGGCAGCATCCAGCTACGTGACGACCGGGCACGTCTCTCCAACTTTTCTTTTGTTGCTCTTGTGCAATGCAGTTCATTTCTAGCCAGAAATGACTTCATCAAAAAAGGAGGCAGGATTTGTATCTCAAAACTAAACATGGTGAACAATACACTGGCACCAGCACCAGTGCCAGACTGTGATTCTGTGTGTGTGTGCAGGCATGTGCAGCAGCTTCGGCCTTGTCTGTCCGTTCAGCTCCCACCATTGTAACGCCATAAACATGTAAAGCCACTATTCAGGAAATTAATTTCTGTGGTTAAAACACTGACAACCTGTCTCCTCACAGCTTTTCTCTGAGTTTTTTTTTTTTTGAAAGATCCCTCTGTTTGCAGTGAAAGGAGACAAAAGGAAGGGACAGACTTGGGGAATTGTTTTCCTGTTCTCTTTCAATGGCTTTTCTACTTTCCTTTGTTCTTTGTCATTTTTATTTTTCTAAAATTCATGGGTTTTTTTTTAATGCAAGCAATCTCATTTTAGACGAGAGGTCAGCATCGTGTCAAGTCAGTGCTGCTGCCTAAATTTACAAAATATCCACACAAATGCAAAACGCGCAAAGACTTTGATTCCAATTTTTAAAGTGACGCCTTATTGGATGAATAATTGCAGCAAAGAATAAGTAAACTGAGTTAATTATGTTTTCTTTCAGGAAATGTGGGAAACCTTAATCATTGCCTGAATTAAAAACACACACTTTCACATAATGGATCCTCTGTGTTTTTGAAGTGTGAAATGACAAACTTTATCCAGAGATTGTAACATTACTGTTTAATAAACTCAGCCAAACCAATTCAAAAACTTTTTTGCAATAGCACAATTTTCTCAGATAAATCTAATACTCGAATAACCTCCAAATTTATTCTTCTTTATAGACATGTCACTTTTCAACCGCAGTGGAAAATCTTTCAATTTCCCCACTGAACCACAAATAGTAATAAATGTGTAATAATAGTAATAAATGCATAAATCGGCGAAAGGCAGCCTCTTCCACATCCGTCTCAGCCAGCACAGATAAGATACGGCACATTGGGTCAGGACAAGGTAAAGAAGAAATAAGAGCTGAGGCAACAGTCATTGAAATATTGCCAGTATCTGATTGGCCTGCTGGCTTTGTTTGGGAGCCAAGTTAATGTTTCCCTGGAATGTTTTTTCTGCTCTTTCCCGATGGACAATAACAGATTATTTCCATAAAAGAGGATGGACCCGTCCTGCTGTTGTTCAACAGGTCCTGTTTTCCACTCTGGATCTTTTCTCTATCTTTCATCTCTTTTGGCTTGTCCTCATGCGTCTGTGTTTCCAGGACTGGTGTTTGGCTTTAATTTCTCTTCTAGCCTGTATATCAAAGGGGAGGCAGGTGTGATGTGTTAAGTCTGTGTCATGCAGATGATCGAGATTTGTTTTCTGTAACCGGGAGGATCCAGGTCAGATGTGGTCGGGACGACTGCTTATCTGAATGGGAAGTGATTTGCAGTTCACTGGAGCTCAGCTGACTGGATCTTGCCACTCCCTGTCAGACAGAGAGGAGGAATGTGGAGACCAATATGAATAATCCTCCTGACCTTATCATTGGATTAGCTAAACAACACCCTGAGGAACCTCTGTGGCCATGTAAATATTAGAAAATAACAAATTAAACCTGTTTCATTGTGTGTGATAAGACAGCAAGAGAGTGAGCATCTGTGTGTTTGCATGTGTGTGTGCATGGGAATGTGATTGTGTTTTACATAAACATGTACCAGCACACTGTACAACTAGAACATGTGAGCTGAGAGAGCACAGAGATGCTGTGTAAATACAGATTACATGAATAAATGGTGAACTGAAAAAAGATAAATTCCTCACAGTGCAAAGTTAAAAATGACCAAGAATTTACCTGTTTGTTCGCTTCTACAGGTGCAAGTGTGGAGCAGCAGATTCGTCCTCCCCAGTTTGAAACAGAAAGAAAAGATGATTAACCTGAAAAAAATATTCCAATTTAAACAGCAAAACACTGATGACTTGAAATGTAAACACTATGCTATAATAATTACTACTAAGTTACTGTGAAATAACTTCCGAGGTCAGTTTTAGCTGCTCTAGAGAAACATGAGCACCTTTTTGACTAGTTTTAATTCACTATGAGCTTCCCCAAAATGACTGCATATTGTGCTAAGAGAGCAAAATTAACTCAGCACATTAGATTAAGAAAGTAATTGGAGTGAATCTCTGACTGTCTAATTGACTCTCGGTCAAAACGCGGAGTCACGTCTGCAGAATGGGATATTTAAATAAGGACACTTTGTCGAGCTTCTCCTCTCTCAGATTGGAGATGCTGCACGAAGCGAAACAGCTGCTCAGCGCGAAATAATGACTGTGAAATGACTTTTATTAGGAAATATAACAGCCAACAACTGCATCGTCCCTATAGTTTCTAATGTGCAATGCATCTTGATTGTGCACGTCGCTCGTTCACGGTGATCTCTGTAAGAAAAATGTCCATATTGACAAACACATCTGGCAGCAGACGGCAGGTTAACCTTTGAAACGTGGATTAATTACTGTTAACTGAGGGTAGTTGAGGTTTCTGGCCTCGGGGCACATTTCCTGTTAATCATGCAAATTTTGACTCTCCTCCAAATAATCAAAGGCACCCTAACAAAAATCTTTTGCTTTCAAGATTAATTGCCGGCAGTTCTGTATTTTCTAACGCCGCCTGGCCTGTGAACACGCTAACCAGCTATAGCAGCAGACTCCTACACCTTGCGGAAGGACTCCATTCATCAGCCTGTCAGTTCAATAACATCAATAGCCCCGTGGCCAGTGGTTAATCCAGCTACTTAGAGGTCCGCAGAGCCACACCTCTCCTCTGATCACAGCACATGGGTCCAATTCTAAGTCGCCCTGGTGTCTTTACTCACTTGATTCTAATCACAGCCCCTTTCTGTTTTCCCACTTCCTCACCTTGAATAGACCTGATGGCGCTGACCGGGAGAGATAATCAGGCCGAGACACTTTGCTTTAAATGTAGTGACTGCAACATGTAAGTTGCTATAGCTTTTAAGGTCTTTACAGTTACAGTGCAAGAGGACAATGCAAATTTCCAGAGAAGGGCTCAACAAGGAAAAGTATCTTGACTTTGATTTCTGTGTCTGTCTGTGTTTTTTTTCCACAGCGGAGCAGCTCTGTGTGATCTCAGGGGCTGCTCCGTGATCTGTTATTCCGGTGCTTCCTGCTTGTCTGTCTCTCTGTATTACTCCCTGCAGACGTCCCCCCGTGCTCTGATCTGGGATCAGCGAGCTTTAACAGTGAGGATTGTCCCAAGTGTGTTTCTCTCAGTAGGTCTCTCGGTGGAGGAGGATTCTCTTACACGAGATCCGCACCCTTAAATGCGTCTGTCAGTTCTTCTTGATTCCATTGATTTTCCACAGTCTGACGGCTTAAAGCTGCTTATTTGAAACAGTCTTTTTTTCTCTCAGTAAGAGGAGGGGAAAAAAAGATTTTGTTTTTCTCTTGTCTGGCTAATTCACAAACATGAAAAGTGACCCTCATGTGTACACGTGTGAAAGACATGGGGTCGTGGCCTTGGCGCGCCCTCATCTTTCTGACTCCAGCCTTTTGTCCCTCCCTGCCACAAAACTGCCTCTCTCTGACTCTAACCTTTCTCCATCTGACCCAAACCCTCATCACCCCTGTCCCTCCCCTTCCACCGCATCAGATCCATGAGGTAATAAACACAACAACCAGCCTGACCTCTCCGACACAAAGCTCAAAGTAGAGCGCAGTTCTCTGTCTGGTATGACAAGAATCTCTTTTTCTCTCTTTTCCTTCTCTTTACAAGTCAGAGTGATGTAGAGAAAAGTGTATTGACTTTGAAGGTTGGCTACAGAAACATCACAGGCGTTGTGCTCAAAGCTGTCCGAGGTAAAAAGCAGATCAATACTTTTCATATTCCGCTGTGGTGGAGTGCTATCGACCAGGGCCTTCACATAGCCGAGCCGCTTCGCAACCAGCACGGCATGTTGTTGCAGAACGTACTATTTTAATCAGAGAAAGACACTCTATACGTCTGACAAGTCTGCTCTCTCCTCCATCCACTACACCCTTCCTCTCTGTCTTCCCCTCTCCCGTCCCCGTGTCTTGTCTTCTCGAGGATTGATGGATCAGAAAAGTGGTTCCATCCACAGAATAAGAGTCTAAAGAGAAGCTGTCAGAACCAAAGTGACACAGAGAGATAGAGACATCCACCAGAGAGCATGTGTCGCTACAAGACAGGGTGACACTTAAGAGGCTGTTTGACAGTAGAAGAGCTGGGGCTCAAAGTGTTCTGGCAAAAAAAACAAAAAAAAAAAAACAAGCGCTCCTACAGTTTAAAAATGATGCTTTTCTGCCATTTCTTCTTTAAGAGTATGTCTACTTCATTGTTCAAACTCCATACGCGAGAAACTCTCATCCTCAAATTCAAACACACACACACACACACACACACACACACACACACACACACACTTACCTCCAAACACCCTCCAGCAAATTGCTTGCAATTTTTGGATCCTTCTCCGCTGCCCTTCACGATGTAATCCAGAAACAGTTGGAGGCCTGTGTGTTGATGACAAGCCTGGGGCCCAATCACATTCATTCCACTTAATGTGATTTCACCTATCCTGCTGCTGCCGGCCCGGACCCCCACTGTCAACCTGATACAGCCAGCGTATCTGCTCCGCTTCTCTTTACCTGTGAAAGACTCAACGCTGTCATTGGCGGCAATAGCAAAACACGATCATCACCGTGCTCATCACCGCCACCACCAGCGCCGCCATCGCTCTCACTATCATCATGTTTCGTCTTTACCATCACCATCATCTTATAGAGCGAACGGTGGGTATCGCTGTCAGAATGAGGGTTTGAAATGTGAAAGTGGTGGGTTCTCTCTCCAGGCGGCCGCAGCCTGCGAGGTTTGGTTTCTGACCCCACAGAGAAACACAGAGAGTGTAATTCATGTCTTTTCAGAATAGGAATTTTGTGTAGGAATCCATTCATGTAAAAATGTCTGACATTTTTGTGGACACTTAAGTTCTAAGTATAGTAAACATGCAGTTATAATAAGTTTCATGGTGCGAGAGTCATGTAAATTGAAAGTGTTAAAGTTACAATACTTGAGATTTCACTCCTGGCAGATTAATTGAATGTGGTCTTCTTCATTATGTAAAATGCATGCAAACAGTTTTGCCCTGTGCCTCATGTCCGTGGTATGCATTTATCATTTCCTGTCTCCGCTGTGCATGAATGTGCAGTTTTCCAATGTGGAAGGCTGAAAATATAGCATCAAATTTTTTTCAGTTTTTTCTGAATTACTCAAAAAGATACTGTTGTTTATCTGTAATAAATGTTTATAAAGTTGGTGCTAATTCAAGAAGCCAATGTCTTTACACTAGGTTGCATTTGTTTGACAGATGCTGATGTACAAGAGGAATGAGGTGCATTCAAATCCCATAGGAACAAGAGCATCAAAAATAGGAAGTGGATCCCACCCAAACAAAAAGCTAAAATCAGCTACAGTACAAGTGTCTAAAGAAGTTTCCAAAAACCATTTTATATTTACTTTATGCTTAATGGTGCTGCTCATGTTTTTATAGTCTCCTCTCATTGAACAAACACACTCTCTATGTTCCCGCTCTGTCTCCAGTCCTAGAGCTTTTTCCATCAACTATAGATGCACTGTATGCACAAACACACACACACACAGCACACTGTGGAAATCTTGCCTTGCATATGCAGCGCTCAAACGCGCACACTTGCACAAACACACAACTTAGAGACTCTAATCAGCAGTCAAATATTAGGAGTGAAGATATGTTGAGCAGCACTCACACCAAGCTCAAGTGCTCCTTCACACGAAAAGGGGGGGGAAATAAATTCTCAAAAGGCCAAGGAATGCTTTATGCAGTGTGATAATATGTTATGTAGGCCGATACATCATGTATGTCTTTTTCATTGTCATGCATAAAGATGACACATTACCGCTCGAACCCGGTGAGACAACATGATGAGGCAATTAACCGCGTTGGATACAGACTCATCTAATTATTAAAAGTTTTGTTTGCATTGGAGCTCCCCAGAGATTTTAGGTGTAGGAGTTTTAGCGCTCCCAAGTCGACACGCTGCTTATTATTTAGGTCTGCAGTTGTAGGGCATCCATCCAGACAGATGTGGCGGTAGGCAGAGTGAGGATTGTCTCATCCAAACTCTAAACTGTAGTTGTGCTCCTGCCGTGCAGCTGGTAATACCCTAATTGTTTTGCATTGATTACAGGTTGGATTATAGATTTATATTCATAACACTGTGTTGCACTAATCCAGAAACAGCATATATCTCCTGTTGTGTTTTTCCCCACCAGTCAATTACAGCTGTCCCAGCTCCCTTAGTAATTCAATGCTGGGCGCCAATTATCAGCTGGTGCCAACAGCTGGTGCCCTTTAATCCCTAAAAGCTTGTGGGTGATCATTTCAGCTCAACACAAACGCCAATAATGTAAAATTGGGTTAAAGTGGTACAAACAATCCACATGTTTTCACTTTGCCAGAAATCACAATATGTTCCCGATGTAGCGACCACATCGTCGCCATACATAGCTCCTCTCAAATCCAGTATGTTTTAACATGTGAGCAAGTTTAGTCCAATCTCAATTATGGAAAGGTCGTAGAAAAAATCTTTTACAGCTGTACTGACTCCGCAAGTGGTCATCAAAGTTGTGATGAGACCAAACTAAAACGACTAAAACAGCTTTTCTTTTCTCTCTTCATGTGCAGTGTTTTTGTCCTGCTCACAGCTTTGTAAGAGCGGAGGAATGTGGTTACGTGATGTGGGTAGGTTGGTTTATAGGGGCTCTACGGTCTGTGGCTCTGTTTTCAAATTAACACTTGAAATGATGGAGCAACTTGAAAACACCAACTTTGTACAAAATGTAAAGTTTGATGCTTCATTTTTTTTTTTAAATTACACAACATTTATCTTACCATAACCTTTCATCTAAACAACAGGTGAGGCTATGCAGCTGTTTATTCCATGAGTCAAACACACATTTTTACTCTCATTGCATTTCACATACTTAAAAGAAGTAGTTTGTTTTCTTGCCAAGTGTTACATGAGAAGATTGATACCACTCTCATATAAAGCAGACAGTTATCTTAGCTTAGCATACCGACTGTAAACAAAGGAAAACTGGTAGCTTGGTTTAAAATCCACCTACCAGCAGCACTAAAGCTCAAGGATTAACTTATTATGTCGTGTTTGTTTAATCTGTAGAGATCTAAATCGTGGTTTTACAGAGAGTTATTTGCCAACTATTTCTTGGCACATTGACTCGCTGCCTAACAGCCTCACGACGACGACTAGAAGTCACCGCATTGGGACAAGAAATAGTCCCACCCAAAACCCCACGTGAAAACCACATAGTGTCAGTTTTGCAGTTGTTTTTATTTATTTATTTTTTGCTCAGATTAAATAAACAAAATATATTGTGTTAATTAGTGAGTTTTTAGAGGAGCCAGTAGTCTGGCACTTCCCCCTGTTTCCATTCTTTGTGCTAAGCTAAGCTAACTGCTGGATGTACAGCCCAAGCAAGAACTGAAAGACTCTTAGCTACAAAAAGTGTTTACAGTCTGTGAATCTTGCCAAAGGGGGTGTTACTTACTGCAGAGTACCCAATTTTTTGCTTTTTTTGTTTTTGTAAAAAATAAACATAAAAGTAATCTTGCTCTAAAAACATTAAAGAAATTAGTTGTCTTATGCCTTGACAATCTTTTACTCACTTAGCTATTCACAGCAACAGAAATTTTGACCATGTCACTGTAGCTTTATATTTACTGTACAGACAGACAAGTATCAGACAGGTATTGATCTTCTCATCTAAGTTTGAGAAATAAGAGTATTTCCCCAAATGTTGAATTATCCTTTAAACTCTGAATACAAAATGATGAGTATACTCGTATAATCATCTATCTATCTATCTATCTATCTAGTTAATATAACCCTACCCTGACCTCTGACCCCACTAATGCACACATTGAGCACATTAGGATAAGATGAGATAAGATAAGATAAACCTTTATTTGTCCCACAGTGGGGAAATTCACATTAAAGCTGATTTTCACACTATTATAAGACCTACAAAAAAATCCGTCAGAGCCTTACACGTTAACTTTTAGGCACTTGACAGTAGGCTGAGTGTCACACAGAACATTGCAAATAAAGTGTGACCGCTAATTTTCACGGCCTGAGTTGCCTCTCTCGTGAACTCTGTCAGCGGAGTGTGTGTTGCGCATCGCTGCACTGCGATTGTGCAGTTGCAGGCTCGTGGAGGAGCCTAACATCATCTCAGATAAAGATAAAGAGTGAGAATTAACATCTTCTCTTCCTCAAAACCTTTTCCGGAGCACAAGAAAATCATGAATACAGAATGAGGACCTTTACTTGACCTGTGTCCCGCACTAGATTGTCTTCATATATACCGAGTCACATTCCTTGTACATGATGTGTGCTTGGTGAATAATTCCTGATTGTCACTCTAATAAGTGGATATTAGTCACGTACTCTATCTTGCAAACCGGATTAAATTGCTTTAAAGCGAAACAGTAATTGAATGCTTGTGAAGGAAAATAAAGGATGTGAGCATCACATAATGCATACATATAATTTCTCTTATTGTATTTTTCCAGTACTTGTGGCTCTACTCGTATTTCTGCTTCTCTATATTAATTCACGTCCGTCTGTCTTGGAAGGAGGTTCCTTCATTTCTTATTCCTTCTGAGGATTTGTTTCGAGATAAAGGTTGTTTTTTTTATGAATTCTTTTTCAATATAGGGAGTAAGGATAGAAAGTGTTGATGCTTTATCAATGGCAGAGCTCTCTGGGACAAACCTATGATTTCTGTCTATTTAAATCAACTTGACTTAACGTGTATCTCATGACTATGGCACTCACAGATAAGTGGTGACATCCTGCTTTTTTTTTTTTTTTTTGGCTATGCGAGGGAGTCACAAGCTTGCACAGGCAGCCATGGGGTTGATTATCTTGCAGCTCCATGGCCACGCTCCATACGGAAACATCACTGTGTCTCTTCTTTGTGTGGTGTTGCGAGGCAGGCAGGATCCTGGCACGGCCTGTAGACTTCCACTGTGAGCTTTTTATGGTCAGCTTGAATGGTGCACTGATGAAAAATGGAGATCACTTCAGGCCCCACTGTTCCTGTCAGATTTTGCTCTTGGGAACCACATTTATTAAAAAAAAGTTTTTTTTGTGACCCAGACTGATTTTTGTGCCAATTTCTATGCTAATCTGGGAAAATGTATCCGTATTCTTTCAGGATACAAAGCAACCTGTTCATTCCAGATACATTTTTATTCACACATTCAGTCTTATATTTTGAAATTCGAGCTCTGAACCTATACATACGGCATGTGTTTTGATTTGATCTGCCTCAAGGTCGTTTTGAAAATGAAACATTTGCATTCATCCCATGCCGCCCTCACAACTCTCAGTCCCATATTGTATTAACCCTTGTAACCTTCTGTGTGTCTGCCCCTGTTATAGGACTTTCATCTGTGCTTGCGGAGGCTTTCTGTCTCTTTTCTGAGGAAACACGACCACGAATGAACACTCACCCCAACATGTACGCATCGATATACATGCGTGCGGGTGCGCTCAGTGTTATGGGGAACATGAATGCAGACCTTTCTCAGGCCGGATCATTAATGCAACCTCACAGAGTCGGACCAGATCCAATGTTCAGCACAGCACACACCGAAAATTGACAATAGCATATCTATGAGACTTTCATCACATGCCACTGCACCAAGTTTGTACTTGTTCTTCCGCTCTTGTCTTCCCCTGAAATCCCAGTCAATATGTTTGTTTTGGGAGGATGTGTGGGAGGTGGGGAGAGGAAAAGGGTGAGGAAGACTGTTTGATTAAAAGGCTGTATTGACAGATTTGAGTCAACAGGAACAAATCTCTATTGCGTAGCTCAACATGATGGTCATCAAACCCAGGGGAGGGGGTGAGCATGTGTCTGTGGGTACATGACTGCATCATGAGTGTTTATGTGGGTGTGCGGTTTGATATATGTTGGTAAGTAGTGGAGTATTTCTGTCATACCGTGTCTGTGCCTGCAGTGAAAGCCGATAGTGTCCTGTGGTTAAATCATTTTACTCAGTGGAGAGTATTGGAAGAAACACCAAAGCTACAGTTAAGACTTTAACTCACTGGCAAGACCTCACATGTGACCTGAGTCTGGTCAAAAACTGGGAGGGAATACAAGTGGAAAAAGATTTCAGGAGATTTCAGGCTGTGTAAACCAAAAGCTCAAGTGGTTCGCAGCCTACACAAACATGGGAACGTCATTGTGTGTCAGTGCATTCACACAGCAGACTATATATTACAAGCTCTTTTTAAAAGCCGCTTTCCATTGGAGGAACTTTTCCAGAAAGCCAGATCCTTTTTTTTTTTTAGCTACTCAAGAACTTCCATCAGAGGAATGAGGGTCTTTGCTATGGCCAGACAATATGTGTAGGTGTTCCTCAGGGATTTTACAAACTGTGTTCAATATATTGATACCACTCTCACATCTGTACATTCAGCCCATTCTCACTTCCAACCTGTCAAATATGTTACTGTCCAAAGAGCAAGAAAAGTCTGCTTCTGGAGGTGGTTGCGTGGTTGGATGGGGCAAAAACGGCAGGGTTTGTATTCTGTGTGAGACCAAAAGTGAACGTTAACTTCTTTTTAACTAACTGAAGTTATATACTATATACTGTACATATCCAAAGTTACATAAGTTAATGTACATAACTAACATACTCATTTAAATCCATACCATGATACTTTCCAAAACCTAACCGTGTAGTTTTGGGGACCTGCTTATTGTTGTTCTTGTTTTTACTAAGCTTTATTTTGAAAGTCTAACTGAACGTTGTGTATTTCTTATTGCTAACTCTGCATGTGCCAAACAAATTCTCGAGGGGTATGTAGAGCTTCATAGTTTGCAGTGTAGGGCCGCTGACCAAGCTGCTGTATTTGACGAGTTTAAGATGAAAACATGTTGGTATGCATCTGGATTTCAGTCTTCTTTTCCACCTCTGTATGTCTCTCTCTGTAGTAGCTGTTGTTTTGCTGCAAGTGAAAACTCTTTGACAAAGTTGCCATTTTTAAATCTGTTATTTGTCGAATTGACTGTCTTCACAGTTCTTCAGATGTGGTGGAACAAGAATGCACAAAAGGCGCTTTTATTTTCTAAGTTATTTCCGGGGACTATTTGGATAAAAGGGGGCTGAAATGTTGCATGTGTGTTACAAAAGAAATTGATGAAATGGATTTATCCTCAACATGCAAGACTGACAATGGTCTTGGTTTTGTGTGGGGAGTTATTTTAGACACACTCTAGACATTTGGTGTGTGTGTGTGTGTGTGTGTGTGTGTGTGTGTGTGTGTGTGCACAAGGGAGCAAAAGAGAGATGTGATTCAATCTTGACAAGTAAAGGCAGTTAAGCAGCGAGGGCACACATGAAGAGGGAGAAGGTGTCTGACCGGGGAGGGCGATGTGAAAGTGTGGACGAAGGGAGCTGAAAATGTCACAGTGAAGAAGAAAGAATGTTTAGGCAGTGAGGGATGAGAAGAGAAATGCAATCTGGGCCCAGACAGAGGTGTAACAGACCAATTTGTTTGTGGTGTAATGGAGAGAAGATGGGTTGGCCTGGGTGATAAGTTGGCCAGGTCTGGGCCGGGCTGGACTGGGAGGATAAGAGGGGTTCTGAGTCCTGTGTGGAAAACATTCAGATAGACAAATCTGTGGTGCAGCTGGGAAAGAAAGGTGAAGTTAACAGGAACACAAAGGCGTAGATGTGATATTTCAGCAATATAAAGCGGGCGGCATATTTACAGAGCTGGTTTGAAGTCCTTGGGGGAAGTTAAAGTCGAATCTCGCAGTCAAGTTTCTCCGGGCGCCAGTCAAGTCACACAAGGTGGAGCTTAAGTTTATAGCAAAGCTCGGTTTCATGAATTCTCGTTGACTGTAACTTAGCAAGCTTGTTAGTTTGGCTGCTGCTGGGACAGTCCCTCCTGGAGCAGTTTATACAGAGAAGGTTAAATGAAAGTGGATGGTGCAACAGCAGCTAATAATATTTTCCCCCCTTTTTGGACTTTCCATTTTCACAAAGGTCAAAGCTGATAGGACGGCTTGCTACTGGTGAACGGCACAATTTTTGCAGGTCAGATTATGCACTGAACAATTATGCTGTTTTAAATGTGACCAGGTCTTAAGACGGATCCTCATGTCCATCCTAATTAGATGCATTTGATCTGAATAGACTGCATGATCAGATTTCATATCCAATCTGGCCTGGTCAAAAAAATCTCATTGGTTCATTGAATCTTATTGTGATATTCAGCTTTTATTGCTCCATTATTTTAGTGGGTTTAAATGGATGTTTTGGCATCAATCATCAGCATGATTGTGCGACTTGCTCTCAAGTAAAGTCTTCAGACAGTCAAGTGTCAGTTATGTCAAATTTCCCTGCAAACACGTCAAGTTTCTTCGCTTTCACAACTTAAAACCGACTCTTTTGTCTGCATAAACAAACAGAAAATAACTTAGCAGCTCAAAGCTTATTTTCTTTGCAGCGGTGTTATTGTACACTTATGCTTATGGAAAGAGGTCAGAAAGCACAAAGAAAAGAAGCAGTATTTTTTGGATCCTGAATATGACAGATGTTTTGTGTTCAAATAAATAAAAATGTTTGGAATTCCAAGTCTGTAGCGGGGGCCTCGGTTTTTGTTATATTTGGATTGCAGCTATGGGCTTTTCCAGCAGCACCGCTCTGGGTAAACTAGATTGGCAGCTGGTGTTACTGGGAAGAGCAGGATAGGAGCAAAGGGTCAGAGCAAGAGGTCAGGAGTTGACCCACCAGGAGAGGACGAAGGGAAGAGGAAGGGAGGAGAGGAGGAAAGTGATATGGGAGGAAGGGACCCGGAGCATTGACACATGGAGATGGAGGAGAGAGGGAGGAGGGAGGAGAGGATGAGGGCAGAAAGGTGACACGCTCAGATGGAGAGAGGGAGAGAGGGACGGGGGGGAAAGATGGAGAAAAGGATGAGTGGAGTAGGGGATGCTGCTGATCCACCGGTTTGACCTTGCAGACGGTCTGTGGTCTCAGCTCGTGTGTGTGTGTGTAAGAGTGCACACATGCTTGTATGTGTGTGTGTTTGAGAAAGAGAGTCTGAGCAAGCTGTGCTTCATTTGCCAGGCAGGGTCAAGGCAACACGAACCCACACAAACAAGTCCATCCGTTACAGCGCGGAGAAATCTCTCATCTCTCTAATCTCAACTACAAACAACAAATCAATGACCAAAACATTCTGCTTGGATGATTGGTCAAAGTGTCTGTGAAAGGGCTCGGCGGTGTTTCTACTGTAAAACTACCACTTTCTTTGATTGGCTGTAAAAGAAAGAAACAGATATGTTTGCTGGTCTGACTTTGAAAATGCAGCGTTCAGTTTGTTCTTCCAAAATAAAATTCCAACTGTCTGTCTAGAGCAGAATTACTCACTAAGTATTAAGGTTCGATTACACACTTCTAACCTGAGTTATATGAACACAGGATCTGCAAATAGCCAAACTTCAAGAGTACAGTCAATAAAATAGTGTACAATCAAGCCAAATAAAATTCATAGAAAAAAGTTTACATTTCACATTGTGGAAACAAAATGTCTGTCTTTCCTGACATAATTGCTGTTACCTGCCTCAGAAACCAATTGATACTGATGTTAAGTCCATGTTAATTTACAATTGATGGTCATCATGGTATGAATATAGGCAAGTAAAGGGTTTTGATTTAAGCTGTTAACTCTGCAGTTGTAAATGTTAATAAGTTGTTGATAAATGGATTTTGCTCAGGATGCTCTTTTCCAGAAAATTAGTTGTCACACATTTTTATGCACAAGGAGGAAGCTAAACACCATCTAAATAGATTTTTCTCAGGCCGGCAACCCAAAAATTACCCCTACAAGAGATCTATAAAGCATTAAAAATTATAAGGTATAAAATAAATTATAAGACACGAACTACATTGTATAAGCCTTTTATAACATATGCATCATTAAAATGCGGCTGTCTCACAGCTAAACTCAACCTCCCAACCAGGTCCCTCTCTGTGTGTATGATGCCTTATATTTGAGCAGGATTAAGGATAAAAAAAAAAAAAATGGGGGAATTCCACATTTTTTATTTCTGCTAAAATCAAATATGAGGGAATTTCCCTTTCACCAAAATCTTATTTTATGACTGCAGTTCACTTGTAATTATTCAAAACTAACATTAAAATAATAACACAGTCGACTATGAGACATACCTGTTCTTTAGCTCTTGACCTAGAATCTAACTGTATATGAAAAATGCTGGCGTTTGCTGCTAACTCTTGTATCTGCAGTGTTTAGCTTCAAAATATTGCCTGTGCATCAAGGCCACTGCCACAGTGCGACATATCGACCATTGTTTGATTAATGACAGTGGCTATCTCTACTGCAATCATCTCTCATCCTCTGGTAATCACGCTCTCACTCGCCCATCTGTCTGCTCTACTTTCAAATCACACCGTCTACCTGCCAACCTGTCTGCAACCAGAGCCCCAGTAATGATCCGATCTGCCCTTGTTTCTTGGTGTAAAAATAGTCAGATACGTAATTAACATCATCGCTCATAACAGCTCCAATAACCGACTGTCTTGGGGGGGATGAAGGATGAGGGTTCGGCTCATCTGAAGGCAGAATGCTGTTAGTCCAAAAACTACTCAATCATCCCGTCTTAACACTTCCTGCATGGCAATTGGAGGGTTGCCAAACACTGCTGCAGTTCTTTATTTGCACTCAATTTAGATGGTTTGGCGCCCAGGCTGTTGTGTGTGTGTGTGTGTGTGTGTGTGTGTGTGTGTGTGTGTGTGTGTGTGTGTCTAGTCTCTTCTGTCTCCCTTATCGCTCTCTTATTCACTCTTTTTCTGTCTAACTCTCCCTATTTCCTCTGCTTTTCTTCTGCCGTTCGTCTGTCTGCTGCCATCTTTTTTCCTGTTTCTCTTCCATCTGTGGTTTCACTACACTTTTCTCCTTATCTTTCCTTCTTTTGTCTAAAACTCTCCACCTCCTCTTACCTCTTCATCACTCTGCCTGCCTCTCTTTGTCTCTTATGTCATCTCCATCTTCTGTCTCTTGACTCATGGTTTTACTTGACAATCTTAGCCGGCCGTTTGTCTGTCTGGGCTGAGGGGTTACGGAGTTCACTGTGCTTTAACAGAGTCGGCTCAGGTCCTTGCTGCAGATGTTGTCTCGTCTGGCTTCCAGCACCGGGCTGAGAGCAGCTAGCTCGCGACATGGTCATTACTTCCCACACAGCCAGTGGTGGCCTTCATACACTCTCTCCCTCGCACACACACAAGCACAAGATTATGCCATTTAGCTTGACAATGACATAACTGACTCATTAAAATCTGAAAACTCAGACTGTGAATCAGCTCTAACACCTCTGAGTACTGGTGTGAATGCACACAAGTTGCATTGAGATCTGATTGCTCAGACCTACATTCGGAGGTGGTCTGGGCCGCATATGGCCATGTTCTTTTAGCAGCGTGTTCACGAAATGGGTCACGGGCCACATCGAAGGACCCCCTGCTCAACTGGCGTCCTCCGTGTGAGTGGAAGTATGTACTCATTCCCACACCAAAGGCATCATATTAAAGTACAAAACAAGAAGAAGAAGCCACAAAAATTGATTCTCATGAATGTAATAAAAACACTGTTTGATTTCCATTTGGGCCAACAGTTAAAAACAACAACACATTTTGTTTTTGCCACATTTCGTCCACTTGTGATTGGATCATCCAAGAGGCGTGTTAATGCCAGGTGTAAACAGGACAGAAGAGATGGTTTAAGCTGTGTGATTAGCAGGTTTGCAAAAGTGAATTGATACAGTAGTTGGCTGCAAGTCTTCATTGCTTTCCTATGTCACTTTGCAAGGTTCATATCCAACATGTAATTCTCACATATCACTTACAGGTAAAGCTTTTGAATAACGCCATCTTGGATCTGAGCAATATGCCGCTGTGACATTTGCTAACCTGGGCACCTGCTGTGTTTGTGCACCTTTAGATCCCCTGATGAGACACAACCTCAACCCACTGTTTAAGTTCTTTGTGGGCAGGGACGGAGATAAATGGGGCGTTCAAGTGACATAGACTAAAAAATATTTTATACTAGTGATTTGCTTTGCCAGATATGTTTTGGAGGAAATGTTAACACAGAGGTCACAGGGAGATGGTCAAGGTGAATGGTTGGTCATGCAAAGTGATGACAATAGAGACTGAGGTTTGTTTCCTCCATCCCACTTTTTATTAGATTTCATGTGGTCAGGGTTAGGAAAACAATGACAATGTGGTTTTTGCTCTAATGGTTAAACTTTAAAAAGTCATCCTGCATCCTGTGTCATGCATCTATAGTCCACTTTGCATTACTTCACAGAGTGTTTAAACATACCTATAGCACTGTTAATCTTGCTTTGGGGCCAGAAGTGGATATTGGACAGAAAGCAAATGAAATACGTGACAGTGAATGTTCCACAGATACTTTCAGCAGGAACATTTTACTGATTCTGTTTGTTTACACCATGTTTCCAACAGAATTGACTTGTCAGACTGCGAAGGGGATTCCAGTAAATCAGCGGTGTTTTCAGTTGCTTGTTATAAACGTCTGCACTGAGCCCCGGGCCTGGCAAGACCCGCTCGGCCCTTCTGTCGAAAAGTTGCCTGTCTCCCTCCTTCTCCATCTCTCCTCCTTTATGCTCCTCCACCATACCTCAAGGGTCAAGTCTGCCATCTGATAGTAGTCCAGCGAGTTCAGCAGAGCTGCAGCAAGGAGAGAAACTTCCCAGAACAAAGACTGGAGCGGTGACCTGGCATTCCACTGTTGAAGAGCAACTGCCAAGCTCACTGATTGAAACCTCCCCTCAGCCAGCTCCCCCTTCCCTCCATACTTCTTCCCCCTACCCCGATCGTTCACCCCTCCCACCCCCTGCTCCACTCCACCTGACTGCTGCAGGGTCGCACAGAGAGGTATAGAGAGCCACTGAGCGTGAGAGAAATAGAGTAGGCGAGCTCTCGATCAGAATGCGAGCGGTGCTTGACTCTCCCATGCACACAAACAAACCTGTCTGCTGGAGAGTTTGGCACACATTGACCTGACCTTATGGTCCAGGGTTCATGTGCTCTTTGACAAACTGCAGCTCCAAAGTTTCTCTTCACCTCTTAAGTGCGTGGCGCAGAATATCAATAAGGATCAAGAGTGGCGTGCCATCAGAAGCCCACTGAGAGTTTTTCTATTAAGACCTATAACGACAGAAGGGTCATAATGGAAAAAAATTATGCATACACTTCATAATGTCAGTGTGCTGTTGTCGCTGTAATAATGATATTGTTATTGAAATCCACTTGAAGGCCATTTTATAACACACACAGGACTCACACCCTTTTGTCTGGATGTATCAGTGCAGCATATTTATTCACAAGCAGAGGAGGACCTTGGTACCGCTGAATCCAGCTTTGTTACTGGTCTAATAGAGACGGTAGTTTTCCTGCTGCTGTTCGTCTCTATTTTCTTTTTTTCAAACAACTGAGTTTCTCAGAGAAATGAGGCGGATTCTAACCTCTGTTAACACACTATGTATGTAAATCGTTCCAGTTTGCAATCAACTTTTGGAGGCTGTTCCTAATTCAGAATCCATGATTTTCTAATTTGTCCAATTGATCATTCAAATTCAAATTCAAATTCAAATTCAAATTCAATACAAAGTCACCAGACAGAGCTTTTTGATATTGGACGACTCTGCAAAACCCCAGATTACATTCAGTGATAACATTTTTCAACACCATCGCCAATGATGTATTTCTATTATATGTAAACATGTCAACAGTGTGGTTATATTTAGGAAAAAAATGTGGTGGCAGAATAATCCAAAAAGCAAACAAATGGGACATGTAACAAAACTTGGGTCTCAAATCAGATGTTACATGTGCATCCAAGCCCCCTGACTTCAACATCTTTACTTTGTGCCTGCAGCACTGAAAATTGGCACTGGATAGAAATTGCTTGCTGCAGAAGTGTCAAATGCATTTGGATTGGGCGTTGGGCAACTTTCAGATCCTACCACAATGAGCTCAACCAGTCCTGCCACATTTTTTGTGTTTTTTTTTTTGGCCTCTGCTTAACCAGGATCAGACCTTGACATTATATTTTATAGTTAAAATGGACATGCATGCTTTTGTTGTGTGCCCACCCCTCTGACTTGCACAGAAAAGATACTTTGTTTGAGGTAAATTGATGTTTCTGGCCCAATATTACTCACAGCATGTAGCCACGCACAGTCACACAGACACAGAGACCAATTTCATCTCCTGAAAATGCATTTTAATAATCTGGCGGTAGCCCAAAAACAATGAACCAGTCTTGAAACCTCATACATTGTTGTGACTCGTCAAACATGAGTGGAGTAGAAGAACTATGAAATGTGGAAAACTAAAAGAGTGGCAGAGTTTCTTGGAAATATGAGCTCAGTCTCTCATGACCCACGGCAAAAATCTATTGAAATATGAAATGTGTCATTGCTCAGTGTCTCTCTTGACGGGACTCATCCTCTCAGCATTTCCTTCCTGTGATGATTGACTTAGATGATTTTTTTTTAAACCCCAGCATTTTCCCTCGTCTTCAGCATTATAGGTCACAATAAGCATCAACCTTCATCTACGACCGTCATGAGGAAGAGGAGTACAAGCGTGGATCACTTAGATTAAGCCAAACACAGAATGTTGCACTGATACATCCCAAACTTGCTCTTTAGTTGTTCCTAGAAGTTGGCTTGATGAAGCAGATAGTTTTCATCAGGCTTTTTGTTGCAGTTAGATGGAAACAGGCTCTCCCTTTAATTAGAAAAACAGACTCTTCCAGAGAGGTGACACTGCTCTCTTTCACTGGAGAGGAAGTACGGCATATGGATACTAAGCTACAGTACCTGGTGCAAATGTGTGTGGGTGTTCAGATGTGTTACAGTTTGTCTGTGGGTGTTTGTCAGTCTAACAAACAAAACCGTTTAAGACCATCTGCCTTGTTAATGGGGGAGCGTGGTGCCAGTAGATGCTTTGATAGCAACCTTTGAAACAATGGACATCTGTGTGTGGCGTGTGTGTGTGTGTGTGTGTGTTGCTGGGAGAGATGGCTCCATCTGTTTGTATTGTTTCCCTCCTTGATTGCTTCTGGGACTGTTTTATTTTGGAGCACACACCCACGCATGCATACCTGCGAGGAAGCACACAAACACAAACATACACAGACACACACAGATACACGATAAGAACTGAGTGACATATCCTAGTGTGTACAATATGTGTACAGATGTGTATTTGGGGAAGTAGGATACGAATAAAAACTTATAAAAATCCAGTGATTGTTATTGCTCAACAGAGTCTTTGTCTCTTCTCGAACCTGCTGGAAATCTGTGGATGATGGAAGATTTTCTTGGCTCCATAATTACATAATTAACTCCACAATTACGTGGGTTCATTTTTATTTTCATTTTATTATCATTATACAGGAAAAGCTTAAAAGTAAGAGGCCAAAGATTTAACAGTGCAGCTTAATTTTTATTTATTACAACTACATTGTTGCTTAATCTTCCAGCAAGATTTCACGTTTTATATTTACTCCTTTATTCTGTCGCTTTCTCACGCTTTTTCTATGCTTTTGCATGTTTTTGCGAGCGCTGGGTGTCATGTCCTGTGATGTCAGTGCACGCATGTGTGAAGTGGCCCAGCGTCAGGCTCCTGGGACCTGAGAGACATAAGGCAGAGACAGGGTCAAAAGGTTAATAAACACACACGTATGCACACTCACGCAATCACGCAAGCACAGAAATGCTAGAACACTCACCAGACACCAGGCGTATGCATTCAGTCTGTCATTATTTCACTTTTGTTTTTCATTCAAATACATTTAATAGAAGTATAAGACTTACTGTGAGTCATTAAGCCGCGGAGGATATGTCTGAGCTCAGCTGAACAGAGGTCCAAGTTAAGTGCTTCTCGTTTTTGTTTTAATGCTGGGAATGTATACTGAAACCCGCGGAGAGCTCACCGACACGCACATACACACACGTACAGCCACGTGTATAACAAACACGGCACGTGTATTGACCCCAGGGCCAGCGGCGTACTGCGAGAGAGGCCGGGGCCTGTAGGGACCTCGCTCTGTCTCTGTTCATATTATTCAAAAGAATAAAGCTTTTTTTTTTCCAGTAAATTGAAATTTGAAACAAAATGCCGATTAAGAGCTAAGAGACCTCCCTGGAGGAAAGAGCGCTGGCATTTAACATGCAGACCCAGTGTTTAGCCCCAGTCCTTTCAAAAAAGCAGCACAGCCAAACCAATCTCCCTGAGAACGGCACAGCAAATTTCTTGCGGATGAGTTTGGAGGATGGAGCCCAGATATACAAAGTGAAATGAAGGCTTCATGGTTTATCAAAGCAGCCATAGTGTTTATTCTACTAGGAGCAAACACACAGGCTGCCTAATAACACTGGTAGAGGATATTTCCTCCAACACATATACAAGAGGACCTGAAAGCTACTGTATGGCCCTCAGTGGAATTTATGTGAACAGGCTTATGTTCACACAGAGGTGAAAACATCTTGCATTGCAGGAGATATAAGACCTTGTATGGAAATCCAAATGGCATGGTTCACATATTCTCCCCTCAGATGGCAGTTTTAGTGTTAAACTGCTGGAATGAGGGACTATGTCAGACTCAAGACATTTGGTAAACAGCGGGGTGTGACTGTGTCAGGCAATGTAGCTCGGTTAATCCTCTCCGGGGTCACTGGTCAGCGTTTTTTAAAAGGCTTATTTGTGCAGAACAATGAGACAGTCACTACACCGGGATTGCCAGGAGCTGAGACATACTTGATGACTGTGGGATTAAGCGAATGCATGGAAAACACATTGTAAATTGAAGAAACATGTGCAGCACAGATTTTTTTTATATGGTCCATCTAAAATTTGAGCCGCTATGTTTTCTTTAAGATTCTCTCAATGTGCATCTGTGGCTTTATTGCAACCATATCTCCTATAAAATATGTCCACTAATTTGATTTGCCAAATGCAATTGCTGCTTGGAACAACATTTTTTGCATTCCAATAAATGCGGCATGCTTGCACTGTACGGGGAAGAGGTCGAGGTTAAGGCGTACAAAGCACAGGACTCTGTTGTGGCTTTAGGCACATTTAGATTGTGGCTTCTGGTTAAATAACGAACAAGTCAACGTGTCCCGTCTTGTGCTTGAAGTCAGCATTGATTTTCTCAATATTTAACCAAACCCGCACTCTTTCCATGACCTTAAACAAGTTCTTTGAGTTGTCTAAACATGACCATGAAAACATTTTTCTTGCTTTATTTGTCAGACAGAAATATTGTAGGGAAAATAAATGAAACACGCTGACAGGGAACGTTTTGCAAATACATTCAGTATGAGCATTTTTCATTTTGATTTGACAGCAGTTTAAAGATGTTCAATAAACGTTTCCTCATTGCGTTGTTAAGAAATCTGGTGGTTTCTTTACATCCCTTGCAAAACTGTTATGCAAATGTATATGAGCGTATTTTTTAAGGGGAAAAATGTTGCTGTGTTTTCATCTTGGGCAACATTAGCCTGACAGAAAACTAGGCTGTGAGCTTAAACAGCACAGTGATAAATACCAAACGGGAGCACACATACACACTCAGTAAACATTACCTATCTAAGTCCCTTTGTGCCACTGCTCCAAGAGGGCTGAATTTATTCTTTGCCTATTTATTTGATGTTGATGAAAGAGTGGATCAAGTCCAATCGCATCAATCACATCAAAGAGCTGCTGTGTAACGTGAGGAATGGCGCACATGATGCACACATACACACACACACACACACGTAGGTGCACCGGCGCACAGTCTGTTAAACCTTTATAGTTTGATCAGCGTTCTGATCTTGAGAGAAACTTATCTAGCCCTTTTCAGAGGAATGTGAAATATCTAATGGAGACAGTGCGCTTGTCAGCAGTATCTCCAGGCTCTACCGGCGCTCGCTACGACGACACTAAACGCAGACAGTGTGTTCGCAGAGAAAGGAAGCAGGAGTATGACTTTCAAGTATTTAACTGCCACCGTCTGTCTCCATTTGCAGGTTAAAGCTGTGCTGTCTTTCTCCCTGCAGCAGAAGCACACACCTTGGCTCCCTCATATCCTCCATCTCTCATGCTTTCCCTCATACAGTAGATCGTAAACAGACCGGGAAAGAGGCCATAGGAGCCACCCTTCCAAACACGGAGGGATTGGCGCTCAATGCAGGTCAGACTATCCAGAGAGAGCTCTTTATTTCCCACAGGTCAGCTGATGCTTTCTCTCCACTATCACGGGCATTCTCCACACTTGGCCCTCCACCGCTGAACGGACAGCCGTGTGAGTGCCTGTGTGTGTCTGATGCGATGGGCATGACGAACATGATACATCTCATCACATGCTTCTCCTTAGCGGATTAACAGGCTGGCTTCCAACGGCATTTATGCCAATGCTCCTGTGGGGACTGGCTTTGTGCAGGCAACGGGAAAATTCAATCACTGCCTAAAGGATAGGAACGGGCGGAATGAAACGCTACTTTGGTTCCATTTCCGTGTTAACCGCTGTTTTTCAAGGCTGCAAATGAGGAAAAAGAGAGAGAGAGAGAGAGAGAGAGCTGGAGTGCAACTTCTCAATCTGACCCGCTCGTATTTCTGACTCTTTGTCGGGGAACAAAGTTGCGGCAGGATGGATTTAGGAAATGGATCGTGAGGACACATCTGGTGTCTAACGTCTAGAAAGATCTCATGATAAACTAGTTTCTGAAGTCTGCATAGGTTTAAATCCACATTACCGCTGTTGCTTGATACTGATATGGAAGAGATCCCATCCAAATGGCATTTCCAGATATAAAAACCCCCACAGTATGTTTTTTTTTAAATTTTGAAAAGTCAGCTTCGTGTCAGAATAAATCCCAATAGTGAGAAAAGCAAGAATGCAGCATTTATCAATTCCCTTTTTATGGCAACTGAAACATAACCTTAAAAACCTTAAATTGAAATACTTTTGTATAATGAGTTACACTCTCTCTAGTTTGCCATTTTCGCTCACATCATGCATCAGTGCAGCAACAATAACTTATTTTCCCATGAAGCTCAAGTGGATGATGCAAGAAACCGGCATGTTCTAAGGGCTTTTTTGTGCTATCACCCTTTTCATTAGCTGGACTTTTATACAACCTGCTGTTTTTGAAACATTCCCTCCATTTTCCATTTGCACCGCTTTCAGCTAAAAATTGGTGACGGACAAGTTCATGTTGTCAGACAAAAGGAGGTGAAAAGAGGCACAAGATGTGGTATTATTAATGAAGTAGTATAAAAGTATTTTGAATAGATAACTATTATAAGAGCGCTAAGGTGCTTTAGAAAGAGTTGGCTGTGCAAAATGAAAGTACCTTGACCTCTGCTGGTGCCACATTTACAGACAAATTAAAGAAGGGGGTTTTATGTATGTGACAAACTGTGTGTGTGAGGGCTCATCCCTCTGTCCCCCAGCTCTGTTTTCCCTTTATACAAAACATAAAACAGACTTTACATCTCTCTTCCAAAGAATTACTCTCAGTATCCTCTTTACAATGTAATTCAATCTGTTGTCACCAAGTAGCCTTTGCTATTCTTTCCTCTTCATGTTGTAGTTGCCGTTGGACACCTTGTTGTAATCAGTGCATATAAAACCATGTTCAAATGTGCCATATTCTAACTTTGAGTTGCGTGATTTTTTTTCAGACTTCCTTCATAAACATATGAGTCAAACTGGATGAAAGAGGAGACTCACACGATCAAGTTATATAGTTGCATAGTTATTCTGTTGCTCTGCTTTTGAGTGTGTGTGTGTGTGTGTGTGTGCGTCTTGATATAAGCTAACATTGTAAGGACTATCTTTGTTCAGATTGCAAAAGCACAAAGGGAGATAGACTTTTCAAATTCAGTTTAATTTCTAGGAATCATTTCAACGACTGGAGATAACATCTAAAGTCTAAGAAACTGCCTTGCATGCAAATTTGAACAAGTGTAGCATCAGTTTGCTATAAGCTTCAGGTGGGCGATTTCAACATATTGGTCTAGGAAAACATACAATGAACATTTGATCTCGGGAAAGACAATGTTGAGAACATGAAACCCTTTGAAATGTGTCCTTAATGTGTCATGTTAAGATGATATCAAGCTGGGCAACAAAGAACCCTGGGAACGCAGATACGCTCCGTGTGTGACTTATAATTTCCAACATTATGCTCGAGCGCAGTATGCCTACTTACACTACGTGAGACATCTGTTCATGCATTTATGCCTCGGAGGATATTACCACATTGATAGGTATCTCTTAGAAACATCTGCCTCGGAAAAACAGCCCGGTCCCAGTCTAAATAACACAATTGTCAAATACACTGGAGTATAGTTCGCCGAGCTTGCCAAGATCCAAAGGGAAGATCCCGACATCTTAATTTGATCACGGTATTACCTACACATGTGTGAACGCTATGAAAGTAACTGTCAGGAAACTTGCAGTCTCTACAAGCCTAATCAGCACAGTGTGTTCATCATATTTGCTTTAGCATTTTTTGTTTGGCTGTGGTATTGATGAAAACAGATCTATACATCTGCAGGAACTGGTTTCTGTTCTTGAGGGTTTGATATTGAGCCTGAGGTGACAGCATCTCTGAAGACACGTGTAGATGTCAGAAATGAAGGCAATAACTGTCAAGATTTCAATTATCCTCTTCATTAACTGCTCCGGTGAAATTGAGTTCGGCACAGGTGCCATTAGCAACATGTATGGAGAAGAATACATTATGACTCCTTTAGTGCTTGAAACCCAAACTTCACGACTGCGAGTTTGACCTGGGACCTGAGTTGAGGTTTGAAACTGACTCGTGACTTTGCCACACCTCTGGCAGATACTAGTTGCCTGAGATATTGTCAGTCATATATCCCTGAGTGCAACTGAATGAGTAATGCATGTGCGTGTACTTGAATGTGAATATGCGCATGAATGCTCTGGTGCTTGTATACCTCTGTGTGCTGTGAGTGTTTGCGTGTCTGGCTGCTGAGGGACTCAGAAAGGAACAGACAGCAACAGAGAGAGAGAGAGAGAGAGAGAAAGAAAGAAAGAAAGAGCAATAGGGGAAGAGAGGAGAGGTAAACTAAAGCTGCATGACGAGTACATCGGGGCACAGAGCCCCGACCGGGAGCGACAGTCCGAACACAGATACACCGTGTCCAAGCAGACAGTGAGGAGTAGAGATTTCCCTATGGAGGCAGGCCCGGGATGCTGGACACCTGAATACACATGAATACACACACAGACAGCGAGCCTGCACTTACAGTCCTGCAGGCAAGCGCTACAAAACACACACAAATGATCACACACACGCATGCATATATTCTGTACAAGAACACATAAGTAGATGAGTGCGCACACCTGGGACGCACACAGACAGAGCATTGGAAGGAGTGATGGTATTTTTGCATCTCAGTCGGCTGAATTTTCCCTTACACCTTGAAATGTAAAGTTGACTTCCGCTCCCCATCAGCATTAAATCCTGACCAGAATACACAGTGCATATGAGGTGGCTGGAGGTGAGTTTTGTCCTGCCCCCACCTCGATACACTATCATTATCAAATTCCCCTCACGCACGTTCTCTTTCTTCACTGAGGCAACAGAAAAAAAACAAAAAAAAAAAAAACAGAAGAGGAACAAACATCAGTGTCGAGGCAGGAATATTGGATATGCACATGATGCCTGCTGCTTACAGCAATCCCCAAAGATGGGCGATGTGAGTGGGAGGCGTGATGTGGTGTGGGCTGTGTGTGTGTGTGTGTGTGTGTGTTTGTTTTTTCACTGTCTGAGTCATGATCTGATTGACATATTTAATACATGCCCTGTGATGCTGCAGCGCATGTGATGGAAAGACGTGCAGTTTCAGTTTATTCACAAAACAGATGAAGAAACATCATGACTTCAGTACTCGGGAAACAAAGAGCTGAACAGAGAGAGTTATTATTAAAATACTGTGAGGGAAAATTACCACGGCTTCCCCTTAATAGTTGAGTAAACCGTGCGTTGATGAGACCAAGTTTTCATTGGCCTTTGGGTTGCAGGGAAAAAAATTAAAAAATCATAGACGGTTGCAAAACAGAACTTTTTTCTTGTGTGATGTTATAATGTGTTGGAATAAATTAACCAAACTTACTGGTTGTTCTGACATATTTGGAATAATTCATGTTCGTGCTTTTGCCCTTAACATTGCCATTAACAGGCTTCTCACTTCATGCATGCATCAGAAAGAATATATTTAAATAACTAAATTAATATGATAATGCGACAAGTTGACTAATGGCTTGAACTAACGACTACTAGCCACAAAAATGACCAAGAGACAATGAGGGCAAATCTATTTAGACATTCTTTGTCTTTGAAGGAAAAAATACAGTATGATATACATTATACTAAATAAAAGAGTGTGTATTGGGAATAGACAACAGTTTTGATGGACAAGGAGATGAAACAGTTCATTCCAGGGCGTCAAAATGATAATATTTCAATGTGACACTCTCGTTCTAAAGGAGACCGTCACTGAAGACGAGAGCTAACAGCTATCACTTGAAAAGACTCTTGTAAAGTAAAATCTTACACTTCTAATGTACTGCCATCCACCCACAGGGAGGAAGAGGAGGGAGAGAGGTAAAGAAACATTTTTTTGAAGGACTGTGACCAATCTAGTGTTGCTGATTGGCAAGTGTTATCCCTCAGGATTAGTTTGGGATTGTGTGGGTGGAACAACCGCCAAGGTACCTAAGTGGGTTTCCAACAGTTGATTCTGAGACAGTTCTATTACTGACATGTCATACTTTTTTTGAACCTGTCTGAGTCTGTGAGAGGATGGCGGTGACAGAGATGAATTCAGGGTCCCAAATGGCAAAGATTTTTTTTTTCTTATGCTGCCTTCCATGTACATATCACATTGATTTCAGTCTCCTCATGCTTTAAAAAAAAAAAAATGTCACCCCAAGTGAAAACTTATTTGTTGATTACTCCCAATGTCAGTCTAAAATCCCAATAGGTTCACACAAAAGCCAAACATAGACTTCCTCTAATATTAAGTTGGACCACTGGATACCCCAAAATATATCCTTACTGTACAATGTCAAGACATTAACTGCAGGGTTTCTGAAACAGCCAAGCAATTTTATTACCCTGCATGAGCTGTTGGGGCAGATTTATTAATCTTATTTCAAAAGACATCGTTTCCTTAACTTCCAAGTTTCTGGAGATGTGACTTTTGGATGAACCTCAAATATTCAAATGATGGTCAGTAGTCAAATCCCCAATTCACGACTGATGCTCAGCACATTTTCCTTTCCCAGTGCACACAGTCAAAATAGTCCAAATTTGTTGGCAGTGTACTTAACTAATGGTCTGCGTCTGAAATATAACCCATATGGACTCTGATATGTTTGGAAAAGAGAAGTGTACACAAATCACACGCAGAGGCTGCAGTGGCTGAATTTTAAATTTTGGGGTGAACTGTTCCTTTTAACCCTCCTCTGGTCCCCGAGCCACACTACCCCTGAGGACCCCTGAGGTCAGTAACTAAAAGACTATGGCCGACAGGGTATGTCAATGTCATGAACGCTAATAAGTAAACACACTATCTGTTTGATCTGGAATCGGGGTCGAAGGTCACAGCTGAGGTTAATTTCAGGAGGTCAGCGGGTTACAATCGTTATTTTTTTGCTTCAGCTCACGGACATTCATCCATTTATTGTATTGTGCTCACAAGTTTTACACAAATCAACACGGTGAAGACAGCAGCTAGGCCGGAATATAACACAAAGACAAAGTCCAAGCGCAGATTTGTGTGACGGTCTAAAGTATGGATCCACCTCTCTTTGTCACACGGCATGTGTCCACAACTGACTGGACAGGACAGGAGGTAATGCCGCTCGCAATCTACGACTACTGCAATCAATGATATTTTTTATTGACCTGAGAAAATAGCCTTGTCAATGCACTCTCTCTGATTAGCCAACCTCATAATTGACAGTATGGGCTATCGACCGAGAGCATCAGAGTGCTCGTCATAAGGGCTGTAAATGAGGAGAGGTGTCTCTGGGACATTGATCCCTGTCTTTTGGACACTGGGGTGCTGTTAGCAATAGCAGGATAAAATCAGTAAAAAATACTACTGAACCTAAGGCAGGGGTAGTTAGCTTTAAAATCTTAGTATCACAAGGAAAAAGCTCATGGCCTGACAGTTCATTCTCTTTACTAATGGCTTTAATTTCAAAGATGTGTCTTATTATTGAACAGGCTGGAGGTTTTCCTGTCGCACCGCTCACCCTGTCAGCTTCTTTTTTTTGGTTTTTTTGCAAGAAAGTAGGAGCTCGCAACTCAAAGCATTTAAAGCTGTTTTTTTCCCTTAAATAACTAATTATGTTGTCCCACAGTTTTTACCCTGCGGTCGACCTCGAGGCCAAGAGCACAGACCTGTTGTGTTGTTGTTTTCGCTGCTTGACAGAAGAACTCCTCCGTCATGTAATGTATGTATCCTACAAGGTTTTGTACAAACGACAATGTATGATTTTGTGCAATAACACTCTGAGTGCTTTTGCTCAATTGCCAAAAAAATCTGTATGTATCTTATATCAGAATAAAAAAAGTAGTAGATCATAGTACATCTTTAAAACAGTGAGAACATCAAAATGTAAAATTCCTTTATGAGAAACAACTTTATCTCTACATTCAAGTCTGACATTGCTCTGAACTATTTCATGAAGGGGAATGAGAAAATGCTTATCAATGAAAGTTCTTGCCTCATTAAGCATGACTTCGTATCGTGGATTAGATTAGTTTCACAAAAATAACTTGTGATTTCTCCGTTCTGCGCGGTCAGATGACATCGATTTAAAAGCAGGAATGCACAACTTAAAATCACAAGCTGCAAAAAAAAAAAAAAACGGTCCAGAGGTTCAAGCCCTGTTCCTCGCAGATACAGGACAAGAGCTGATAGTGCAGTTTTATGAGGCTGCTGAGCATTTAATGACCAAACAAGAATGTTAATCTGTAAAGTGAGGAATGCAGCCTGGCAGTCTACATTAGGTTTAGCTTTACAATCATAAAGTTGCACTGAACCTGCTTTAATGGATGCTTTAATGCTGAAGGAAATGAGGAAGTGAAGCCGAGCTTTGACTTAAACCTGCTCCTAATCAAGTTTGGCTGAAATGATTCGTTACCATCGGCTGCTAATTTAACATCTACCTGAACTCTTCTTGACCTACTGTACCTCTCAGTTCACATGGAAGACCGCATTGGACATCTTTGTTTCGTCCTGTTTGTTCATCTTACAGATTTAACACACCTTGGTTATGACTGACGCCAGCCACTCTGTATATTTCACCGGCGTGTAACAACATGCTTTTAAACCAATAGAGCATCTGGATACAGCCGGGCTTGGCTCATAGCACTCAGCAGCCAGGTTGCTACATCAGCTTAGTTGAATTTTAAAAATATTTATCGTTGTTTAGTTCACATCTGAATACATGCTTATGATATTTACTGTAAGGCTGAGGTATTTCTTCGGCCGTGGCGTAAAATCAATATCTTCTAAATAAACCTGAGTGGCGTCTCGGCTCGGGCGGCTGTTTGTTACGACGTCGTTCGGCGGGGCCTGTGAGTGTTTAAAAGGTCTGACGGAGAGTCATTCATCCAGACATTTTAGACAGCCACCAACTTGCTGATATGAAATAGCGTCTCAATAGCTTGTTATCGACTCTTACGGTGTTTTATCATTTATTTTGATAAGTGAAATCAAATCTTGGACGCTGGCCAGCCTGCTCTTACCCATTGAGCTATAGTGGACTAGGCCAACGTGAGTGTGTGTGTGCCCTCAGGTTTGTGTGTGTTTATATGAGTGTGAAACAGAAAGAGAGAGAGAAAAAAGATGGCATTAATGTCCATTTGTTATCTTTCTGCTTGGGTGGACAAACAGACTGGGAACCTATGAGATCAGTGGTATGCAGCCTGAGACAGGGCACAGAGGACAAGGCAAGGCCTGACTGGATCCCTTAAAGATGTTATTAATGGCTGTGGGCACACACACACACACACACACACACACACACACACACGCACACCCTGTTTGCAATGCATAACTCAGTATTAAGCCTCTTTCTGTGTTCTGTCACAAGAGATGGGGAGCAGAAAGCAGAACAGGGTGACTTTATAATCCCTGCTGTATTTATACTCCACCCTACTGACTTCTGCACTTCCCACCCTTCTCCTTCCCTTTTTTTCCCTTTCCATTTCTTCATCATTTCTCTTCACCCGTCTCCTATATACACATATCCGATCTTATCTGGCTTCAAAAAGCTAACCCTCTCTCTTATATTGTATTTCACAATCTGTCTCTTTTTTTTATTCCATCAGAGTCTTTTCGACTTTCCTCATCTCCTCTTTTTTTCCATCACACTCTTCCAGGAGCTCTCATTCTTGTTTTTTATTCCATCTCCTTCTTGTTCCTCTTTCTCTCTCAAAGTTATAGGGGGAAGCAAAGAGCAGAGAGGTAAAATGCCTGACCTCTTTCCTTTTCTCTGTCTGGTAGGTTTCTGACTAAACACAAGACTTCTTTTCCATCTGACCCCGTTCTGCCTCCTGCTGTCTCTTGTTTTTTTTCCCCCTCATTTCTTTTTCTGCATTTGATTTTTCATAGTGACTGTTCACCAATAAGACATCCACATGTCTGCGTGCATGCAACACGTAGAAGCAGTGATTAACACACTCATGCACACACACAAACAAAGAGAGAAAGATGGTGAGAGAGTGTGAAAGAGAGCTCCTATTGAGCGTGCAAGCAGTCCCAGCAGGAGTGTATGGATGCTGACTGAAAAGGTGAGAAGAGGTCTCTTCTCGGGCTGGTCTGTGCCAATTCCTCGATTGTCAGAGGATTTCCAAATGTTCAGGAAAGAGGAAGAAGACACAGATTGCAAAAGAAAATATCATTGTAAAAGATGCCATAATAGGCCAAAAACCAAAACAGTCAAAAACATTTCCAAACAATAACCTGAGAGAAGGTTTCTGTATTTTGCAGACATGCAGGCGTCACCATCCACATGTCATGGTACTCTGCCCTCTTTAGTGTTTCTCAGTTCACACCATTCTTGAGGTTGCTCCACTCTGGACGAATCCCAGCAGACAAACCGAGAGTGTAAATCAATGCTTCTGAAGTGACGTGGTGAGGCACACCCCAGGGTTAGCTCACGTGCACTTTCAAATCAATGACATGTATGATACACCAAAACAATTTATACTGTCTTTTACACTGTCTATGCATTGATTTTGCTCTTTATAAATACATGGCATACAGTATTTATCATTGGCATTTATCTGTCCCTTTTCAAATTAATTACAGTAATGTAAATTCAGCAAATCTCTGCAATCTTTGCTTGCCAAATCCAAATTTTCACACATTTTCAAAAAACAAACAAACAGACAGACAAACAAACAAACAAACAAAACATGGTTGGGAGAAATACTGCCAACCCTCAGTGTAAAAATAATCAATTTTTCAGACGCTCTGGTGGTCTCAGGTTTAAGACTCCTGCCATGAACCCTAGTGCCGACAGTGTAACTCTCTATCTAATAAAAACATAAAAATGCCCAAAAAGCAATGATTAAAAGAAATCCATCTTCTTAATGGCTTTCTTGAGTCCTTGACCTCGAAAAAAAAAAAGAAAAATCCTGCTTCCTTTTCCGAAATGCTGTTGCCCTCAAAGTTGTCCTGACTGTGTAGATTCCCAAAAAGCTCAGAGTTTTAAACATTACTCCAAAAAATATCTGCATCGCATCACAGTTTTTCTGAAAAGCTGCTGCAAATTCAGTTAATTCCAGATGTGAAGAATCAACAATGACTCAACAAATCTTTTTTTTTTTTTTTTAAATCTCTCTCTTCTGAATTTGAGACATGCTCAAATTAGTTCCCTCCTTTCCTCCTATTTCTTCTTTTTCTTCAAGACCACAAATTATTATTATTAATGCTAATAGTAGTAGTAGTAGTAGTAGTAGTAGTATTGTATGTATGTATTCCTTGTACGAATATACACAATGAGTATATTCATTGTATGAATCTGGACACTAAAAACCTCCAAAGCCTGAGCTGTTCTTTTACAACCCGCATGAGTAAAGACCCACCTGGAATCCAAGATGGGCTGAGGTACTTTCACAGTTGTAATGAATGCAACACAATTTTGTTTTTATAGCCTGCACCACTGTACTCTGTTTATTAAAAAAATTTAACTAGTTTAACTAATTCATGCTGTTGCGTGCTTAATTACTGGCTTTTAAAGTTGCAATAAAATCACCTGAAAACGACAAAGTGCTGCAGCAGCAGTGCCGTTGTTACAACTCGGAGAATATTAACACAATATTAACGTAATGTGCTGGTTTAGCCACCACAGCTAAAAAAGAAATCTCACAACTACTTTGCGGTACAGTAGTACTGCTCACGCTTTTGTGGCTTCAGCTGTAACACGTTTGCACAATGACGTTTTCCATAAAAGCTGTGGTCCACTGGCAAAGTTTCTTCAATCTAAAATTTGGATAAGCTGGCAGTCGAATAGCCTCAATTGTCTTATATCAAACATCTCCTAAAATCCCATTGGTGAGTGTCATTATTCATCAACAAGTTAATATGCTGGTATTAGTTTGAAAGAACGACGTGCATCAATGGCGAGAGACACATTACTCTTTGTCCCTTATCATTTTTTATGGTCTCATTTTCTGCCTTATTGATTTCTCATCTCGCTCCCTCTCTTACAGTCTCTCGCACTATCTTCCTCCTCCTAATACCACACAGAGGCAGAGACAACTTAGACAACTTGTAAACCCAGATAAGGAGGCTGAAAGCACATCTCACTTTGACATATATAGGGTCATTTTTACGACCAGTGTATACAATCTTTGGCCTTTTACTCCTTTTCTTTTTTTCCATCTCTTCGCACGCTCGCAAATTGGATGGCAACTTTTACATGTCGAGTTTGACAGAAAGAGGTCACGGGAGTCAATCACAGCAATTTGCCGAGTGTGTGTGTGTGTGTGTGCGTATGTGAAGTCTGAGGTGTTTAAAGCTGGACATGCTGCTGTCATAAACATAACAAAAGACACACCAGGACAAGACATTTTATTGGACGCTCCTCCGTCCTGTTTGCACTTCGGAGAGTGTCCGAGGGAGAGAAGACAGAGCCGGAGAGTGAGAAAGAGAGGGAGGGAGATTTACACATCTGCAGAGTAACGGGGTAACAAGCACTTAAGCTCGGGCATGGGCAGTGGAAGGGGCGCGGCCCTCTCTCGTTAACTTTAATAAAACACTCCCCCAGTCAATGCCCCAGGCTGTAAAACTCCTGCATCTCACACTCTTCCAGCTCCACTCCGACCGTATATCTCCAAACTTTTCCTCTAAACACACACACACTCGCACACAGACGCACACACACACACACACAACTTGATAATTTATACTCCTGTTTTCTCACCCTTTGTGCAGTCGTTTCCAAAATTTGGTCAGAGCGTGATTCATTTGCAGGTTGAGGAAATTTAAAATTGCACGTGTTTCATTTGATGTACATGTGTGTGGAAAAATATAAACAAGGCTTTTAATATGATCAACACAGACATTTTGAGACGGGACGTTATTGTGTAATAGGCTGAGAAAGGAGGGAAGGAAAGGAAATGAGGAGTGAGAGGAGGAAAGGAAAGGAGGAAGTATAATGGATTAAATGTGCGAGATGGAAACAAGGGGATAGAGAACGAAAGGAGGAAGAATGCAAGGAAAGAAGGAGGTAAAGAAGGAAGTGAAAAGTTATGAACATAAAGGAAAGTGTAGGTAAGGAAAGGAGGTGACGGAGAAGGATGTGAGGGTTAGGGAAGGAAGGAAGGAGATAGAGAAGGAAATGATGGAGATGATGAAAGAGAAGAGGAGGTCTGCTTCCCCAAATGATTAATATAAGATCTTAATAATCTGTACACGAAAATCCAAAGCCAAAAACCTGAAATGCCTCGAACATTCCCATGAAGTGCTATCAGCTAATATCTTCTGTCATATTTCATGCCAAATGATTTATTAGAACACATGACAGCTCGACCCCTCTCCCAGATGTTGAAGTATATCATCAACATGTCCACGCGCCTCCACCTCCAATTCAGCGTGATTGAAACTGAAAAAATATATATACACGACTTCTGTTCGACATGACCACACGATGTGATGATTTGCCGACCACACGATCGACGTTGATTGTGTGAAGCAGCGTCTGACCGATGTGTGGCCTCATATAATTTGTGGATTTTTGATAAAATAATGCAAAATAAATAATTAACATAAAATTCGGGGCAAACACAGCGTAGTATTCTCAACATGCCCATATTAATGAATGTGAACCGCCTCAGGCTACTTTGTGCTTAAACAGATGTTAATCACTTAATCAGATAAGACACTGTGCTTTATGAAGTTTAATATATGGAGACACACACGTTCACATGCAGACGTGCTGAGTGATGTAGCTGGGAAGGCTGATTAATACACTGGGATGCGATGCAATCTCCATCTTTTATTAAGATGTTGAAAGACGCGAGATGTTAAGCCACACACACACACACACACTTGCAGTCACATATACAGTCGAGGCTGACGCAGGGAATTTGCTTTTATGAATGACCACACACAAACACCAGAATTTGGAAAGGTGATAATAATAATAAGACACAAGGATAAAATGGCTGTGTATTAATATGCAAACATGTCTTTAAATAAGCACTGAGAGCAACTGCAAGAGGTGGTGTGTAAAGAGTTGTGGAGCATGAGGGAGAAGATGGAGGGAAGGATTGTTTTTGGCCCAAGAATAATGAACAAAATGAGTGCAGATGGAAGAGGCAGATGGTTTCATTTGTGATGGGCAGCCCAGAGCTGCCATGGTGCTTGATGGGTAATGGATATTACTCCATGGAGCCCAAGGCCCTTCCTGAGGATTGTGGCACGATGTCAGTCACATGCTGATAGAGGACCAGTTTAGCATGTGATCCTTTAATTGTCCAGGTTAGGATTCAGCGAGAGTAATTTGATCCTTCTTCTGTGTCGGAGGGGGGGCAACCTGCCCACCTGCGCTGGACAACCTGTGACTGACTTTTGTATAGAAATTAAAATTCATGTGTTTAACCGTCCAACTAATCATTGATCTCTATATTTATTTGACAGCTTATCTTTTAGCTTTATGTCTGGCAATGTTTCATTTATTTCTTGGAGAAAATGTGGAAAGCACTTGGGTCACGCTGGGTAAACTTGTGATTTTCCAGCCCTATGTAAATGTATTTTGAATGTCCTGCACTTTAAATGTGGGTAAGAGAGATGGGAAAACTGCAACGTTAACAGGAAACATAAGGAAATAACTGTGCATGGCAGCACTGGCCAAGACAAACAAGCTGGATCAAGCCCTCCAAGATACTTGGATAAATAGGCAAAATGAGCAGACAGATGTGGACAAGATAAAGTCAGGCAGATTTGATTTTTACTGGCGCTCGAAACTACAGCGATGTTTGTGTGAGAAAATTGTATCAGTCTTATTTTAAAAGTAAAACGGACATCAGACAACCTGAATCCCTTAATCAAAAGTACAAATAAACTCTTGGATGCATCTCTCCTTCTCCTTGGTAAGAGATGTAACCAAACCCATACATCATTTCTGCTCATGCCAGAATGGGACAGAGAAAACAGAGCTGCAGAAATTCTCAAATGGATGGTGATTGTGTATTCAAGGCTAGGTTAGATTTATCTGTAGCCCCAAATCACAGGATTATCAGGCCACATCTGTTGGCCATTCACTGCCCGCATATGTTCTAATCATGATGTGAAGAGTAATCACCATTATGGAGCTTTGTGAATGTGTGAAGGAAAGACAGCAGGGGCACGGGTTTTTTTTATTTTTTTATAATGCTCCACATTCCAGAGGGGCAGTTGAAAGAGTTAAGAGTGACAGATCTTTGGAAATGTCACCTGCAAAATATCTCATGATGCCCAGATAATAAGAAACAGAGGGGAATGTGTGTTTCTTTCTTTCTTTCTGTGTGTGTGTGTGTGTGTGTGTGAGAGAGAGAGAGAGAGAGAGACTGTGTGGAGGCTTGTTTACAGTGTGCATATTGTTTTGATTGTGAATGTGTTGGCTTGCTTGTAGTGTCTGTGTGGGTGCAGGTGAGTGCATGAGGGTGTACAGGTGTTAGGGTAAAGGGTTAAGTGTGTCAGTGTGTTTAGGGTTATGTTTCTGTGTGTGTGGGATGTGTGTTTAGTTTCAGGTCCACTTCAAGGTATCACATTCAAAATCAAAGCTCTGCATAAATGTGTTGATCTGAAAGGAGTATTTATGCCACTGACGTTCTCCTCCCCTCTCCCTCTCCTCTCCTCTTCCTCTCCTCTTCCTCTCCTCTCCTCTCCTCTCCTCTCTCCTCTTCCTCTCCTCTCCTCTCCTCTCCTCTTCCTCTTCCTCTCCTCTCCTCTCCTCCTCTCCTCTCCTCTTCCTCTTCTTCCTCTCCTCTCCTCTTCCTCTTCTCCTCTCCTCTCCTCTTCCTCTCCTCTCCTCTCCTCTCCTCTCCTCCCATAGACAACCCAGCAATTTGCCTTAATCCATATTGACTGCTCTTCCATGACCTCACTCCATAGGGTCCAGCACTGAGGATTTACTCTGAGACAGCCAATCTAAACAACCTGATTTAACTTCTTTCCCTCAGTATGACTGTGTGTGCAGGAGAGAGAGAGACAGAGAGAGGTAGGTGAAGGTAGGTAGACGTAGAAAATGTGGCAGAGCAGCCCATGTGTACGTGAGTAAAGCTTTTTACTATCAGTCTTCGACATGATGAATGGGACAAAGATGTAAAGTCAGAGATAAACCAAAGCCCCAGTGGCTCCCTGCGAGCCCCACAGCTAAGCCATAATAAAAGTTTCCTCTCTTTTCACAACCAATCGTTAGCTCCATATATGCCGGCCTGTCTATGCAACACAGCCACACACATATATTTTAACAGTAGGTTTGATTGTGGGACAGAGGCGGGGAGGCTACACGCGGCTAAAGCATTCACACACACAAAAACAGACACAGACGATGAAGGGAAAATCATTAAGTGAAAGTGTTTTCTTGCTCACTGACTAATTGTTTCTCGCCTGCAGACTCTCATCAGTGTAGAGTTTGTCTGTGCATGTGTGCATGAAGGAGTGTGTGTGTGCATGCGTTTGTTGTTTGCTCATGTCTACATTTGTGCATTTCATGCGTGCATGTGTTGGGGGGGGCGTGTATGTAAATACACGTGTTTGTGTGTGTGTGTGTGTGTGTACGTGCAGATTGCGTGCAATCTGCGAATGTCATGTGTATAGGTTGTACCACCAGCTGGGTCAATTTCTATCTCTTTGCTTAATTAATGGTTTGCCTCTGGCACCACTGTGCAGAGAGCTCTGATCTGTCTGCTCCTGCAGCTTTTGCACTAGCTGCTCTGTGTACACACAAACAATATATTCCTCTGACACGCATGCACACATACCCCAACAGGTGCACAGATGCCCGTGTAGGAAGACAAGAAGAGAGCAAACAACAACCGCATTGCATCTCTCTCATAGGATTGCAGAAGAAAATCAGTGAAAATATGGAAGGACACTTGACTGTACCCTAAATACATTTTTGCATGTATTTTATGGAGGGTAGGGAGTTTGTGTGAACCAGATTATTTGTTTGTCTGTTTCCTGTGGTTGCAGAGACCTGAGTAACTCAAGGGACAACATGGTAACACTGTGAAATAAGTTTGAAAGAACATCTGAGTTTAATGACATTTTTAAGGACTTAGATCACATCCTTCCCCATGACTTACTGTTTTTTCCTTTAATGACCCTCCCTCATTGTCTAACCTTTTACAATTATTTGTTGACCTGCCAAAACAATGACCTCTCTACCCGTCCACTCCCCATCGCCGTCAAACTCTCCTCAATCTGTCCTCTCCTATTCATCCGCGGCCATGTGATGCGGATGCAGCCCTTGTTGGGGTATTCATGCATTCTGCCCTTGTAGGAGACAGGCATCTGATTCACTGTGACTGCAGAAAGCACTGGAGATCCCAATCAGGGTGGTGTTCTTTTTCCCATGCAGCGTTATTAAGATGCATATGTTTAATTTATGATCGGAGACTTTCAAAGGGGATCTGTTGTCTCTGAATCAAGCTTTGTCCATATCTTCCATATATATTGCCTCATTCTCTGTCTCTCTCCATTTTCTTATCCCCTTTATCTTGCTAGTGCTGCCAGGCCTACATGGTAGACCCTTGAAAGGAGTATACCCGCATGCACGCTAACACACACACACACACATTCCTGTATAGTGAGTACTCGTGAACCGAACGATCGCACGAGGACTACGGGATCCTCAAAGCACCAGGAAGGAAAATCCCCAGCTGATTCCAGTTAATGCCAGAAAAACAGCGTTAGACGTGGCATGTCTGATGTGCCATTGCTTCACAGGCACAGAGAGCCTATCTGAAATATATCCTGTCTCAAGTCTGTAATGGAACAGGCGATAAATCTCTCTCAGATTTGCGAGTCTGCAATCGGTCTACGTGGACTAGAGAATAGCGAGAGAAGGGCTGACAATGTGTAAAAGAACCAATAACCGATTGTAATAGATAGCGGTAATATTGGAGCTGGGGGTTGGTGCTGAGCAATAATGAAAATGTATGTGTTTTAATAAAATGTGTCATGGCAGCAACATTGCAACTCCCTGGGAAAAAAAAGAGTTCAAAAAGTTATTTATAGGTAAAACAAGCCCTTCATATTAAATGATAAAGAAGGTCTTTTCTCTTTGTCCAAATAGTTAACGCCTTACAAAATGATTCATAGGAGTGTTTCCTGATCTCTATCGTTAAAGTTTAGATTTAATTAAATACTGTTTTGATTTGCTGACCCAAAAGCCTCAAATATGTTTTTAGCTCTTATAGGTATATTTTTAAGAACGGCACTGCTGAAGAAGTTCTGCTAACACTGAGACAAACACATTGCATTTTCTAAATCTGCTTCACAATTAAAGCCTCAAAGCAGAAACCTTTTAGTGTGAAGCACCAGCAGAAAATATGAAGTTGCGAAGAAGAAGCGATTGGTAAACAGTAAAGCAATGGTGATATCTGAAGGACGAATAGGAGCCTAGTAGGGAAACTAATGTTAAAACCTCAGCGGTCGAGTCACTAGTTACACAAATACTCAAAGCTCAACGCTGATTTTTAAGAACATTTCTTTCTCTGTAGTCACCAGCACAGCCAAACGTACTGAGCCAGTCAAATTAGTCTCAGCTTCGGTTTGAGAGAGGAGTTGGACAACGCAGGTATCCCCTGCTGTGAGGCTGCAGTGGAAACGTACGATTCTGCACTCATGGAAAAACAGCATAAAACATCTTGGTTTAAATTAGGAAAAAGAAAAAAAAGATAATGACGCAGACTGTTGGCATAAAGCACGAACAACGGTTTCAGGTGACTTCTTCCCTTCACCTTTGCCTCTCAGACTTCATTACGTGCACAGCAACAAAAGATCACTTATCAGGAAATTTTAAGATAAGTCATTTCAGACGGTTGACTGAATGGTGAGGGCATCTCTTCATTACAGAAACATCTACATGTCAGCAACACTGCAAATGAAAGGTTCAGAAAGGCTTTTGAAATAGCAGCGACTGATGCGTGTATATGTGGGCGAGTATGTGACAGAACTGAAGTGAAGAGTGACCCCATTACTGTATCGTACATGTGGTTGTAAATCACCAATACGCAGCATGTACTTCTGCCTCAAATGTTAAAAGTCACTGTGTGATTTGCATAATTAATTGGCCCGTTTCCTGGGTTAGACAGCCGAGCGTCTCTCTCTCTCTCTCTAACATGCTTTCTCTGGCTCTCCCTCGCTCTTTCGCAACAGGGCCTCCAGGCCTGCGGTGTTGTGCAAATCCATTGGAGAGCTGTCATTGCTACCTGTGTTCCTGCCTCACCAGTGGCAGGTGGTCCCATGTCCTGCCTGGGGCAACGAAGTGAGAGAGAGAGGCAGAAAGACAAACAGAGAGAGGCCAGTAAGATATTGCTACAGGTGAGAAAGGGAACATACTTCACGGGTGGCGGCGGGTGAGCAAACCAAGACAGGCTTATGCACATTTATCTTTGAAAATGATCCATGTGTCTCCTTTCATCGCCCGCGTCTCCTTAAGATGTGAGAGTGATTGACGTGAAGGGAGAGCTGTTTTGTTTTACCACTGCTCAGACATGACACATGCCAGGCAAACGGGTGATGTGAGGCTCAACGTATATTTAGTGTAATGCATGTTACATTTCTACGCCCGAGGCAAACGCGGTGGGACGCAAAAAAATGTTCGCTATTTGGTCGTGCACGAGCTTGTAAACTACATGAAAAACTGATGTGAGGAAATGTATCATCTGGATTGTGACAACGTTATGTTTCGCGGCCTTAAAATTGATTACTGTCATTTTATTTCTGGATCACAAGAGACAAGAATAATGCAAGTAATTTAATGGGCCCATGTCCCCGTCCAAGACATTACCTTGTCATCTGGACTCTTTGATGGAAACGTTAAATATCCTATGGCCCCTGACCTCTGAAAAAAGTTTCTGATGGACACCAGATGTGTTTTTATGGAAGCATGTTAGTCTTCATATGCACGCAGTATTTTGCAGTTTCAACTATGATACATAAAGAAATCTAACTTTCCTCTTTCTCTTTTATAGCAGTGTTATCTCATCCCTCTCTCCCTGGTGTTTCTGCTGGTGTGCAATGGTCCCATGCAGAGAAACACAAGGCTAACAATAACCAGCACACTCATCAGTGCATTATCAGTCACACCACTTCCTCTTGCATGCTGCTCTCACACCGGTCCACCCGTGGAGATGGTGCTGTTTGATGAGGCACGGGAGAAAGGTAAAGAGTCAAAACAGAGAGGGTGCATTATCATCCCTGTTCCCCTGGGGGTTGATAATTAGCAGGCACCGCTGTTGATAACTGTCGCCGGAGCTGCTAGCTGCAGCAACACTGAATCATCACTTTTAAAAGTAAAACATATGGCATTTTAAAAAGTCTAAAAATGGCTCGACCTAGGTTACATATTTTGTCGAGTGTGGACTTATATTATCCCAAATGTTTCCAACAACAGTCAAACTCAGAGAACTCTATAATTTTATCATGCGTTTCATTTGGTCACCTGTCAATGGCATCATATCCCTGTTATCCCCTCTAGGTTGCTGTAACTTCTGGGGAAACACCAGAGAGTGAGGATGGAAGTCGGCGAACGCGACTAAACCTAAGGTGAATCAAACTTTAATACTTTGCCCCGTCCGTGAACGTGATCTCTACCTCATGTCACGTCAGATATATTTTCATTGCCGATGGTGGTCGTTCAACAATGAAGACTCCCATGATCCCACGCTACTTCCCGACGTCATCAAATGTTTTGTTTCCACTGTTTTGACTGAGAGACCCCTAGTGGCAAAAATGACATACCCTGCTAAAGGAGTTTTAAAAAAGGTGTTTTTTTTAAGTGGTGTTGGATTTACATGAAAAAGACATTGAACAGTTATTTTTTCTGAAACTCTGACACAGGTGCTATATGTAATTTTGGGCCTTCTCAGTGGGCAAAAATATTTAACACCCTGTAATTATAACATGAACGTCTGATTTCGAATAATTTTTGTTGCAAAACTTTTTTTTTTTTTCATTCCAGTGTTTAACTGAACAACAAATTAATTCAAAGCGCATCATGAGAGACTGTTTATGATGCAAATGATTCGGTTGGAAAGTTGCTGATTGGCACGACGGCCCCTTAGGCAACAGAATCCATTTGAGAGGCGGGTGAAAGACCTCTCTCTATCTGATAGATCTCTCTCGCTCTCTCTCTATGCTAAAACATCTCAGTGGAGGCCGGGCCTGCTTGGCCTCTCTGTCAGCAAATGTCACTGCTAATTATGACGGCCTCCTTGTTCCCTAACAAGTCAGCGTTGGTGCTGTTAGGTCTGTTTGACTGGATCCTACAGATGAATTGGGCTCCGACGACCCCTGTGCTCCTAGGGGGTGCTGTATGAAGGTAATTGCTCCAATATCCTGAGCTGCAGGGATACATAGTGCTGACAAGTTGGTATTAGTCAAACATGTCGGTTCAGAGGGCGGCTCTGTGTTCTGCTGGTCTGTTGGCCAGCAGGTGTGAGGGCCTGGTGGGCGGAGGTGTAATGCTGATACTTATCACACAGGGATGGTTGGGTTTCATAATATGAATGTTGTTTTATGTGTCTTACTCATCCTCTGGGAGTGCTTCTTGTGCAATATTCTGAAACTGTCAGACGTCCAAAATAGTTTCATAAACCACCCAAAATCAACAGCACTCCTTAAAGGCTTGTTTCTCACAAATTACCAAAAAACGTATCATCTCACTTCTTGTCGTATTTAACCATGCAGAGACTTTGGTTTTAAGACGCCAGAGAGATTTCTGCTTCCAGCCCAATACGGTGGAGGTGAATACAGATTTGTTTGTGAGGATCACCTCGTTGAAAAATTACATTTAAAAATGTGTCTTTGCAGAGACAATGTCCTTGATACTCTGGTTATTCCACAGACCTCACTGACACTTTTCAGAGACTCCATTTCTTCAGCAAGAAGTGTTTTGGGTGAATCAAACTTTGCAGTGCTGTAGCAACCACAAACGCAATTTGGGTGGGATAGCTGAAAACCAGGGCACACCAAACCAAATCTGGAGCTAAGCGAGCGAAATGTTTTTGTAATTTGCTAGACTGACCCTTAAATGCTGCACATTTCGAACAGATGTTTTCAGTGAATGTGTGAGATGCTCACTCGGTTTTTGCTGCCACGAAGCTTGAGGACAACAAATGCTGTATGTATGTTCCTCTGGTACTAATCATTGTAATTAAACTGTCACACTGCTGTAATACAGAGCCTGCTCTGTCATTAAATCAAAATGGCAATGACATTATTTTTCCCGATCCATGTGTTTAGGAGGTGCTCATCCACTCCGAACGCAGCCCGGCCTTGGATCCCACTTCGGTTTTTCTGGAAGTAATTGTGATTACATGAGGGAAAACTGGAGTGACCTCACATTTCCCTGGATCGTATCATTGGTCGGGGCGCTGAATGATGACATCATATTTCATAAAGAACAGAGGAGAAAATTGACGACATCACAACGCAGGTGCGATGGGCGACACTCCCGAAACAGAAAGCCGTAAGTCGCAGCAAGAGCAGACCTTCGTGCATGTGTTTGTGTATGTGAAGTTTAAAATTTATGAGCTGAATGGAGTCACATTTGCTCATAGTGTTGCATCTTCATTATTCCAAACAGTGTGCCAACACCAATTAAAGTGGTTTCTCACTTTCCTATCAGATGTGATTACATTAAATAGTTTCTCTGAGGAAGAGCACATCCACAAGGTTTCTGCCCTATAATTTCCATGGGTTGTATTTTCATGCCTCTGTGTCTATGATTATGCATATGAGAATGTGAGCCCTTCTGCTTTCACCTGTGTTTAGGTGTGCACAAGCGTAAAAACATGCTGCATCTCATTGTGATGGCTTTGCGTGCGTGAATGTATCACATCATTTACCCTGAGCTCTTATGCGTCCTTCATTCCTTCCATTAAAAAAAAAAAAAAGGACAAATTAAGAGCATGAGAAGGAATGGTCTATCTCAGTGACTGAGTAATATCTGGAGAGGGAGGATTACAGCGGCGTCAGGGGGATTTGAAACATTCTCACATTCATACACACAGTCAGGAATGTATGACTGACACAATGGGGCTACGACTGACTAATAAATACACATAAAGTGACGTTATTTTGTTGAAGTTTGATCGTTGCAATAATGTGGAGAGGAAATACGCTGTATATAATAATGGATGACCTGTAGCTGGAAAGATTTGTGCATATGCAATGTGCATAACAAATACCGCAGGGCAAATCTCTTTGTCAATAGCCTGTCAGTGATACTCTCCACGGCAATTGTATTTCTCATTATCAGGTATTCCTGTTGGGAGAAAATGATCTTAATTTGATCAGCGTCATAAGCCCTCTTGCAAGCTTGGATCTCAGCTTATCCTTTTATGTGCGGAATTACAAATGGCCCGATTAGAAAACTTTCCATAATGGCAGCGAGAATTAGCAGGCTAAGCATACACTAATGCTATTGTACCCTCATCAGTGATGTATAGCTGAGCTCTTCAATGGTGGCCTTTTCCACAGAGCAACACTCTCCGGAGAATGAGAGCGGAGGAAAGACAGAAGCAGAAGAAAGTACAGTTTGAAAAGAGAATCAACTGGTATTAATAAGAGATTAATGTTCTTTGGCTTGAGCTGACACACGGCACTATTATTCTGCTCCTTTGCTTTGAACAAGTCTGGCTATTAGCTTTGTCCTGGGCCTATGAATCTATATTTCCTTTCGACAGAAGAGTCATAAAGGGACAGTGGAACATCAATTTCTTCCTGGGACTTCAAAGAGAGACGTGAGGCCCCATAGAGCCGAATGACTGCTGCGTTGCACACTGTAGCCAGGGATATCAAAGGCTTTTTTTTTTTTTTTTTTTTTACATTCATTGCTATAATGAAAGAGCAGAGAGAGTACAAAAGAGGGCTCGATAGTTGCCCACCCTCTCTCCTCCCAGATTTTTGGTAATGATTGTATGTAAGTATTACTCAGAGTTGAGGATAGCCTCTCCAAAGTGGGGCCCTTATTGCAGAAGCCAGCTGAAGCACCATTCACATTAGGGAAGGGACAATGTGCTCATAATATCTATATCAGCGGTGTCCTGTCTTAATTCACTTTTATTACATCCATTCATAATGCTCTCATAATGATGAGATGGATCCCAGCCAAGGGATTTTCACAGTGTCACCTTTATTATCGCATACTGTGATTTGTCATTTGCTCCTCTACAGGTCCCCGTAATGAGGATAAGTTAGACTTCTCTGAATTAGATCTAAGGATAAAATGCCACCGTGCGATGTACTCTTTATCATTAACCCTGTATTTGCCCACTGGAAGTAACACATTTACGGCTAATAAATGGAAAGAGTTTGGTTTAAGACATCAACAAGAAAAAGTAACTTAATACTGTTGTTGCTAATATAACCCTTATATTTTAACACACACAGGAGTGCACACATACATATAGTGTGTATGCTGCATGCATGCGCACACACACACACACAATTACACAGTACATATTGTTTCTCAGTGAAGTTGGGAGCACACACAGCTGGAGTTGATGTCATTAGCGCACGGCGTGATAAAATATCGCACAATATAATGCATCAAGCGTAGATATAAAGGAACAAGCTGCTTTGTTGCAGGCCAAATAAACATTTATACTACAGGGGCAGGGGGCTGTTTGTGGTTTTTGTCTTGTTTGTGTGAGCAAGCCTTCATTCATTGAACTGTGCACAGAACGGGAGGAGAAAAAAACAGACAGCGTTACTGTAAGGCTGTTGAAATACTGGGTGGAGGTCAGACATAAAACAGCTGTTTTCACACCAGCGCTGACTGATAACGCCCCGCTGAAGAATGAAGAATGTTCTTATTAATTCTTTATCTCCTGATGGTATGTCCCAAAAGCCCCGGAGAAACAAGCCCATGTGGACATTCTCATTTATCCAAGAAAGTAAAACTGCTTTTCGGAATATTTACTTTGCGATACAAGATAAGACGCGAGGCTTTAAAAGCAGAGTTCCCTCTGAGGCATACGTGATTGATCTTAAATACACAGATGTGTGGTATGTATGTACACAGAGGCTCCCACATACGTTACACTCACGCATGCTATACTTGTGAGGACAGTGAGGGCAAAAGAAACTCTGTACAGTTTGGGGGATTGAGGAAGGGAATTCATTACAGAAATAGACATTTTGGAAAATAAATTTATTCACTTTCTTAGACAAGGTGATCAATCTCTTTATCCAACTCTTGGCAAGAAGTATATGTACCAAAATTTCTATTATTTTAACCTTTAAACCCTTGTTGCAATCTTCACCTGCATAGCTAACTTTTAACACTTATACTAATTCAAACTTTCTCAAACTAAGATTATCCTCAACAGAAAAATGTCAGCATTGATTGTATACTTTTAACACAAGAGACCGAAGTTTGCACTCTGTCTCCTACAAGCAAGTCTTCCTTTAACCATGACCTCGGTCTTTCCCAAACTTTATCCAAGCAGCTTTACTTGCCTAAGCATAAGCAAACCTGAACCCAAGAGACGATGGATCAGAAAACGCTCATATGAATCATTGTCTTAACAGTCACAGTTTGGACGATCTATTCTGTTGTTTAGATATAAGGTCCAAATCCTCACACAGTCCTTTAAGGGTTGGCAGCATTTTCCTCATCTTTGTGTCCTTGCGAAGACATGTGGTCCTCATGAGTATAACAGCAGGAACAAATGCACACACAAACTCTCTTTTTCTCTATCGCTTGCACAAACACTGGCAAGCCATCCCCGCTGCAGGTTCCCGCTTTCCCTCTATGAATAGAAGGACCTTGGCTGTCCCTATTGAAAACCTGATTCCTCATTGAAAAGGAAGCCCTTGTCCTTACATCACTTTGTCTACTGCACTGATGGTGTACTAATGGCAACATCAGTCCCCATCTGGTGTCCATCATTTGGATTCAGGGCAGGGCCCGTCCCAGCAGATACATCCGATTAGTCCCTCTCATCGATTTGTGCTGCCTCGTCATGACTTAGTCAACCCAAGGTGTCTCTTCTATGACATGCTGTCTCCCTGTGATTTAGTTTGCCAGCGCTCTAAGTGCATTGAGTGTGACAATAAAATCTTTAATCTAATATGCATCCTAAAGAGGGAGGTGGTGGAGAATTAAGAGAGCGAGGGAGCGAGACGGAGGAGGGAGGTAATGTTCTCGATGAGCTCAGACGTAATGAGAAAGGTTTGTGTCAAGTTTATAGATGTGCGGGATACAATGCCGCGCTCGCTTTTTTGATCCTGACTGATGAATGTGTGATTTCAGGTGGAAGATGTGGCATTAAATGGCTTGTCAAACACCCTTTTTTTTTTAGTTATCAAATGAGCACACACAGGCATTAGGAGCTTATTTTTAACTCTTTGTGGAGCTCTTGCATCAGGAGAAATATGATTATCATCCCCTGAAATGGCCAAGAATTTCACATTTGTGCTGCGAAGAGGTGAAACCCTATTTTCTCCCCGTATGTAACCCGGCCTAATGCGCGTTCGCAGTTTGAAGCATACGATAGTGTGAATGGGGTTACAGGGCACAATGCATGCACGGTGCTCTCAGTAATTGTAACTGACAACGATCCCATTGCTCGTGAGAGAGCATCATATTTGTGGATGTGTGAGCTGGGTATCAATGAGATTTGGTGCTACTGTCTGAAAAAGATCATTACATAGATCTCCAGTACACTGCTGTATCCCAGTGCTGCTCTCAGTAAACAGACATAACATTAGGGAAATGCTACACCATGCAATACTTTCAGCGGCAATATACTGTAAAACTGTGGGGATAGAAATTTGATGATGAGGGAGGATGATTTTAAAGGTGTCTTGAGAGCAGATTTAATGCTTCCTTTTTATGGTTTATGGTATTAAAAGCAAACCATTATACTTGTGAGGTGCCACTTTGTCTGTATCCACTCGGTGGTTTAGTTTTACATCTCCTTTGATGTAAGGGCATCTCATTGAGTGATTCATGAAAATCGCTCTTAATGAATAGAAATACATGTAGATCTCAATTCAGAAAAAAAGGTGGTTCGATTGTTTACATAGTTTTAATTAACGCCAAACCCCTTGACAAGTGTTTTCCACCGTCACACACCTCTAATTGACAGATATTTTCAAGAGCACTTGTTCAAAGGGTCCTTTTTGCTTTTCATGTCCGTAATTGCCTGTTGGCACGCCTGACCTGTCATGTTGACACCAGAAATACTGGGCCGCGGTCTCACATCTTTTTAATGAGACCCTGTTATGATGCAGGCTCTGATTGTCCTGTTGGCAAAAGAACAATAACATTTAAAAGAAAAAAGAAGGTATGAGCCACCCAGTCAGTCAGTCAGTCAGCCAGTCAGTCAGTCAGCCTTCCCATCTCACCCTGCTGTGACCCCGCTGTGTGAGCGTACAGATTACTGTGTGTGAGAGGAGGAAAATCTCGGGCTTCAAGCCAGACACTTGTCATTTTGGCCACAATGACTTCTATATATCAAATTGAAGCTCTTGCTGAAACCAGTTATCCTGCATCAAAAAGGCATTACTAGATTCATGACCAAAATTGAATTGGACAATAAAATCTTAAATTTAAATCGTTTTTTATGGAGGAAAGACGAGGCTGTGCAGTAAAATTAAAAAAAGACACTTGTATGCATAAGAATTTATACAATTTTACGAGAAAGCTAAAAGAGACATAAAAGAGAAAAATGAGAACATGTGCACAAAAAATTTTCCATCCCTTAAAAAAAACACATCCACCTTACTGTTGTTTTCCTCCTCGCTAATCAATCAGACAGAAAAATAAACCCAGCTTTTTTTTTTTTTTTTTTTTTTTTTTTTTTGGGAAAATAGAGTTCAAGCCATCTTTGCCTCGCTCTGCTGGAACGTGTGGATGAGGGTGAGGGAGAAAATAGGCCCGCATGAGAAGTAATCAACGCAGCCCACTATGATAGTGACAGCGGGTTAAGAAGGGGATGGGGAGGGAAAGCTCTGTTTCCATGCCAGAGAAAATGAAAGCAGCTGGGGGTCTATGCTGCACGCACTTGTCAGTCAGTCTGTCATGTATGCTTGTTATCAGGTGTGTGTTTGATTGCGAGAGTGTGTGTGTGTGTGTGTGAGAGAGAGAGAGAGAGAGGGAGAGAGAGAGAGAGAGAGAGAGAGACGGGACGCAGCAGGAGAGGAATGCAGTCATGGCTGTAAAGTGGGTGTGAAAACAGCCATGTTCACTGACCTCCAAGCTGACCTCCCCACCCCTCCTCCGCTGGTAGTTGATAGTGTCCTCAGAGTGTGTGTGTGTGTGTGTGTGTGAGTGAGTGCACTGCAAAAAAAATCCTTGAGAAAATTTGTGTGTACGTGATAACGCTCAATGCCTGAGTTTGTGTGCTGGTAGTGTTGTTGTTTGTGTGTGTGTGTGTGTGTGTGCCCTTCAGTGTATGTGTATGTGTGGTGATGGCTGAATCGTCCTGAGTTCACGATAGTCGAGGGGAGGAGGTCAAGAGGATTATCTTAAAATATTAGCTGCCCTCTCACCCCTTTCCTCCCTCCTTCTGTCTTCCTTCTTATTTTTTCTCCCTCCTCTTGAAAGCAAACAGCAGCACCTGTTGCACACACACACACACACACACACACACACACAGAGGCATTTAGGATTAGCTGCATCTGATTTTCTTGACTTTGCAAGGATGAAAATATTGATGTAAGACTCGAGGTCTTTCTGGTCTGAATATACAAAATGTTTTTCATATCTTTTGTATATTACTTATTGGCTGACAGGCACATTACAGAAAAAGCAAGAGATAAAGAAGACTAAAAAATCTTCATCAGTTTTTTAAGTTTTATGCTTTTTTTGCTGTTATAATTTTTTTATTGCTTATTATTTTTAGGTTTATATTCAACTCCCATTGCTTGTTTGCTCTTGCAACTTACTTAGAAATCAGAGTTAGGGTTAGTTTATTATTAAATTCACATCTCTTTTAAAACCCATATTTGTTGAAATCCAACCCCCCACTTTTAAAACACACACCTGAATAAAATGCATGATAAAGTGCACGAATTATTCCACCACCAAACCCCAGACTTCCTGCACCTTTCATCCATATGAATTCACGTCACAGATATTTTCTTTAGGGATCTCCCACCTGAATTCAAACCTGCTGCTCATTTTCTAAAGTTTCATAAATCCTCCTTGTGAGCACTTGTCGGGTTCGAGGCGACGACAGACTCGGTCCCTCTGGCGCTCTGAACTTGGATGTGTCCCCCCTCCGGCTGAGTCAGCTGTCCCGCACGCTCGCCACTGCGGGGCGTCTGGGCGCTGGAGCGGCGCCTTGTGCCCCCCGCCCCCTTTCAGTCTGCACCCTGCAACAGGCTGCCCTGTCTCATCCACCCCACCTCTCTCCATCCCTGCACCTCCTCATGTCCTCATAAACCTGCAGGATGGATGTCACCTTTTTTTTTTGGGAGCTGGATTATTTAAACATGAGCGAATTAAAATAAAATAATGAATGCACAATATCAAGAATTGTAACTTTTCCTATTTTTTTATTCTAAATTATCTTCTAATTTTCAAAAATATATTATTAATTTTTTTTTGCAGCATCTTTTTCTTTATGCATGAAGTTAACCTGAAGTGAGAGACAGTAACTAGACTCCCTGCTCTTCTCTCCTCAGCTGCGTCCTTTTGCATGTCGTTAAACACTCATCGGTCTGGATCCGGATCCAAAAGCGGTCCCTGTCCTACGCACCCCTCCTTCCCTCCTTCCCTCCTTCCCTCGTCCCCTACCTCTCTGTAATTGAATTAGCTCGGTTTTAGGCTTGGGAGGGGAGGAGAGAGAGAGGGGCGAGAGGGAGGGAGGGGCTTGGCTTTGTTCGAGCGACGCCCATTCAAATCATCTCAAACCAATGGGACTATCCCCCGCTCGGCCGAAACCAAACCCACTCCCTCCGTCAGTCGGCGTCTGGAGCTGCCTGCCCTCACCTTCCTGCGCGTCCCGGCGATTTTTTCCCCCCCAGCTCCAAAACACACACGAGGAAAAACCCAGGGAGGCAGGAGGCTTAGGCATGCACACGGGAGACGAAGGCTGGTTTTCCTGCAGCCCGGTGGCTTATATATGAAGAGAGACGCTCCGGGATGCGGACACACACAAGCGTCTCCGCGAGAGAGAGAAGCGCGTGAGAGAGAGAGAGAGAGAGAGAGAGAGAGAGAAAAGGGCACCGCTGTCCGAGCAGGACTCCACCTCCCTCCACCACCTCCACCTCGACCCTGACACCTCGCACACATCCAGGAAGGATAGCAGTGTTTGTTTTCATCCCCGTTCATGTCACTGCCTGACTTGACCGTGCGGCTTTAAAAAGTTGGACATCTGACGTGCGTCATTGGACACATCGAGCCTCTCTCTCTCTCTTTTCTCCATCGCATCTTGGACTGACTGATCCCCCCCCCCCCACCCACCTCCACCCCTCTTCACCCCCCCCCTGCAGCTTTGGCTCTGGAGTAAGAAGGAGTGCTCAGCAGTTGTCATCTGCCCTGACACCGGCTGCATCCAGGAGCTCCCTGCGCAAAGGGCACCACAGAAGACGCTGCCTGTTGTTGGTGTGTGTGTGTGTTTCTTGAGCTCACTGTTCGTGCGCCGGTGGGAGAATTATTTTTTGTCAGCCCACCCTGGATTTTGTCCTCGCTGACACCCCTGAATTCAAGCCTGCGATCCTGCACCTGCACCGGAGAGAAACCACCGTGACGCGCCGGGTTCGGTGACTCCAAAAAGCCTCCATCGACCTGAACAAGTGTCACCTCGGATGCTCACCTCCTCGCCTCCCCCTTTCCTTTCTCCTATGTTGCGCGCATTTGCATGTGTCCAGCATCCGCAAACTGCGCCAGAAACACGCGTCCACATGTGACTGAGACCCGTCACCTGTCCCGGTTGAAGCGCCCCCTCCCCTCTTCCTCCTCCTCCTCCTCCTCCTCCTCCTCTTCTTCCTCCTGCAACTCCGACTCGACCCGCCGCTGAAGAGGAATACGTGCCCAAGTTTCGCTGTAGTGATGCTGCAAATGGAAATGGTCCTCTTCGTCTGCCTGGTGCTGCTCATGTGTGTTTTCAGCCAGGAGCCCAGTTCCAAAGTGGTGGCCGACCGCTACGCCGTCTTCTGGAACCGCACCAACGCCAAGTAAGTGGCCCCCCTCAGCGGGCAGGTTTGCCGCGGAGAGCCGGCGGGTCTGCCGGAGCTCATCGGTGTTTGTCCTCCGCAGTGAGGGCGTAATGCCAGCAGCTGTAGGTACAGGATGAGGACAGGACCGGGCTGCTGTCTTATTTCTAATACGTGGCTGCTCATTAACAAAGGCAAAGCTGAGATAAAGCCGTGCGTAAAAAGGCCTGGACGCAACATCCATGGCCTGGTGTTGCCTCTCAGTGCTGTCCAGATGAGGGGATATATAAGGAGCACTGATTGTGAATTAGTCAGGTTTATATTGAGGGCTGCAAAAAGGCTGTAAAACCATTATTATGTTGTGTTGTTTCTCTAGGCCAAACAGTAGAAATCACGCACCAAATGTGTCCATTCATTTAACTTTATAGGCTCATTGCGTTGTTTCAGAAAACTTACCTCGGAGGCCAGAAGTGGTGGGAGAAGCTCTGCTGCTGTAAATGAGTCTGTGTTCATAGTATTTACTGTGTGGCTTCGTCACTAACTTAGCGATACTAAATGTAGGCAGTGAGTATAATAATCTATCAGCTCATATTAAACAGCTCCTTCACCCAAATTCACTGCAGTCGCCATAATGAAATTTATGGGCATACAAGGGTCTCAGCACATGTGAAAGCACATTAAGGAGTGCTTCATGAATATTATAATGACACCAGGGCAGACAAATTACATGAAATGACAAACTCATTTCTGAGGAATAAAGACACACTAGGCTGAAGCACCAGTGAGATATTATGGTGATTTTTTTTTTTCTTCATCACAATTTATCTCTAAAGTAGTTCTTGGATCACTTTTTATGAGAAGAACGTTTTGTTGAGAAGTTGAGCAAAATTTTATTCATTTATTTTTGTGTAGCATTATAATGTTTGTTTACATTTAAATGAAGCTCTTTATTATAAAGTAGCAAAACAATCTAATGAGATTTAATCAGCACTTTTTAAAAAATCTACAATTAAAAGCCTGAGGAATGTAAATAAATTATGGAGCATAACACCCTTTGTAGCATAATTGTATAAAGCTATGAAAGGGTTTTTATTCCACTAAGTGTAGTGATGGCTCTACAGTTTGGAAACCATGAAGTTTCCCATTCTGAACTTTGAAAACTTTGCCTCTGTGTAACAGTTTGCAGCTTCCTTAATCTCAAATGGACAAAAGTTTTCCCAAATGAAACTTTTGTTTGTTGTTTTTTTTTTCTCTATTTTTTGAACGTGAATTTCTGCTCATTCATAATTTCAGAAGTTCACATCCTGACCTCAAAATAAACATAGTCAAACTGTTAATTCAAACACTGTCAAATGTTTTAGGAATAAAAAGTGTCTGCTTTTCACTTTTTATATAAATCAATAACAGAACAAGTGTGTGTTCGACATAAGGCTCAGCACTGTTAGTGGTGAAGTGAGGATTTTATGTGCTGTTGACTCAGATGGGCCACACAAGAGAACGTCAGCAGAGTCAAAATAAAAGTTTCTCAGACGTGCCACAGTCCTCGAGTCGTACCTCTCTGAGCTCAGGCAGCCTCGAGTCAACCTCAGTGTGCAGTGTGCATGTTTGTCGAGACAGCGCTTCCCACTAAAAGTCCCTCGTGGAGTTAGACTGTACAGCCTCGTCCCGGGCTTATTAAGTCTAAACACTGTTGCTGGAGTTTACAGAGATCTTTCGCTCAACTGCCAACGGCACTTAGTATTTGTTGAATAAAATCCTCAGCTTACCCCCTAAGTGTGCACAAAGCCATTAATAGCACATGCAGAATTTGTTGCACAACTATTTATATTCAGTTTCAGAAGTTTCAGAAAACATGATTTATTGCTTGAAGCAATTAGTGGTCAGGGGTACAAACGGAGGGCTGACTGTAAGCCCTCTCCTGAAGTCGGGGCCAGTCTAGCGGGGTGCGTAGATTCTCGGCCTGATATACCGTAGACCATGACTGTTGTGGTCTGAGTCTCTACCCTGGCTGTTTATTTATGGACCGCTTTCTTCAATAGAGGCAAACACAATTTTGAGTTGAATCTCGATTTCGGCCGTTGATAGACGTACTTTCATTAGACAGTACATTTTCTTTTTCAACAACAAAAAAAGTTTTGACTTGTCTGGCCGCTCGGTTAACTTGATACCTTCCAGATGTGCTGACAAGTTTTCTCAGTTTCAGCGAAAGAAAAAAAAAGAGTGTAGTCAGAAAAAAGGGGAAATTTAAGTAAGTAAGTAAAACTACTGTTAATCTCAGATCTGACACACTAACACAGAAAGAGGAGAGAGAACAAGAACTTTGTGATCCACTTGGCTGCAAGTGTTGTGCCTTTTACCATCTTTGGGACCCAAGTAGAGAAATAGATAGTTTCCTGAGCCTCATCTGTTTCTGAAGCTCTGACTGGCCTGAGGAAAGGAAACAAGTTTTTCGCAGAAAACTGTAATGCTGCTAACACCAGTCACTCCGTTCTACTTAGTCTAAATAGAGTTTGTTTGACTCTCTCCCCTGCAGGGCTGAGGCAAGAAGCCAGAAAGGTAACATAACAGCTGAGAGGAGACACAGAGCGGGAGAGATAGCGAACTTACCTTATTGATGACTCAGTTGATAAATATTGAGTCCCTTTCTCCATGCATTACTGTAGAAAGCTGGTGTGGCACTTGAACGCAACTTGCCTGCGCCTGCCTTTGTTCTGAGGCTTCGCAGTCACACTGGAAAGTACGGCTGCTCCCAGAATTTACATTTGAGCCAGAGTTACATGTCACTTTATGATGGCAATAAATTCAAACTAATAATGTAATTTGTCATGAAGAATGTCACTTAAAGAATAATTTCAACCTTTCTGCTTTTAGTTTGACTCTTCACATTCTTCCTCGCTGTCTGAACACAGTCGCTCAGGGCTGCTTTTACTGCCTCCAGAAAAAAAAAATGTTTGTCGCCATTCATTTTTGCACCGTCTGAAACTGCACCTTCCACACAGCTGAAAATTGCCCCGGCTCCATAATCCATCACACTAAAGCTGCAGTTTGAGTTTGGGTTTGTCACAAAATCTGTTTTGCTTTTAATTCATTGTGCCCAAGTTGGATCAGCGTGTGCAATACATTATGCTCTGCTTACTTACTTAATCACCTGAAATGCACAGAAGGAATGAAAACCTCCACATGGAAACACCAACTAAAATCTGTTTACTTGCAAACTTTGTCACGTCTGCTTCTTTTTTATACGGGGGTGTCTGAGTATGATTCACTGGAAGTTTAAAACTAAAAAAAAAAAAAAAGCATTTTAAAAGCGACCAAAAGAAATATTTAATTTTCTCATCACGTACGACATTTAGTGAAAAATGATTTGAGAATGTGTGAACTAGTCGTAGACAAAAAATAAGCAAAAAGGGGCTTGAAAGTCAAGGAGTCACGTCTACAGTTGTTTGAGTTGGTAGACAAAACACAGCAGCGTGGACACTTTTACAGTTCAGACTGCCTGCAGCATTGAATGGACAATGTCAGATAAGGACTTTTTGTGTTTGAAATGGAAGCTTTTGCCCGGAAAAAAAAATGTTTTTGCAGGTTAGGATTTCTTCCATTTGGCTTTCCAGCGCACAGAATTATAAGCAATTGGTAGATTAGTGTGGAATTTTAGATTGGTTTAGTGTATCGTAATGTGTGTTAGCGGTGCCACGGTTGTTTCTGCTGGCTGTTTGTGTTGTTGGTGCCAGGGGTAGGGGCTGAGGGGATTTCCATGCTGTTGTGTTGGCTTCAGTCCACCGTTGTGTATCACAACTCCAGCAGGAGGCCTGAAAACTTGCTAACTGTTTGTGAATATTTGAATATCTTCTCTTTTATTTACCAATGTCTTTGTTTGTCTCTTTGGCACATGCACACTTTTTTTTTTTTTTTGCACACTTTTAGATTTTGCAGCTTTTCTCATGGTGCCTTCATTTACATATTTAGCATTTTGCCTGTCAGAAAGTTATTTTGAGGGACACTTTGGAGAAGTTTTCTGTCCTCAGAGAGTTACTTTCAGCTCGAAATGACTTAAAATACGGGGACATTTCTCTCTGTGGATTTGACCCTCTGCTATCTCGCTGACCGTCTTTGCTTGTGAGTATTTATTCTAATGAGGGGACAGACAGCGGCTCTAATGATGTCTCAGCTGTAATGCCGAAGAGACGGCTCTTTCCTTCCTTTCTCTCCCCCCTCTGCCCTCTCCTCTTCCCCATATCCCTCCTCGCCTTTCTCCCGTGTTGCCTCTCGGCGCTCTCCCTCTCCCCCGTCTCCTTCTCCCTCCCTCCCTTCCTTCCTTCCTCCCTCTCCCACACTCTCTCTCCCTCTCTGCCTCTCCTTGCCGGGGCGCAGAAAATGAATGAATACAATTAGATATTTCGGGAGTCCCTCCACGGTTGATGGTCGAGAAAGACGCGCAGAGGTCAGGCACACTCTGCGAGGAGCTCGGGGAGAGGTCACACACACACGCCGAGGAATAACGAAGCAGAAAGTTGGCCTGTGAATGACAAACCAGTAACTAGAACTCTCCTTGAAGTGGAGGGTGTTATTAACATAAACAGTTTGATGCGGTTGTGGTCATGCAAATTGCTCAAGGTGATTTGTATTTTGCTGCATAATTTGTAGCTGAACAAACAGCCTGGAGAGCGTTTTTCTAACGTGCTGCTGCTGCTACGTTGTAGCTTCTACATTTTTATTCTCACAGTGTACTGTAACTGGAGGCCTGTGTACAGTAGTTGTATCAGTGGTGTCAAAGACAGCTCTCTTTTGTTGCAGTCGTGTCTGGCCCCGTCTTTGTCTGTGCAGGTTTTGTGTGTGTGTGTGTGAGAGTGCACGAGTGTGTGTGTGTGTGTGCGTGTGCATGCAATGTACCAAATGAGCCATGGGGTCATATAGGTCTTGTTTCCACCCCTTCAGACTCATAGATACCAGCATAATTATGTCTTCCTGCCGTGGACGTCTCATTAGCTGTCACAGACCAGTCAGACCTGAATAAATGTCTTGTCAATCTGTGCTTGCATGCATGCATGAATGTGTGTGTGAACGCTCACTGTAGACTAACAAAGGCATGTACGCATGGAGGTGGAAAGTTAGTCCATACACCCATCTGCCTCTAACAGATGTGAAAATGATAAACCACAATATGAGCTCATATTTGTAATTCTTGTCTTGAAAAGCTGTAATTTTTAAAATCAACTTCACATCGCATTTGATTGCTAAAGTGGGCAGTTTTTAACCTTATGCTAGTCTCTCCTGTCCCCCTTATCATTTTTATACTGACTCGCTCGGAGCTGTGTTTTACTCTCTCCACCGCTCTGGCTCTCGTTCTCTCCCTCCGTCTCTCTGTCTGAGGGCTGATTAGTTCTCGTTAATGACCCCTCGCTCTGTCATTCTTTTATGCCTGTGGCACTGGCAGGCTCGAGCACCGGCCGAGCTGCGGGGACAGCGAGCGGGAGGAGACACAAAGAGAGCGAGGCGGAGGACGGAGAAAAATAAACACAGGACTTGACGGAAAACCAGCAAAAACTGTACTGATGGTGTTGTGCCGTGTAATGCTTCTCTTAGGTTTAAATGGCAGTCTGTGTTTTCTCACCAGACCTGTAAATGCACTTTCCATTTAAATTAGATTTTTTTTTCTATTAACTAGAAAATGAGCCCAGCAGGCAGTAGTCAATGCTTAGTCAATGTGCTTGGCAGAGCAGCTGTTCTTCAGCGCACGGTGGAAGAGGGGGAGGACTCTTGGCCGTGACCCTTGTGGACTTGCTATGCGGCGGACAGAAGCAGCCCTGTCGCCGGGGGTGCCTGGTGGTCAGGCTGTAGTCTTGGATATGCTAATCCTACTGAAGTAATGAGTAGAAAAAGACATTCCCAACATGTATTATTTTTTTTAGATATTTGTAAATATATATATATTTTTAGGCTGGATTATTATTGATTTGGTTCTGTTTATGCTTATTTGATTATGTAAAAATAATACAGCTTAAAAAAGTGGTAAATGATTAGTTTGTTTTTGCAAATAAATGCATTTTAAACAGCATTTTATGTTTTTAAAATATGCTTTGCGCCTCCATTTCAATTGACCTTCATTTTGGTGTTTTATTTACCTGAACATAACAAATTCTGTGTTTGCTCTCGATAAGATAAATATAACTCAACTTGAAGAAGGTTAATGGTTTTGTTAGTAAGAGCCTTAAAAATAAAGCCGCCAGCTGAAATGTTAACTCATCCACCAAAGAGCAGTCAGGATCTCTTATTTTACGAATTTTGAATGGCAGCTTCAGTTCGCTCGCACATGTTTCTCCTCCCTTGCCTGGGGAACCAGATTTTAATGTCCAGGTTTTTGTTTTCAGAGTAATCACTCCAAGGTCAGACGGAGTGCTGAAACACTGCTATCAGCTGAGCGATCTGTCTTTTAGCCCTCGTTCAACCCGTGGCTTTCAAGGGAACTCTCTACTTGGAAACAATAAAGTATTAACCAGCTTATGCAACACCCGCATGTGCAAAAGACTTTTTATTCTGCCATGAGAACGATAAAAATAATGCTTCCCTGTTTTGCTGGTTGGTTGCCTTTCTGCATATGTTTGTTTATTCAGGGGCAGATTTTTTTTTCTCTATCCCTGCTCTCACTGTCTCAGTTTCACTCAAAATTCAAAGTTGCGGAAAGTTTTTTTCCCCCCAACTGTTTCTTTATTTTGCCTAAAATTACTTTGGTCGCCCCCAGTGGAGCTGTGGGAACATATCCGGCCGTCCAAAGCTGCATTTTTACTGTGAACACCTGAGGAGATTTGTAGCTGATATGAACACAGCAGACAGTGAATAGGAAAAAGCTATTTTGCTGTTGGCTTAATTCATCTCCCCTCTCTGGAAAGCTTATGTTTCATTTTAAGGCCCCTAAAAATGAGTGATTAACAGGAATACAGGAGTCCTGCAGGTCCAATAAGGGACGAAACGGTATCCAGGCATCTCGCCATTGTGTACTATAATTCCTCGTTTGTGTCTGAAAATGGCGCTACCATATCTTTCTTCAGCTCCTCTGTAAGATGGAGGCTTAGAAGCAGCTGTTACTGTAGTAACGCTTGGTTGATCTATCACCCCTGACCAGAAAGGGGCGCTACTGAGAGAGGTCTGATAGCCTCTTGTGCCCTCTGCTCTCAGCCTAAAGCATTTCAAGTGTACATTTGGACTGAAAGCTACACACAGTTGCTTGATTTAAACCAGCTCTTCCTGCTTTGGTTGATTTGACCTCGTTAAACCCATTTACTGTCAAACTCATTTGTATTTACAGGAACTACACCAGCATGTGAAGGCCAAAACGACTGATGGGCTTCAAAAAAACATTTTTTTTTCTCCTTCTGTCACCGGTCACTGTTCAACTGGAAAATGTGACGGGAACGATTGAGACTGTTTCGCTTTTTTGCCAGACACATTTTCCACAGATAATTCCTTTCATGGTAGACTGGCTTCGGACCTTACGCTGCCGTTTTCCTTATTTAACTTGGGGGGCTGCGGGGGAGTGAATGGATGTTTTTCTAGCTGGGCAGCAGTGTGGAGAATAGATCCCAGAAGAGAACACATCTCCAGCTTGTGAATAAAGACCTAATTGACGGGTTGTAGCCAGTTGTAAATGACTCATGAGGTAATTCGTCTTCACAGACAGACTGAGAAACACACAGAGGGACTGTACAATTGTGTGGTCTGCTTTCCCTTTGGACTTGAGACAATCCACTTGGTTCATTTCCAAACTTTCATATCCCCAAATAGAAATTTTTAGACGTCATAAAGTGCAGTTTTAGCCAGAGATGGGCGTTATCATCTCCTCACCTGTCCGCGGCGAGTATCCTTGCACGGCCTCCCGTGTTTTCATTTGGCGTTTCCTTGTGTGCGTTGGCGCAGTCATGAAAAAGGTGAAGCAAACTTGGGTGAAAGGACTAATTGATCCCCCGGCCTTGTTTTTTAATACGTCTTTGTAAAAGTTCCCTCTGCTGCCACAATTTTCCACTGACATAAATATAAACAAACAAACAATCAAACAATGCCGCATTCACTTTGTTCAGTCTACCGTTGTGGCGAGACGTGCCAATAATAAGCTAGCTGCATTAGCCCGTTTGAATTGACAGTAGAGAAAAATACTAGCAGCCAGTGCCCCCCCACACACACACCCCCTCCACCCACCACCCAACGCTGGGTCGTGAGACTGAAAGGCGGCCATTGTTCTGCTCTCTCTGTCCACTCCACATAGCCGGGCCTGAAAGTAATGCATGCGCTTTAAACGGAGAGAGAGAGAAAAGAAAAAAAACTCAGCGAGGGCAAAGGAGAGGAGCGAGGGAGAATGGTGTGAATGGCGAGGGGAGAGAGGGAGAGCGCACAGCTGAAGATGTAGTACGCAGGAGTTGAAAAAAAAAAAGGGAGGAGAGGAGGAGTATAATGCGAGCGTCAGACACGAGGGGAGTAGGCATGCAGCAGTCAGGGGGTGACACAGTGTGTGGAAAAGAAGAGGTGGCAGCTTCCCTCATTTCCAACTAGCCTTATCCATCCTCTCTCTCTCATCTCGCCTCCCTCCTCGCCATCCAGCTCATCGGCCCCCCTCCCCTCCTCGTCTGTCCTTGCCAAGGTTTAAAGATGCATGTGGCTCGCTGGCTCTCTCTGTCTTCTCTGTCTCCCTGGTGGTGGCCGTGGTTGGTCGGTCGGTCAGTGGCGGTTCTCCCGGGGACCGACTCCGGGTCGTCACCCCGAGGAGGTGTCGTCTTTGCGGTCCGGGTTTAGTGACACTGGGGCTATTTTCTACAGAGACAGGATTAAGCCTGCTCAGGTTTAGACGCCTGCTTTGTTTCCTCTGACACTGAAGACTCCCACACACAGGGCTGTGTTTACTTGGGGGTTGGTGCTTTGGTACTAAATTGCATCTTGCTCTTAACTACTGTGACACGCTGCACACTGTGCCCTTGAAAGTGCATTTTCCACCGAAATGCATGTATCACAGTCAGAATACTAGGGTGTGTGTAGCAGCTTAATAGAGGGTTTCACTCCAAAATGCCATATATCTGCTGTGGAGACAAATTGGTACAATAAGAATGAGCTGTTTTTTGTTTTCTCAGTAGCAGAGCTGCTTCGCAAACGAAGGTCGTGAAATGATGCTTTGCTTTCATTTGATGAATAATTTGGATAATTACGCATGATTGTAATTCAAATGGCGGATATCTCATTTTGTAACAAATCTCCTCATATTTGTCTTTGACTCAGCTCATCTCTCTCGTTGCATCAGTGTGATGACTTGAGGTCTGATAAGGCTAAGTGGGATTTTGGCCAAAAATGAAATGCGAAATTCAAATAGCGTTTAGACCTATCATAGTATATGTTAAAAAAGCCTCATGTCAAAATAGAAAATCAGTTAAATTGAACTTCAACAAATACTACTTTGGCTTGAAAAGATCTTTTTCAGATCTACTCTCCTGGCTCCAGGGCTTTTATTAGGCAACAGATGCTTGTCTGATCTGAGCTCTAAGAAGAGGCTGGAATCAAACAGTTCATAAATCATCTTTAAAAATGTATAACACAGAGCTGAATCTGACGTCTTCAGTTGAATCCGGGTTTGATGTTAAGACGGGTTTGTGGGTATCCGTGCCTGCGTACACGCCGGCAACTTGTGCGCAGAACACACACGCGTAGTCATTTGTGCGCATGCCTGGGTGCGTGCGTTATCCTGAGCCGACCTCCGCATCGAGGCCCGCTTTAATGAAGCAGCAGAAACACACACCCTTTACTATAGCAGAGCACAGCACTATTCTTGACCCAATTCTCTGAGCCTGCTCCTCTGAGAGCTGCTTGATAGTTTTCCCATTTTGTGAAGTTGCATTGTGTGTCGGTGTGCGTGTGCATGCCAGTCTTTGTTTATGTGTAGTGGTTGGTACTCCTGTGTGAAACTGTACTGAGTGTGTGTGTGTGTGTTTTTTTCCCCTGAAGGGAAAACGATTGATCCCCGGAATGTGTGATAAATCCCATCTTCACCCTCTCCTCTCATCTGAGCCCAGCTTTGACTGGTCTGGCTTACTCCGAACATTATCCCACATAACCAAATATGACACCCCAAAGAACACAGACCGACCAAACACACACAGACACACACATATACACACACACACCAGTCTGGTTTGGAAAGGCAGTTCATTATTTCTTTAGTGAGGTTCAAGTTGCAGGAGATGTGGTATTTATTCTGCTTGTTTATTTTCTTCCTCTAAATCAGCGAGCAGCGAGCCTTAGAGTGCAGCAGCCTTTGAACCGCGGCCTATCCCATGACTGCAGCCCTGGGTATTAACCCAGAGCCACTGAGAGGCTTAAAAAGCCATCAGCTCATTGTCCGGAGACACAAAAACCCCCTTCCTCTAAAATCCCCCCCATCCTTCTCTTCTCTTTTCCTCCTTCCCTCCTTTCTTAAGAATGCCTTGAGCTGGCCTCTGCTGGCATTCATATTAATCAGTTTTAAGGGTCTAATGAGATAAGTGAGACTTAAGGGGAGTCCCCAAAGTGGCCTAAGCTCTCGGGATAAACAGAGGTGATGAGCGCTGCCTATGGTTACATCCTACAGAGTGTGTGTGTGTGTTTTTTTTTTTTCCAGCATAGTCATGCATACAAAAGTTCTTAATGTCCTTAATCTCGCTGTTGAGCTTTAAAAGCCAAAACATCACCTTGAGGCTATCATCACCTTGCCTCGTAAAAACGGCAAGGTGATGATGAAATGGTCTCATGATTTCCGTTTGGCTTGTTAAGCGCATCGGTGAATTTGACCAACATGAGGTCTTTTCTACGATATCTCCCTCCTTTTTTTCCCCCATAATCCTTCCTCCCGGTTCATGCCCTCTGTTCCTCATCCCGCCAAGTATCCCTGAATATAGGCCAGTCCCGCTCTTTTGCTCTCCATGCCATATTGTCCTCTCTTTCTTTTTCCCTGTCCTCCCTCCCTCCCTTCCTCCTCTCCTGTCTCTGGGATGACCAAATCTTTAACTCTCCTGTCCTTGTACTTGGCTCTAGGGGTCCTGCTGAGGTGACCCAGCATGCCCACTGTCAGCATTAGGCTCAGTGTTGTGGCTGCAGCACATGACTGACAGTCGCCTGCACTCTCTTTCTCTTTCCCCCCTGTTTGTCTGTCTGTTTTTCTTTTCTTTTAATCTTTTTTAAAAACATGCACCACCCTAGCCCCCCTCCCCATTTCGACTTAAGCTTTCAACTGCAAGACAGGGAGACAGAGATACTGTGTGTGTGTGTGTGTGTGTGTGTGTGGTGAAACATGGCGGCCAAACCAAAAAAAAAAAAAGTGGTACCAGCCAGACACAAAGAGGTAAAGATGGCAGCAATGGTTGAGTCAGTTTTTTTCAGATTTGAAATGTTGACATCTAAAAATTGCATTAATTAGGCCACAGTGATTAAAGATACTCAGCAAGGATGATTGGATAATTAAATAATCTATAATCTGTAATAATCTGTAATTCACCAGTCAGGGATCGGTTAGGATGAACAATGAAGACAGACTTTGAGGAATATCAGTTTTAAAATTACACAGAAATAGTTATCGTTTTTTTTTTTTGGTTTTATTTTTTGCATTTTTTTTCTTCTTATGAAAAACCCGTCGCTGCTTCAGGGAAAACATAAATGAGTAGTTTTCCCACACATTTGGTTGTAACGGAGGGTCTGGTTGAACGAACTACTGGAGTAGCTGTGAGGCGGGACAAGTCCTCAGAGAGTTCAGTTTCACCTGCTGTTCTGTTCCTCAGGGCCGCTGGACTCCACGACCGGAGACATTCCAGCCAGGATTAGAGTGAGCATGGCAAACGGAAGCACAAATAAAAGGGAGCGGAGGGGCTTTTTTTTTTTTTTTTTCCAGAGTCCATAATGATCGGTCTGGCTGCTTTAAGATTAATATGCCTTTGACGTTTTTACCACATTTTTGTGCCAAAGTGGCTTTCAGAATTTCCTGCAAGCATTTTGCCATTCAAGACACGATTTTACAAAATTTAATCGGGAATTTTAATTGTGAACACATTAATTACATCAGTTTAAAATTTAAATAAGAAATAAAACATTTAGTATTTAACAACTAAAAATGACAAATTGATTACAAGTAGTAGTAGCTGCTTTTGAATAATTGTGCATAGAGAATTTTTTAAAATTGTGCTGCTATTTAATTTTTATTTTTTAATTTATTTCGTTTGTACGCACTTGACAAAATAACATCACTTAAAACAAAATTCAACTCTCATAATTTTTAAAAATGTTTCTATTTTACCATGTTTTTCGTCCATTTCTTTTTGCAACAAAAAATTACTCTCTAATTTCAGATTTATTTATTTTTTTTGCAGATTTCTATTTTTCCTCTGTCAAATTTAATGGTTTTAAAACTTTCCTGTTTGGCTAAGCTATAGAAAATACAAACTTGGCTCCTGTTCATTACAATGTTTACGGAAAAGTCTGACAATTTGCAGCTATTTCAGTGGTATTATTTTTTATGAGGCGCAGAGTTGAAGTAGATTATTAGCCTGTGGGAAAAGAGATGCATCACATTTCTCGTATTGGATTAGAGTGCGTGCTTGGCTTTGGGTGCAGTGATGAAATATTCATTACTTTTTGTGATCTCTAAGAAGAGTAGCACTTGCAAACCTTCGCACGCAATTCATGAAAAATGGAGTCAAGGTAGACATGTTGTGAACATGAAGGTGATGGAAGGTTGTCTGCTCGTCTGGTTCGTATGACCTTACCCAAAAGCATTCGTGATGGCTGGTACGACTTTTCTTTTTGTCTGGTCTCAGCATTTTTTTTAAAATAATTTTTTTGTGTGTAACTTAGTAGCTTCCCAAAAGTTGTTTAATAACACAAATGCCGTGATGAATTTGTTTGAAGATTGTTCCCAGAAGTTTTTTGTCAACAGACAGACAGGTGTCGTCCGCCAGGTCCGTGACACTGTCAGACTTGTCAATCTTTGAGTGACACCAGGTTCACAGCAGCTTTAATAATGCAACATAGCCACACTTTTCATGTCTTCTCCAGCTCTCCGTCCTGTCCTTTCTCTGGGATGTAGAGAGCTGTCCTTACATTAAAGCCAGGTCAGATTGCGTCTGCCGTCGTACATTAGCGGCGAAGCCATCCAGCCTGTATCACTGGTAAGAGGAACATGGCACGAAGATGGCTGAATTATTCACACTCATAATCGGCCTTTATGTCCTGCTGCCAAGCCTGGCCCCACTGTTATTCTAGTGCATAATTGATAGTGCTCAGAAGTGGAAAAGTTAGAATAGCAGAAGTAATGCGAAGCGAAAGTGTAGTCAGGCAGCACAAGAAGGGGAGAGGGGGATAGAGGGATGGAGGTGGGCCCCTATAGGAGTTTTTACACTGAGCTTGTGTTAGCCTTTACGGGGCTTAGGCCCAGCTAGCGTGAGGATCGCGTGTGTAGGCCAGCCAGACTGGTCTGAGGGGGGAAGAGGAGAGGGGGATAAGAGGGGGATAAGAGGGGGATGAAAGGAGGCGGGAGGGAGAGGAGATGGGGATCCAGAGTAACAAGGCCTGACGCTGAGCCGGCCCAGAATGTGGTCTGTTTCTCCCCCAAAGTTTCTCTGGGGCTCCTCTGTGGGCAAATATATTTCTGACATCAAATTTGATTCTGGAGTGAAAAAGTGTATTTTTGTCCTCTTAAATGATTGCGGAGGCGGAATAATCACAACAGTTCTGTTATCGGCACAGTTGATTCGCACTCATGGGTTTGGGTTTCGTCTGGACTTAATCCAGCAGGGTTTTTTTCACCACCTGCTTGCTCAGGCAGGTAAGAGAGGCATTGACATCACATTACAACCATGCGATACAATGATCAATAAACAGCAACCTCCAGAGGAGAGCAGCGATTGGCCCTATTCCAAAACTAAAGAGAGGCCGTCTATTGAGAAATTGAGTGAGACGACCTTTTTGAGAATACCTAAAACTCCGCTCTTAGAAACAGGAAAAATGCCGCCTGTTTCACATTTTATTTTCATGAGCCTGTCATTGCATATCTTCATCTTTACTTAATTCCCCACAGAATTTGTTCCTGTGTTATTTTCCAGAGCGAGATATTTATATGGTTTGATATTTCTGTCCAAAATGATTTTTTTCCCCCCCCGCCTCCCTCTCATCTCACATTCAGTCGTCTGTGTGAGCTCCCCTCAATTGAATGGAACAACCTTCCATGGAAGTTTGAATGTCTCAGGTGAAGGTGTTAACACAGCCCCAGGTGTAGTCTATTTAACACCTCTCTGACCCTTAACAAAGCCGTGCTAACTGCTGCCTAGCTCTGCCTTTTGTGTTCCATAACAAAGCCCTTTAGCTTCTAATAACACCACAGCACTGCCAGTGTCAAGAGAAACCTGAGATAAGGTCCACATCAGAGAGTTGGTGGGAACTGTTTAATCCGCTTCTCGAAACCAAACCAACACACAACAGGCAGGGATCATGTTTGGCAAAGTGGCCCTCTTTGATGGAGGGATCGGGTGGTGCGAGTAGGAGGAATGGGGACGACAGAAAATAGAAAAGGCGGCTGAATGCCGGTAGTCTTTTACGGAGCTGTGAAAGAGAACATCTGGAGAATAATACAGGGAGTTGTACACAGTGTGCGCTAATGCTCGCTCACACGTACATACGCACTAAGAGTATCACAGCAGTATTACATGCTGCTCTTTTAATGGTTATTTCATGACTCTGCTGATTAACTCAGCATTTTCCCCTCTAATCACAACAAAAGTGAATTATTATGCTGAATTATTTTTTACATTTATGCAAATATATTGACCGAGCCTGGTCACAAAGATATATTGGCCTATTCATTTTCACTGGAACTCAAAGAAATATTCTCTGCTCTCTATGACTCGCTCCCATTTCCTAAAACAACTCATACGCTTTAGCAGCGGTGCCAAACACGTCGTTATCATTTAAACGAAAGCGCCACGTCCGAGCTATATATTTTTTGTCAACATCACTTTTGCAATATATTAGAAAGTATCTTTCACCAGAGTCGCTACAATGTGGCCATAAAGCCGTCGAGTGGAAACATTAGCAGCGATATGTCTCAGAAACTCATAAAACCAATTTACGAGTGCACTTAAGGCCCATACACCTACTGGAGCCATTCTATAAAGATGCAGACGGAGATTGCACCAAACTCCTCCCAATTACCCACATTTAAAAGTAATAAATGTGGATCGATAAGTGATAGAGGGCCTGTTAATCTTGGACTTACCCAGTTATTTCCAATTGAGACACTCCTTTTCAAACTAAAATTGCAGCATTTACAAGCTTCCCATTGATTTGTTTTATTGTTCTCTTCCTGCAGGCTAAATGCTGCACCGGGCTGTTTTTGCACTAGTCCTCTGGAAGGGATGTTTTTATCTTTTTTTTTTTCTCGACTGTTTAAATTCTTAAGAGACTCGCCTTTATCTTATTAACAGAGAAATTGCGAGGACCGCGATGCTTTTCATTGCAATTATTCTCTTTCAGTGCGAATAATTCATTTTTAGATATCCCAAATGAGAGAAGAATTTTAATTAAAGAAAGCTTCGATAATCAACACTTCAATAATAAGTAAACAACGCTGCTGCTGCTCTGGTGCGTGGAAACAATAGTGGCAGCCCCCCTGTGAAATACGTTCTTGGTCATCCCACAGTAGGACATGTGAATTGGCCAGTATGCCCAGTTGAGCTCATATGCTTATTTATTTATGCTCAGCTCAGCGTGCCAGTGCTGGAATGCTATTGGCACTAGCAGGTATGGATTAGACCCCTCTCTGTCTCACTGTGAAGTTAATTGAGGGAATCCTCCTCCCACAGTGGACTGGGACTGGTCTCAGATCTGCGTGCACACTCAGCTCACACAATCCCACAGTTTCACTTTTAATTTGAGTTTAGGATTTCTAGGACTCCAATCTGATGAGGCTGCATCTGATAAATCATTTCTCTGTGACCTTTTACACGCTGAAACAAGCCCTCCTCATCACACCCCCCAAGCCCCCCATTGCCATTAATGTAATGTCATTAATATGATATAATGGCTTATTACAGTGTCACTAATTAGATTGTATAGCAGTTAGATGTGTCACCATCCTATTCTGCCATTAATTGCTTCGCTAATGGTTTGCTTTTGCATATTTACATATAACTGTGCAATTATTCTACATGGTTTTATGTATTTACAGACAGCAGCAAAGGCGTAGAAATTTATTTCTGCCTTTTGCAAATCTGTGATGAACCCTCACAATTTTCTAGACCTAATTAGTGTATTATCAAGGAAAAGTCTCATCAAGAAATGCCACTGCTAATGCCCATGGTTGGCATTTAGTTTTTAACACCCCGATGGAGGATGAGCTGCTGTCTTTTTGATACATTTGTCTGAACATGTGCTTTTTATGTGCGCTTTTTACGTAAACAGCCAATTAATTAAATGTCACGGCAAAGCGCAGATTAGCCATATGTTTATTGGCTCGCGCGGCGCGATGTGATGTATGAGAATTTGAGGAAAGCCAACTGATTTATGATTGATGTGTTATTATTTACTCGTCACAGTTCATCATATGGATTCATGTATAAACACCTCCATTGTTAGAATGTGAGTTTGGATTCTCAGTCGTAATTTCACTCCTTCTGTTAACGTCCTTGAAAGCCGTAGAGAAAACCATTACTTTTGTACACGCTGGCCTCCCAGTGGAATTGTATGTTATTGTGTCTGTTGTGCAAATATTTTACTTCCACATATCTGGACACAGAATAAGTCCTCTCCTTCTGGCTTTGTTTTCTCTGTGTCTCTGCTGGTCTTTTAATTGTGAATTTTTCCAGTGTTTTACAGCCTAGTAATGATTTTATAGCAGGCTGTTTTATACCAGTGTCCAAACCTGCAGCCTGGGGAAGATTTAGTGTGTTGCCGCTGTTGGGTAGTGAGCTCTAATTGGAAGGTCAGGGGGACGTGTTTCAGAGTAGCAGGAGATCACCCGTGTACTGCAGATTTAAAGGTTATCCAAACCCACCCGCGGACATAAAGATGTAATTTTCCTGTTATTATATTAGCCATCTGGATGGAGAATATTGCATGTCGAACTGATTTAAAAATTGAATTTTAAAATCGGGCTGAAACTTGCTTTAAAGCATCGTTTAAATTAAACCGTATAAAATATTTGTCCTTTCAGAAAAGTTCCAAAGAGTTTATGCAGACATGCTTGGATTAAATAAGATCCCACTGTAGGTATTTTAGTTTAATAGGTGCACACGCTATTTTTGAAAATTTTAGGACGTAAATGAAATAGTCCCCTAGGTTGCTTTGACACCCGGAAGATTTTTTCCATCCAGTCATGGCGTCTCTCTGAGGAACAGCTGCCTCTGGTCCTGCATGGCATGCCAGAAGTTAACCACACTGTAGGCTTGGCTGGAAGGCTGAGACGTCTGTGTGCTCGACTCTATGTGTGTCTGAGGGGCTCCGTTTCTGCATTTCGTGCCACATTTCGTGTCTATCGCCAGCCCTTCTCTCACGCTTGCCTGGTCCTGTGTCGTTGATGGGGTTTGGGTGGAGGGTGGAGTGAGGAAGGCGTGGGGAGGAGGAGGAGGAGGAGGGTGGCGGCCGGTAGATAAGTGGCCGATGTCTGGCTGCCGATGTAGGCTGGGGTAGGCTGGGTCACGTGGTGGGCCCGCAGAAAAAAGGATCTCTCTGGGTGATTCTTGGCACGCAATGTTTTGAGCTCAGGCACACACAGCTTGTAGACAGACTCCTACTGTACACACACACACACACACAGAAAAACTGTATTTTTCTGGCTTCCAACCTGATTGAAGTGAGCATGCGTGAGCTGTGTTGTACATTTTGTGCACCTGTCTGCAGCCGTGTCTATTGTTGTGTTGTTTTCTACCTGTGTGTGTGTGTGTGTGTGCATCCAAGTGTGGCTCAGTGCCTTTCCACCCACCTTTGGTTGCAATACAGTTATTGACAACAGAAGGAAAGGTGAAGGTTCTGCAGACAAAGAGGCAGAATGTGCTGACCAAGAGCATCCAGCGACAAAAGGAGCGAGGAGTGTGGGCTGAGGCGAGGGTGCACAGAAAGTAGATACACCATAAACTGCCTGGCTCAAATGAACCGGCTTGGCTTGCTGACCAACAGTCCTCGATTTTATTTCTCTCTCTCTCTCTCTCTGTCCTTCCGCTGTTTCTTTTTCTCTCCTCTTTTTTCGAGGGCTGTCTGCCATTAAAGCAGAGAGAATTGATTTTCTCATCCTTTCTTCTCCCCCCTCTTTCTTTTATTTAATACCCCTCTGCCATCGCCTACCCCTCGCAGCCCAAATCAATACCGTATCTGCATGTACACTGGGATAAAATACAAGCACACGCTATTACAGTGTCACAGCGGGGGGTCAGCTATTCTTAAGCCTCTTGTTCTTCATCCTTTTACCTGTTTTCTCCGTCCGACATTTACTCTGTTTGTTTCCCGTGTCTTTCCTCCTCCTCCTCTGGTCTGTCCGCTCTCTCCTCCCACCTTCTTGATTATTTTATTCACTTTACGTGCCTCCTCTCCTTCCCCGCCGCCTCCCCTCCCGTCCAAGCTAAGATGTAATGCAGAAAGGTGAGAAAGTTAAGAGACCGAGAATGCATTTACGGTGCCCCTCTTCCCCTCTTTGCCTCCTCCTCCTCCTCCTCCTCCTCCTCGGGATGACTTGTAATGAGAGTCTGAATGCGTGTATGTGGGTGCGCGTGTGTGTCTAAGTAATGAGAGTCATATCAGTTCTTATGGGGTCAGCGAGAGCGAGCACACATTTTCACCATTATAACCTCTTATGCTGTGTGGGTATTGTACGTGGGTGCATTTCAGTGTGTGTGTGTGTTACACTACATATGCACAGCTGACTCTATCTGCAGTCCCCTCCGCTTTAACCTTCTCTTTGTCCCCAAGTCGAGCTTCGTCCTGAGAGAAAACAGAAACAGGCGAGCGCACGCAGGCCCAAACACACATGCACCCTTCACAGAAAAGCAAAAAAAGGGGGGGGGGACTGACACGCAGTCGGAAACGCACTGACACCGTTTCTCCATCGCTGTCTCTCTACTTGACTGCTTGACTATATTCAGCAATTCTGTAGAGCAGCATTGAGAGCTGTCAGGCCCAGCGTGGAGCTCACATGCTGGGCTTGCTGTTTCCTCGAGCTCCCCTCTTTGATGACAAATGACCTGTGTCTCCAGATCAGACACTGGGAGCTGCCGTGGGGGCGGGGTGAGGGAGGGTTTAATAGTGTAAAGTGCTCGGTTATATGGACTGAATTTAAAAAAGGCACCGGTGGAAGGTAGTAAAGAAGAAAAAAAATGAGATGGAATGACCCATATCTGTGAGAAATGGACTTTTGAAGCGACAAGGACCTCATTCACCTTTCTGTTCATTGAGTCACCTATACTCTGTATTACAACATGCAATATGTGTATTTTTACCATGAATTATTATGTTGTTAAAACATCTGCTATAGGCAAATATGTACCGATAGATACACCCATATCTGTGTAGAGTGCACGCACCTATGCTCATCACGTCACATCCTGGTAGCTTGAATGTGCTATTGCAATTTCTCCTTTGGATGCTCATGACAAAGAATACAATAGGTGCCCGTTAGACATTTGGCTCAAGGAAAAATAACAAAATTAACAGGGCGGTATTGCTGAGTAGTTTAGGTCTATTAGAATAGCTGCTGATTGGAGACGCTATTATTTCTGTGTATTACTGAGTAAATGGCCTCTGATTCACTGCTTGTCACAGGACAGGGCAGCCCAAGGGGGGCCGGTGTGACTAACAGTTCTTCTTTGTTCACGCCAAGGTTTTCATCAGGCCTTCAAGACCTCCATTTTTTAAACAGAAATGCCTAATTCATCCCACATGCTTCCCTATTCCTCCTCTCATTTTCTCCCCCCCCCCCCCTTTTTTTTTTTTTCATTCATTTTCACATTCCACATGCGCACGCACACCGCAGATTACAGCCGCGCGCACCCACCCACCCAAGCCGTTGTGTAGATGTACAAACACGCACATTTACATGCGTACGCCAGCGCACACCTTCACCCTCGGCTCCCGCTCGGCTTGTACCTTCCCCAGTCAGTCAGTCAATGTCGGATCTTGCTGATTCAGACAGCTGTCACAGCAGCATCAGCACTGGGGGCCACGCCAGACAGACACCATGCAAAAGCCACGTAGACATTATGCTGCGTGTGTGTTTGTTGGTAGGGGGGGGTGCGTATGTGTCTGAGCATGCATCAGTGGTTTAGGTTAAGTCACTTTATGCTGTATTAAAGTAAAATGTATGCTGTAACTGCTGTTATTCCACAAGGGCGAGCAGGGTGGCCTCGCGGTTAGAGAGACGGTGCCATAGAGGAGAAGTCGCAGATTTGACAGCCGGTGTTTAACGTTGAGTGCTCCTCATGTTGCACCCTCACCTGCTCAGTCATTGTAATTTGCCCTGGATAAAAGTGTCGGCTTAAATATCTAATTTTGTGACAGATTGGATATGACAGCCGTTTGATGACAAAATGTGATCTTGATCCTGAGGAGAAATCACCTCTGGAATTAACTTGGTGGAAATGTGAATTAACCTCAAACTTAAAGGGTCACGTCACCCATATTAGAAAAAAACACATTTTCTCACTAGTCATGCAGAAAGTTTTCATTTCCGTTGTTCTGAGATATCTTTTCCCCAGATTTCTGCCTGAGCCCTGAAATTTGGTTTGTGTTGCTCACAGCATTTTAAAATTCCCTGAAAGAAATTCACCGGCGTTGTTCAGGATAATCCATAAATCCGTCAACAGTTTTCATAGGCACTATTTGTCTGGTGAAAAGTAGCTCCAATGAAAAAATGTTGACATAGTATCCCGTGGATTATCTGGAGTAACTGGGGGGCGTGTGTTGTGGAAAGAAATGTTACCGATATGTTGCATACAAATTTAGTTCACACTGTATTTGGTCTGAAGCAAATTTCAGTGATGGAAATCTAAAAACATGGAGGTGATGAAAATGATTTTCTTTTGTATTTTGGGTGCACTGACCCTTTGATTTGTGTCTGTACAATCATACTGTATGCTGATGAGCGTTTAAATACTGAAGTCTGTGTTTTTTAAATGTATGATGCATGTGTGTGTTTGTGTGTGTGTTGTTCTTCAAGTCCATTGGTGGTTGATGACTGTGTGAGCACCACTTGGGGTCCTTAGCTCCCGCTGTGCCCTGAAGGGTGGGGGTGCCCTCCATAGATTAGACACCATCTGTTGGCTGGCACTTGACAAACGCATGGCCTTCCTGTGCACACACACAAACACACCGACAACCTTACACATTTGTTGCACTCTTCACCTTTTCTACATTATTTACTTTGTTTTTTCTCCAAAACTCTTCCCACCTTCACCTCTTTTTTTTGCTTCATCTTTCCTGACATTGTTTTTAGTCTTGCTTTTTCACCTGATCATGTTTATACTCTACTTTCATTTGCCCTTCCTCTTTTTCTTCCTTCTCCTCACCCCTCTCCCTCACTTCCTCATACCCTCCCCTCTCTCTATGTGTCCTTTATCCTCAGCTCTTGCTTTCCTTCCTGCCTCGTTCCCTCCCTCCTGTCCGGTGGGAGTGTTTGGGTGTGAAAGACTGTCATTAAAGAGATGCCCCCTCTCCTGCTGGGAGTAATCATCTATGAAAGAGGACACATTAATGTTACCACAGCTAACACTGTTTGCTCTGTGCAGTGTGTGTGTGTGTGTGTGTGTCACCGTTGGAGTGGCCCATGATGCCAACATGGCCCACTTTGTTTCACTCAGCACTCCCTCCTCACACACTCACCAAATCCTCCCTCAAGGTCACTCAGACCAGACTGTGTGTGTGTGTGTGTGTGTGTGTGTGTAGATTTCAGTCTGTTCCCATAACTCTTGCTTTCTTGTACCTTTATGAAAAGGGCCCATTCTCTGCTGAATCAGACATATTTTTCGAATCCTAATTTTGAAATTGACATATAATCCGCAGACCAATTTTGCAGGAATTGACGCTGAACTTAAATAAATGTGTGCACACTTGTGTGTGAGGGTGTGTGTGTGTGTGTGTAAGCGAGTTGGTGCACAAGCCCTATTTTTGTGTCAGCATTGTTTATGTTTTGCCTCGGTGTGTGTGTTTGTATGTGTGTGGCATCTCTGTTTCATCCTTCCTCCTGGGGTTCAATGCTCTCTGGCTATTCTGAAGGTCAGAGATGACACCGTGGGAGAGGGGTCAGTCATCACTGCCACCCCTCCATCTCCTCCTCTCTCCATCTCTCCATCTTTCCTTTCATGTATTCTCATCTCTCTCTTGTGTGGCTCTTGGTATGTGGACTTTATTAAATTTTCCTCCGGGTGGGTGACGGAGAAGACAGGAGGGGATCAGGGGAGTCATCCCCTCTTTGCTGCTTTCATCTGTCTCTCCTCTTTCATTCCCGCGAGGGGACTCTGGTCGTAGGGTCCACATGGTGAAAAGGTAGCCCAGGTACCTCTGCCCTCTTTGGGCACTGTGCTTCACAACATCTCCCTGATTCCATCCTGAGGTCAGGGAGTGGAAAAGAGATAAAAAAAAGATATCTCCTTCTCTCTCTCTCTCCTTTCACATATTACACCAGGCTGCACTCTCTTTAAGGCCTCAAGCCTGACAGAAATGTACAAACAAATGTCCTGCAGCTCTGCTCTTTACGTCAATCTTCCTCAATCAATTGAAATTAAGAAATGTGCTTTACAACAGCAAAATAAGATCCAGCCTGGAATTGCTTTGCAAATTCACTTAGATGGATCGTGAGCTCGTCTTTGAATGAAAAGGTCAACAGATCTTGTTCTGCAAGTGCGCACACATTCTTGAACACAGCGAGGCAGGTTAACTACGAGAGCTTGTGAAAAGCGCTGTTTGCACATGCGTGAGAGAACACACTGGAGTATCTATGTGTGTGAGTCGTTTCACTGCAGGGTGGAAAGGTGTAGTTATAGAGTAATTACGGCTCTACAGCTGTTTATAAGCTAATAAAGGTTTTTATTCACTCTTTATCTTCTGTGATAAAGCATTCTTTCCCTTGTGGTCAGAGTTTCTCTGTGTGTGTCGTCATATATGACGATTCAGTGTGGTGAAAACTTCTTTTTCTGCAATTCTGTTTATGTTTGCTTTGTTTACTTTGGTGTATGAGTGTAAGGAATGCGAGATAAAGAAATGCTTATAGTGCACCTTTCATTGAGTTTTCCCTTTCTTTCATTCAGTTCCTCAGTAGCGACTCAGTGCTGGTGATGCAATATTGTTTTTATTTTTTTGTACTGTTATGAATCATACTGTGGTCTGCCCCCGGGGTTCCCTGGCTCACACTGTCTCTGTTACAGCTGGGGAATCAAATAAGGTAATTGATTACTTACGATGATCTTTTTCCCCCTTTTGTTTGCTGCTTATGTTGCTATAGCTGTGCACTATAGCAAAAGCTTGTGATTATTTACACATAATCGCAATGGGAAAAATGGTAGATAATGAACTTTAGGCCATATCATAGGCTGTATTAAATAGGGCAAAGTGATATGATAAGTAAAGAAGGTCTGCTATTTTACATGTACTCCTTTAGCAGGCGGCTTTAGAGGTGCTCACTTTGAATTTCTTTATCGTTTCCTAAAACAAACAAGTTCATCCTGGGATGTTTGACTCCCTTCCGGCTGGACTTAATGATGTCCTGCACAGCTGCTCATTTGACAGCAAAACTAGATGGTTAGTCAAACACGCAGAAGACAACTCGACATGTGCAGAGCTCTGTCCACTGTTTTGTCTAATGTGTTCTTTATGTAAGACCTGACCATCTATTTGCCTAATGTGATCATGTAGAGGTCACGGTCATGAGGACAATTATCAATCCTGGTAAAGTGCAGAAACTGTGTCAGAACAGACAATGTGATTGCACCCAGTGGGCAATTTGTTCAAAAAGGGATTGTGACAGATAAATGATTGCTTCCTCTCTTGTTTTACTCTAAACTCTGCAGCCAACAGAGCGGGATTAATAATTTGTGTTAACAAGAGGGATGCCAACCTCCTTTCATCCATCCTCAAATTGTGCCCCTCTATGCTTTCACCCCTGTCACCCTGCTGATTATACCTGACAGTTCCTCCTTCTCATCGTCAGAGATGACAAAGCGTTTCCCCTGTGCTCCCAGTGTCTCATCCCTCACCCACGGATGGCCCAGATCACAGTAGGAGCAGATATGAGACCAGGGAGGAGATCCGTCACGACTCCCCTTTCTACCTGGAACTCATTTTTCAACTCCCGAAAAGGCGAGCGCGAGGCGTCTCTTAGCGGTAAATGTGATTTATCCACTGAGCTGTTGCTTGGTGGTGGCCGATGTGGCTATAGGAGCAGCCAGACTCACAATTAACGCTGATTTATCTGCTAGCTCAACTGTTAGACTCTGAATCAGCAGTGACGATAATGAAGACGCCTCCGGTCGAAGCCGGGCGGAGTTTTTTAGTGTTAAAGTCGATTGAGGAGTCCATCTGTGCTTATTTGTGTGTGTGAAAGAAAGATAGTTGGTCCTGATTTGTCCGGAATATGCAATTTGAAAACATGAATATGAATCATCACTTGTAACACTTTATAGAGTGAGGATTTGTTGTGTAGAATACCAAAGAAAAATGGATGAAAGACAGAAAAATGTAAATACCAACTTGCCCTGTTACTCACAGGGACACCTTATGATGACCTGATGATGGTATAATAGTATTGAATATGATCGTGTTCTTTGTATCCACACCACTGCCTTCCTTTTCTCTGGTACCATAATGGAAGAAAAAGCTCAGCCACATAATTTAACACAACACTAGGCTAATATAAGACACTGTAGGCAGCAAAGACAGACATTTAGCAGTACAGTATTAGACAGGATTAGGATGATTCAGTGTAGAAAAGAGGCGCCGGAGATGACAGCTTTAGCCACACGTTTCACTAGGTGTCATTTAATACAGCTCCACTGCTGAGCCAAATTAATTCACTCATGATGACTTCTGCTCTTTTCATTTTCTTTATTTATATATTTACCCTTGTTGCATTTGTTCCCCTGTCTCCTTTTCTTTGCATTCCTCACCGTTTTAATGGATTTATTTAATTCCAGTCTTTCCCCCTCCCCCCCTAATGTGGCAGCAATCAGAATACCACAAATTTGTGAGAAAATTAGTCTATTTCATCTCTGTAATTATTGACATGAGGGGAGGGTGGGGGTGTGTTTGAAACACTCACACATGCCCATTACTGGTTTTGTTTGAAGCCTGCAGAAGCTTGCTCTGTCAACAGGTTTGCCAAGAAACCATGACATGATTTACTATCACCTAGACGGTTTACTTCATGTCAAATAGTTTACAAGTGCGGCGAAGCAGCGACCACATTTGAGGATCGGCCACATTGTGAGGACAACAGTTCGGCAAACACACAGAATGATGGATTCAAAACAATTTAGCGTCATATGTCCCCGAACGTTGCAGTGAAGTTGTTTTTGTTTTTGGGGAATTGGGGACTGAGAGGGGTGAAGGGGTTCAGGTCTTAGCCTAATCTACCTCCAATCTGGTGTTGTGTGAAGAAATGCTGAGATCAGGCCGTGGCTGGAGGTTAGGTCAAGTCCCCAGTGTAAACCCATTCTCCAAGCCGTAATGGTGTATTGCATTCATGCCTCCTGCAGTCTGCCTCTGTGTGTGTGCATGCATGTCTGGGTGCATTTTGACACTTCTACCATATCAACTTATATTTCCACTGTGTGGCGGAGCATGGGGAGCAGGGGTCTCCGAGGGCTCCGGGTCTGTGCTAAGACCATTATAAAGGATCGTGATCGCGGACGATTGTGTGAGAATGTGTTTATGTATGTCTGCATGGGGCGCCGACGGGGCTCTCTCTCGGGGCGGGTTTTAATTCCAAGTGGACGTGTGAAGACGGGCGGAGTGAAAAGTGTGTGTATGCGGGGTGTGCGGGGGTGGAGGGGGGTCCATGGATGCAGTGTGTAAAATGGTTATTGTAGCGTAATCAGCGTGGTGACCTGAACCAGAGTTAATATTGAGGAGATTGACCTTTTCTGTTGGCAGGAGATGAGGAGTGCCCTCCATTCCCTGTGGCTTTATGCTAGCATTCTTTCAACACCACAGTGCTTCAAATGCACACACACACATGCATACACACAAACACACACATATGCGTGCATACACTCAAGTAGGCAAAGTCAGCGTTCTTGCAAATGCCAGATGTATGGCAGAGTCGGAAGCAGTAATCCACCCACACATACATATATAAAACAGACAACGCTCAGAGGTGTCAGTCCCGCCCGTCTCCTGCTGCAGCTGAAACTAGAAACAGGCTGAACGGCTCTATAAACTTCAAAGGTGAGAGAGAAATAAAAATGGAAAACATGCAGAAACAAACTTGTTGGGTGTTCTAGGCGAGCATTGTTCTTTTAAAGAAAGACACCTTATTCACTCGCTCTCATCTGCAGTTTCATTTGCATTTGGGAAACCTGCCCAGTCATACCTATCTGTGCCCAGGGGAAACGGCTGCGTGCTTTGATCACAGAGAGGACTACCTTGCTACCAACTACTTCACTTATCCTTTTCTCATCCTTGCCTTGCTTCTCCACTTCTCTGACTCAGTTATTCTCTGACTTCATCTGCTTTCATAACCTCCCGTGCTCTCTCCCTTACTCTCGCCTCTTAAATCCTCCCAGTAGTATTAAATTTGTGTTTATCCCTCCAGCCTTCCTCCCCCAAGTCTCCGGGTCCCAGAGGAAACATCCAAAGCACAGAGCCCCAGGTAGGGAGCCCTAGGCTGGGCTCGTAGCTGCCGTGGGAGCCCTCACAGGGATTTGCGAGCTCTAGAGACCCCGTAGTAGCTGCACAAGGTCTCGTGTTGCACCAGAGAGAGATGAAGAAGGGGAGCGGGCAGAAATAGAGCGCTGGAAGAGAAAAAAACAAGGGAATAAGTGGTTTTCTTGTGCACATTTAGGATCATGAACATTTTGTTGTAAAATCTGCTGGAATAGAAATGCAAAGGCCCTCGGCGTGTACGCCTTAAACCCTTCCTACATATGAACCCCTGCCTCCCATTTGTCTGACAGAGAGGGAACAATCAGTCGCAGTTGTTTTCAGAGGCCTTCTGCTTTGTGCGGGGATAAGATGATGTCCCATGCTAAGAACAAAGCCGGATAATTGACCCCCTTCAGCGGCGCTAGCGCGGCTCACGCTGCCCGTCGGACGCAGGCGGCTTCCTGTGCACACACGGCGTATGTGTGCACATGAACGCACTGACAAGCACAATCACGCTCACACACAGGCATTCAAACAGGCAGAAATGCAAACAAAATGTCTCGCACTCCTCCATGCTCGCTTCACTTTGATTGAACTAAAACAGCGGGTGAGCAAATGTAAGCTATGTGTCATTTCTGCCTCTTTGCCTACATGGTGCGTTTTTCGCTGATCCGCTGAGTGCCTTTCAGTAGCTGAACATATACACCCTGTAATATTTTCTGCTTTGTTATACAGCCTAGGTGTAAACTTTCAGCTGTGATGGACAACTTTACAATAGGCAGGCTTTTTTTTCCTTTCCTCCAGGTGAATAGAGTATTCTCTGCGCTTAATGATAGGCCGCACTTAACTGTGAGAGAACAATAAGAAATATTTAACATGCATGGTTGGAGGCGAAATATACCTTGTTACTCCTAATCTCTTTATCTGTTGTCTCATAAATCTCAATGTTTTCTTTATTCTCTCTCTCTGTAAGTACATAATGAACTGCGAACATCATGCTTGAAAGCTGAAGCTTTTTCCCCTCCAGTCACCATTTGAAGCCTAAACAGAGAGGAAGAAAAAAAAAAAGATACTACCTCCCTGGAATAGTGAGATAAAAAAAAGCTCTTATTTATTAGGTCTATTCAATACAGTGTTCAAATTACTCATGAGAGCTTTCAACCTTTCATCTCACAAATTCAATTGATTTGTTTGGGAGAGAAATAACAAAACAAAAAAGTTTCCAACATGATGTGCTTGAATCTTGCTTATGAAGCAACACTCTCTTACTCTCCCTCCCCATGTGTTTGTGTTTGTGTGTGTGTGTGTGTGTGTCTGACTGTATTATTGAGCTTGTGCTTAGTGTGGGTCAATGACATCAGTCATTCTCAGATGGCCAGAGTAGCAATATACTGCATGCTAATTGTTTGCTGCTTAATATGCTACATCAATCAGGACTAATTATGACATTGTTTCAGCACTCAGCGTTGTTTCAGCAAATGAGAGCGAGTGGGTGAGAGAGAGCGAGAGAGAGAGAGAGAGAGATGGAAAACAAAGACGGAGAGACGCTCCGTGAGCAGAGTGGAACACAAATACAAATGCAAGTGAGGATGTGCAGCGTATTAAAAACAGTGTACTATATGCTCTCTGTGTAGCTGTGGAAGCCTCGGGGGAATTCCTGTGTTATGATCGGTCTACTGTTATTTGAACTGAACTTTCTATTTTAATGTGAATTTGCTTGCCAGCGCGTTCTCTCCAGGATGAAATTGGCATTAAACGCGGCGCTTTCAAGAACGGAGATGATCATCTCCAACTGAGCAGGCGCTTCAATTACATGCAGGCCAACAAAATGCACAGCACAAATATTAAAATGTAGCTCAACAAGCACTTTCTGTGATTTTTCTCCATATATGGCAGATAATTTCGCTGGCTGCCGCATTAATCGCCTTTCATGATTGATTACCTCAGGAATTCCTTTTAATGTGTTCCCATCACACAGTGGAAGAACCTCTTGTTATGCTGAATTATTGTCAGACACTGTGATGTGCCAGGCTATCAAAATATTATTTCTCTGCTTAAAGAAACTTTAAAACGCACTCACGTGCACTCTCTCTCTCTCTTTCTCTCCCTCACACACACACACCTTTAAGAACTTCTTGACTGCAGTGTGTGACCTCCTGGTCGTTGCCAAGTGCCTGGGATGGGGGCCCTCTGGCTTGTGAGGCTTTTTAATGGACTCGTAGACAGTCCATTTCTATTGTGTGAGGGGAACAACCCCGGTGAATGCAGCAAATTAATCACATTTGGACCCGGACAGGCTGCCACTTTTCACTGTGAGCCCCCTTGCTAAGGTGCAACTAGAAGGACCAGAGGGGTCAGACAAGTACAAAATGGAGGGCTGAGGGAAGAACAGGGGGAACCCTTTAGTTAAGCCCCCAGCTGAAAGATGAACAAGGCTGTCATTTTGTATTCTAGCATGGCCTCTTTGGTGCTCCTGCTGGCATTCCTGCTGCATTTGTAGTAGAAGGCCCACGTGTCTTTGTGTGTTTGTGTCGAGTGTGTGTTTCCGTGCACGCCGGCAGAGACGGAGAGCGCTCTAGCTGTTTTGTTGTAGCAAAGGTCAGCTTGTAGTGCCAGCTGGAGAGAGGCCTGCGAGGCCCCCTGGATAGGCAGACTTGGAAAATAAAAGAGGGTGAGAGAATGAATGAAAGATGGGGGAGGTAATGGAGGAAATGATGCAGAGGCAGGTAGCTTACAAGACAGATTTACTGTCTGATCCTGTAATGTTTATTGCGTCATAACGCATAAAGAAGCAGCTGATGCTTTCTGAAAAGAAAGTTAGTTTGCTTCACATTGAATGAGGGTATCGTGGGAAGGAGGAGGAGATGGAGGGCGGAGAGTTTAAATGGGCAAGGGGAGGTGGAAGCATGGAGGAGAGTAGAAAATGAGAGGAACCCCTTGGCTCGCCGTGGCCCCTGTTCAGTATGCATCCCCACTGTTGGGATGATAGTGGGGGCAGAAGAAGGCCATTGTTCCTCTTGGATCTTCCCCTCCATTGAAAAGAGAGATGGATGGAAGAGAGGAAGAGAAGAAGGCGAGAGACAGAATGAGGGTTAGGGCGCGGGGCTGACCCGTGACCCACCCCGACCCGCAGACACCCGCCACAACCGGGGCTTTTGTGCGAGGATCGAGCTCTCCGCGACCTCCTCCATGTAAAATCGAAACCCCTAGAATCCCTCCCTTCCCCCTCGGACCCACTCGAATGTGACAAGGTCAGGGTTCAAACACTGTCAGGGGCCCGGGGCAGTCAGATAGAACTGGGAAGCGGCATAGTGCATATGTTTTTTGCGTGTGAACTTGTGTGGATATGTGTTTATATGCTTGTGTGTGCAGTTGTTAAAAATCTGTGGTCATGTAATGCAGTGAGGGGAGCTCTCCCAGGGCTTTAGAGTGGTTAAAGTAATGCTGGCTTTATGTTCATTTCAACACCCTTTCAGTCCTTTTCTACCTGTGTGTGTGTGTGTGTGTGTGTGGTTACTTGGGTTCCAGATTGCTGCGGGGACTCATTATCATTTGTCCTTTGGTTTCAGCGTATGGAAACAGCCAAACCAACTTAAATGTGTTTACCATTCACGAGGAAGGACATTTGAATTGGAAAGAGCTTCATTGCTTTCGTGACCCCGGCGCTTGATATCAACTGTTACCGTATCCAAGATAATCAGACACACACATTCACACAATATTTCTCCTTCTTTATTTCTTTATCCCTCTATACCCCACTTTATTCTCTGTTTAGTCTTTCATCATTGGTATATCATAGTTTATATTCATTGGAGAGCCCATATACTACTGCGAAATCACGGGAGCCTGACTGTTTCCATGTGTTGGGTTTTATTGCCGGTTTCCTGCCTCACTAATGTGGATTTTATCGACTCAGCATGTGGATATTGATGTTTGAGAGAAAAGTAACGTTTCCCCTTTTTGAAACTTTCCAACCAAACCCTCCATGACACAGTCGGTGCTCGAGCTTTAGCATGAGTACGTTCTCGCACATGCATAGACTGTCTAATACAAACGCATAAACATTAGCTCTCTCTCTCTCTCTCCCTTGCTTTTTCAGACACACACACGTTCACACTTCAGAATAATATGCTTTTGGGATAACATAAATCACCACAAGATCACACGCACCTGCACTCGTCAACTCCTTGGCACGGCATCCGCCAATATAAATGAATTTCATAGAGCTGGCCACTGACTAGAAAACATATATTAACATTTTCCTCTATATTTCAAGCTTGTCAAATGAAGAGTGGGTAGACGGGATATACAGCTGGTAAAACTTTTTGACTGATGCTTGCTGACTGGAGTGGAGCATTTAAAGCCATGGCAAGTGGGAGGGAGAGCGAGTGAGAGGAGCTAAATGTGGAAAACATGAGGATGCTGGCAGAAAAGCAGGCAGTCGAGCAGTGGGGGATCAACAAAGGAATGGTTTGACATGGCTCTGTCAAACCAGTGTAATTACTAAACACCCCAAATTACATATCCTCATTTAGTTGTACCCTATCATTTACCACTATCCACATAGAGCTCTTTTTACTCCTCCTCTCTGTCCTGCTCACTCCTGCTCCCTTTTTCGTCCCTTTTTTTCTCCCCCTTCTCTGCTTTCTGTCTCATTCCTGCGTCATTTATGTCTCTCCGTCTCTCCACCTGTGGTTCTTCTGAAGCTTTTAGTGTCATGTTGCATCCTCGTAAGGGTCCCCGAGCGTTGTAAAAATCAAATTTCCAAGTAGGCCACATTCTCGTGAAAGGCAACGCATAAAGAAACTTGCATGTGTGTTTATTTTACCGTCACGAACAGATGTACGGCCGTGATTTTTGGCACCAGTGGCAGCGTTTCTGAGGAATTTGGTAAACAACGATCGGGGCGGAGGCCTTGAATAGCAACCGACATCGTTTGTCTGTCCAAGATGCGCTGAGAAGCGATGTTTTCTCCACATGTTAAATGCAAACCCCACTGTGGGTGCGAGGCCTTGTTGTGAGAACATTTATTTACATTAGTCCCCTGACAGTGAGTGAAACATCATTTCCATAAGCTCAGCCTCTCGCATTTCCACTGGCATAATGGAGACAACCATATGTTTAGAAATCAGCAGTGAGACTCGAGGTCAGAGTGCCCACTGTGTACATCTGTGGGCTCCTCTTTGTGTGTACGCCCAAGTGTGCACGCATGCTTGTGTATGTGCATATTTTTAAGTATCTTAATGTGCATATGTGGTGAAGGGTGTATGCTTGTATTAATCCCCCTGTGATTGTCCCGTTCTGATTGCAGCCTTGCTAGTTTGCTTGGATTGGCACCAAAAGTGGCACAGGCAGACACCAGACGAGCAGCAAAGCCCCTGCCACAGACTAAATACCAGGCTAAAATGCCTATATCCAGTGTCCCTCTGTCTCACCCACAACACACTCGCAGGGTTTCCTGTTTGGCTTTCAGTGTGTACCTTTTTGATTGAGTTCAAACCGCTCTCCGTGTTGCCTCGCTATCTGAAGTCTTGTTCTGTTTGGGAAAAGAATGAAGCACTTAAGAACAAGTCGTGTTCCAACGTTTTTGTGGCTGTTTGCACGACTTGAGACCTTGTGGATAGATCAGACCGTCGGGGCTCTCAGTGCCATATCTCTGCTGTGGCAGCACTCTGATGATGTCATAAACCTGCTCCAGCCCCTCTCCATCATGGCTGACATTTTCACGGTTGACGGGACTTCGAATGGGCCGAGCGCCTCACATCAAGGAAGGGATTCCATTACTGCTCTCGTAACTCATAACTCACGCACAGACACACACACTCACACCTACACACACACATTGTCTACCACCTATTCGCGAAAAGGTAGACTTAGCTAGAGGACACCTGCGTATTGGACACCCATTGTGCATGTCTGAGGAGGTGTGTATCGCTCCCAGTGAGGACATTCGGGGTTTTCAGGGTCGAGGAGTGTGTGCTCAGTTGGTCTCTGTGGTGATAATCACAGACGCGGCCTCTGATTTATTGTCCCATCAACGGCCACAGAAACCATCAGCGGAGCGATGCAGATGAGCGGAGAGGTAACGAGATGAAAAACGACAAGAGCAACGGAGAAGTGAAAGAGAAGGGGCTGTGATCAATAGGAGAGAGTGGTGTCCATTTGGGTAATGGACAGAGGATCATAAGTGAACAGGGTCAGAAGCAGTTTCATTATCCACTCCATCCTGATCTCCGTCTTGGGCGCATGCAGGTATATGCATGAGTGCGTGTGCATCTTCGAACCGATCTGCACGCGTGTGTGTGTGGGCCTGATGTGCACACTGGTGTATAGACAGGTTGCGAGTCAGCTCCATTATCTCGCCCATCAGCTCTTTTTTTCTCATGTTAAGTGAATTAGAACCGAAAGAGAAGAGGCCGATTAGACAGGCAGCGTGAGAAGCTGACACAACTTTAAAGAGGGCATTAAGGCGGTGTTTATCAAACGTCCGCAAAATAATAACAGCAACACTCTTGATCCGTGTGTCCGATTCGATTACCCGGCTCGAACCCTCACAACTTCATCATACGCGCTCTTTCTCCTAGAATTCACTTCCTTTTCTCTCCTTTTGCTCTCCGTGTGCTCGTGGCTTGTTCAGGTGCACGGGAGCATTTGCATGTGTTTTGAAGACGGCGGGTTAAGTTTCCGAGTCGCCCCCCCTAGAAAGCCGTCTCTGTGCAACGCTCACTAACTGATCCCACCTTTCGCAGCAATGCTTTGAAGTGTTATTTGCATTGTGACTGGCTGCCAGGTGCTCTCTTCTCCTTCTCTCTGTCTCTCTTTGTTCACGTCTGCATTTTTTCACAATCTTTCTCCTCGTGTCTCTCTGACTTTCTTACCTTTTCTCTCTCTCCCTATTTGTCTTCCTGCCCTTTTCTTCATTTTTTCACTTCCTTTATTCACTCCCGTCTTTCTTTCTTTCTTTTTTTTTTTTTGCCTCTGAGCCGAAAATTGACCTAAATGGATGAGGTCATGGAAAGCTGTCAACACTGTGATCATATGGCTGCTACCGGCTCTGCTAACAGCTGAGGATGCGCTTTCAATGGCAACTCTGTGTTTTGTAATCTCAGGAGAAAATTGAGAGATTAATTTGCTTGAAATAAGGACAGGCTGATATGCAGGCACAGGAAAGGACGGGAGGTGAGACAAACTGATATTAGCTGTTTGATATCAGAACTATGAATATTAGAAAATAAGCAAACAAAACATTTGAGGTCTTAAGCAAATAAACTCTGAGCTGATCTCGGGTTAAAGCTTCCTTTATCCTGCTCTCGGATAACTGGTGTGTCTGGTTGTGTGTGTGGTCACAGTTTGTGTGACTGGGGTGGCGTACCTTTTCAACACATGCCGAGACATCAGAGACATCAGCCTGGAAGGTGTTGATTTGATCCCACACCCCAGCCCCAATGCACACACAGACACACACACACACTCTTTATCTGCTGGGGGATTTCCCTCTCAGCCCAGGAGGAATGTAGTTAATGATTTTCAGACACAGATAGGATCTCGCTTGTCTCACATACAGCATGCAGGTAAGATGTTGATATAGTTTGCATTCGTGTGCATGCCTGCTTCTTAGATTACGGTTATATTTGCACTTTTCAACTTTTTATTTTGAACTTGGCGACATGTTCAACAGGTGCACATTTTTAGTTGTGAAACAAGATGCAAACAAAAGTGTACAACCCACATCCAAGACTTATTCAGCCAGATCAATGCATATTGAGCCCCAATGGTGTTTCTTCCACAAACATCTTTTATTGAAATTAACCTCGACAGCAAGTTCATGGCTGCCTTCAAACATTGAATAAACTTACACTCACACACTCGTCAGCTGATCTCGAGGAGCTGATGTCAAAAAAACAAATTGTGCTTGGCACTTAAAATCAGGTGGTCCGTCGAACCTCTCAGCTCCTCATTCATCCCTGTGGTTCTTACTTGACATACGCCGCCATTGTTGCTGATATGCCAACAACTGCCTTCACTTCCTGAGCTTCCTCGAGTCCATTTCCGAATGAAACACTATACTTAACGTGGCCTGACTTGTCTCTGGAAGTTATGTAATCCATATGTCAATAATAAGCGCTTGGTGTGTTGTCTTCTCTTACCCCTGGGCGATGAGTTAAATCGCATGCTGTTGGACTAATGCAGTCACTGCCCCAGACACCGGAGCCTGTATCATCAAATATAACCATATAAACCGTCTTCTCGACTCAACTGTGGATTTGCACAGAGAGCAAAAGTGGGAGCTGTTTCACACCTCTTGTTTAATTACATCGGTCAACATTTATTTTAACAACCAGTGGTGAAAAATCTGACAGTCCGGTGCTGAAGTTGTTGGTTTGTTTGCACCTCTGTGTGAGTTGTCTGTGGCGAAAGAAGGCGAGATGGAGCCGGACTGTGAAAGGAAAGATAGCCTGCAGGTATTAAGACAAACTAGCCTGTGCTAATGGTGGTTTTCACACAACATGTGGCGACGCTGAAAGTAAGACGGCGAAACTCTTTATGTCACCTCCAGGTTCATGTAGAGCCGCCTCAGGCTACTGTTGTTTAAACAGCCTGATGGCTAACAGCATGTGTGTGTTGCAGATGAGGTGCATCTGCTTTTTAATGTCCCCCCCGTCTTCTAAACACTCCACGCACACACCCAGTCTCTCTGTCTAGATGGTTATAAATGGCTGGGTGTGTGGTGCCTGCAAGCTGTCATTAGGAAGCCATTAGGAGCATGCAGGGGAAGGACAAAACGAGACCGAACAGAACAGAGGAGGAAACATGCAACTGAGATCATCTCGGATCAGCCGCGCTACATCCTCCTCCTCTTCCTCTTTTCCTTCTTCCTCCTCTCGCCCTGTAGCAAACCAGGGGTGCTTGGCTAATGGCTGCCACACCTCCTTTCTGCCGTCCCGGGCCCCCGGCGCTGCTGTCAGACAGAAAAATATACAGGGAGGAGGGGCCGTGGGTGACTGGAGGGGAGGGGAGTGGAGATGGATGAGGATAGAAATCTGGCAGAGCAAAGGGATACTGGTACTGGGAAGTGGAGAGAGAGAGGAAAAAACACAAGAAGGACAAGAGAGTTTGGGGGAAAGAAGAGCGGAAAATAAAGAAAAAGAGAAATTGTTTGGGGTCTTTTGATTTCACAACTGCCCCCTTGTGTGACAAAAAGCAGGAGACGGGAAGAGGAGAGAGCGAAAAATCAATAGTCTGACTTTCTTTTCCTCCTCCTCAAGTTTCTCTTCATCTTCCTGCAACATACAAGGAGCAGCCTTTTTACTGGCTCTCGACGCGAGTTCATCTCTCTTCTCTTCGGCCCTCTGCTTGCCAGATAGTGGGAGATTAAGTCAAAGGACAATAAACAGGTACAGTGAATCAGAGTAGAAGAGAAAGAGGAAGAAAAGAGGGAGAGAGAGAGAGAGAGGAGTAAATAAAAGGTTGTGAATAGCTGCTTGAAGCGTGGACACGGGGTCTCCTAGCAACTAGGACCAGCTATGCATTTCTTCTCTCTTTGTTTGATTTCCTTTAAAAGACTGAAAGGAGAAAATACACTTTGATTAGGAGAAAGGTACTGTGGTTTCGTTCTCTATGGACCAGCAAAGGGACAACGGGGATGTAGTACTTCTTAAAGGCCTGGGCTATAGGTGGAAATGGGATGAGGGGAAGAGAGTGGAGAGTATACAGAAAAGGGAGTAATAGGGGAAAAAAAATGTAGGAAAGTGATGACAAAGGTTGGCCCGAAACCAGGACATGAAGACACACCCTGTTGTGAGAGAGGCGTTGGACCTGTCTTGGGATGATGTGAGAGCTGAGGCAGAGCGCAGGAATGTAGGCCAGACAGTAAACCAGAACAGACGTTTTGGAGCGAAGGGGGTGATGAGAAAAAGGTTGGAGGTGGAAGGAGAGCGAGAAATGTCAGCTGATGCCACTGGTAGCTGATAACACAGGAAACAAGGAAAGCAGTGGAGGGGTCAGACTGGAAGGAAGTTGGAAAGAGGTGGATTGGGTGAAAGGTGAAAAGGGAGGTTGGAAGTGAAAGTGGGTGAGGGATGAGATGAACAGGTCAAGAAGAAGGAAGAAGAATCAAATCAAAATGGATGCCAATGCAAAGGCTGTTTTCACTATCTCCTGAACTTGCACCAGTTTCCTCTATATGTTCTTTTTCCATTATGCACCACACACATGTTGCACCCACATGTAGGCGGCGACAGTAAAAACCAGCCGTTGCGCCTCTGTGGCATCACTCCAAAACAACCATGATCTAAGACAAACAAAGTTTCGTTTGTCTTCCTATCGATTTGCCGTGTTGACAAAACCGCGGCGTGTCCAAGAAGGGAAATGAGGATAAATGGCTGTGCGTGCATGTGCATGTGTCCGCATTTTTGTTTCAGCTGCATGACTTTGTATTTTATATGTGTACATGCAGACGTGCAAGTGTTGTTTTTTGTTATAGTCGCAGTTTCTGTAATACAAACTGTGAGTGAGGGAACTCATCTGGGACACCATGAACTCCGAGATCAGAGGAAAACCATCTGTATATATGAGTAAGCTTATGTGTAATCACTCTGTGTGTTTAAGTATTCACCCCATCTAGCATGAGGGAATAGCGTAGATAAGTGGAACACTGTTTCCTGGAAGAACAATAGATAATAGGATCAGAAATATACAGTAAACAGCAGTTAATAAACACAGACACACGGTTTTTTGGAAGCATTACAGAGAATCAAAAATTACATGGCAAATCCAGCTCACTATAAATAACACTTTATATCAACGACGCCTCAAGTTATTGTTTAAAAACAGTATGTCATGTGTTGATGAAGATGGTGAGTTGCAGTTGGCGTGGAGCAGAAGTAGACAGGAAGAGAAGGAAGGAGATCAAAGAGGGAGAGATTAGATCATATCTCAAAATTGACTTGGTGGTGCCACCCTTGACTTAAGATAATTAACATCCCTACCTGCAGACAGATGGAGAGAAAAAAGTGACTGTGCAGATGGATTTGAGGAAGCCAAGTCAAAGGCAGTCGGCGGGTGCGCGTCAACGTACAGCTATACATAAAATGTGTTTGTGCATTTGTTTGATTGAGAGCCGCTTGTCAAGGAAGAGGAGATACTGGTTACAAATGACAGCGGTACAACCTGTTTGTCACTTGTAGAAAAAGACAAGACGTATCAGTAGGATATTTATTAGTAACAGTCAAGCATAGTGCGTCTTGCATACTTTATGTTTTATATGTAGATGCCTTGCTGAAACTCATGCAGAGAAATTCTCAGTGTTACAACCCTGATTCCAAAAAAGCTGGGACGCATAAATAAAACAGTGTCATAATTTGCTTGTCATTTTTGACATGTACTCAACTGAAAACAGCACAACGACAATATATTTAATGTTTGACCTCAGTAACTTACTTCTGAATTTGATGCCAAGTTTCAAACAAGTTGGGACAGGAGCAACAAAAGACTGTGAAAGTTGTGAACTGATCCAAAAACACCTGTTTGGATCATTCCACAGGTAAACAGGTTCATTGGTAACAGGTGATAGTATCATGATTGGGTATGAAAGGTTCATCCTGGAAAGGCTCAGTCAGTCATAAGCAAGGATGGAGAGAGGTTCAACACTTTGTCAAACACATGATTGTATAAAGGAGATTACTACATGGGCACATAAAACAGTTCATTTGCGAATGTCTGAATTCTGTTTTTATTTATGTCTTACATGGCGTCCCAACTATCTTAGAATCAGGGTCGTACTGTACCTTCTCAAAATTTTTGTTTCCAAATCAGAGCTGCTTTCAGATCAGTGCATTCAAATATGCTTTTGCTGTAGACGGACAAAGATATATAACTTGGCTCCTCTCCTCTCCTAATTAAACACATGCTGTATATTCAACATACCGCCACACACACTGTTGTGGTCACCCTTGTCATGTGTAGGCACAGAGGAGATAATTCACACACACGTCAGAGCTGCTGTTGTGTTGGTGTTTGGAAGGGTGGATCGCCAAAAGACAGACACACACAAAAAAAAGAATGAAGATGAGAGCAGGGTGCATTCCTGTGTAATAGGCAGCCAGCCTGCCAGCCCTTGTTTACCGTAAACACCCTCATGCCACTCACTCTATCTCTCTTTCCCTCTCAGTGCTGTGACTCCGAGCCAGCATGTTGCCCTGGGCTAGTTTCAGACTTTGCGTTGAAGCTTGCACTCACATGCAGAAAGATTTGTTGATGCACGCAGGCAGGTCTCACTCGTGTACACTTACACACACACATGCACACACCCACACACCCACCCACGTAGACAATTTTCATTTTAGTCCCACGCAAATTTTGTCCTATTTCTTGTACTTGTGTCATGATGAGATGTTTTTGACTCCCTGTGCAGGAACAAGGAAGATAGATGATCTGATTCACACATGTCGCAATCCTTGCCAGCTGTGTGTCACCTAATCAGTGGCCCTGAGGACATAACCGTCTACCTACCTGTCCTGCCATGTACCAAAGTATCAACCTGTCTTCCAGCTGGCCTACCAGTTTGCAGTGTGTGTATCTGTATTTTCAAGGTGTTAGTGTGCTGTCTTGGAAGTGTGAGATGGTCTCCTGACAGGCAGACCAAGCATGCTGGAGGGCATGGCAAAGTAGGGATGCATTGTTTGACCAGGTGTGTATAGAGGTGTCTGTGTGTGTGTGAGGGAAGAAAAAGAAGGAACGAGACAGGAAGCGAGAGAGAAGAAGACAGTTAGAGCCAGACAGGAGTAGAAAGACGAGTGTGACAGATATCTCTGTGAGGCACGCAGCTCTTCAGGCATCAGGATGGTGGTTGATCCAGCATGATGATGAACCATGATGGATCAACACAGGGCCCAGTAGCCGCTCGGGGCTGCTCTCGCTAGAGCTGAGCGAAGGGAGGGGAAACAGCCCCCGGCTGCGAGTCGACACAGAGCCAAGATGGAGAGAGGACACTTGGGGCATTTGTTTATTTATTTCCTCCCATATGCCGTATCCTCTGCAATGCTACAGTGAGTCAGCTCAATGAGGCATAAGGTGAATGCTCCATCAACTCTCTGAGGATGGGCGGGCATTTCTGCCTCAAGAGCAGCTTACTCAAACTTCCAGCATAGAAAGTGGCCCTTTGGAAGGTTTTGGATGGGAACAAAGCTTTTTTGGCATTTGACTTCAGGCCAGTGGACTTTGCGTTGCTCTTTTTTACCTCGCTGTCCAGTCCAGCTTTCTCCACAATGCAGGGATTAAATAAACAAGGAAAAAAAAAAAGGAGCCACAATGTGCCACAGTGATTGCATTTGACACAATTTCAACATAGCAGGTAATTCATCAGGCAGCAGACACGAACCGGCTTGTGAAACAAAGCCACATTGTGGTGAACAGTACAGTAAACTCCTGTGTTTCTGTGCGACAGTTTGTTTCGCATCCCCACACATTCGCACTTTAGTTATAATCACTTATGTTAGGCTGTGTGAAAGAGTCCTCTGATGCCCACAACTTGAGAAACTGTAACAATGCCGTCTCATTAACAAACACCCTTCTTCGTGTTTGTTTACACCATATGGAGAGTTTGGAGCCAGAAGGGTAAAAGAAGGTTTTGACTCATTTTACATCCCAAATAGTTTTGACCTTCTCATTGAAATTTAATTGTAAATCTTCCCTCTTATTCGTGCTAGTAGGTTTACTGGTTCGCATTAGTATGTACAGCAAAGGCCAGGGGGAGGGTTGCAAAGGGAGAAAGGATTAACGCATACATACTCTATACTCGCACCTGGAAGCTGCCCATGATGACTATTTACCTAAGCATCGTGCCCAAGGACAAGGAACAGGCGCCTCTCAGTCCATCTGTGTGCAGATTCCTGTAGTTAAATATTTTGCATCCATTTGTTTATCTACACAAATGTCATAAATTGCCCCTGGCTTTTATCACTTTAAAGGGTTGTACCAGTTATTTTGCATGTTTTAGACAATTATACAAATCGTGCATAGTTCAAGTCACTGCCAGAGATTTGCCAATGCACACAATAAGGCATTAGAAAGATTCTTTTACTTATAAGCTGCACAATATCTGGGTGGTATAGTTGTAAGTCGGGTCTGTTTTTAAAACTTCCCCATGTAGATTTGTGCATCCAAGACTTCTTTACAGCTAAACAGCCGTCCTTCCTCTGCAAGAAACGACCACATTCTCATTACGTTTTTCACATCATGTATGTTTTTCTCCAGAATTGATTTTCTGACAGCATCGCTCGCGCATGTAATGCTTTTTGGCACCGACTCTCGAATCTTGGATGTTGAAGTTTGCTTCAAGCAAGGGAACGCACCCAATCCATCCAATAACCAACGTGCTTGGGTTATTGTGTGACTCTCATGAGCCGTAATTTGGTAATGAAAAAAAAAATCTTGGATGCTTCTTGAAGATTTTTTTAATTTCATCCTCCCCTCTAAAGGTTCTGACTATCATTGTCACTGCTTTAAACACAAGCCTAGAGTTTAGTATAATCCCTTAAGACTACACACATCATTTTAAATCCAGTCAGGATTAACAATTTAACTATCAAGTGTGACAGTTATGTCTCATATGTTGCCTCGTGCACTATATTATACACACAGCTTTCATTCCATCCCCCATTCCCCACTGAATTTAAGACGATGAAGCCCATCTTCTATTCCTCAAAAAGATGTGTCATTCCCTTGAGAGATACTCAGTTCTAGCTATGGATTTAGGCAATCCCTGCTCGTAATGACAAAAACCTCACACATACTAGGTACCTCAGAGGCAAGACAAGCCTCAGCTCATGAAGCAGAAAGCTGCAAACGGCAAACAGCCTCTTTAGGAGTTGTGGCAAAACAAAACGAATTCCCAGTGTCTAAATCAAATTAGTCCGTGTCCAATCACAATCTGATATGGAAATACACACCAATTTGAAGAAAAAGCCATATGGAAAAAAAGAAATGGACAATGAAGGAGGACATCTTGTCATTGTTACACAGCAGATTCAGGAGCGTAACCGCTTTGTGATGGGAAACATGTTTAGAGAGTGCTTCTACTTTTATCTGTGCGTACACTGTATGTGTGGGTACACATGTGTGTGTTTGTGTGTGCGCATTTGAGAGGGAGGCAGTGCTTATGAGCGTGAGGGTTTACATATGTGTATCTAATGAACAGTAATTTCATTTAGAAAGCAGTTAGATGGGCGGCGCAATCAGGCATCCCATTTCAAAACTCTATCCCCCCAGGTCCCCCACACACACACACACACACACACACACATGTACACACAGTGACTCCGTGACTCTAAACGCATGCAGAATAATGTCTCCTGGCTGCTATCTAGCTATCTAATTATTCCTTTTTTCATTAAATGGGTAAATCAGATTCTAATTAGCTACGCTGTCATTCAGTGGCCGGGGAGCTGGAGATGGTGAACACGTATTGGACAGTCAGGGTGTGTGTGTGTGTAGGGATGTGTGCGTCTGTGTGTCTGTGTGTGTGATAGCATATGCTCTCCTCTCTGTCCCTAGGGCGAGGTAGAGGTCTCTGGTAATTACTTTTGTTGCACCAGGAAAGAATGTCGGTAGAGAGCAGGAAGGAAGCCAGCAAGAACCAGTCAGGTGTTAGACCCCTGATTAAAGCTTCTCCAGATGTATCAATATGCACAGTTTGGATGGTCGACGTAAAAATACTTTGAATCCATGTTGAGTAACTTAAGCACAATTACAATTAATCAGAAAAATAATGCACTTTTGCACAGCAACCGCGAAACAATATCCGACCCCAGATCAGGTTTGAAGAATTTGCTGCACGTTTCATCGTGTGTGAAATTTCTGAATGACTGTCTTCCCCAATTTGCTCCTCTTTGTTGTACATGTTTTAGTAGTGGGTAAAGGAGCCATCAAAGGAAATAAAGCAGAGAAGAGGGTTGTGTAACATTAACCATGGCTCCTCTGACTAATTGGCCCTCAAGAGACTCACAAGGAGGACACTTTCCTCTCATTCCTGTCCTGACCACCACTCTCTCTCTCTCTCTCTCTCTCTCTCTCTCTCTCTCTCTCTGCCTCTGCGGCTCGCTCGGAGCGAGAGCACAGTTCGCGAGGCTTTGGCCATTAAGGGCATGTGTTTTGCGTGAGAGCGCTCGCGAGGCAGCTTTGGGGGGGATATATGTGTGACAGCATTTCCCTGTCTGATTGGATGCGGCACCGCTGTTTGTCCAAACCACATTTGAATTAGCTGAATTGATGTAAAACACTTCAGAAATTACTATCTCTCCTAGATAAGATAAACATCAACTCATCAGGAATTCCAGCCCGGCACGACCGAACGAGCCTGCCAAAGTTTCCCATCACCATACCTCGCACAGAATGTCAATGTCCCTTACTACTGATTCTGATTCTAATCCTAACCCAGGCCCCTTCGCTCCGGGGACCTACTAAAGATTTGTTTGGGAGGCTTTTGAGATTTGCAGGACCTTTGCATTTGCCTCCTTGTTTTGTGCCTGCCTGGTGTTCTAAGTTTTAATTGCGATGAGGGAAAGAAAGAGAGCAGACCTGTGCTGTTTCAATGTGTGTGTGTGTATATACGTGTGTCCCGTGTCTTCAAACGGGTGTGTGACAGTGTTTGTAAGTACTGGTGGGAATTTGGATTTGGTCTGATTGAGAACAAAAACATTCCTGCATAATGTTCAGTTCTGAGCATCACCACTCAACGCTCTCTCTCTCTCTCTCTCTCACACACACACACACACACTTCAGGCAACAAATGGGCTAGGAGGTGGGAGAAAGTTTGCATGGCTTGTCCTCAGTAGTTTGTTTCTGAGTTTACCCATTTCTGATGCAAAATCAAGTTGCACCTTAGCTGGTCAGTCACAGTTAAAATAAGGTTTCTGCAAGCAACCTCTTGTGGTTGTATGATCAGGTTGTAGAGATGAGGGTGAAGTAAATGGAGTGCATTTATATTGTGCTTTTCTACCTTGACAATGCACTTGCAATTTTGCCTCTCATTCACACGCCAACGGTGACAGAGCTGCCATGCAAAGTGCTGGCCAGCCTATCAGGAGCAACTGGGGGTTCAATGTCTTGCCCATCGACAGGACGAGCGGGGTACCGAACCGACAAGCGCGCTCGAGCCGGCCATAAGGCCCCTAATGGTTGGGTGCACCTACTTTCTCTCAACAGTTAGCGTTGGTTTCTTTAAATCATGACTGTAATCGTTAACTCATCTTAACCTCAACTAAGTAGTTTTGGTTGCCTTCGTCGCCTTTTTTCCAAGGAGGTGGAAGATCAGATGAATCATTTTTATAGTAGTCATATAGGTCTTTTGAGAAGGTAAAGACAAATCAATATTTTGTCAATAATGTATGAGGACTTGTTGGTTTTTCAACAACTTCAGTGTTGATGCTCTAAGGTTTGGTCTTCTCATAGAGGGATGCTCATAATTTTCATTTTCATTTCACACCTTAAGAAATGACCACTTGCACGGCCTCACGGACCTGCTTCAGTCACACTTTGACACTTTGTGTGCGTGTATTTGTACTGTACCGAACACAGAATCCTCCTGTGATCCAGACAGATTGTGTTCAGATAGCAACACCTACACCCTGCACACCACTGTATATATACTGTGGCTGTGTGTGTTTGAACAGAGGAGTCTGTATCTGTGCAGTACAGCGGTTGACCACAGTCCAGCACAAAGTCTGAGAGTGTTGCAGAAGAACTGCAATGGTGGAATGAGTCATTATGTAAATAGTTACATTTAAAGATATTTGTTCACTTGTTCAAACGGCTTTTTTTTTTGCTTCAAAGCAGGAGCCTTTAGCATATTCAGTGATGATCTTTTCCCTTTCTAAACACTGATTGAGAGCTACCCAGAGGAATCACTGCAAAACAAAGAAAAAAGAAACTTCTGTCCACAGTCCTCGTTGCTCACTTCTCACACAGATGACATCACCGCTTAAGGGTCCTATTTTATGCATCTGAAGGTTGTGTGTGTGTGTGTGTGTGTGGTATGCGTGAAATTGTATCTCATGAGTCATTTTATGGAGGATGAGATTTTGAGGATATGACAAAAGAGGGAAGAGATGAGGTAGACGTAGCTGCATCTTTTGTTTTCCGTCTCTCTTTATTCACTTTCGGCGATTATTCTCTGAAAACTATCTCCTGACAGAAAAGAAGAAAATTCCCTTTCTCTCCTTCCTCCCTTGTTTATTTCTCTCTCTCTCTCCACTCCTCTCCCTCAGTTCTGTGTGGGTGTTCTGATAGTCAGGCCAGCTCACCACATCTGGGTGCTGTTTGAAAGTACACTGTTATTTCGGCAATTAGGCTTAAAAACAAAGAGAATACCTTGGTTTGCGCTTACCAGTCTCCGTATATAAATGCCAATGCACACACGCACAAACCCTCCGTCTCGTCACGCAGGTCACACACACACACATGCACATAATGACAGTCGCTGTTTATGTTTGTCATCCATTTTTCATGGGCAATTAGGTGAAATGGAGAGCTGAAGCCTCGGCTGTGGCAGGAAATCTTCGGCTTCAGAGGATGAAGAGAGAGGCTTCGGGAGAGTAGTGGAACAGCGTGCACGTGCGATTATCATGTATGCATGAGTTTGTGCATCCTTCAGGAACAGTCATTCACGCTTGGCGCCGTGGATATGTGCATGCGTGTGTGTATGTGTGCGATGGCACACGGACCTTTGCAGTGTACAGTAAAGTTTCATCAGTTTTGGACTCACACATCAATCACAGCAGATTAGCTGACACCTCTCCTACCCACACTGCTCTGCTCCCTGCCTGCAGGCCCTGACTGATAGGTGGGTGCTAGAAAAACAACACACACTCGCCCGATAGCAAACTGAAATACAAGGTCTCTCTCTTGCACACACACACGCAAACATTCAGACACACATATTCATCCTCCTCCCTTGCTTATTTTCTCTTTCTCTGTCTTTGTTTGTCTCTCGCTAACTCAATATTTTTTCTGCCCACTCACTGGATCAGTCTATTTTCATGTATACCATTTCTCGCATGTGTGTATGTGTGTAAAATTTCCCTGATTGTCGCGTCTCTCCGTGGTGGCTCGTCGCCCATTGGGCTCAGTATCAGGCTGATCAAATGCTCAGCACTCTGCCTGATCACACAGGCAGACGAGCGGATCCCCGATGATAGGAGCTCCAGATTACAGTCTGCTCTGGACCACCGCCCAATTCAGCCCCGAGGCTTTGCCCAGCTGGGACCCATGGATAGATGGACAGGTAGTAGACAGTTAAGAATGTGGGCGGCATCATTGGCTTGAAAAATAGTCCAATATAAATTTGCACCATGATAGGGTTGTTTAGCCTGAGCGTTTTACTTGACCTGCTGAAGAGATGTTGTCCCAGTAGACATTTGTAAAGCATTAGTCATCGTTGGCCTGCGCTACATAATCATGCCACACTGGTTTTGTTGTTTTTATTAGACATGCAAGAGGAGGAATGGAAAACGGAAAATGCTGCAAATGAAGAAGGAGAATCAGTGATCATAACAAATAATCCTGCGACTTCTCTCTCCAAAACCACAGTGTTGTGGCGATTCATTGAACATTCCTACTTGTGTTCACATTGAATGCAAAGCCAACATTATAACTTGCTTTTTTGTGTGAATTTTGACCGCCATGGATAACTAACATCGTATGTGCGGACCATGCATGTGTTAGTGATCTTAAACTTACCCCAAACTCCACTTCTTGCTGTTGTTTTCCACCAGATTCCTCTCTTTTGTCCTCCCTGTAAGAGGTGTCATAAAGCCTTGGCACAAGTCTTCACCTCATTTACACCACCAAGAGTGATTTTTATGTCTGATTGTTTCCACACAATGTGCCTTTGCTTTGACTTTGCACCTACTTAAGTACATCTTAAGGATGTCTTAATGAAAGTCTTCAATCCCAGCATTATCACAAAGTTAAAATCATGATTCCTTTTTTGTTGTTGCGGGGAAAGTTTTTCAGATACATGGTTTTCTCCGGACGGCAGCTGGCGCACGTACATGCTTGAGCAATTGCGACATTTAAGCTGCTGCACAGTGAGGAGTGATACAGATGACAGGGACTATGAGGGAACTGTCACTGTGAACATGACTGGTCTTCCCCGCAGCGATCCTATGGACACGAGCGCCAGCGCTTACGTTTATCGGATGTTTATAGCACATGATCAAAAGTCAAATTTCCTCATTAAAGGCTGAAGTGCGAGCTGACTAATCATCTCCGCAGGAAACTAGATGAAAAGAGAATTGCGGAGAAATGCTGAGAGATATCGAATATTACAATAATGAGAACCACCTGCTAAGCTCTGCAAGGCCCTGTGGTGGAAACAAGGCCAATCATATTCTAATATCCCCGCACGGTATGTTGTCTTCAAGAGCTTGAATCATGTTCGTTTGAAAAAAAAAAAAAAAGTAGGCTCACACACACCTGTAGACTGTGCATGCTATTGTGTCTGACGTGGTTCAGCAGACCAGTAATATCAGCCCATGGGACCAGCCAGAATTGGCAGACCACACAGGGTGAGGATATGTGTCAGCACTGTATTTCTGTGTGTGTGTGTGTGTGTTTTGTGCATTTTTGTGAGACTACACCCTGCCTTTTCTTGATTAATGGAGTGTGAAGGGATTATGCTGATTCAGTTCATAACTGGGGCACAGTGACACAGTCATTACACAGGTGAGTGTGTGTTCTCCTGTGTGTGTGTATAGGTGTGTGTGTGTGTCCTTGCATGGCTGTTTTCCACACACACACACACACACACACAGGCAAGTGAATGGAGATGGCGGAGCAGTGAAAACGTCCCAGTCCTTTTGTCCTCTGTGCCAAAGGCAAACATGGCAGAGAGCTCTCACTAATCCCCTCCTCTAGCCTTATCTAAACTACACCTGAGAGCAAAGGAGAGGGGAGAAGAAAGGGAGGTGAGGAGAGGGGAGAAAGAGGTGTGAACAGAGAGAGAAAGAGAAGAGCGGAAAAGCAAAATTGGATAGATGGAGAATGAGGAGAGAATAGATGGAAGGACGAGTGGAATGACATGTTGATAGGAGGATAGGAGACACAGTATAAGAGGTGTGAAGATGAGTATGAGACAAAAAAGAGAGAGAAAGAAACAGGGACTGAAATAACAGAATGATACGTGGTGTAGGGAGAATAATTGAAAGCTCAGTAATAGTTATACTGGATGTTATCAGGTGTCAGAGTCTGTGAGTAATGTAATTCCTACCCAGATGTATTCTGACTGTCCCGACACGTTTCAAGGGGGACTATATTACACATCATCTTCGTATTCATGCAAATTAACCCGACTAAACAAGCTGTGACGAGTGTCTTTGTCCGGACATCAAAAAGACCATGTAATTTCCATTTACTCTTCCAAACAGGTGTTTTTGGATCAGTCCACAACTTTCTCAGTCTTTTGTTGCTCCTGTCCCAACTTGTTTGAAACGTGGCATCAAATGCAGAGTGAGCATATATTTACAAAAAACAATGAAGCTGATGAGGTCAGACATTGAATATATTGTCTCTGTACTGTTTTCAGTTGAATATACACATTCTGTTTTATCTATGTTTTACATATTTTACAACTTTTTTGGAATCATTGCATTGTATATACAATGGCTACCAATGGGAACTCAGTGTCTAAAACTAACCATTATTGTCTGCAGGAAAGCCAATGCAGAATCTCACTGATTAGTATATCATTCAAGTAGTCAGTCAAATGATGTGGCATGGCAGATGCCTTTTCCAATCATAAGTTCAAATGAGCATGTGTTGATATGAAAAGTCCAACTGAATGCAAACAGCCCAGCTACTGATCAGATAGTGATTAGTTTTTACATGGAGGCATTTTAAAAAAAATTTGTGTCCTAAGGTAGGACGCCCCGGCTCCCAGGAAGAAGCCGAATGAGAAAAGAGAATCCTTCGAGCATTAAAGTGCTATGATAAACCGCTGAGATAAATTATCATATTAATTACTGTCCTGCGCCACCATGTTTACCAGCTCTGCTGCCAAGCGTAAGAATGGTAACACAGAACAGAACAGGTTTTATTCTTGTGAATCAACAGAGTACAAAAATGTGAGTCAGTATTTAGAAGGAGATGAGCAAAGCAGGCTGGGTAAGCATCGCGCCATTTCTTGCCAATTTCTTGAACCAGTTAAGTGTAACATCTCCTTTTGTTTGAGAGATGCTATGATGTGGGATTTTCTCAGCTGCTGTGATAAGGCTTCAGTCAAACGCTACAGCCGTCATGTTGGCTTGAACAGAGGGTACAGCGTGGAAATCTCTGACAACATTATTGATGTTTCCAGCCTGATCTAAATGAGTATGTAGGGCTTTGGTGGAGTTTCGTCTTGTATTGTTTCTTCCATTCGACGTGCTAACCTGCTCCCTCCTGTCACAGACACAACAAGCTAATAGATTATAACATTGTGTCGCTGGAGGCTGCTGAAAAGCTAAAGAGGAGCGGAGGATGGAGAGAGCGGCAGGGAAAAAGGCAAAAGATTAGATGGATGATGCAGTTGCTTGTGTTGGGAGAACACAAAGAATCTGTCTCCCTCCCTCTTCCTTCCTCGCTTCTGTCGCTCTCATGTTCTTCCTCTCATCCCTCTGTGTGTGTGTGTGAGTGTGTGTTTTCACTCACCGAGAGCTGAATGCCAGTTACAAGTGTGGAGAACAGGAGCTGCGTCATGGGCATTTTACACAGATCAACACCTGCACACACCCCACAAACCAGGCATGTGGAAGACAGACAGACAACCGCTCTCACAAACACTCCGAGTGTTTATGTGGAATCCAATAAAGATAGTCCCAGCTGTCTGTCTGTCCTCTCTCCAAATCCCCACACCAATAATCACACAACTCTCCTCTCTGCTTCCACCGAGTCTTAAATCAACAGTTAAACGCTCCCATGAACGATGTGTGTGTCTCTGTGTTATAATTTTTTTCTCCAGGATATGCTTCTGTTTTTTTTTTTTGGTTTTTTTTTTTTTAATATTCCCATCCCAGCTTCAGCTTGGTGGCAAAATGGGCAAATGCTTGATTTATGTGTTGGTGGTTGTGAGGGAAGAAACTGAGCAAAATCAGGCCTCAACCCCAAAAAAAAAAAAAAAAATGCTTTTTTAACAGGCATGTGAACCACTAACTGCATGTTTCCATGTGCCAGCCTGCGTCTTTAACTCATCTTCTCATGTACCTACTGCTCTGGTGTCAAAGTATGAATTATGTTCAGCAAATGGGACTTGGCTTCAGGAGAAACTTGTCATCGTAGTTCGGCCGAAGGCATATCTTGTCATCTGCGTGTTTATGTGTGTGCAAGTGCTTATATTAAGTGTCTGGGGTTTTTTTGTCTTTTTCCTTGTGTGTGTGTGTGCATGCACGTGGCTGTGTGTGCGCATGATGAAGTGCCAGGCAATGAGTTGATTGGCCATATGTCTGCACAAATGAGCTCTTTATTTAATAAGGCCAGTGAACTAAATTGTCATTACTGTCAACATTTAACTGTGGTCCTCCCTGCCAGATGGTATTTGGTAATATATCACAGCGATGAGCTCTCTCAGATTACTCTTTACTCATTACAAGATGAATCCATCCCAGATTAGAAAACGCTCCACTTTTCACTCATATTATCTTGAAGTACTCTTTAGTTCTCTTTGGTTTACACTTAGTTTTCCCCTTAAATGACTCTCTAATTCCTCAGATATTGTTGTGATTTCGCTGTTTCTCCAACATTACAGTTATTGCTTACAGCTTTATCTTAGATTGTTTGTCATTGAGCATTTTAAACGTCACAGATCTGTGTTAATTATTGCTGGTGTCTGCAGAAGAACTAGCAACTATAATGTTGTACAGCTAGTGTGTCCTTTTGAATAAGTACCAAAGTGTCATAAAATCAAAACGCCTCATGATAATGACACCCAGTGACCTAATGAAATTACCAGCAGTCATTGTTCTTCACAGTATTTGATTAAATGTAATTAGCTTATACTTACAATGTCTTAATCCAGCCATTCACTGCGTTGTAAGGACATCTCACATCACCGCCCGGCATAATTTCCGTCTTGATGTTGGCTGAGCGATAATGCATCTCATTCTACTGCTGAAAATACAAGAGCACAGATGAAAATGTCAGCCATGTTTGTTAATGACTGCAATGTCCCAGATGAGGTCAGGAGCATGGGAAGGTAGTTAAACATGGCTGTATCTGCCCTGTCGCAGTACTGTCTAACAGGCACTTTGACAAGAGGACAGACCTTCATTCCACTAAAATAAACTTTCTCAGTGCTGTTGAGCTAAATGTGCATTTGTACAATTATGTGTCATAATACTAAACATTGTTTTCTCCCATATGGCCCTCTGTCACTTTCTCTTAGAACAGCAAGGAGGACTTCCCACTGTGTGTGCGTGCACGTGGTTCATGCATTGCTCATGTTGTAGGGACATAAATCTGTCACATTGTGCGGACTCCTTATGGAGACAAAACACAAGTCCTCATAATGCAAATCATTAAATTTGCATTATGGGTTTTGCATTAGGGTTAAGGTAAGTCTCAAAGAAATGAATGTAAGTCAGTGTAATGTCCTCTGAAGTGACGGAAACGCGACCGTGCGTGCGCATACTCGTTTGCCTTTGCATTATGAGAATGGTAGGAGGATGGATAAGTGTGATGTAATGACGGGGAGAAAGTGTGACAGAGTGGCTAGGCGTAGCGTGAAGTGGAGACGCACAGTCACACAGACAGTGGGAATAAATGGACAGATATAGAGTGAGTTTCAAGGCCAGAGAGAAAGTCTGTTTGCGAGGAGCAAAGTAGGAAGAGTAGACCGAAGGATGACAAATAATGCGGTGCGCTGGTATATCACAGTGTCTTCCTCTCAGCAGTGGTCCTGGCACTTTTTCTAGGGTGTGTGAATGTGTATGCACACTTGTCATACACACTGCACAAAGACACTACACTGTATTACAGTGTCTGTCTTTACTTTGTTGTCTCTTTTTTTTGCAAATCTCCTGACATCAAACATTGCACTTGCGGTCTGCTTATCACTTCTCTCTATCCACGTCCTGTCTGTGCTCCCCTGTGCCATACATTTTGGAAAATACTTTTAGCCAATGGTTGTGTCATTAAAGCTTCACTCAGCTGAACAGAATTGAGTGCGAGAAAACAAAAGGGAGAGACTCAAACTCGGCTTCCTTTCTTGCTGTCAAGGCAATACTTCGGCTGCTTATCACCCTGCCAGAGGAATTTATTCTCCGGTTTTTGCCTTGGATCAATGTGAGGATTTAAAAAGATATCACTAAAAAAAAAAGAAGTAACAAATCCTCTCTGTGAGAGAGGAAAAGTGAAAGGAAGACATCTAATAAACCACGCCAGAGTCATAACAAATTCAGCCAGAGAGTAGGAATCAGTTGTGTCTGAAGCGGAGACGTTCTGTTGGCTTGGCATTTAGGCATCAAGTGCTTTTAATGCAGCGTGTTAGGAAGCAACCTACCAGCTCGCTCGCTGTGGATGCAGCTTGTGTCATTTTGCCTTTCAATTCATTAGATTCCTTCTTTTCATGTTGATTGTCCACGTCTTTCTTTCTTTAAAGGGATGATGTGTGGCGAGTCTGTACAAAGTTTCCATTCATCCTGTGCCGTCTGAGAAAATTGGGAACTTTCTTCTGCTTCTTAGTTTTTGACTGTCTCTCTCTCTCTCTCTCTCTCTCTCTCTCTCTCTCCCCCGCCTCCATCTCTCTGTGTGTCTCTCCCTGATGGGGGTTAAGTGTTCAGGTTAATTGCAGCCCTAAGTGGAGCCTCCACTGCAGCTAAAGAGGGAATTTTCACACCATCCTTAATGTCCTTTATTCTTACTCTCACGCCATCATCTGTCCTCTATTGTTTCAAAGCGACCCTTTGGGAAATACAGCGGGCCACTTCACATCTCTGTTCCTGTCTCACTGTTTCTCAGTCTCACATGAGGTTTATTGGCACATTTGCTGTGATCTGATATATATATCAGTTTTCTAAAGCTGATGACTATTTGGGAAAAATTCAAAATTGCACACAGAACTGCTTCATTACTGTTGTTTACGGTGCTTTGGACCTGAGCACGGGAGTAAAATCTTCACAGCTTAGCGTAAGATGTTCGAGGTGCCACACCAAACAACAGCCCATTCTTTCTCCTCCTTGATGTCTCCGTCTCCTGTTTCTCCCCTCTCATCTGTCATCCATCCTGTGCTGCCAAAAGACAGCCAGGAGGCAGGGAATAGGAGCAGGGGTAATAACAGGGAGGAAAGGAAGGAAGGACGGAAAAAGAGATAGAGAGAGGAAAAGGGGAAGCAGTGTGTAATAATTGTGCAAAAGAGGGGAGCTGAGAAAAGTACAGAGTGATGGTTTTCACCTGCTGCGCCGTGGCTGTTCAGAGAGCTCAGGTGTAGTTTTGGATCTTCTTAAATTTTGAATCAGGGTGGAAAAAGAACATCGTATATAATTAATATCTGTGTTTTATTTTAGGGTTGATGGAGGTTTTGGTCTGATCCAGTTTCACACTGCAACAGCTGTGCTTCCCCTGTTTGCACACTTATATACTGTGTATTTGTGTTGTAGTTAAGTTAAACACAACAATAATTTTTGTGCTGTTAACACATTATGTACGTTGAATATAGAGATTCTGTCAGTGCAGTCATGTAAGTGTTGTCAGGAAGGCAGATTAAAAATCAGGCCTCGCTCCCTCCTACCCCACCTAAGTTCAAATGTGCATTAGATGTGGGGACATGCAGAAATACATTTCTCTAGTAATGTTTTGTCAGTTGGACCACTCATCACCTTTTATTTCATTTGGTTGGGCTTTGTTGTTGTTTCATATACAGTATTTTGCTAATCAGCTCTTGTTCATGCTGCTCATTGGGAACCAACACTTGCATGGGGTTTATGTGAAGCTTTAAAAGGTTTTATTCTGTTTTTTGTTGGAGCACTGTGTAACACATATATTCAATAGAAAACAGTACAAAGACAATATATATTTAATGTTTGACCTCATCAGCTTCATTGATTTTTATAAATATCTGCTTATTCTGAATTTGATGGCAGCAACACGTTTCAAACAAGTCGGGACAGGAGCAGCAAAAGACTGTGAAAGTTGTGGACTGATCCAAAAACACCTGTTTGGATCATTCCACAGGTAAACAGGTTCATTGGTAACAGGTGATTGTATCATGATTGGGTATGAAAGGTTCATCCCGGAAAGACTCACAAGCAAGGATGGAGCGAGGTTCACCACTTGACACAACAAGTGATTGTATAAAGGAGATTAATACATGGACTCAGGGACACTTTGTAAAGATGTGGTCGATAAACACAGTTCATTTGCAGATGATTGCATTCTGTTTTTATTTATGTTCTACACAGCTGTTTCCGGGAATCCAGGTTGTATATGATGAGACATTGAAGGCTTTGTGCGATAGTTCCAAGCAAATACCTGACTGTGCCTTCAGTGTTTTTATTCTAGTCTTGCTGTTTCGTTCATGTATCTGAAATGTGCTGCTGTGATTCTGAAAAGACTCACTGTAGATTTATTGGTAGGCTGCACAGCATCCCTTCTCTCTCTTTCTGTCACTTGGTGCTTACTGTCATTCTACTTCACTTTCTGTTGGTCTTCATTTGCCTTTGTTTTTTACTCCATCTCCGCACTGACTTCCTCTCTCTCTCTTTCTTTCTCCTCTCTAATTCTATTCATGAGAGGTGCACACTCCATCATTCTGTCTCCCTATATCTCTGTCTGCCCTTCATTTTCTCTACACCTTTCTGCACCAGAACGAGATGGAGGGAGGGAGAGGGAAAGAAACAGAGAGAGAGAGCGAGAGAGAGAGCGAGAGAGGAAGAGATGGACAGATTAGGTGACAGTGATAAGCGATCGATCTCAAGGCCAAACAGCCCAGGGAGGAACCCCCTCCCCTCCTCCCTCACCTCCCTTACCTCCACTCTATTCTTCTTTTTCCACTTTCCACTCCTCCACTCCTCTTCCCTCTTTTCTTTCCCTCTAACCTTTGTTCCCTTCAAACTGACAAGGGTTCATTAAGGATCCACTTTGTGTGTATAAGTGCATGTAAGTGTGCGCATCTGTGTGCGTATGTGTGCGCACACTTTTGCCTGTCTGCCTAGTTGATAAGTCATGAAGGATAGCTCCCTAAGGTGCCCCTAAAGAGCTTTTAGTGGCTTTCGATCATACACCCCCCCCACACACACACACGTGTACACACAAACACACACAGGCCTCATTAGACTTTTTCACCAGCACAAAGCACTTGGTTAGTGATTGTTGGACTGTCTTCCATGCATGTTGGTTCATGTCTATATATTAATTTTGCACACTGTTGCTTTTCTGCTCAAACCCTTGAGTGCATTGAGCACCACAGAGACCATCCACCCCCTCCCCTGTCACACCCACCTCCCACCTTCCCCCTTGCGCCTCAGAATGTGCCCGCCACAGCATATTGCCCTAACGAGGTTGTCTATTGATCAAGTGATGCTCTTTGTTCTGGACGCCCTAAATGGACCTTCAGCCACTCTCACCAGGCCTTTATGGGAGCTGTTATGGCTTTGGCCTGATTACAATAGAAGCACTTAAAATGCTCAACGCCTGATGTTTTATGCAAGAGCACGCTCGGCTTCAGAAGTGTACGTCTGCTATATTACGGCGCTCCCTAAGTGTGTGCGTTCCAGCGTGTTTTTCCTCACGACGCCTCTCGGTGGTTGGCCATCAGTTTGTTTTTAATGTGAGTATTTGTTTAGTGTTGATGGTGATGATGAAAATCTCAATTGGATGTAGGTATATAAACACAATTTCTGTCGATCCACCCAGTCTCTTGCTCGTCTGTGCATGTTTAAAGTATGTGCGTTTATTTTTGCGCGCGTGCGTGTTTGTGTACACACATACATGTTCGAATGTGCTGGTGCACTCTCTTGTGTGCCGGCTTAATTTAAGGCCAACCAAGTGTGACCTGGAAGCATGTGGAAATATTACCCACAATCCCCCTCGCTAAATCCCAGGTTTCCTCCCTCTCTCTCTCTCTCTCTCTCTCTCTCTCTCGCCACCCCCATCACCTCTCCACCCATGCGGCATCCTCTCGATAAATAAGCGTTTCCAGCCAATCATCCCCTCCGCTGTTTATTCATGATGCATCCACTTCAAATACACCATTCATCGGGAAATATATTGAGTCAGGACTGATGAATTATGAAAGTGTCTGTGACGTTACGTGTGTGTGTATGTGTGTCTCAAAGACCATCTGTAACATCAGCCAGGGAGTTTAACGGCAGCCTCCACTTTTGTAGTATTTTGTGAAACTGATTATTTCTGATTGTTTCTGGTATTACTTTGATCCGTCGTCATCTGTCAAATTTGCTTAAATGAGATGTGTAAGTGCTCTCTGTAGTTTAACAGATGCCTCCTCTCTCTGCCTCGCTCCCTATCTCTGCCTCCATAAGTTGGTGCTTCACATGAGCTTATTTCAGTCAAACAGCATGAAACCAGAGTCTGATATTAAACCAGCTCCAGTGTAGGCCTGTGCTTCCTACTGCATGCTGATGTAATGAACTGGAGAGATGGTCAATTAGATACTGACATGTGATTTACATTCTAATACTTTGATGATCTCCTTTCCTTCTTTTGTCTCTCACCTTGTGACATTCTCACTCTTTCATGATCATATTTCTTCTGTTATGCTTTGAAATATTTTTTTCTCCTTTTGTCAGAAACTTTGTCTTGGATCATGTCATCTTTTTCTTCTATTCCTTATCTCGAATCTATCTTTCCCTCGCTCACTCCCCAAATATCCGTCTGACGTTTCTTTTTTTCCCGTAACAGAAACAAAAGGTCAGCGGTATTTATTGGAATTCGTGTTTTTATCTCATTTCTTGAAAATGGCTGACTTTTGGGTGGAAAAACAAGCAGGAGATACGTCTGGGTCTGTTAACAGCTGTGCAACGTCAGAAACTGTAAAACATAGAGGTGAGAGCATGAGCGAGGATTAGTGTTTGAAATGATTTGTGTTTGAATTGATCCCTAACACCTGTGGGTGGTTTCAGCCAACCCTACTAATACGGCGTTGCTGACTTGATATGGACCATCTCCTCGCGCATATACGCACGCACTTGACTAATGCCTCGACTGGGACGTCTCACCCGGGCAACTGTGTGTCTGCATGTGTGTCCGCGATGAAGGGGCCCCCGCTGTGCCCTGATGGGGACATCAATACCAGGCGGTTTAGGCTTTCGACACACCAGCATCAGACTGTGGAGAGAGAGCAGCAGGTGGAGCGAGACAGGCACAAAATGGAGGACAGGCAGAAGGGTTAATAGTGGACAGACTGATTTTTTTGTTGTAAATATGAACAACATTGGTGCAATAAACACATTGCAACCAAAAGTGTATGAAATCAATTCAGCCCCAAACTATTAAAGATCATTGTAATAATACACCATATGTGCGATATGCACTACAACATGTGCTCCTAGTTTTAGTCGTTAAGCAATAATTGGACTCTCCTCTTATGATACTGACTGATAGTAATTTTATTTTATGAGGTCTTGCAGTACGCAGCCGTGGTATGCGGTGAACGTGCAGTATGCTGTGTTGAAGCGGGAGGCCCTGACAGCCAGCTCAGGTCAGGGGATGAGATGAAGGAGACAGCTGGGGAGGAGTGTACGTTCAGGGATGGATGGACGCAAGGACGGAAGGCATTCTCCAACTGCGCTAACTTTAGACCATAACCCCCTTTGTGAGCTTGTGTGTGTGTGTACATTTGTGGGTGCGTGTGTTCAGGAGCGATTCTCTGTTTGCCCAAACCGACTGGAGTGCATAAATAAACAGCGCGAGGGGGCCAGATCATTTGCTGGTGTAACAAATCTCGTTGCTGTGTTGAAATTTCTTTTTCTCTCCAGAAGCTCATTGTTTCAATTTCCTGTTCTGCGAGACGAGTTCAAAAGTTCATGAACTCACAGTTGGAAGTGTGAACAGAATGTAGCTTGTGCCCACCAAGACATGACCTGTAGACCTTGTTTCAGTGCCAGAACCTTCCCCCGTCTCCCTCCACAGGGAAACTCAACTAGGCCAATTAGTTTGAAACTAGTTTTGGTTCAGCAAGAATCAATCAGAATCTCTATTATCAGAGGAATGATTTGGGAAGGGGATTGTGTGTGCGTACATGTGTGTGGGTGTGTGTGCATACATTTGGTGGAAAGGCACTCTTTTCCTCCTGTTAGTGAATGGTTTGGATGAGGATTGTTTTTCCCTGCTATGACAATAAGAAGCAAATAGAGACAGTCTTTAACAGACACCCACAGATATCAGCACAAATGCACTGACACACATACACATATACAGTAAGGTCACCTCCACACACACACAGACACAGTGTATTTGTACCACTAATCGCCCGCGGCCCGCTCTCCAGGACTGCACAACATAGACACGTCGAGCATCTTTTAGCTTGTTTGACGTGACACAAAGCTCCGTTAAACTGACAGAGTTCCCGCTCCGTCAAACCGGGCCTTTTAAACAGGGCTGAGTCGGGATCAAAGGCAAGGACGGGACTGACTGCTCCCACTTTGCATGGTTTGATCCTGTTTGCCTGCTCTTTGCAAAGAGAAACACACTTAGTCTCTTCAGAGGGAAACGGAAAAAAGGGAAGGAAAGTTCCAAGTTTCGTGCAAAGTATACATAAACACAACGAGGAAAGAAACCTTTTCAGTTCTCAACATTTTCACTTGGAGGTCATTCACGTTGGTGACATTTCAGTTTGCTGTGGTGCATGGATTAAAACATGAAACATCTGCTACTGTAAAATACATAGAATAAGAATTCAAATATGCAGTGAGACTGCAGCAAATTTTGATCCTCACTGCAACTTAAGCAACCAGACATGGTTCATAATAAATAGTTGTTTATGCTCTTCAAAACAGTTTTGCTTTTTTAATAATTTTCTGTTGGATGAAGTTGTCTGGTGGCTGCACCGAATATGCAGGCCGTCTGTGTGTGAACATTGAACAAGGTCTGTCTGCAATAAATACATAAAACATAGCCAGACCAAGGCCTCGGTAATGTAAGCCATTTATAATGAGAGCAATACAAGGATAACTGCAAACCGGCCCTGAACTATACAGTCTAACTTTTAGGGATTTATGTGTGCACATGCATGTGCGCATGTATGCACTCAGATTTGTGGGTGTGTGTGTCTGTGTGTGAACGTGTGCATCCTCATGTCTGTATTATATACTGACCTTTCCTGCCCTATATAATGCAGGCATTGCCCACAATAAGACACACAGCCCAAGTACCCGACACACCACTTAACCCCCTGCCTGGGACCTTGACAGCTTCTCCATGGGAGGCTGACCCTGAAGGTCCTGGAAGGCACTTTGTTCATACCAAACACACTCACACACACAGACACACAGGCACAAACTCGCTGCATTAAAACAGACTTACGCTCTGCACGTGCATGCACACACATGCACATACAGTGTAGGAGCTAAAGACCATATAGCTTTTAAACAGACACGAGGAATTAGCAGAGAGGCCCATGTGTCAGACCCCCGCTGACAAAAACACTGTTGATCCCTCTGGAGTTACAGCTACTGCTCCTTCCTCCTGGCCGCGTTGTTACATCTCTCCGCCTCTATGAGCCTGTTTACACCTGGCATTAACATGCGTCTTGGGTGATCCGATCACAAGTGGACAGCTCTGAGAACGTACATGTGTGCATGTGCAGAATGTGTCTGTACATGCATCTCAAGTAACCACTTGTGATCTGATCTCACCTCCCTGCTCCGTATGCACATAAACACATACTGTGCAGAAGAAGGCTCAAATAATTAAAAACTTGTCATAGACAGTGCCTAACAAAGTTCATAATGTTTCTCCAAACTCAACAACTCACAAAACTGAGCGATTTCTTTAAGGAAGTCTGCGGAGTGAGCGACAAAGAAGTAGCCTGCTTTGGTTACTGTTTACTGTATTTGTAAAAGTTGACATGTCTGCCATCGATAAAATATTGTCTTCTTTCTATGTGAAATCAGTTATAACAGTTGTTCAAACAGCTGCTAAATGTTGGCAAGACACACTTTGGACATGGATTGGAAACAGGCCGGTACAGCGATGCTGCGGCAAACTGACAACTGTTGTTTACAGGGAAAGAAACAACTTAATGTATTGCATTTAAAGCCAAATTTCACAAGGATGATTAAGAATTTGCCGTAGCCAAACCTTACACTGCTTAAAGACTGTGGCCATATGGGGCCCAGACCACCTCCGAATGTGGTCTGAGGGATCCGATCTCATTGTGTCCTCAGTGTGTCTTGGGTGCATTTACTCCTTAAGCCGTCCACTTGTGATTGGATCACCCAAGACACAATGTTAATGCCAGGTCTAAAGCGGGCCTATATCATATCTCCCTCTGACACACACCCAGTACACACGTGTGCAATAACAGACATTGAAATATATGTAAACACAAATATGTATAACTGTACTTTTATCAAGTAGGAATTCCACCAAGTCACTGCAAGATTTGCCACGTTTCTCTGTTTTTTTTGATTGGAAATGAAACATTTTCAGTCTTTTCTTGAACAAAGCAAGCAATATAAAGACATCACCTTGAGCTCTGGGAAAATGTGATGGATCTGTCACTTTTGCCCACACTTAATAGACTAAATGATTAATCAATTTGACACATTAGGTGAAAATGAAAGTTGCTGCTGAAAGCACGCGTAGTCTACATAAATGATTCACGTCTATCTGTGCATACATGCTTGTTTTGCAGCTGTGCAAATGATTGGGAAAAAAAAAAAAATCACGTCTAGAAACAGCAGCCTCTTGTTGGAAAACATTGCCACTGTTGCTTTGTGCCGAGGCTGGTTATGAAGGACTTCCATCATCTCCCCATAACCATCTGCTCTTAAAACACTCTGCCTTTTACAATCAGCAGATGCTGTGGAAATTACCACCTCTTTCCCCTCCGCTGCCACATCTCCTGTCTGACACATCTCCGGCTCGGCAACAGAGTCGTAACACTGAGGACGGTGGTGCATTTCGATTGTTCTTAAAAGTTATGATTGAACTTGAAAGTTATCGGACTGCGGAGAAGACAGGCCTGTGCAGCTCCTGTCATCTGACTGTTATCACTGTGATAGATTTTCTGTTAAGATGAAAGTATTTATTAGCCCCTTTCATAAATCCCAGTTTCAAAAACTTAAAACTTGATTTGGCTGCCAGGGTGATAGCTATCAGGGAATATTGCGGTTTTTCTCTTATCTGATGTATGTGTCAACACTGTCTCTCAGGCTGTATTGTGTATACAACAGTATGACTGAGACAGGTGTATGCTGTCTAGACTCATGGAGATAATAGAGAGGGCAAAACATGACATGATTGGACAAAGCATGCTTTCACATAACATCAGCTGTTGGCGTAGTATTTATTGAAGGAATTGTTCAGTAGAGTGAAATAATACACTCCTATTATGACTGTCTCTAGGGAAAAAGGAAAAAAAAAAAACTTCCACCGAGTCAATTAGACCATCCTGAAATTAGCTGGCTAGAGTTAAGATCATGCGCTGGTTTCCTCTAATGTAAGATGCCAATGTTGTACTGCATTTCACTTCACAGCCCACTTGTATTGCCTTAAGACAGTAATTAGTGTAAAAATGAATGGTTGACGTATCATCTCATTATGTGAACAAGCTGAATCCATTAAACGAAACTTTTTACGAGGAGCACGAGCGTGGGAGAACTGGAGGAGGGAAGATTAAATCAGAGCAAAACATTTGTGATAGGAATCCCGGCAAGCTTTGTCATATAGTTTGAATTCAGCGGGATGGTGGTTGATGCCTAACAAAACATTTCCAAACGCGGTTTTATGGAAACCAGCCCGCTCACGCTCAGGTAATGTGAAGCTATCCAGGAGTAATCAAGACTGGAATCTAGGAACGACCCTGGAAATATGAGAGACAGAGTATTGACCAATGAGGAGACCTCTCGTTTAACAAGACTATTTACATCCCCAAGACTCCCGGCTGCTCTTGCTCGCCTCTTTAAAAGCAGCTATACATTTTCATATAGAGTCGATCAATACATTTCATAAAACAGTATAAAGTGGCAGCAGGCCAGAATGAGTCCATGTGTACAATTTCAACCAAAGTGACAAACTAAAAATTGAGAATCAACGCTGTAATCTTTTGTAATAATGTCACATCAAATTGTTTGTACAGTAAAGAAACCGCCAGACAAAAGGTAAAATGTTTATGTAAAGGAAGAATTTTTTTGACTATCACGTATAAACTGCTTCTCAAAAGGACAGCGCATTTAGTCTCAGTTTAGTTGAGGTAAAAAATCTGAGTCTAGATTGGATTGATGTTATCTGAAGGGATTTGAAAGGGGGTCATTATTAGCTGCAGAGTTTTCTCGCTTGATAAGAGGAATCCCTCAAGGAAGGAGGGAGTCGACAAGGTTTTCGCATGACAACGGTGATGTATAGACGGGCACGGCTATAGCTACAATCTGTCAGCGAAGCAATTACATCCCGCAGATAAACACATTTATAAACAGTGACCATTTGGCTTCCCATGGCTCCCACAGCCTAAATGTGCTGCTGTCACACACACACGCTATATCACACACACATACAGTAACACACACATTACAGTAGTATACAGTGAGTGGTTTGTGATCTGTGAACGGGGCAAGGGTTTTATTAAAGTGGTGACATTATAACACCCTGACACAGCTCCGTGGCAGCCTACCTTGAAGGTCAGCGTCCGTTTGTCAGTGTGCGTTTAGCGTATAGATACAGTAGGTAAGTGTGGCCCTATGTGCATGTGCACGTGCACGGCTGTGATGCGAGTCTTAATGATCGGTCCAAAGGGTGAACACAAAGGCTCCCGGAGAAACAAACAAGCCACATACATGTTTGTGTTTCCCCTTTTCATCACTGCTGTTTTCATCCTTGCTTCTATGTTTTCTTCTGTCCATTTCCCTTCATGTTCCCCTCCATCTTCTGCAGCTTTTAAACCATCATACATGCCTTTCTTCTTTTTTTCCCTCCCTCCCACTCTGGATCGCTCCCGCCGCTCCCACATGGTAGGCTTCCTTTATTTTTTCGTCCATCTCTGCCCTTTTTTTCGCCAGCTTTCTTACTCATTTCACTCCTCCATCCATCTGCTGATCATTTGTTCTGAGAGACAGAGCGAGGGGGGGGGAATCACATGGACACAGCAGAAGAAAAGTGGGCTGACATTCCTCTGTAATGCGCCTTATGTCGGTGGGCCACAGGAGGCGGATGAAGTCAGAAGATGGTAGGGGTAATAGCCCCTTCGTACAGAAGATAGGATGTTGGTCTACTGAACACAAGCTTATATATTGTTCAGAGCCTAGTGCTTTGCCCAGATGAAACTCTAGTCATCATTACATTCTTGCATTGGATTCAAATGTGCAGATTATTATTCTCAACGTGGGAGTTTTTGGCCGTCTTGCATCAAAGCATTGTTTCCTGAGTGCCATGATCTTCTCAAACACGAGAGAGAACGATGGCAAAATATTGCACATTGTGATTTGAAACCTCTTTTTTTTCCACAGCTTCATCTGTTGAAGTAGACCTTAAAAAGCAGTCTGCACCTTGATCACATGTTCCAACTAACTGTATTATGAGTATGACGATCGTCTGAATCATGAGAACAAATGGAAACGCGCTTTTTAATCTCAACAACTCTGATTCAACTCGCAATCCAGACCCCTTTAGCTTCCCTTTAAGGTTTGCATCGGGCACATTGTGCAACGTCGTCTGCTGTTTACAATGCAAACATGTTTGCTTGCATCTGTGTTTACGCATGCATGTAAACCCACCTATCAAAGTGTTTAGTTGTGTCACATATACTTATGTAAGCATTAATCGCTGCAGACACATGGCCACTTTTAGCAGCCATGTGGAGTGTTTGTGTTTATCCAACCTGCTGGAACACATTCACAGTTAGCTGGCTGTCCAGAGGTGAGTGCAGGTATCAGAGCATCCAGCAGACCAAGGTTTCCCTATCTGCACAGGATGCCCTTCTCTCTCTCCGTCTCTCTCTCTCTCACACACATCAGGAGGACATGTTACACGGTTCAGAGCCGTTTCATTGCCGCTGTTCTGTCTCAGCTGCCAAATACCTTGTCACTATAAAACAATGACTTATGATTAATGGCAAACACGTCTCCCACTCGATGATGTATAGCTATTAATTGACACTAACTGCCCATGTGTGACCGTGCATAAGCTCTCATGCATCTACGGCGGTGCACACATCCACTCTGGTCCCGGTAAACATGCCAGAGCGTACTGTATTTACAAAGGGATTGAAGTGGGTTTGGGGCAGCAATGATTCAGGAGAATGGCCCCAGGGTCTGACAGGATGTTGGGGGATGTGTCATTTTTCCCCCGACTCCCTTGGTGACGAGCAGAGACATAAAGAAATCCTTTTACACACAAAGAGATGTACAAAGACCCACATACACACACTCAGCCATTCACTCACATATATAGCCGACACACATCAGCGTTACACGCCCATAAAAATGGTTGTTTGGCAGAGTAGTGAGTAGATGAGCTCAGAGGAAGTGTCTTTCTTTCTTTTTTTTTTCTCTCTTTCTCTGTTTTGGACTTGAGCTGCAGCATGTTAATGCAGACTACATCAAACACTCGCCGGAGCCCTACATCTCACTGTTTCACTCAGCACCAAGAACAGAACAAGAACTTGTCTGTCACTGCTCTTAATTCATTGTCTCCCTGGGGCAAAATGAGCGCTGACGGACATAAATGGCAGAAATGAATATCGTAAGATCACAGTCGAGGGTGGTGTCGGCGGCGGTGACGGACGGAGGGATCCGGGACAGAAACGGATAGGAGAAATGTAGGAGAAAGGGTCAAGATGGGAGGATGGAAGGAATGCATGGGTACGTCCCTGTGTCCCTCGCTGCTGACAGTCAGTATATTATACTGGGCTGACCACCTGCTCTGAGCCCGCAGTACACCCTCCATAAAGCTACAGCAGATGGACACAATAAAATGCACCATGACCAGCAGCTATGCACTCGCACTGTATGTGTGTGTGTCCATCACAACAGATATCCCATATAAATATATTAAAATATGCCTGCGCCCCAGCCCCTCCACCATCTCCCCGAGGCAGTACAAGTAATATGTGATACTCTATAGGTCTGATGTCTCCGTGTCTTCTCCCAGTGCTGTAAGCCTATCGCCCAGTTAGCCAGCAAGGAATGTGGCTGTCAACTCGTATAACAAGCAACACTCTCTCATGCTCTTCCTCTGACTTTGCCTCCCTCTCTCTCTCGGCCTCCTCACCCGTCTCTGTACCTCATTCTGAGGGTTTGCATTTCTTCTCCTGGCGGTATCATGTTCTTCGATTGAAGGTGCTACAACCAAATCAGAGCGGAGCGAGAACGTGAAACGAGATCTCAGAGGATAATTTCGGTCTATCACGTCTTATTTTCATTCCGTCATTCCCATCAGTACAAGTTGTACTTCGTAATCGCCAAATGATTTGCACACAAACAGTCAATAATGCAGATTTTAAACAAGCCCGTGATCTTTTTTTTTTTTGAAACAAAACAAGGGCACACTGTAAAAGTGTAGCCCAAATGTCCATTACAGACCTACTTTCTAATCCAAATATAACATATGGTATATTATATACTCACTGTATTGTGCACACACACACAGTTTTACTGCTCAGTGAGGGATTATTACCTACATTTCAGGCAATTTAGATCATCTGGCTAAATTATTGGCTTGTTTACAGCCTGTCTGAACACTTTCTCGACCCCATCAGACTTCGCTCCAACGTCTCATATTCCACCCTTATTGTAATAAGCCAAAATGATCCTTTAAAGCCACCTCTTTTTTTGACATGTAATCTTTTTTGAGCAGCCCAGTTAGAGCCAAGGTTGTTGCTGCCTGGTTAGTGTGATTGTTACACTGCTAGAGAAGCAGTCTGTTGTGTATTATGAGCTGTAATATGAGTATCCCACAAGGTGGTATTGTCATTTCTTGCCAGTCCCTCCAGCTAAAAGAAAAATGTTTTCCATCTCCAGGTCGCAGAGAAAAAAGAATTGCTGAAATGGTGGCGTGGTCAGGAATTTTAATTTTTACACTCAATATGATTGTGAAGTGGAAATATTGGATGCAGTTATCTGTTGCTCGCCCCTCTCCTCGCTCTCCATTACACTCCTTTGCCATCAGTAATAACAAGGTGAACACCTCTCTGGACAGCAGTCCTTTTCTGGCTGCTGTGAAGAGAAAATGTGATCAATTGCAACAGTCTCTCTCTTTTCACCCTCTGTCTCTCTCCGTCTTTCAGCTCCGCTCTCTTCTCCCTTTCATCCTCTGACCCCAAACCAATCATGTGTAATGAGACAACTGCACAAACTATATCGAGGAGTGTTTGCGATGTGCGTTCGCGGCGTATGTGTTGACAGGTCCTGAATAGGCCTTTGCATGTGTACTCTAGTCAGGGTTCAGTCACAGGTCATCTCCTCTTGGCTAAACATATTTTCCCTCCAGACCAAAATCAACAAATGATCTTTCACTTTAGAAACATGGATAACACACACACACACACACACACACACATCCGCGTAAGCATACACACACTCAATAGGATATCACGCTTTCGCCTTTTAAGGTCCCAGTGCTTTTTTTTTTTTGTTTCTAGGTTTCTGTGATTTGATTTATCAGGCAACAGAACATTGCCTCAGGATATTGAATTGAAAATATATCAGATGTATGAATTTCAACAGGGAGAGGTGAAATAATGTAAATAGATCTGATTTGGGGTCACGAGCAGGACTGGGCCGAGTGAGAAAGTCGGGCGGGTGGAAAAATCAAGAAAGGGAAAACACAGAGGGGAAAAAGAGGTAGAGACAAACAAAGATGATCTTTCATATGGAGGTAGAGGGGGCTTTGACTTTGTAAGGCGCGCAGCTGACAGCGGTGGGTAAGAGCTGCAGTCTTGACAGTTCGCGTCAAAGTGTCTGCAGCTAAAGAGCATGAAGCAGGATTGTTTCAGGTGCCTCGTTTTTACATAAAACACTCAACCTCTTTACAGTATTTTGTCACTGTGCATTCATCAGTTGTCCTTCCTTAGAGTCAAAATGGTGCAATGACAACCTTCCTCACAATGAGCGCTGTTTTATCCACAGATGCCCTGAAGTTTAGCCTTGAACGGTCTTTAATGGTATTGCCACGATTAACTGACACGTTGTAGATATTTTTATAATATTTTTTCACATTTTACTGTTAATTTTCTATTCATGCTGCCAGACTTGCAGGACTTGCCTTATATTTTTCTGCTTATGTTTACTATGCACCAAATACTAAGACATGTGAAATCCTACCTGGTCATAAACCTATTCTGATTCTGTCTTGCCCTTTATGTCCAGGAGAAAAAAACAACATAGGGGATATGAGCTAAGCACTGAAGAGAGAATTTTCTTGAGTAGCTTTTCCATCACTAAACAAGCAAAAATTTCATACAGGATCTTTTTAATCCTCTGGTATCCTGTTAGCAATCAGTCTGCGACTCCCCTTCTGGGCCTCACCTTTGAGCTGTGGTATTTAGAGCAAAGCGGCGCTACGGTGCCACATTGAAAAGTTCCTCTTTCTATTGAATCTCACTTATTCAACTGGCTAGATGACTCGGATTGCTCTCTGCCTCCACCTGCCACTGAGCTCTTGCTCGCCTCCTTCTCTCTGTCTTTCTCTTTCACTCAGGTTAGCTATCTCTCTCTGTCCTTCTTGCTTTCTGTCTGCAGCCACCGGTGCACAGCTCAGAGAAGTGGCTGATGGGAGTTCATCGGGTACAGTGTGTGTGTGTGTGTGCGTGCGCGCAGAGGCTGTGCGCGGAAGCGTAGTTGTGTGTGCGTGTGTGTTTGTCTCTCTGTGAGCGAGTGAGTGTGTGTGTGTGCCCGAGTGTATGCACAGCGATGTCACTGGGCTGTGTAATTGAAATGGAAATGAGCCAATCAGCGACTGCAGTGGTGTGCCACCTTACTCTGCGTTCACTTCACTGTTCCAGCTCTCCCAAACTCACTCTCTCCATTTGTGACTCTGTGTTTGCGTGTGTCTCCATGTGTCTCTGTGTGTGTTTGTGCTGACAATACTTGGCCCTTCAGTTTCAGCCCTGAGGGCCTGAGGAGGTGGTGTGAAAATGTAATCAGTTGGTAATAAAGATTATCTCCCTCTCCCTCGCTCAGTCACTAACACACATGCACCCACGCTCTGTGTCCAGCTGATTTCCCTGGCTTTGTGTTGTGACCCACAGCTCACTGGGACAGCTGTGGCATAACAAAGACATGTAATTATCACCACTGGACAATTAGCCGACCATCCAACTTTGCTCCTTAATTACCTATGTTACTGCTTGAAGGCCTCTGCTGGCCGCGACTCTTTTCTCACAAGAATGAAAAAGGTTGTCGCTCATGATGTTGCCATTAGTGTGTCGTAAAATAGGGAGTGATTGTGGTGTTTGGGTGGAGAGTGTGCGGCATTATGGGAGGAGCGAGAGCAACTGAATGCAGACAATTTCTAATGTGATTTGTAGCAGCTTGTAGTTGTAAAATTTCTAGAGATAAACATATAAATTATCACTGTAAGAATTGTGGAGCGTGCCAATGAAATAATTCGACTTTTTTAGTGTTTAATTATAACATATAATAATCAAAACATTCATGAATTTTTAAAAAGGAACTGTATATTGATTAATTTAGCAATTAGCATTTATTCAATTTACAAATTGACACATGCTTACGTTTTGCAATAGCTTTAAATTAAAGACAATTCTCTTAAATTTAAAGACAGTTTGTCACCTAAATACTAAACAAGGTCCAACCCGTAGAGCAGCAACGAGACCTCTGATTGGCTAGTTGTCATGTGTTGCACATTGCTGCCTCCTTCTTTTGTACACTTTAAGAGGCAGGTTGGTCATTGTGTCAGAGCTCAACAATTGCTCCTTTTATTATTTTTAGTTTAATATTTATTTAACAGACAAAATAAGGAAATACCATCTTTAATTGGCCAATTCAGTGATGCTTTTAATTCGTTATTTGAATGTAAATTTAACAGATCAACACCTGCATTTTAAAATCGATCAACTTATTAATTGATTGTAATTAAACACTGAGAAAATCTATACTTCTTCTGGTAACACAGTCCAGACACTACATCACTGACACACACACACAAAACAGCCAATTTTGAGGCAGCTTTAATTTACATTTTCTTTTGTGCCCACTGGATTAGTTGTATGCAGTATCTTTGCAATTACTCTCTACTATTGACCTCAATGCTACTGTACCGTCTCTCCTGCCTGTATTTCACTCGTTGGGATTCTACCAGCGAACAGCTTTGATTTACATCCAATTGGTGCAACCTCTTGGTGCTTGCACGTCCTATACAGAGGCTGAACAACACATGTCCAATCCTTCGTGAAGAACAGTTTCCTCTCTGCTGAAAAGCCAGGACTGTTTATAGAACAGCAGCAGACGATTAAAGCCGCCATCGCAATAAACAAGACGCCGGCCGCATCTTAAACTCCCACATTAGTCCCTTGATAACAGGGTTTTTTTTAATAAGGACAATAAACACGGCTTTCTACAAAATACAAGAAGTTTTCCAGGAGACATCGTGATGACAATCCCGCACTGAATAGACTTGGAGAAACGTTTACAGCTTTGGCTGCACACACACAGTCATGTCATGCACATGCAGTTTTAGCAGAATCTCCTTTAATGATAAATGCATGGTTGAATGACTCCTGCAAAGGCTTGGACTCACCGGGAGCCTGGCAATACTATCTGTATTATTCAGTCTTGCTGCCTATTTTTTGTATTACCTCACCCTCTTTTGGAAGCAGGTCCTTTCTCTCTCTCCCACCCTGTCTGTTTCTCACCCTCACTCTCTTTCTCACTCGGTGCCATTAGCAGCTTCTGGCTGTCTCACTGCTGTTCCTTTGCCAATGTGCCAGGGAGCTCACTGAACTGATAACACAAACCTAATGTACCTAATACACACTCACACACAGGCGTGGGTGTGCGCGCGCGTGAAGGTGCGCTCTGGGTGTGCGTTTGTTGCATATATATATGTGTGTGTGTCTGTGTGTGTGTGTGTGTAGGTGTGTTACATGTTACAAATGCCTGTCCTGTCTCTTTTTATGTGCTCACTCACCCAAACATCCTCTGCTTCATTTGCAGTCAGGGCCACGAGCCACTATTCTGACTGCTGAGGCAAGGAGAGAAGGGCAGCTGAAACATCACACACACGCACATGCACACACACACACACACACACACACAGACATGCACAAATGTACACACACTCATTCTCTGTCCCTCTCTCTCACACACATAGTACACATACAGTACACACACACACACACATACAAGCTGGGGCGAGAGGATGGGAGGATGTGACCATTAAGTCAGTGACATTTTAAAGCAGTGAGGGAGATGCATGGCTCTTCCTGGACCTCCACAGACATGTTTTAAATGAGATGTTACAGATGAGCTACTCCATGCCTTGGTTGTAAACACCCTCACACTGGTATTTACCCTACATGGGTAAACACAGAAAAGCAACATTTCATGCAAGCTCATGATCACATACACACACACCTAAATGAATATAGAGAACAGAGAACCAGCAGACACACACGATCACATAAATGAGAAATGGCTGCGGTTCGATTTGTCGCTTGATTGTTACATTAATCATTCCATTATACCAACGAGAATCCAGTGACAACTGAAGGCGCCGAAACCAGATTTTTGCTCAAATTGCTATTTGATCTTCAAAACAAGTGGTCTCGTTTGCATTGTGGTTGTAATTCTGTGTAGTTTGTGGAGACATACTGCAGATTGAAGCGAACGCAACAAAGCAGGATAAGCGTTTTCAGTGCATGTACAGTGATTTGATCTTAGAAAATCCATTCTTTAGAGACAGAAGTCAAACATCACATTGAAATAATGAGCAGAGCTGTAGGTTTGAATAGAGAGAGCAAATAAGATGATGGAAAGAGTGTATGGGGGGGATGAGACAAAGACAGAGGAAGGTACTGACATTTTGTTGTGCAGCATAGTATTTTCATCAACATCTAAGGTGTTTGAAGCATTTTGTGTCAATCATTTTTCTCTGCCACTGCTATTTCTAGAACAACTGAGCTGAAGCTCTCTTGCTGAACTGTTGCTGTCTGTAAAAGCTTTAAGATGCAATAGGCATTTTGTACATAAGAGCAACAGAAAAGTCGAGTCAAGTAAATTTTATTTCTATAGCCAAATATCACAAATCTCAAATTTGTCACACTCCATCCTTAGACCCTGGATTGGGAAAACCTAATACGTCTCAGGAAAAGAAACAGGATGGACAGTCAGGATAACAATACTAACAGATTGTAAGCACTTATGAAAAATATGGTTCAGGGAGGACGTTGAGCAACTTGTGTGACGTCAAACAGCCACACGACCTCCACCGTGGAAAGAGGACACACTGCGCAAACACACAAGACTGCACGGCGAGAGAAAGAGGTCACCGTGCTGTCTGTGTACTGCTTCAGTATGTTAATCCTGAGGCTCCAGAGTCCTCGGGATAAAGTAGTTTTAGCCTGTTATACGCTCTGCCCCTTGTGCATTCCGGGGCTTGAGGAGCCCTTCTTATAGACAGCAGTGGCGGTTTTCAATTAAAAGTTTTGTCAAAACTCTTGTCAGGTTGTGCTCTTACAACATTAAAGACTGCGTCTCAATTATAAGCCAACGCCACCTGGCTAATGGGTGAAATGAGTCAGTGGCACCAGCTGTGTGTGTGTGCACCTTTGTGGTTTGCATAGTCACTCTTAGGCTAATTCGAGTGTGTGCGGTAAATTGAGGGCATTTCTAGCAAGCTTACAGGTGGTCAGTGACCCCCCCGTGACCCTAAAGGTGAGGCTCATAACATCCACCCAGAAACTCTGAACTCTGATTTTTGTAGCTGTGAAAATTCCACAGGTGAGAGTCTTATTTTGTGGGCAACAGAGAAGAAAATAGTGTTTGTGTGTAGATGCGAGCTTGTGACACTGCGTGGCCTTTTGATGAATCTGCCTGTGAGTATTGAAGCCCTCTGACCCCATGTGGCCTGTTCTAGATCATTGCAGTTGTAAAGATGCCTCAGCGCACAGCCCTCAGAGACAGCCTGGCTCTGTATCTTTCCTATCGTGACATTTACTGTCCTGACCATCCTGCATCTGCGTGATTATTTCTACATTGCGCTCAGCCTGAGGTCGTCCGTCTGTACTTTTTCATATTATTATTTTTGTGAAAGAAAATACGTGTTTCTTCTTCTTCTTAAGAGACTCCAAAACTGTTTTCTTTCAAGTATATTTTCTCCGGCTTGGATACTTCAGTTTGCTATGATTCGGAAGGCAGATGCGTGCATGTGTGAGTAAATATCTGTTGCAATGATAGATTTATGGATAAACCAAACCGCCCAAGCCAGAAGATGAGAGCGCTGGTGCTTGTAAATTTCCACATAACATTGAAGGGGTGCAGAGAGATCAAACCTGCATAAATGCTGAGCTGAGAAACTTTATCCATAATAATTGAAGCCACGTTAATAATATATTGAAGTAACTTCTGAAATGCATGTACATCATTCAAAATCTGTACTTACACATAATATAGATATCAAAAAGTTAAAATTTTTCCGTCTCTCCTCTTTTTTCTTCTATAACCAGGTTCCATCGTGGGGACTACCACATCGACGTGTGCATAAACGACTACCTGGATGTCTACTGTCCTCACTACGAAGACACAGTGCCTGAGGAGCGGACGGAGCGCTATGTCCTCTACATGGTCAACTACGATGGCTACAGCACGTGCGACCACACCGCCAAGGGCTTCAAACGCTGGGAGTGCAACAGGCCGCACTCCCCGAACGGACCGCTCAAGTTTTCAGAGAAGTTTCAGCTCTTCACTCCCTTCTCCCTGGGCTTCGAGTTCAGACCGGGCAGAGAGTACTACTACATCTGTGAGTCGTGATTGATTTGTGCACAGCATATGTACAGATGGGTGACGAATTAAAAGGGAAAAAAAACAAGCAAGACATTGCAACTTGCAGAACATTCCCCTCATTTGGAGTTTTAAAGAAGAAGGGATTAGCTCTCAAAATCTCCCATAGGTTGTTAAAATCCGGTGACTGCAAATGGAGTAACATATAATTCACATCAACTTCTTACTCATCAATTCAGGACAAAAATGTTTCATCATTGTATAAAAGGTTATGATTTACTTCAACCATGCCAGAAAAGGCCCCTTAGTGAATCTAAACATCTGCATTCCTCATGTTCCTCCTGTCGTTAATTTGGACTTTTCCTTTAATTCATCACCCGTCTGTAGATACAACAGAGCGCGGTAGTAACATATCAACGAGCTGCAGTGATACAGATGAGACACTTAAACAGCTCATTTAAATGTTGATGTGTTTCCGAAAGAAAAAAAACCACATGCACTCACAGAAAAATGACCTAACTTGACATAAATTGCAAACCTCGATGGTCCTTTCCTGACCAAATCTTTTAATACAGCAGAGCAAGAGAGAGGGAGACACACACACACACACACACACACACACACACGTGCACACGCACACTATATCCTCCACCCATGTTTTCATAACTTCAGCGCAGAGCTTTGAGAGTGGCATTACAGTGATCCGAGCAGACGCTTTCATGCTCTGCTTTCAGCCGAGCTTTTCACACTGCTCTCATCACTTGTGGCAAACTCTTCCCTAAAATGGCAATGGAATTCACGGGGGAGTTAAAATTGAGACAGTCTGAAAGTTACAGCTCACAACCCCTCGCTGCACAATACTGTATCCTTCAAAAAGGAGTAGCCCTCCTCTCTGCATTATGTTACGCTCCCCGTTCGGCTTGCGTGAGTTGTTAAGTTGTCTGCTTCTTGGCATGGGAGCTGAGTTCATCTGAAGTTGAAGCCCCTGGGAAATTAGGTTTTATCAAAGCAAGGTGATAGAGTGGAATTGAGTCGAGTTCGTCCTCCCACCGCAGACTGTTCCGCACATGGGAGACGGAGGAGTCGCTGTCAGTAGGCGCAGTCGCCGCCGCTCGCTCCAAACACATTTGTCACAGGGATACGCTGATAATACAAAATAGGAAGCACGGTTATGTTCTCATATGGGTGGCATTAGTGCAATATCACGCAGCGTAACGCGTTATTGCTTCAGCTGTTGAAGGGAAAGTTGAAAGATTTGTGCGCTAATGTATGAGAATAACGCATATAAATTCCTTCTCAGTGAGGGGGTGTCAGTTTTGACAGCTGACACCCTCCTGATAAACGCCGCCGGTTCTGCCGCACTTGCGCCTGTATCTGTTTATCTGTACAATTTGGCCTGTGGTGTTAATGCAGCTCTAGGTGGCCGTCAAACCCCTGTGTCTTCGTGTTTTTCGCCTTCTCTCAAAGGCGACGTTTAAAGAGTCGGGACCGTAGCTGAGGCGAGCTCTGCACGCTGAGATCTGTTTTCTAAATTGGCACCTTTTTATGAAGCAGTTAACCCGACAGCCATCCAAGACTTTTGTCCTGCGTTCATTTCATGTGTTTTTGCTCTCTCTCCCTTCCTGCTCCGTAACACTTTAGAGACTGGAGTTCAAAAAAAAAAAAAAAAAAAAAAAAAGTGTTTCCCTAATGCCGTTGTTTCCGTGTTTAATAGGTGTTTTCCCCTCTCAAGCTTGTCCACAAAATAAATAGCCTGAAATCCTTTCCAGAGGCCTTTCAACAACCAGTGTTTGGCCATTTGTCTGTTTAAAACGTAACTAGATTTTCCTTTGCTTTTACAGCAAATTTGCATTGACGGTCATAGTGAATGAGACGAGGGAAAAATGGAAGTCTCCGAAGTTAAGAGCGTAGATGGGGGTTAGCGAAGGGTTATACAATTCATCCACTCCGTCAAGTCTCTATTTCTAACATTTTTTTTTTTCCATTTCTGTTGAGAGATGCTTGTCCTAAGGGCTGGATTAAATTACACTGCGACCGACAGGGCTTCCATGGAACACATCCATTCTGCTGTAGCACGCCATATTGGTTTAGTGGCCCGCGGCTTCATTGGCTATTGAATGATTCTAGCGTATAGCCTCTCTGGCTACTGTGGCGGATATTAAAGTCATCTACCATGAAGTCGTCTGACATGTGATTTCCCACTGCCATTGTGTCCGGCCTGAACGTCCATAAGTAGGGAAGCTGCCGATGGATTGGACATAATCCGTCCAGTGGACAGGACGTGGAGCTGAAGGAGGAAGGTTTAGAGAAGTAGTTACATTACTACACCTGCCAATTCCCCTGCAACATCTTCGATCGCTACCATCATCATCATCATCACCTTGATCATCCCATAGCAGCAGAAACATACAAGACCTTTCGGATTGCACTGGGTTACATCAGTTTTATTCTCCTTTAATCTTCAGAATTCAGTGATAAATACGACCTTCTAACTGAGGAATTCGTAAACAGGCTGCAAAATTAAATGACAACGGGGAATTTTTCAAAAGAGTACAACCTAATTACTGTAATATTCTCAGGGATTAAATTCATCATTATTATGAATATGCAAGAGGTAAGATAGTGAAAAAACATTGGCTCAGACTTGAATATGTCTAATGTTTTATCTCTAATCTTTTACAACTAAAGACCACAGTGCACCAGGAGCAGGTCTGCTTGGCTACAGTTCCAACAGCGTATGGTCATTTGAGTTGGAGTAAACATTTCAGGCCGATTTTTCAAGTTGTGTACTGCGTGCTTTCATGCATAGTTCATTTACTTAACAAAACCAAACTAGCTCCAAGGGCTGGTGAAGTTGTCAACCCACAGTAACTCAATTCAACTAGATGGTGAACTTTTTTTAAAATATATATATCAGCTAATTTGACCTTTTGACCAATGTGTCAACAAAACATTTCATAACATGCTTTACATGATCCAGTAGAAATAGAGCACCATCGCTTGAGTCAATTTTACCCATTGAATTCAGATATTCGCTCACATTTTGGCCCTGGTGTAGTTGGTCAACTGCACGGCACAAAATCCAATAAGCACATGCTGAAATATATAAAAACTATTATATAAAGAACATGAAATTGTAAGTATGGCACCCTGAATCGTGAGGTTGTGATGGGAAAATGCAAACAGCATTATTAGGATAAATGTGTAATTTTCAGATGAGTTGTCTTACATTCAGATAACGTCCAGTTTGGAGACGACTGACCTCTCGGTGTTACAGATACTAGGCTACTTGGTCAGAGTCTACAATATTCAGAAAGGCACAAGATAGAAAACAGTGTGTGTTTCCAGGAACAATAAGCCTGACAGGATTGCATGTTATTTCTCTCTCAGAAAATAGTTTTGGGCAGGTGTGCAGTTTTAACAGCCTTCAGTACAGTCCTTTTTTCTTGGACTCAAATTCTTCCTGCTGGAACATTTTCAGTTGTACATCGTCTGTAGTTTGTCAGTGTCTGATAACACTACACTTGCTTAATGAAGTGAATGCGTTGCTTGGCTCTTTTTAATGATAATCATAATGTTATGTGTCCAGGTTGATTTTCTGAGATGTGGATGCCTATTGAACTATGAAACACTTATTTAACTTAGACTGTTATTATGATAACGGTTTGCCAGCTACCTTGTGATGATATCCAGCCTGATTATTGCTGCCGATGAGAATAAAGACCGTTGTCAAATTTGAAGTTATCAATGCTGTGCAGCCGTGAGTAAGCATTGATTAAACTCTCGGCTCAGGCTGCATATTTCTAGGGGCACTATTCAGTATCAGTTGTTCCAATATTTTGTGGTTCATTTTTGACTTAAAGTGTAAAGGTTGACTTTATTTTACTTCTACCACTACATGAGTACATTACATAGGCCAAACTGGGGTAGTTGTCTTGTTGTTTTAAAATTATTATGAGCTCCGATGAGCGACATAATGTTCGTGATGTCTCCCATTTGAAAGACTTGTACTTGAACATGTGCAGTGAGGCTTATAGAAATGAAGATATCACTTTTGAATTAACTGAAATGGGAATATTTTAGTTTAAAACTATGTCCCCAAAGTCCTATATGGCCTTGCCTGCTCTGATGCACAACCTGATTTCACCCAATTATTCCACGGGGGATCATTTAATGTTCATCTCATCTCCTGCTCTGCATAGAAATGTTTAACTACCCAAGGCCAAATGTCTTAAGTTATAGATCTCAAGCTGTTTTAAATTTTTTAGTAACTTATTAATTTTCGACATGAGTCAAATTTTTAAATGAATGTGCCTACGCCACACACACCGTGCCTACAAGGAGCTTCAAACACAGACATCTCGACTGTATACCATATGATGATATCTGCAGTTCAGCACAAAGTCACTGGTCAGACTTTGCCCTTGTAGCCCATTTTCCTACATTGTGTGAATGCATAGCGTAGCGTGGCTAACAGAGAAAATCTTATGCATCATTACCTGCTGAAGCTGGCTTTACTGCACACCTGCACTAAACAGAAAGGTCACTGTCCATGAGCACCTGAGCAGAGGTTAGCGATAGTTAACTGTGAATGGGCTCATTCACTTGAGACATAGCAGCATATCGTTTATGGAATTCATGTTTGGGTTTATAGCACGGCTGTAGAGATGCGCTGTCCTAATGAAGATAGATTGTTTATTCACAATCAATATTTCACCGATTTCACTCCAGTATTTATTTGATAACCAATGTTTAACTACATACAGACCAGCAGAGACCTTATATATATATATATATAAACATTTCTCATATACACAGTTTCAGAATATTAATCATTTCCTCATCTCTAATAACTTTCTGTAGCCAAATGACCTGAGGGAATGGGGGATGAAAAATCTGCCCTCAGTGACGTGATTGATTAGCTTTCTTGTTTGTAGATGAAAATTAAGCTGTCAAATCATATTCCTGCCGAGAAAATGCCCGTTAATGGTGTTTTCGCCCTATGAGTTCGATGCGGGTCGAGGGTTGATTTGTTGCATCTCTGATAAAATTAGAGAGAGGAGACAGGGTTCTGCTGTCATCTGCTTCAACAACAGAAACAGCTTAATCAACGCTAGCAGGACAGAGGGAATTCGCTCAAATGGAGGTCATAATTCTTCATTTTTGTTAGTGTCAGCCTCTCCTCTCCGTCTGAGGTAGGGTAATTGAAGACATGACGAAAGCTGGAGTCAGTCAGGAGCCTGATCCTTTGGAAGACAACACGCAGCTGTGTTTTCTCTGCAGGTCAACACAAGATAGAGATAACTCACAGAGGAATGCATTATATGTAAAAATTTACCAGACTCGGGGAGAAACCACATATGCAGGCAATTCAGGGAAACGCAGTATAAGCAGTGAGTGACTTGCAGCTCAAGAAGTATCTGTGACAGACGGACAGACAGCAAGATAAGAGGACAGTTGGAGCACTTCTCGGATCAGAGTTCACAGTGCATTGGTGGTTTAAGTGAAACCCATCTCGCAGAATGCTGATGCAAGCACATTTTTCTAATATGGACACAATTCCACAACCTTGTATTTGAGTGATTTTAATCTGAAAAGGGCAGAAATCCAATATCAGTGGCAGCTCACTGTGAGAGATGAGTGAGCCGAGTTATGGTGTTTTTAGGCGTGTAAGATGTGTGGCAAATAGGAAACCACTTGGTGTGATCATGCGGCGGCAGATTGTCGGCAGAAAAGATGTCATTTTCTTGCCGTCTGACTTGTTCACCTGCATGGACTGGTACTGCCTCTCGCTGAAAACACAATCAATAACACCTTTCGCGTCTCACTCGTGGATGGAGTTATTTTATAGGTATATTTCTGGGTTTTTGACACTGCAAGAACAAGAAGGATATTAGAGTAACACAGAGACCTTATGAGAGTTTGTGGCTGATATCAAATGAACACACGCTAAGTGGCCAACAAAACCCAGAGGGGAGAATGGGCGATGATTCTGCCCATGTTAGATTACAAAATGAAAAACATTTGGTGAGGCTTCAGTCACTCTGCAGATGCCCATAGGCCAGTATGCAAAATGCAACACAAGACTGATCATAACCACCAAGCTAACATTCAAGAAAACCTTTTGATATTCATAAGGCTTTTTCCAAAGATCCCATATGGTCTTATTCATCTTTAGTGGACTGCTATACGCACACAAAGCTCAAACAGATTCTCCAAGACATGGACTACAACTGCCTTCTGATTGATCATAAATCCTGTGATGCACCATGCTCCTTCAAGCTGCTCTTGAGAGGAGAAAGGAGTAGAAATTGTAGAGCAGGCAGCAGGAGCGGCAGGAAAATGGCATTAATGGACAAATGAAATAGAGGCAAGGGGACGGTGTATGCAGCCTGTATTTTGTTAGAGCCATGGGAGGTCTGCTAATAATGACAAAGAGCTGGTGCTGTTCCATTTGTGGTACAAGGAGGGAACCGCATATGGACGCCATCATAACTCAGCCCCTTTCATTCATTCACATGAAAAATCAACCCTGTCATCAGTATTCAGAAATGATCCAACAACATGGAGTAATGTGACAGAAATCTACACGCACACACTCAAGCACTCATGTACAATATGCATACACATGCAGGAGCAGACACTCAGGAAAAAAGCCACACAGATATCTGGCATGCATTATTATAATCCTGATAGATGGATGTATATTACACCACCGCTGTCTCCCCTGGTTACTACATCATTTCATGTCTCCTGTTTTAATCTCATCTCCCTCTTTGGACAGTACTGCCTACAATAACTAACCCTCCCTGATACCTGTCAGCTGTGTGTTGTTGCCCTCTAGACTGCATGTGACAGGCTGCATCCACACCATAATGCTCCCATTTTAAAACAACATTTGAAAAACGTAAACGATCTCAGTCCAGATGTTTAAGCACCATATCAGAAATAATCTCTGTCCAGCAAACTATTCATGTAAACTGGGCATGCACGGTGTTTGCATCATGCACATGTAAGTAGGAGTAGCATGTTAAATGCACAACAGCTGCTGGCATAGACAACAAGGTCAGCAATGGCTGTAATTTCTTATCTATGTTAAATTTACTGTAAAAATTTGATAGAGGCAAGATGAATCAGGGAAGCGAGACACGTGAGACCCAATCAGGAAGCAAACACAAGTGTATGCATCATAATTTTCAAAAGTTTCCAACCATCTAGATTAAAACGCATTCCCGGAGTCTTCAAGCTAAAATGTGTTTAGTGGTTCTAAAACACTTGAGTAGTATGAACGCCGGGCAGAAACACAGAAAAAGTTTTAAACAAAAACATATAGGTGTGAATGTAGCCATGGACACATGCATGCTGGGCATCTACAGACTGGTGACAAATTAAAGAAGAACCTTGAATAAAGCATAACACATGCGAGTTCTTCCATACGAGGCAGAACTATGAATGGTTTATTGAGAATTGTATTATTGAGAAATTACTATGAAAGTGACGTGAATCATATGCAATCACCTTAAAAGTGGCATTTTAATCAAATGCACTTTTTGTTAAATACATCAAATATCTACTTCCGGTCAACTAGCTGGGTTGCATTTGTTTGGATGTTGAGTTCAAATACCAACAATCTTTCTCCAGAATGAATCACCTCACCTTTGTCAGTCACAAGATTTCAACCCAATTGAACGTGTATGAGAGATTTTGGATGTACATGTTGAAGAGCACTCTTGACGGCCACCATCAAAACACTAAATAAGGGACTAGCATTTGGAGGAACACATTCACAAAACTTTACTAAGACGCGTTATTTTGAAATGTTCTTAGTTTGTCACCCATCTGAATATGCACAAACACATATGAAAATGGTAATCAATCAGTTCAGTGGCTATGGTTCACTTCAGTGGAAATATGGCTCCTGAGAAGATCCATTAACATCAGAGTAAAGTGTTGAAGGTCCGGCCGTGACAAGCTCATAGGAGTTTCAGAAGTCCCCTTTCAAAAATAAACTGAAAACAGTCCACCAGCGAGGCAGCCCATTGGCTAGACCTGGCTAATAATAGAACGTGAGCTAAGTCATGGCGCACTTGTTGACAGCCCAGAGAAAGGCAGGGCGGGAGAGAAAAGTCTCTAATCAAGTTATTTGAGTTTGACCGGCAATAAATTAGTCATCACTTTGTCTGACGGAAAAATAGAAAAAGGCTGCGAAAAGCCAAGAGATCGGAGGAAAAGTAGGGCAGGCCAGGGCTGTGATTCAGAGGCCACGAGGTTCTCCATCATCATTCATACATCTAAAAGCCGTCTTCAGGAGATGATTATGATTCACTGTCACAAAGGAAAGGGCGTTTTATCCTTATCCATTAATCCATTAACACATATTAACCCAGTGCATTAGTCATTATGTTTAATTGGTTATTGTTCACTTATTTGTTCTTTTTCCTTCTTCCGCAATTGTAATACACACATTAATGTACACACATACTCACACACACACTCGTGCCCTCGCTCATGCAGTTTTTCTCGTTTATTCAGTGGGTGGATACTTAGGCCATAACAATAATATTGTGATTCTATGGGATACACTAAGTGCAGTAATGAAACATTATTATGTGCAGTGATTTATTATTTTGTGGCTGCTTTAAAAAGCCAAACTCCCTCTTAGATTAATAAATCACCCCATTCATTTTCAATGGAGTATGAAGACATGAATGAGTTGATGAAATTAAAGGGTTTTCAGACTTTCAATCACTCGCCTTTCATTTTCAAGAAGACAGAGTAATTTGTTAGATAATCGTTATGTGATCTTTCACAAAATGATGACGCTCGCTGTGCATTGACATAATAGCAAAGGGAAATAATTGTATCGCACTTTTTGCATAATAGAGTGATGCAATTATTTCCCTTGACTTTGGATCACTTTTTGGCCGAGGTTGAAAGATGCAAGGACAGAGCAAAAGGGCAGCTATCAGGGGTGGGGTGGGGAGGGGGGTCCTTCTCTTCCTCTGTCCTTCCCAGCTCCCTCATTCCCTCCTATTGTGCATTCGCTGTAGTAGCATCTGGTTAATGGGCCTCTTCAGCCGATAGTCTCTTCCATCTTCATGCACACACACATTTTGTGTAAGCATACAAACCCTCATACAGTACAGATAGTTTCTATGTGCTGGTCTGTACTTCTTAATATTTTTATTATATTATCTTATCTCCCTTCTTTTTAAGATCTCTTAGTGGAAAAATATGCTGCCTGGGAACTGGTTGAATGTGGGAAGGACGTTTTGTGAAGGACATTTAATAATTTTCAGTGTGTGTAACATTTTGTATGGGTTCGCACTGTATGTGTGTGTTATTGTGGGCACTGAAGAAATTATTCTGGACAATGCAGCAGTTGATATTACCTATCGGAGAGGTCATATAAATATTCTCTCGCTCTCTGCCTACAACTCACTCTGATTGACTCTTACCGTCCTGAATTCAAGGTTTTCTTCCATCTGCTTAGTTCAACATTGTCCTCTTTTGACTGATTCCACACCCTGAAACCGAAGGACGAACGTTAATGAATCCCAGCAGTGATTTCTGTAAGCAGAATAGAGGAAATGTATTCTGGCTGCAAACTGTCTAATTAGCTGGATGGAGACGTGGGAAGAAGATGGCACAAAGGTTCTAGAAATTAATGCTGTGTGTGTTTTGTCTATGTGTGTCCTCGATCTTGCTTTATGTAAACTCAGACTCCTGGACTCCTAAACTCTGACTAGGTTTGTACAGTGTAAGCCACATGAGTAATCTCAGTGAATCAAAGACGAGGCCAGCGGCGGTATTTTTCTCAGAGCTGGCTGAATTAGCTAGCCAGGAATCCTCAGCGCTGGACACGACATTATAGGGCATTCTGTTTAACCCATCCTATCCTAACAAATAAGCAGGGATCAAAGGATTAGAGCGCCATTATGAAAGCCAGCTGGAGACCTGACGCAGACTAGAGGCACGTTAACATGATGCTATTAATGTCGCACATTTGCACGATGGTATAAAAGCCAAAACTTGGCGTTCGAACGACTGAAAAAAAACCCCCAAAAAAACGGTTTTATGTAAAATGTTAGTTTGTTGTTGCAGTATGTTTAGATTTGTGGACATCTGGGACATGTAGTCTCGACGGATTATTTACAGATTACTACAAACAATTTGCCAAAAGAGGGAACATGAACTTTCACTCTACGAATGATTTTAAGCTGTTTGTGCCATATTGTTTACTAATCTGCAACATTGCATTAAGCCTTGTGCTTGTCTTGATACTGACAAATACTGTCCACATCTTGGCAATGGTTCAGTGGCTCTGAGAAGACCCCAGATGACACCTGATTTAATGTTAAAGAACAAACAAAGCTTCTTATAGCAAACTGATTGACTCACCCTGCAGTGCTCTTTTATGCCTGAGCCATTACACCTCCTAAATGATGGATAAGAAATCAATATCCTGCCATGATATTATCTACTGTATTTAGCCGGCGTAAACTTTGCTTTCAGCCTCCTATCACTGCAGACACATGGTTTTATGTCCTCATGTCTGGAATGTGCCGTTGACTCTTTCATTGAAAGGCAAAGGAAATGTGTTTTCCAGATAACATTACAGTTGCAATAAAGCTTGGCTTGGGCTGTGATTGAAACAATACTGCGCCTAAGCCGCACTGAGCCCACCTGTTTGTTCTTCCGTAATTGGATTCTGCTTCATTCCATTTGCCTTAATGCTGATGCATAATGCAGTGTACTGAGGGGACCAGCCATTACCAGCCAGGGGACAAGGCTTGGAGGAGTAACCTGACCTCGCCCCCCCGCCATCCACCCCCTGCCCCCCCCCCACCCTTCGTCTCTGGGCTCATCTTTTCAGGGCCTCTGTCCTTCAAAGCAGCCACTTGCTCGGGCTGGATGGATTGATGGTTGAGGCTGTGGGCCTGATGGGAACCAGAATAGCAGGTGTTGATGTTACGGCCTACAAGAACAATAAGCTGGCCCTCAGCAGCATGTTAATCCAAAATAAACAGGCGCTGGCGGGGACGGTTTGGGCCCGGGTGGAGGGATCCTCATCCACACACACACAGTATATAGAGCTGCTACCAAGAAAGGAATGTAGAGCTAAAACTTAATCTTGTCTTTGTAGTCAAGAATGTACTGCGACACGCCTCAGTCATCTGCGGCACGTCAACGCAACGATCACATCCGAGCTCAGCTGAACTCACTTAGTTGACTTTTGTCACATGAGCAGAACAAAGTAAAAGTATGCCTGGTTTTTAGAAACAGCACAGATATGACAGTTTTTGTATACTTGCTGCAGACTGCTCAAATAAACCTACAATTAACGAATCCCACTCCAACTATATAATATAAAATCGGTGAAAGCTACTTTAATCGTGATATCTGCTCACTCTTGCACCTTATGTCCGTGATTCGCCTCGTGTGGGAGTGGATTACATGTTCTGGCCAAATCTATAAACATCGCAACAGCTTCACAAACTGTCATCATGACGGAGACTCCCACGTGCCTTTTGCCATTTTCATCAGGGCCATACTTCTCTCATGATCAGCTGCCTTCGCTAAGTGGCTGGTGTCGATGGCTGTGACTCAGCTCTGCCCACAACAATGATGAAGATAAGACATCTGGAGACGGTGTGTGTGTGCATGTGTGTGCATGTGTGTGTGCATGTGTGTGTGCACTTAGTATGTGCACACATTGGAAATGGGAGCATAAAGTAGTGGTGGAAAAGAGGAATGGAGCAATAAGAAGAGTGGCATAAATTGTGTGGGTACTGGTGTGTATATATGACTGAGTGGGTGAGCGGCAGTGGTCAAGGTTCATTAGGGTGTCATCGGCTGCCTCCACACCGAAATAATAAGGCCCTCGCTGTCTCTCTCTTCTTTCCACTTTCTTCCCGCTCTGCATCTGCTGAATATGAACTGAGCTGTGAAAGAGGGCATCTGATCTCATGCCACCTCTCTTGCACACTGACACATGACTAAGAAACAGATAACAGCTGATGAAGCGACAACATTAAAACGGTAACAGCAAGGTCGAGAGGCGAGAGGCGCCGAGAGAGGGAGAGAGCTTGATGAGGTGTAGAGAAGGCTTCGCGAAATGAAAGTGATTGAAAGAGTGTGCGGCAGGCATTTGATAAAAAACTGGCATCTGGATGTTGAGATAAATCAGGAGTAGACAGTGCAAAATGCATGTAAGGAATACGTTTCCATCCCTTTGCCATAGTTATTAGTCAATATGTCTCTTAATGAACGCATCAGCTTGCTGCTTTTTCCACATCCTCAACATGGAAGAGATGCTGGAACATGGATAGCAAGATAAGATGAGATAAGATATTCCTTCAGTAGTCCCACAATGGGGAAATTTGCAATGTTACAGCAGCAGAGATAGATAGATAAATAGTAGGTAAATTTACAAGAAGTATAAAAAGTGTTAGCAATTCAACTTTAACTAGAATAAAAAGTATCAACAATTTAACTAGAGTAGAAGTATTAACACTTAACTATAATAAAAATAATGACAAATTAACTATGGAAATATATAAGTATACAGCGTTAACAGTGCAAAACCAAAAATATGAGAATATGAAACACTATATACACTAACAAAAAAATGAAACACAATTCAATGAAATGAAACTATTGCACATAATACGATATTGCACAGAAATAAATTATTGTACAGCAATGACATGCGTATATAAACGTGTGTATATAAACATTTTTGCATGTAAAACATTCTGCAGACAGGGAGCGATCAGAGAATTGCATTTAAAAAGAACATAGGACAACCCTTCAACACAGGCATGAAAGCATGTATCCTGCGTGCACGTGCTCACACTCATTGGCGCATGTGCCGTAAACACGATGAAGGCGAGTCAGTTGAGCTTTGATGAATGCATACGGCCACGCTGACAGACGAGGAGAGAGGGTGACACAGCTGGGAGAGAGGGACGGGAAGGGAGGGGTTAGGTAAAGGTTCACTAGAGAGGAGTTGACAGATCCCAAATGGTAGCCTTTGGAAATGCTTGGCTTCATTGCATCAGCTGTGGAATGATCCACAGAGGACATAAAATGATGCCCGAAAGACATCTTTAGTGGACAATATGGTCTCTCTGGAGCTCAGGGGGAAAGTAGAAATGAAACTAGTTTATAGTAAACAGCATTAATATATCACGATAGTGGCGAAAAGCCTGCACCATTTGATACGAGGTCCTGACACGAGACAACAGCATATATTTTTAAACTACTGTACGTTTTCCTGCCATGATGGATGCATGCAGCATGCACCCACCGAGCTCCAGCTGACATGTGTTTGACCCCTATCCAGGAGACAGCACCTGGTGCCTCACCACAACACCATTAGTGGTCAACCACACACACACACACACACACACACACACACACACACGCACACACGTTCCCTCTCCCTCTCCACATGAGATATTTTTAGGGTATGTGATACAACCACCATGGTAGCTAACGCTCATGGGGAGATTCACACCCCATGGGCTTGACAGGAAGGGATCCATTTCCTGACAGCAACCGCAAACCATCCACACATGCAGCACATACATCCCCGGTGTGTGAACTTTGTGTCCCTCGAAGCGGCATTGAGGCTTTCGCACACGAAAAATACATACATGTATACATAGAAAGTATTACCACAAAAACGATTTCTTCCGGGTTTTTGAGTGGGGTTTTTTTTTCCGAACAGCCCAAATGACACAAATTCCTTGATCCCCGCTAAGCTGCTGCCAGTTGTAGAATCTAAAATGCTACAATTAAACTGTGAGCAAAGCAATCCACTTTCTCTAGCACATCTGTAAATACTTTATGGCTATAATTGCACAAGAACCATGACTAACCCTACAAAATCCACTTAAGAGTCAGCATTAACTATCTGAAAATTCATTTTCTTCTGTATAAACAAGCTCAGCTTTAGCTGTTGTCTATATGGTAGAAAGTATATTTGTTATTAAAAATCTATTCATGCAAACCTTTATATGAAGGAAAATACAGTCAGAAACTATTTTTTTGATCGTTGTACATGTTGTATTATATTAACACCCTATTTACCTATATGTTTTTTTTTTCAGCCTCCACCATTGCTGAGAACGGGAGGAAAACGTGCCTGAAGCTCAAAGTTTTCGTCCGACCATCAAGTAAGTGTTTGCATGCAACACAAAGGCTTTGTAACAGAGCTTACTGACGTGCACATTTAGATTGAAAATCAAAACAGTTTATGTCTACTTCTCTGGTTACCTCACTTCCTCCTGAATGAACCTTTTTGCTCAGCATACCACTTTCATTTATCACTTGTTAAGGAATTTTTTTTTTTTTTTTTTTTTTTTTTTTGAAAACATGAAAAGGATGATAGACGATCACATCAAGTGAAATCCAGGTCACTTCATACCTCATCTGAATGTTGCCATGAGCTTTGTTGCTTGGGATGTTTAATTTCGGGGCTGAGAGGGGGGCTTCAAATGTCACTGACCTATTTGGCATATACTTCTAATGATCTCTCATTCTCCCTATTTTCTGTTATAGACAGCTGTGTGAAAACTATAGGCGTACATGACCGCGTTTTTGATGTAAACGACAAAGTAGACAATACATTAGAACCACGAGGTTAGTATGGCTTCCTGCTTTTTTGATTGTCTTCAGTCTGATCCTCCATACATCTGTACATGTGTCTCTTGTTCTGTGCCTCTTTCCTTTGATGCTGTTTGTCTGAAAGCTGCTCTGTCCCTCCACGTCCTCCTGCCCGATGCCTGTCTTTAACCGATCCTTCTCCAGAGTACCAATGTTGTGTCATGCTACTGTTGCTTGCATATGCTGTTGATGGACTATATTGCATGTTGGTATATAACTGTATATACACTGTTTATGTAGTGTATATAATTCACTACATATATATCATAATCATGATGGTGCCAGTTTACAATACATGTTTCTCACAAAACCTTTTCACTAATTATATTTCAACTAATTCACCTGCATGTTCCATCATGTCATTTTACTAAAATCATTCTGCCCTAAAACATCAGAATGAATAAATATCATCAATTATACGATACGTTTACATATACACATAGATGTGCACATCAATGCATTCGGTAAATTGTAATGTTCTGTTTCCCTCCTTTCTGAGCTGCTGCTTGGCTCTGGAGCGCAGCATTGATTATTTTCATACCGATGTTACGTCTTCATACATGAGTCTAAGCCAGCCGCTGAACTGAAACACTCCACATCAGCCACATGCTGCCGTCTCATTCCCTGCACCAGCTCACCCCAAGGTCTGAAACAACACAGAGACCGCCCCACTGGGGATGTATATAACAACCTGTCAAATATAGCACATTTATAACAACCTTTTTATGTTGATTATTAATTTGAGAATGAGATCTATTGCATTCTTTAAAAAGTAAAACAAAAAGTCATACTCTTCCCCCTAAATGAGACACACATGCACAGGGACAGACATATCAAGGCCAGATCCTGGGACATTTGTGATTCCAACCTGCCTCTCCTTCTGCCTGATTTTCTGTCTGCCCATTTGCTCGCCTTCCTATCCTGCCTGTTTGATGGCTGCCTCTCACCTCGCATGCTTCTTTTGGCTCATCCCCATATTACGCTCTCCAAAGGGGAGAAAGTAAAACATTCATCCGTCATCTACTGCTGCCACGTCCCTCGACCCCTACTACACACACACACACACACACACACACACATATAGTTATGTAACTTGTCCGGTCCTCTGTTCTGTTCTGTCTATCTGTCCTTTTGCTGTGCATGGTTCAGCTACTTTCCCATGGTGCATCGGGCACATGGCTGCTCACAGATACTGATGCCACTGTCAGACAGACACAAGAGGAGGCTCACCTGGGAGACGAATTAAAAATGTGTCTGACGACATTCGAAGCATGACATAGCAACTGAAGTTCATATGGCAACTCAGACTTCACTATTACAATTTTACACTGTTACGAACATGAGGCCGAACATCTCTTTTGAAATGCAGTCAGCTTATGGCTTTGCACACCACAGTAGCAGCTTAAACATATGAGGATACATTGTAGTTGTCTTTTGTCTGTCATGCATTGTTGCAAAAAAAAAAAAAGCAGTTTTTACCATAAATAGCAATTCACCTTGTTTTTTGTTTTTCTTTCTCATCCTTCAGACGATACCAGCCATGAACCGGCTGAGCCTTCCCGAAGTGACGAAACAAATGCTGCGCCACACCTGCAGAAAACAAGTCCGCTCCTGGCTTTGTTGCTGGTCTGCCTACCGGCACTCTTCACTTTATAGCGCCTCCCTCTGTCCCGGAGGGCATTTACACCTAGCGTGGCCTGAATCTGCCCGAGGCTGCAGGGAAGGGGCGGGATTTGGGATGGAGCGTGTTTTGCTTGATTGGGCATCAGAGCAGGCTTCTCAAGGAACCCTCTATTTTTTTCAGAAATATATTTAAGTGGTCTTTCTCCATCTGTGAGTGAAAAAAGTTGATGTTGGAAGTGGGAGAGACACTTTCCCCCTCTTAAACCTTCAACTAAGATGCCAAATCCCGCTTTTTGACACTTAGTGATTCTTATTTTCCCGTGAACTTTTTTGTGACATCCCTTTACATCATGCTTATGTCATTGCAGCACTGATGTTTACCCACACACACGTACACATGCACAGCACATACACATGTTTAGAGAGTCAAATACACAAATGCCTCTACACTAACAGTCAATAGCTATAGGGTTTTTAGTTGTATTCAGTAGCAGCATTACACGGTAGGAAAGTGAAGATTCTAGGACTTAGAAACGACTGTACATAGACAAGTAAATAGTTGTCCCGAGACCTCTCAAGAAGCCTTTCAGAAAATATTTAGATCAAGTTCTGCAGGGTCGTATTTTACTGGGAAGTGCAGTACAAAGCTGAAAGATGAAGACGAAGGAAAAGAAGAGTTTCAAGCAGAGGTCAGACTAGAAGCCGCAGCACTAAGAAATGCGAACATGGCACGCACCTTAGCCCGCTGATCTCCAGACTGTCCTGGTTTAAAGATAGCGTCCAATTCTCTCCTGAATACAAAGTGTGTGTATAGGTGGATAAGCTACTTAGAGCCGGAGTGAGTGAGTGTAAAACCCACGGAGCCATGAGGCAACTTTTTCTTGTCCTCCTCTGTGTAGAGCATGCCGGTGTGCTCAATAAAACACCCTCTCAAAAAGCGTTTGCTTCCCTCTGACTCACGAAACAGCTAAATTGAAACTTTCTCTCCAGACACTTTGCGGACTGCTATTAAGATCGAGGGTCGATATCTTTTAAAAGTTGATCACACAATTTCACGGCAACAGTCACAGTCATTTTATGCAATGTTTACTGAGCTGGGCAGCAATTGTTCTCCCTCTTCCATTTGAGCATTAGTCGATATTAACACACTCCCACAAACATTTGCATCCACTACTTTTTTTTTTTCTTTCTCTCATTCTGATAGTTTAAAATTTGATTTACAGCCAAATTGGACACTTTGGTTTTTTCTGAACAAACCGTAACCGAAACTTAGTCGACCATGTTTTCTTTGGTCTGTTAGTTGCAGGATGAAAAACCTCACACTCCATTTGGGAGGTGCACCTTGTCGTTAGGGCTGGGTCGACCAAGAGGAGGAGGCTTTCAGGTTTTATAGTGGAGCACCTTAATTTGTGAGTCCACTAGAATTTGTTTTTTTGAAGCTGGAAGTTATTTATTCCCATGTTTTGAACAAAAGACTTGTGATATGCTGTATTGCTATCAATTAACAACGCATTCAGCATCACTAATGTTATCACTTTTAACATTCTCATTAACTAGTCATCAAGGAAAATCTTTAGTCCTGGGCAGCCCTAGTTAGTTTACTTTGCCAATGGTGTCTCCAAACATTGTCCTTTACATTGCAGACACTGTTTTTTTTGTTTTCATATTGCCTGAAAATTCTCTTGAACGAGAACAACAACAGAGGTCATGGGAAAGACACTTCAATCCACAGTGCCACTCTTTTTCTCTCATCTTTGTCACTTAAGTATAACCACAGCTTTGACTCATGCTCTTCAAATTAGTCGCCTGGTTCTCACATTCAGTTCAGAGCAGCGCAGTTTACAGGACAGATGCACAGCTCCGATTACTTGAAAACACAATATGTGAACAGAGAAACTATCCATTTCATTCAAGGCGACGCACGGCTCTTTTTTAGTCTAGCCAGGTTTATGTTAGCACTTACATTCAAATGAATTCACTGTGCTATAATGATATTCAGCTTCCTTCGGCTCCCACAGATGCACATGGTGAGTTAGCATAATGAAAGCCATTATGTCTCTTTTTTTTTTTCCCCAAACGGAAGCGACATGTTTCTTCGCTTTCAAAGTGGACAGATAGAGAAATTAACTCTGCCGAAGCTGAGTTCCTTTCAGAGGGTTTTTTTTTTTTGTATGAGAAATAGGGCACCAATTGGTTTTTGGGAAGACAGACAGAAAGAGAGAAATAGAGCAAGAAAAAGGAGCACGGGAGCAATTGCATGTCCACCTACAGCTCCTAGTGTTACTGGTTTAAGTGACTCTTTAATGAGGTTCAAAATGACAGGCATGTGGACCCCATGTTGTGGCAAGGGGAGTTATTTCTGGTATTAAAAATAGATGGTGGAAGGCTTGGGGGGTCTCGGGAGGGGGGTGTAGATTTCCACCATGGGGGGTTTTAAAGCACCAATGACCTTGCAGTTTGAGAGAATTGGTGAGTGAAGGAGACGGAGAGAATTAAAGAGAGAGACGCACACACAGGAACAGATAGAAAAGACATGGGAGGTGGTAGTGACTAGAGTGCCTAACAAAACAAGACAAAACAACTAGGAATCCATGCAACACTACTGGAAAATAACCCCACCGGATATCAAAGACACAAACTTATTGTTCAGGATCATTCTGTCTCAAAAGGCATGCACTGTTTTGTTATTGCTGTTTTCATTTTTATGGCTGCGTTTGGTTTTTTTTTTCTGTTTTTTTTTTTTTTTCTCCCCAGAAAGACTGCCTTTGCCTTTCGCCATTTGTTTTTTGCGCTACGGTAACAATGCTATTACAGCGGAATAGCAGCTCAGCTATGGAGGGTAATAGGAGGCGAGGCCATTTAATGAGGTACTAATTTTCAGGAGAACACCACAGGGAATGAGCACCGCGTAAGATTCAAAATGGACGCTTGTCAGCAGATTAACACTAGACTTTTATCAGAAACCAGCTTCAATTGTACTCTCTTATAATTACCAATACTACTATTTGTCATTATTGCTATTATTACCATGGTTTATTCTGTACACACCTTAACCTGGGAAATGAGGATCAACTTATAAACTGGATACTGTGTATCCTGAGGTAGTCAACCATACAACATGTAGTGTTAGGTTAGTATCTGTTTTGTACCTTTCTGGAGGACAAAAGAAAAAAATGAGATACATCATTGTTAAAACTGTATAATTATTATTATTGTTATGATGATGATGATTATGACTATTATTATTAGGAGAACTTCTTGATGTAAATAGTGTTTGATATTAAAGTATTAATTTGGTTCTTATGTCTTTTCTAAAAAATGAATACGGTATTATCTCTGGGTTTTGCGGAGTGTGTGCTGTCCTCAAACAACGCATTGTGTGCTTTGATCCTCAATGCCTAATGAAACTTTGAGCTAATATGAAGGGGGAAACCCGTGGGAGCTGTACACCAATGTACAGAAGGCTGGACATTAGCCAAACGAGTGGCTCACCCGTTACATGTTTCAAACCAGTCACCAACCTTCGCCATCTCTTCACACACAGATCCTGCCTTGGAAAGAAACACTTGGGACTTAACGGACGGCCTATTTGTACTTTTTTGCCTTCAGTGTTTGGAAGCATGTCGGTCAGCTCCAAGATCTGCCACGAGTGGACTGTTTGCTTTTTAATGGAAGGATCTCGCCAGTTTCATTATGTGGCATGCGCATGAACTTGATGACATGTTAAGAAAAAAAAGAAAAAAAAAAAGAAAAAAAAATCAAAAAGTTTGAAAAAGGTAGTTTTTCTTTCGCTCTTACTTTTGTTTTTCTTTTGAGACGTGTTAGATTTTTCGGATCACTTTCATGTTGTGTGTTTTTTGCATCCCCATTTGAGTGATGTCATGAAGCTGTGTAGTGACAGATGACAAATGTACATAACACAAACCATTGTTGTGAAGTTACAGTGGGGGAGGGGGGGTCGGCCATTTTGTAGTTCAAAAGCAACTTTTTTTTTTTTTTTTTTTTTTTTTTTTTCCTAAGAATGACTCTTTCTGTACCCACCGACTGAATTCATCCCATGTAGTTGCAGTCTGTCTCTTCTGACTATTCATCCTCTTTCTGCTCTCCCGAGAGGAGGGAGTTTGGGAGCGTACACATCAGTGTGTGGACGTTTTTCAGTCTGAAAAAAAAAAAATGTGTGAGACCTTTGAGTTTGTGTGTGTGCGTGTCTCATTTGCTGTTGCCGCAGTGAATGGGAAGCGGCAACCCTCTTTGGCAACAAAGAGTGTTTCCCATGCCTTAGCCCTTCAGCCTCTGCCCTGGCAGCCCCGTCTGTGTACAAGACGCTTTCTGCCATTGTGCTTTTACACGGAACGGCTGCTGGCGTCGAAGAGACTACAACAGGGGCCCTTCACTTTCTCTCCCTTTTTAACAACCCTGAATCACTCGTCCCTACGGTAGACGTTGGGCCTGGGCACAGTTCAAGGATTAGTGCACCCCCCCACCTCCACCAAATCCTGAACTGGATTGTTAGCGGGGTAAGGCCTATCATCGATCCAGGTTCTGTGCGCACAGGGCCAAAGCCTCTGTTCATCAGCTCCCCCTCTTGCTGATGAGCCACTTGTTCATTTTGTGCACCTGTCCTGTCCCATTCTTCTTGTGCTTGTTGTAACCTCCACCAAACCACCTGCTGTCCTTCTTCCCTCACCTTTGAACCCCGCTCCCACTTAATGCCATCAGTGGGGAATATTTCCAACCTGCTCTTTTACAGTATATAAACGACAACAAAAAATTTGACAAAAAATTATCTGTATTTGTATATACACGTGTCTGAGCAACTATGAGTAATACAATAAATCGGAAATACATTGCTTTGATCATTGTGCGACGCTTTTTCTCTTCTTTGACCCATTTGTAGAGAAAGTTGTACAGCTGGGATGCACAGCGATCGTGGTGTTGTTTAATCAGAAGCACTGTCAAATTTGTCAATGCATTAGGAGCGTTTGCTGCATTAAAAATTCCTACTGTTACTAATACAGCAAATGAACATACTCCTCTCACTGAAGTAGAATCATGTCTCATCATGTGCCAAATTGGATGCCATCCCCATGCTCGCACACACACACACACACACACACCCTCTTTATGTATCTGCCTATCTGCGCCTCAGCTTAGCTGTCTATGCTGTGGAACAACACCCTGCAAAGACAGACTGAGAGGAACACCATCAATCAGGATCAGAATAAGACCTTAAACCTCCTTTCACTTCAGTCGGGCACTAATGAGGACACCTAATAACCTTCTGCTGGACCCCATCAGCGCCATTTAGCTTCACCCTCCATTATCTCTGGTAATTAGACTGAGAGCCAAGCAAGCCCCGAGGACCAAAGGAGGGGGGAAAGGCCTCCAGATAAGCCAATTGGAGCGATGTTATGAAAATCAGTCAAATTTGACTGAAGAGAAAGTAAAGGCGACTCTTTAAATGGGAGGTACATGTAAACAGTATGATATGAGATTGATAAATAAATTAAGGGTTCTTGGAGGATGGCTGCGCTGCCAGTATGTCTTTGGTATTAAAGGCTTTTTCGGCACCACGGTGGGTCACAGCGAAGATTAAGTAGACATCGCTTTGTAGGGCTGGAATAAAACGCGCCAAAGACATGAAATCTCATCCAGGATCCTCTCCAATCTCATCCTTTTCCAAAGCTGCTACTTTTTTTTAAGCATCAGAAGAAGAAATGCTTTATGCATGAACACGCTTGACATGATGAGCCAATTAGTGTCAAGTTGTTCTTCCCGGTGTTATTACCAAAGGATGGCTCCGGAGATGCAGGTGTGTGCGTCTGTGAAGGCCAATAAAGACAAATCACTGCGCCTGATCATTAAATCTGAGATAATGATAGCTTTATGTGAAGATGTGTCCCAGATGCACTATTAAGCTATGAACATAGTCAAGGTCTGTGACCAGCGGCGAGCGATAGGAGGGCACTCAGATGAGATGCTGTTCAATTGCGACCGCGTCACCTTTGAGATGGCAACATGAACGCATGAATGTGCACAGATTTACCTGCGCCTTTCATTCCGTTTCTCTTTCTGCCTGTGTGGCTTTCAGATAAAAGAAGTTTTATCTTAGCACAATAACAACTGAAGAGGCCACTTTAGTGAAAGGCTCTTGAAGGCATCATTCTCAAGTCAGCTGGCTCCCTTATTGGCTGCATGGTGTCCCGTTTCCATGCGAACAATCAGTTTGATTGACAGCTCTGAATGATGTCTTCAGTTAATCGCTCCAGTGGTTTGAAAAGGTCATAAATCACCCAATTATGTTGCCCCGCTTTATGAATAGATATTTTTTGGGGGGGAATATTTAAAACGCCTCCGAGGCATATCAACTTAGTCAACCCCATATTTATTGAGAGGGAGTTTTGGGGGGTGGCTGCTTGTGCCAGAAATAACTGATAAGCTGAATACATTTGAGAGTCTCAGTCACACTGTGGAATGTCACCATGTTGATGGGTTAGAAAGTTTTGGAATTGAATTCAAGGTCAGGATTTATGATTTATGACAGCTTTGACATGTCTCGAGAACCGGTTGAGAAAGAAGAATAGAAATAATTATAGAGAGAGGAAGTGAAAATAGAACGAAAAATGCTGGGTAGAGGGGAAAAAAAAGAGATGTTTGAACAAAGCCATCAGCACATTGTTTTACAGCAGATTTATCAGAAGAGCACAAAAGGTATTTATTTGAAACACCTTGTCTCTGTCAAAGCAATGCATCTTTCCACTCAGCTGTGTTTGATCAATACCCATCAAAATAAAATGTCTTGGTTACTTTCATTGTGCATGCAGAGTCAGAGCCACAGAGAAAACAGAAGCTCACAGATCTTCATCTTGCTGAATGAATGAATGAGTTGCAGAATGTAGTTTCCAGCAAACAAAGCAGAGAAATAAACTGCCTCAACCCTTGAAAGGTCTCAGGGTCTAACTACCAGAGAGCAGCATCCTGTAAATAATTGGGTGAAATACGTTTGTTGCATCTTAACTGCAATGGTTTGCAGTGGATTATGAAGATGTTTTATATGTATGAATGTTTTTCTAATCAATTATCAGCCTCAGGTGGCCGAGGCTTCTCTCATCACCCGTCCTTCTATAAATCCAAGGTAGGTTACTCTCAGCTCAGGTGCACGTTACTGCAATGTGTTTCACATGGGTCATTTTCTTTTACTGATGCCTCTCACATGTTGACCTTCAGGGCTGAGAGATGAGGGGCTGCAGCCAATCCAGAGAAGGATTATGGGAAGATGTGACGCCACTGCAAAATATAAACTTCAGGGAGATTGAGAGATGGTGGTGGAAGGTGAGGGCTGACACTGAGGATCACATGTTTGTGCATCTGTATGTTTTATGGATCATGTTTGTATGTCTGATATTGTAATGATTCCGAACAAGTTTGGATGCTGTGTAAAAAAAAATAAAAAACAGAATGTGATCATTTGCTAATCCTTTTTTATTTATACTCAACTGAAAACAGTACAAAGACAATATATTCAATGTTTGACCTCATCAACTTAATTTCTGTAAATATCTGCTTATTCTGAATTTGATGGCAGCAACACTTTTCAAATAAGTTGGGACAGGAGCAACAAAAGACTGTGAAAGTTGTGGACTGATCCAAAAACACCTGTTTGGATCATTCCACAGGTAAACAAGTTCATTGGTAACAGCTGATAGTATCATGATTGGGTATGAAAGGTTCATCCTGGCAAGACTCAGTTATTCACAAGCAAGGATGGAGAGAGGTTCAACACTTTGTCAAACACATGATTGTATAAAGGAGATTAATACATGGGCTCAGGAACACTTTGTAAAATCATAGTCAGTCAAAATAGTTCTTTTGAAAATGATTTCATTCTGTTTTTATTTATGTTTTACACAGCGTCCCGACTTTTTTGATACTGAGGTTGCAGCCTCATTTTCAAATCTTTACTTTAAAAAGGTCTTTATTTCTCTGTGAAATGTGAACTACAGTGGGACGGGTTGTTTTCAGTGTTGTGTGTAGGCAGTCGGATGCTATGAAGAGCTACGAAAAACAGCAGGTTTTCACACAGCGTTTCACACCACGTCTGATGTGTTACATTAAGTATTCACACATGCAGAAATTAAGATTTCCTCATGTGAAGTGACAGCTAATTTCACAGGGAGATGCGACAAAATGAATGCGACCCAAAAGTTTCGCTGTGAAACTGACAGGACGCTGGTTAGTGCGTGAAAAGTGTGTCTGCTTTGAAACGAACCAATACACAAAACTGGTTACAATAGAGCAAATTAGTGACACAAATTAAATTTACATGGCACATTTTCCACTGTAGATTTTTCAACAACATCAATTTAAACTGTTGATCAGTGGGTTGTTTTTCCGCTGATGAAGCTGATATCACTTATTTCTGCTCTGTTAAATGAACTTCAGTGGCGCGAACTCACAGAAGCTGCATCTCGAGTCAAGTTTTGTTTGGTTTTACAGAAGCAGAATTTAATTATCGCTGACGATTTTGCTATACGGAAACCAGATATCAGAGTTATATCCTGTACGTCGATCTGCTTCCTCCCTCACAGAATGGACGAGTTATATTTATGGGGTACTGCTGTGGAATTTGAGCACACCAATTTGCCAGCTTTGCCAGGAGGGAGAGAGGGCCTTGGTCATCTCCTGAGCAGCTCGCTCCACTCACAGTAAGTGTGCCATTGAAATGAGAGTATTTCCTGCCAGTGCCCATTGAATGAATGAGGCAAAAGCGATGACAGGGATATTACACCGACATGCCAACACTAGATCATAGAAAAGTCTTTGCCCCGGGGGTCATAAATTAGATTCTAATGATTTTGTCATCCCGTTAAAACAATAACTTTCAAACCCAATCTCCTCCTTTTTTGCCTCCATAACCTTTGATTTATGCTTTTAATTTTTTGATGGCAAGAAATAGTCTGACACTTGCACCATTATGATGTTGATGGCGTGAAATATCATCACAATTCATTTTCTTTTTCAGGTTTAATTAGTTTACTTTCAAATGCCATCCATCATTACTGGTGTGGATGAAATGTAGAGAGTACTGAGAGCAGGGAGAGACTTGGCGAGAGGACTATGTTTTACAGTTGACTTCCTGGGAAATAAACGCTGGCTGCATTATTCATGAAGCTCGCCATAACTTTAATCTGATTCCTAATTCAAGACTTTCCTTCTCGGACAATATTTCACGTCGGTGTTTTGCAATTCCTTTGAAGGCGTCATCTCTGCAAATGTGTCTTCAGGTGGATTATCACTCCTGCTCTTGATAGCATCATATTGTATTTCGAATGAGAGTGCATGTCTGAGATCAGATTAGCAGACAGCTCGATTTAGTGTTTCAGCTTTTCATTAATCCAGGTAGAAATACTGAACACTCAGACTGTAACAAGACATTGAGACAATAATAATAAAAAAAAATAAAACATGACACTGAGGCTTTAGTAATATGTACAAACTCATTTTACTGTATGTTAAAAAACTAACATCAATCATTTTAAATTTAAGTCTTTCCCCTCCTTTAATTTATTAGTTTGAATAATTAGTAACAGTTTAAAACAATGAGCATTCACAAGCCTTACTTGCATATTAATATTTCATGGATGGACCCTGAACTGGCTGGACTAAATGATTTGAATAATTTCAGTTCTGCCGTTGTGTGATTTAATTCAAACTCTCTCACTGCATTTTGAACCCATTTTTTAACTCTGAATCTAACATATATATTGGTAGCTTTAATGAATATTTCATCTGTCATTAGTTGCCCCTTTAGACTGAAGGCAGCAAAGATTTTGTTGTGCACACTTGAAAAGATATGGACAGGAAGTTCAAAAAGTGGTATTCATGTGAAATAGCGCATTCATCCAACTCACTTAACGAGTACAAATTTTACAGATCTGGCAACCACGAGCTGATCGGCTCCTTGAACAGAGGATGAACTTTACTAAGCTGCATACATGGAAAAACAAACAAATTGGCAAAAGCCTAAATGAAAAATTCATCCCTCCCTTCATATGTTGACCTGAGGACAAGATTGTTGGCTGGTGAAATTCTTACACATGATGCCTCTACATAAGTGATAAGTGAAAAGATTTGTAATTAGAATTAATGAGTGGATGAATTTATACGATTTAAAGGCAGAATAACTTCATGAGAACTGCCAAGAGCTGATCTACAGACGGTATGTTTAACAAATAAAACTAACAAATAATTTATGACATGCAACATACATGTACACATTTCATATTGAATTATATTTTTTATATCATCATCTCAAACACCATTTGTAACACTGACAATTAGATAAGCCCCCAATGAAGGGAATGTAGGTCTATTATGAAAATTAAAATGAATCTGTTATGCTAATACGGCCCAAATTATGCAATAGGAATCATATTCTTCACTAGTGGATCTTATTAAATGTCATTATTCTGAAGCGTTACTGAATAACATTAATTAAGGGAAAAGGCACAGCTAATTGTGAGACTTCTACCTTCTATGGTTGTTTTAATGCACCATGGAAGTGCATTTATTTATCTTGAACTGGCAGAGTGAACACAATATGGGAAATAACTCAGTTTTCTCTAAGCTCATTATTCTTAGCAAAAGCCTCAGGCTATGGCAATATTTCCAAAGATCATGCAAATGACCCTTCTAACTTCCGCCTCTCCCTGTTCCTCCCTGCTGTCCTCTCGCCCCCCATTTTCACCTACACACACGAGCGTGTGTGTGCATGTTGTCTTTCGCGCACACACAAACACTGGATTGCTGCTGGTAAATTCTCTTATATTAGCCTATCGTTTTTATTTAGTGATGTTTTATCAGAACTTGGTCTAGTTCACACGAAACATACACATGCAAACTAATAAAGTGCGAGTAGTTCATCGTCAGTACATCAGCTGGATATTCTGAGTCATAACACAGACAGACAAATATATTAAACCACCTTCCTCAGCTTTGTAGGCAGTCACAACTTCAAGTCTTCATTTAAGTCAGAGTCTTACGTGACTGGCGCCGTCACTGACCCCTGACTTTTGAGTCTGGTTGCGAACAGCTCCTGTATTACCCCTGAGGGTCAACTTAAATGTCAGGGGTCACAAGGTCAACGTGGTCCTCAATGCCTGCCTGTACATTAGCTGCCAAAGTAAAGTACGTGAACGGCTCCAGCTGATGTGCTGTCACGCTGTGACACCATACAAACATAGATACAAATATGTTCTATGTATTTGTGAACTCACATCTATGCACACATACTAAAGGAATGTAAAGTCATTCAGCAGCAGTGGGAATAATGAACTAGACATACAGCAGTGTGTCCGTGAAAATGAAATAGTGGAGTTGTATAAAAGCATGAAAGTAAAAAAAAAAAAAAAAGTATAAAAGCTGAGTACATTTTTTTCATTAGTGATTTCTGGATGTTTCATTCTGGCCCTGCTGTTTGAATGTTGTTTAAGATCAAGCACACATGGATCTGTATGATTTTTTTTTTCATTTAAATGTATTTCTGTCTATTTTTCATGGAGTGGTGGAAATCTCTTTCTTCACTGGGGAAGGTGAGGCTGATGAAACCAAAGGCAACAGCGAGGCTTTAACATCCTTCTGGTCCCACAGAGACTTCACAAAGTTAAAAGTCTTTAAGTATTTCTGAAATGGTCCTTTAGAGTCTTCATTATACAGTTCTGTACGCCGCATGACGCGACTAAGGGAGCAATTTCAGCAAAGCAAAGTAAAGCAACTGTTGTTTTCATGGGGTCCTGTCCTGCTGTTGCAGGGTTTTAATTATCAGCATTTTACGTCTGGACGCTCTTGCAAGCCTCCACGCAGGTTGTTGAAACAGAGCAATTATCATGTCACATCACGCTGCATTATTTAGTTTACTGAAAGCCCAACTCGTGTAGAGTAGCGTGTGTACAGCGGAAAGCAAACAGGGTGTGTGTATCAAATGTTTCAATAGCCTGGATCGCAATTTGTATATTTGTATAAAAAAAACAGTGCAAAAGTTATAGACTTTATTTTAGTGCTAGAGATGAAATTTAAATCCAGATATGCTGTTCTTGTAAGAGAGAAACTGAGAGGAAGAGAGAGAGAGAGGGAGCAGAGAAAGACAGAGGACAGATGAACAGATGTTATCTGACAGGTGCAGTAGGCCCAGCTTGGTGTGTGGGCAGCAGATATGACAGGGATTTTGCATACACTGTGTGAGCTAATGCTGTGCACTTCACTACCTGTCATGACTGTAACCTTATGGTCAGATACATAAGTTTGGGATGGGGTGTAGGAGGATTAGTCATGTCGCTGTTTCACGGTGTTGATGTAATGCGATCGCATCAACAAGAGCGCCCAAACCTGAACAACTTGGATCGACCTGGTCTGCAGTGCAAAAGCAATAAAAACACACTGACAGGATGTGCGTATTTTATCTTTGGAAATGCATTTGCTGTTTATGAGGGGGCTCCTGTAATCACGCTTGTAAGGACGTGACTCATGTGACTAAAATCGTGAGGAGTTGACGTGTTTGGATATGCCAAAATCTAAAATATTTTTCAGCTGGAGCCACATTTTTATTCTGTTTAACCTGCAGCACTCCTTCTCCATTAGTCTGTCAAAAGAGTGCTATCTTTGCCTGTATGTGTTGATTTGGTGTAATTATGGAAAACGATGACTGGCACATGCTCAGATATGGGGTCTGTGTTTTTTTAGCACTTGGTGTGAGTGTTGTTGTCCCTCTCCAGCATAGTTATAAATATGCCAGGCAGGCAGGCCCCCTGGCAGGGGGGCGGGGGCCGGCAGCAACAGGGTCAAGGACAAAGGAGCCCCAAGCCACTAGATGCTGAAAATTAAATTAGTTAACCCACCTGGAATGTAGCTGTTGAGTGAAGTGAGTGTTCACGCTTGTGTGTGTGTGTGTGTGTGTGTGTATTAGATTTTATGCACTTAAAGCCCGTGTGTGTTTAAGCTTTTGAGCGAGTGATTGAGAACGTGCAGGGATGGTTGTGGGTTCGGTGGGCAGGTGGATGACAGCGCAAAGGTGTACAGTGTGATATGCTTTAAACAGGCGGGTGGGCTCCTCTTAGGTAGGCTTAGCTACTAATTCCAGATAAAAGCACCGTGAACTGTGGTAATGTGAGGCTAAAACCACAAACCCATGCCAGGATCTAAGGGCGTAGTACAGTATGCGGAGATCAGAGACGTGATATTTCAAAGATAAATCTCCAGAAGACTCTGCCCAGGAACTTGACAGACACAAACATTTTCACCATCTTTATTCATTCATTTAAACATTGTGTGAAAAGAGCTGCCACTTGCTGCAAACTGTTTTGAGTACACAGCAGTTATTATAGATTTCTTCCTGCATTTATCACAGTAATAGACTCTATACAGGAAAAAAGTACGACATAACAAGGAAACTGAAAACCAGTGGGTGGCAACAACAGCATGTACAACTGTAATTATAGTGCTTACCTTTGGACGAGCAATGTAAAACATGTAAGAATGAAGCGGTGGGAAATATGTCATTTTATGGGTCCTTAATTTTCTAATTATTACTTATAATTTTAATCTATGTAATTGTAGGGGAAATAGAGGCAGTTGTAATACAGTTCGAATTTAATGAGTTTATGAACACATGATTTCCATAAGAATAGCCGCTCCATTTAACCCCATTCATTATTGATTTATCAGTGGGAACTTTACTCTCCAGCTGACCTGCTGTGCACCGACTAAGAGACTCTCTAGGTTACACTGGCAATTAACTGGAATTAATTAATTGGAAGGGTACCAATTAAACACTGTCTCCATTTTTGCACATAATTAGGATCAAATTACATAATGCCTTCCAAGAAATTCTGAGGAAGTGACAGACCTGTAAAATAAAGTGCTACAAATCTTTGAGGTGAGGCAAAACTCAGGTTATTGTTTATGAATGAAAGATGGAAGAATGAATGGCTCAGTAGAAATAAATGCTGCAAGTGAGCGTTTTCCCTCTCTGTCCCTTCTGCCCTACAGCATCCATCACAAAAATTCATACGACTGGACAACAACAGCAGGGCTACCTACCATGTATTAGTTTTTCTAAATCAGTAGCCAGTTTCTTTTTTTTTTTTTTACATCTCACTTTCTGGCCTACGTTGAATCACATAGTAGTGATATATGAAAAGAGTATTAATCCAAATCATGGCACCGATGTCAAGGGCTGTTTCACACAATAATTTATAACTCGCTGAAACCTATCGCTGAAACCAGATACCAAACAATCCAATAACCACTCTGCTGTGTTTCTGCCCCCTCAGATGGCCGCCGCGTAGCACCGTAGTTAAATTGAGTCACTATGACCCTCCGTGTTCGGTGAAATTGAACAAGCGTATTGACATTGTATGAGCCCTGTGTTCTGCTGAGAGCTGGGTGGTGTGGATTATGTGAGAGACTTAAACATCGAGGGCCCGGATTTGGTCAGCTTGACCAGGCTGCATGCTCACTGCTTCTACAGGCAACACGGGTTCATGATAATGATAATTATCAGGCAAGATGTAAAAAATAAGTAGTGACTTGTAGGAAAGAGGAGAACTGAACTGCACGGCGTCAAGTTCACTCCCTTATTTGCATAATGTGAAATACACTATACAAATGAACTCTGGCAGTTCACGCTACTTATCCTGCTTTTATATTGCCGATGCTGATGCTTGACGTCAACAGGCTCTCAATGATATCATCTGGCTTTGGTCCCTGAGGGTGGACTTACATTCATTTCTTCATCTAAATAATACTCATTCCCTGAATTATAATAGTCTTATTGATTTTCCCTTATTTCACCCCCCCAAGCAAAGCCATACTCATTGAAGCCATTATTTATCTCAAATATTAAAAGAAAGAAATATGTATTTGTTGTCACTTTAATTGCGTAACTAACTTCTTGTTACCATTGACTGTAAGAGTGAGGATCCATATGCTGTATATAAAACTTTGTGATCTACAGATGCATAAGGGAAAAGGCTCCATACTGTCATTTCTAGTGTGCTGTGTATTCAAAGGTTTATTCAAAAAATGATTTGATGGCAGAGTGTAATAACCATGAATAATACCCATATGTCAAAGGCAAAGTGCCCTTAGATGTTATTCCTCCCAAAACACCATTAAAGCCGCTCAGTTTTAGGGTCGTCTCTGATCCCACTGTCTCGACAGTATTGATCAGACTTACATCACTGGACTGGTTTTATTAGATGCCTTTGATTTTTTCCATTACAGGCGTCTTGTTAATATTGCTAAATCAATGAACATGAATATGGTGATGCAGGGAACGTGGGCACAAGAAGACAGTAAAAAATGAAATGGAGAGAGAGAGAGAGGATGGTGTGTGTGTGTGTGTGTGTGTGTGTGTGTGTGTGTGTGTGTGTGTGTGTGGCCGCATGGTGCATAAGCAGATAGTTTGACTAAGTTTTAGGTCACCTGGGAAGGATTGAAAATATTGAATCAAAGCCTGAGGGGAAAAAAAAATACCTCCCTGTATTTTACCACAGTGCTGTGGCACACATCACACACACCAGTATTTGAGATAAATGGATTACCGTGAATTTTTATTGGGGGACGTTAAAAAAAAGCCCGAATTGCAGTTCATCTTGGAAGCCAGAGCGACCATGGAAACTCTCAATGAAGTGTTTAAACACATGTTCTGGGCTGAGCCCGGCAGAGCTGACTGCGTGGGGTATAATCACAAACAGTCAAGTCTTAAAAGAGCCCTAATCCTGAAAGGATTACAGAGAAATAATCAGTTTATGTGCGCCATCACTAAATGCATACAGAAAGAAATAAAGTCACATAAAGTGTTTTTTTTTCTGCTTTATTTAGGCCTAACAGCCTATAAGCATTTTAATCTCTTCCTCTAGATAATGGTGTTTTCAGTTCATTTATTTCTATCTTGGCCACTTAGAGCGATGTAACCCTTTAGTCCTCAAATAATGCCCATTAAGTATGCAGCATTTCCAATGAAACAAGTGGAGCGAGTCTCCTGATGGAGATTGATGGCCCAACTAAACTGAACAGACCGGAGACACTCAAAGACAAAAAGGGGGGCAGCGTCTTTAAAGACAGCGAAAAGCAAATAATACGGCTTGAAACTGTATTCTCTCTCTGTTGCTTGTTCATCAGGGGTGCGCAGAGAAATTAATTGTTCGTTCATCCATTTTCTACTTGCTCATTGAGGTTCACAGGTTGCATGGAGCAGATCCAGCATGCACTGGGCTAAAGGCCGGGAAATATCGCGAACAGATTGCGAGTCCGGCACCTGGAAGTAATCCATCTGAGGACAGGGAGAACATGCAAACTGCACTCTGAGATTTGGACACAGGACGTTCTCGCTGTGAGGCGACAGCGCTCGCCGTTTAGCCACCTTCCTGCCCAGAAGTAACATGATACTCACATCTCGCAGAAAAGTCTTCACAGTTTTCTCACATTGTAACAGCAAACAATCAAATCAAATCCAGCCTTTTCCAAACTGTATATGAGACACTTTTGTATGTGGTTTTGGATGAAACACAAGTCACATTTGTGGGAATGTGGCTTGGAAATATTTCTGTTGTGATGCTTGGTTAATACACTTTGTCATAAGCTGCACACAAAATAAATACAGCAACATAGCTTAATCATCTTGCACCAAACAATGCGAGCGAGAATGACAATTTATTAAACTCCGAGTCAAACAAAAGTCAAACCAGGCAGCGTTTGGATTCATAGATTAAAATCTGTTCTGCAGAAACATGCCTGCCTAGCGCCCATAATAACCAATGTAGATGCGGCGGGGAAAGAATTGCCCCACTACACCGCACTAATTCTGCTCACTTGTACATAACAGTGTGGAAAATGAGCTTGAAATATCAGATTTGAAACACAAATCAGATTCCATTCCTTCAGATGATTACATGGCAACGTGAAGGCTATGTTTACAGCATGTTGGTTTGAGAAGGCTTTTTGATTTAATAAAAATAATCATATTCTTCCCCTCAAGATTTAATTTCCTAAGAGGCTTGCTTGCTCCACTGCAGGAAGATTTCGGTTCAGGAGGGTGTGACTGTGCAGAGGAACTCAGCTGTTGGTCATAATATGGTCGAGGTGACGTCTGAGTTCAGCTTCGCATACAGTTTTTAACAACCTGCAGATCTCTCACTTTATTCCTGTTAGCACGAGTGAAATGCTTGAATATCCTTGTCCACAGACTAAATGTTCCACCATTGATCAACAGTAGGCTCCTTTCTATACATGATGAAGAAATGATCAGAATATTGATCAACATAATCTCATCAATAGTGGTGATGATTTTGTTGAAATCAAAATGTTTCCATAAATTTTTGGTGAGTTTGCACCAAAAACAAAATTGAAATGACTCATATTTTTTTGTCCACGTCTTGAATTTCTTTGTCATAATGACGCTGACCTGAGTCAGAACTGCATCGACCTCTAACCATACTTGAATGACTGGGTCAACAACAGGCACGCAAATCTACTGTGGCCAGTGGTACAGTGGGAAAGTACCTGTTGATCCTTAGCGGCAGAGGTTGTATTTAAGGTCATTCATCCAAACAGCCGTTCCCGTAGATGCAATAAAAGTCTGGATCCAACATTCCAGCGAAAGCAGTTTGAGGTCCATTTAAACCCTGTCACTAAAGCTACAAAAAAGAACGAAGGAAAACACCCCAAAACCAACCTCTCTTGGCAAGCAATTACTTACAGTGAGGCAACAAGCGAGATTCGAACAGATTAAGAAACTCACACACGCACATGTTGCCGTAAAAAAAAAAAAAAAAAAACCCAGAAATACACACACAGACTCGCGCACATGTGTTTCCCCGCAGCAGAGAACCACTGACACTTCATCATCCTAGATTAGCAGGGTGGTCAAACATGGTGGAAACTCTCTCAGTAGTATGTCTGCTTTGAAACCCATCGTTGTGTGTGTGTGTGTGTGTGTGTGTGTGATCTACTGTAGTTTTACCAAATCTTCTCCGAATGTCATTCAGAAGGAAAGTGATGTGTCTATATGTGGATAATAAGCTCCTTTGGGGGAGAACTCTCTCTCACTGTAGACCACAAACTAGTCTTTTACTTCAGATGATACACTTCATCCAGGGAACATTTTTTTTTTCCCTTCTCCTGATCTCAATTATATTCCTCTCGTATTGTTTTGCGACTTTATATTTGGTGTCTCTGTTGCCATGGCAGTAATGTGGGTCCTATTAGAACACACTCGTACGACGGAGTCTACTTTCCATGTCATCGTAAAAAGCTTTCAGAGCCGGTATCAAGCTTTACTCCCAGACATTACACGGCCCTCCCACTAACTACAAAACCCAGGCCTGGCTATTAAAGCATACACGGCCTCCTTCTTCTAAAAAATGTCTTTGATTTTCCTCTAGCTCCTCCTTGCTTGACCACTTCAACTGCTTTCAGGCTGGTCCTCTCAGAGCCCTGCTAAGTACCACAAATTGAGGTGTGTCAAGTTTTTTTTTTTTTTTTTTTTTTTTTCTTCCAGCCCCCACTCCACACAGGCACACAAACACAAATGTATTCACGTCTGAACTCCCTCTCTCCCTCCTCTGGATATTTCATGCCTTTATTTTCTTTAATTGTTATGATCTTCCACCCTCGTTCTCCTGTGGCCCCGCTATGCACAGTGCCAGCAGCTCAGCTCAAGGTCACAGAGCGATGCTTTGTTGTGGATACACTCCCAGTATTGTCGTGCTGTCTCTTTCCCTTCACCTTGTCTCCTTTAAAAAACAAATCCAATACAGTCCAAACAAAGTGAAAGTGTAAAACAGTGTAAAAGGAAGCTTTTTCTTTCTCAAAGAAAATACCTAGACAGGTCAATATGATGCATTACGCTTCATTTCCAGCGTCATGATACCAACTGATTCATCCTTCGTTCTTTTAACCCGAAAGGAAATATGTGTGGAAAATCCACTGGCGTGAATGAAATTGTAGGTTTTCTCTTCTCTTCTCGGAAAGAGGCCACAGAATCCCCAGTTCAGAGCAAAATTGTGTTTTCTGGCTTTTCTGGGACATTCACCTGGCGGTGCGCTCAGGGCCATACAGTCACACATCAGTATTGCCGCCGTCATACTCGCTTTTTAGGGTCTGGAAGAACGAGATGGGATTTTGCAATCACATCACTGTGCTGAATACATCACCGCAAAATGAGAGCACTACCAAGCAGGGGAAAAGAGTTTCTTTTAGCTCCTTTTTCTCACAGTAGATGTCCTCATTTTTGAGTTGCAACTTCTTATTTCTCCTCATCTTGAATCTACAGTAGCCTCATGTATGGATTTTACCCTCCAGACCTTTTTTTTTTCCCATTTCTTATTGGGATAGTGTGTCTTCAGCTGATCAATGAAAATATGCCAATAGAATTTATTGACAATAAATTTACTGTATGGTCTCTGTGAGATAAGATGGTTATCGTGGTTTGTCTGCTCTCTGATGTATAATCCCTGTCTTGTGGAATGGAAAAAATCATTAATTGTGCTGTAGGGTAATAGATAACGACACACACACTTCAATCATGGCAAATCTGGTGTCTCACATCCTGATTCCCACTGGTCCAAATTAATCAAATGACACATAGAAAGTTATCATCGCTACAGTTGCACATGATTGATCACAGATGCTTTTCCCCCTTTCTTATCAGACTTTCTCAGAATTTCTCCCAAATCTTAAAAATGATCACGCACGGGTGTATTTCTCTATTTTCTCATGCAGGAGCATTGTGCACTGCAAACCAAAAGAGGTGTTATACATTTGTCAGCGGTACAAAGGCTGCCGACCTCAGTGTTAACTGATGTGGTTGGCTGGACTAGTTCGCATGATCACTTTTCATTATTCCTCCCCAGCTAGATCTGGAACAGATTAGAAATAAATTAACTCCATTCATCATACATCTATGAGGCGCTGTGTGAAATAAATCAGTAGCTGTATGTGGTGGATTAGCATTGGTGTGGTAGAATTTCACTTCTCTCACTTGGCTTGCATAAACATTAATTAACACACCCAGTAGCTATACAAAAACATACTTTACTGCTGCTGTTTTGTGGCCCCTTACTGCTTGTATGGCTAAATATGATGGAACATTACTGCGAAAAGGAGACCAGGCTGTTTATTCTGTAATAAAACAAGCATGAAAAATGCCACATTCCTCCAGTATACGACTGCAACAAAAGAGCACTCCTGTCACATATTAGAATGCTGTGTTAATTTGGTATTATTTTCATCCCCCCGCTACCCTCTGTTTCATCCACCAACCTTAACGCTGGTGTTTTGGCACAGTGTCTGTCCACAGCTGCAGCGCCCTGAGCCAGGTCAGGCCAGCAGACTAACAGGGAGAGGAGCTGGTTTGCACATCATTAGCTCAACGATCACTTACTGTCCGTCCTGCCAACTATAACAAGAGATGTGGAGGTCTGCTAAATCTGTTCTGCTTCAACTCAGAAGAGGAAAAGTCACACTGAAGTAGGGCTGCCTCCTAATAGTCGACTAAACCGTGAGTCGATGAGAAGAGTCTCAGTTGACCAAGTTTTTATTGGTCTGTTAGTTGCAGAGAAAAAAAAGCCCTCAAACTCCGTTCAGGAGCTGCACCTTGTCTTTAGAGCCCAGACCAAAGTATCGGGGGGACGGCTACAACACGGGCCTTTTCTCTCATAACATGCAAGCCGCTAACGTCTGGGGTGGTACTGAGGTGATTTACAGTGGCTCTCTCTCTTTGACTCTGGCAAGTTAATTTGTAAGTATACATCATAAATCGTCTGCAAGTATTTGTTTTTGTGAAGTTGGAAGTTATTTATTCCCATTTTCAGTGTTTTGAACAGCAAGACTTGTGTGATGTTACACTGTGTTGAAGTAAATGAACAAAATGTTCAGGCCCCTTGTTGGTTGTTCAGACACATTTAGACTCATTAAAGTCACCATTAACATTGTTGTTAACAGGAAACTCACTGTGTGAATGTGCCAAAAAATCTATTTTTGAATAATTAAATACCAGAAGCATGCAATGACTATTTGAACTAATGACTAGTAGTGGACCAGGAAAACGCTCTACACAGAAGAAGCTTACAACAAATTAAATATATCAATGCATATGTGCATTGAATGTATAATGTTAAATGTATATAATATCTACAGAGACAGACAAACTGATATTTAGATAAACAGACAAATACCAGTATAAACTATAATCAGAACAAAATAAATTCTTCCATGCTTCTATAAACTAATTTCTTAATTTAATTTTGTGAGATCGCTCGTGTAGAAAATCTAATCCCTCGCGCACAAATCTATCCAAATGGATTTACAGGAGAAGCAGGAGGTTTTGTTGATTTGCTTATGTAGAAAGATATTTGAGCTTTCGAAAACTGCAGTTCCCCGTGCTCTCTGGAGGAGCGCTGAGCGTTTCCTTCGTACTGTATCTGGTTACAGACGTTTAAATTGTGCACTTAAAATGTCTCCTGTAACTAGCGCCCTGCTTCCATTATGGTGAACCTTGTGTGGAGCGGGGCACAGGTGAAGCCATTTCGCCTCTCCATATCATGTGTGCACTTGAAAAGAGGCCCCATTAGGTTTAATGAATACCATATTTTATCAATTAGACATTCTCCTACGTGGTGTGTGTGTGTGAGAGAGAGAAGTTGCTTCATACACCACAGGAAGCAATCATGCCTGTGAGTGGTAGCCAGGATGCGAGGTCCATTCAAAGTTGCAGAAAAACTCGTATTTTCACACAAATTGTTGCAATGGGGGGTTAAAGTTTCTCACAGCACATGCTTTCCTCTCACCTCCTCCTTTGTTGTGTAATGTGTGAGTAAGTGCTCATTAGATAATGCGGTCCAGTGGTTCAGGGTTGGCGTAATTGGCTGTTGGGCCATCCGCCCCTCCTCTTCTGAGCATTAATTTAATCACTGGTCTAGTGTAAGCCTATACCAACCTTAATGGTTAAAGTAATTGTGTCAGTGTGCTCTCCCACAGACATTATCCATCCAAAGTCTGTCCTCAAACTGAAATTCCACCTTGAGATACAGTTAGTCAAGGCCATTGAACTCAAGCAAACACTTGTGGCTAATGGGAAATTATTCGAGCAATTACCGCGGAGGTCACTGGGAAAATGATAATGGGAAAGAAAGTTGGAAAAAACAAATTTTTTTTTTATTATTTTGCAGCTAAAAAGAAACTCGTCATATGTGTTTCAGACTGAGAGTCTAGTAAGCGATTTAATGCCGTTTTAAAAAGAGGAATAAAAACATGTAAATCTGCTTCATAGTTGAAATACACTGCACCAGTTGAATTAAGTTGGACTGTGTGTGTAGTCGGAGCTTTTCAGTGTTTATCACCATGTGTTTAACCCGAAGCCCCTCCTCTGTATGCCCTGCCGTCCTTCATAGTGTTACAGACCACTGGCGAGGAACTAAATAATAACATTTCACAGTTTCACTATGGGGCGCCATCTAAGGCCTGTAACGCTGTCACACGATATCACTCTTGCCGGGCACAAGGCTGCTGCGCGCCTCAAGTATGTGCGCGAACGTGTAAGTGTGTGCGTCTGTGCTAGAGCTTTGCGCGTGTGAAATTGCATTCCCGCGCGCTTGAATGTCAGAGGACGATATTACAATGACTGAGAGGCTATAACCTTCATCAGGTCTGTAAAGGTAAAACATGTGTTTCCAGGGGAAGCTAACGTTCCACTCAGATTTACAGAGGGAAATGACATATCCCCTTTCTGACAAGGAGTGTTAAAAAGTGAAATGGGGATAGATGCTGAGACAAAACACACCTCTGGGGTATGAAAGCTGGGATCATAAACCTGAGTCTGGAGGATGGAGACGGGCATCTAGAGCCATATAACACTGAACATAGTAAAACAGAAGGGTGGCTGGATTTTAAATAACATTGAATATTGTAGTCACATTTGTAGACCTTAAGTCAGTTCCACTTTAGAAACATGTACAAAGAAAACCAGCTTCTTTTAAAACAAATTAAATGCCTTGGCACTGGTCGGTGTATTCCGAGGCAAAGCTGTCTTAATTATTTGAAATGTACCCTGCACCACCATTAGCTCAGTTTATTATATCGTAAAAATGTGCAAAATACTCATTGCCACTTCTTTGGCAGAGAATTTCACACAGCGTAATTGGTCCTTGGCTGCTGCACCATTTACTTCACTGCAGCGTTACAGCATTGTTCATTGTCCCTAAAACAATATAGTTGTCCAGTGTCTAAACATGATAGTTATTTGGATAGAAAACACGCTGCTTAACCCTTGTCCAGTTTGTCAAGATAGGCAAACACGCTCCTGTTCCGTTTGACGGCGCGACCCCTGAATTATTGTCCCTAATCCACGTTTACATGTCTTGAGTCGTCAAGACATAAACATTTTTCCTGTCAGAGTATTTCCTTCCCCTTAAACCAGTCACTAGTCATTTTACAGCGCCTGAAAGATTGAGGTGCTTGTTGTATTCATTCTGGGCCGAATCACATGTCTGTCTGAAATGGCTGCTGAGTGCCAGTGAAGGATGCCTTTCAACAGACAGGGGGATTTCCAACAGCTCGAGGTGGAATAGTCCCTGGGAGGGGAAGTAGAGGGATGGATGGATGAGGGGGAAAGAAAAGGCAGGAAGAGGGGAGCGGAGCCCAGAATGAGCCAGTTGCTCAACGACCATGGGGAATCTGGTCTGGGCTGTGGCTCTCAACACATCCATCTTGACCTGAGGCAGGCAAAGGATTGGTTTCTTTTAACAGCGCTCTAATGTCAAAACATCATGAGGTGCGTAACAGGAACACCACCAATGAATGTCTTTGAATCCATAAACTGATATTTCACCAGACATAATTGATTATCACATGCTGACAGGCCGACGCTGTGATATTGATCATTGAAACTTTTCCCTTTTCATGTGGGATGACCGAGTGTGTCCAAGAACAACCGAACAGATTCAGCCTAAGTGTTTTCTGATGACCAATAGATTTTGGGGAAATATACAGACGATGTTGGTACAACTCAAACTGTCCACCGTCGTGTCCAAACTCTTCCACAAGAATGCGAACCACAGCAGTCTGAACCGGAGCCAAGTTTGACTGCAAGCTGGGAAACGGGCTGGGAAGAGTTCACGTTGGTTCAATCCAGTAGATTAGTAATAGCAAACATCTTTCTATGGGAACCATTGAAATCATATTGCCAACATTCTGTTTGCACTTTACGTGCGTACGTGTGTGTTTAAACATGAACACTACGTATGCATACTATGCTATGTGTGTTTAGCCCTGCCGTATGGTTTAAATGTGGTGCTCAGTCACTGTGGTTATCATTTGCAGTCTACAATGTTCGTCATTATCTTGTTAAAAAACATATTTTCTGAAAATATTTTCGCTTGCTGTAATTGTTCATTTCATAATTTTCACTCTGCACATTTCGTGCAAACACAATAAGAAGAACATCTATAAAAGCGGTCCCCTCTTTCTTTTCTATCTCTTGATTTATGGCACTAAATGCTGCATGCTACTGTTTTTCTTTGTGGCAGTCAAATAACATCACCCTATGTGAGCAATGAAACTTCCCTTTTACCCTCCTTCCTTCTCTCGTATTTTTCCATAAATTGTCAAGGAGACCTGGATGCAAACCAGCTTCAAGGCCTGGAAATGAATGTATTTTTACTGGCTCAGACACTGTCCAGAAGATATTAGCCGTGTAGGAAATGTGCTGAATATTACAGGCCCCACTATCCGGGGCCAAGAAAGACAGTTGGTGCAAACCCCAGACTGCCGTGCGGCTGCTATCTCTCAAAATGTCAGAGCTTTGGTCTCTAAGTCTGCTGTGTTCTGCTGTGGCTCCAGGTTGGAGCAGGCAGGCAGGCGAGCTGACTGGCTGGCTGTCCAGCTCGCTGAGTCATAGTGGTAATTAAATGTGACTGGGGACTGTAGGGTCAACTGTGATACCCAGCCCAGTCTTAAAGGAAGGGTTTAGGCTGAGGCTCACACTGCTGCTGCCTCCATTTGCACTTTTTTTTTTTTTTTGAAAGACCTGGCTGGTCGAGACACTGTCCCACTTTCCTATCCAAATGCTTAAACAATGGCTATTGTTCGAGCCGTATCAATATGATGTGTGTGCATGTTGAATAGATGTGCACCTCTTTCGGGGGAAGAAAAAAAAACAAAACGTAATTCCAGATGTGAAATAACAACATTTGACTGCTACAAACATGCGAAGGCTCCGAAGCGAATGAATTCAGAGTCAAGATATTTATGATCCCATAAATGGGATTATTTTGAAGTAATCATTTTCATGAAGAATAAAATGGAGCCAGGCGTTAATCACCAGAATTGCAAGCTCTTAGCTGCACATTCCTCACATGCTGCGCAAATGAGCCCTAAAATGTGCTTGACTGGTACTCTAACGGTTACATGTAGTTTCCTGATCTGCAGCGTCATGTGGGACTGCGGCTAATGATCCAAAGGGGAGAACACAATGAAAGGCAATTTGTAGCATCTCATTATGCCCCTCATTCATTATTATAGTTCAGCTAATTTATACTTTATGGCAATTTTTGTTCTGTTTCAGTTGAGGAGACATAAAAGTCGTGGCTCTACAGTGTTGTTGACAAGGCCTGTCTAACCGCTGGCCACAACCACATCAGCTATGAAGTGGTAGAGGGGATGAATCCCCCTACGAGGGAGCAGAAGAATAATATAACTCACATGAACAGCCACATTAAAATCATCCCGCTTGGTCTTGTAAGGTCATGTATGAGAACATTATAACTCTTAAACTTGTCTCCTTGTAATCCCCGACAGAGGGGAAGAAATAACATTAAGTGCCTTTGGCGACGCGCGCTGTGTTGAAATTCCAACATCTCGCGTCCACGCCTCGTGTGATTGGTTCATGAACGCCTGAGAAACCCCCAGGGACTACGGGTTCAAGGTTCAGCTTCCACTCTTGCCAAAGAAAGTAAACATCAGGCCAAGAAGTGTGTGGTGAGATCCAAACACCACTCTCCAATTCTAGATTCACCAGCTTTATGAGATAGCTTTAATATGATGTGTGTGATAGATGTTACGTCCTGCGCGGGATATCTTGTAACATCAACAGTGATCATTTTGGTTTCTCTCTAAATACAATATATAATTTCTACATTAATAATGAGAGTGCTGCACCATAATTACTCACTGAGGAAAGAAAAACAGCCAGAAAGAGGCTTACGGAAAATGACTGCCTGTTGTTGTTCCTCTTCATTTTTGATTTGGTAGGAGATATGGTTGTATCTCTCAGAGTTTATAGCCTAACCATAAATACTAAGTGATAGTGGCCAGTTCTTGGCAGGCAGCTATCACACAATGGCCAAGTCATTCAGCAGCAGCGGTAACTACATGTGAATGTGTCAATGGACCAGATAAAACACACACACACACACACTTTTTTGCTAGATGCTCTCTTACCAGCGCAGACATTCTGATTTAGCGCTTTAACCTTACATTTTGTACTTGCTTGGTAACAATCAATAAATATGGTATCTCTTAATCCAGCGACATTTCCAAGGGATCAGCGCTGATTTCTTGTTGGGAGCTGAATGTGCTTCCTGCCGCAGTCAAATAAGTGAAACCTTTGAGACCAGACGCAGCAACACAGTGGCTGATTTATGGTCTGAACATGGAGAATGAATAAAGTGCTTTTCCCCATTGTGTAATATTCGACATGTCATGCCAGATCTTCAGACGGGATATGGCTCGGCAAGTGCCTTTTGCTGCAGACAGAGCGTGTTCTTGGCCTCTGTCTGAGGAGGAGCTCTCCCCTGAATGTTCTCTGCATGCTTCAAAGATATGAGATTAGACAGCTGCATGTCAGACTCATTGTCCTTCGTTAACAAGTCTAATTTGTGCCTCATTCTGTCTTCCAGCTCTTCCAAGATCTCAGACAATCATTCTGGCCCCCACTGGGGTTGGAAGAATCATCACGCTGGCATCCATATTTGCACCATCTGTGATGGAGAGAGCCGTGTGGTTATAGATCAATCACGCACACTCAGACACACACACACAAACACACACGCAGACACAAATATATACCATATATTATATATACTGTATATATACTGTACACTCAAACACACATACATATAAAGTATACGTATATACACACACACACACAAATGCAAACATACACGCACACAAATAATCAGAAACTTTTTTTCTCTGTATCACACAAACATGCAAGCTGACAAACAGATAGAAACACTCCTTCTTTCACATACACACACACACACACACACACTCAACTGCATCCCCCATGTTGTAGCTGGTATAATCCCCATTCTCATCTAATCCCAGAATCCCTTAACTAATTTGGGCTAAAAACCACAACAAATGAGATGATACCATTTTCTGATGAGCCTAAGTGAGTGATTTGCTACAGCAGCTTCGACTGCTGATTGTGAAACAGGCAGCCGATGTATCATGATAAATGCAGGCTGCCCAGACACCTTGCTTTAGCGGTAGTGTACTTAACTCCTGGGTTAAAACTGACTTATAGCCGTCGTACAAGTATGACCCTCACACACCTCTCTCTGTTGCACTATTGCTTTACTCCCAAAAGGATCTTTTTGGAAAAATACTTGGGGGCAGATCCATTCGTCTACAATGTCTCCCACTGTATCTACCGTAATAAAACCAACCACTGTGTGCTATCGGTGGAAGTTGAAGGGAGTCGCTGTTGATCCCCCTCCCTCGCGCCGCAGCCAGGATGAGTGAAATGGCCCGTTGGTAGTTATAGGGCTGCATTAGTGGACATATTTGAATTTAACTGTAGGAATTGCAATAAAACAAATGGAACGGACGACCACTGTCCGGATGAACGATCCCAGTCACTGCCCATGGGTCATTTCGATGCTTTCCCACCGGGCTCCGCTGTCCACTTATTTGCAGTTTGCTTCCAAAAAAAGATTAAAAGCCATGAATCTAACAGTGCACACTGAATAAAGCCATAATGCAGGAGCAGATTTAGCTGTGTTACCGCTATCTCTCGCTGGGCTCTGGAGGACGAGCTGGCATGGAGCTCAGTTAGTCTACAGCTGCCTTGTTCTGTTTGTGTTCGTGTGCGTGCTTCCCAGGCTGTGGGATATCGGTCTGTTCTCCTAGCAGGATGCTGACCATCGCTGCCAACCTGTGTGAGCGAATCCCACCACATTTTTTTTTTTTTTGTACCCCGCAATATCAAACACACCCCAGTGCCTAACAATAGAACGCCACCACAAGGTAGCCACATCTAAACACAACCTGAGCGCCTCTCATACGTGGCTGCAATTTTGGCAGGCCCCGTTCTTTCTCTCTGAGCAATTAACTTTCTCATTTTTGAATGAGTTCCTTTTCTAAGTATGATGGGGTAGCCGCAGCAGTCATCTCTGCGCCCCATGCTGAGCAGGCCTCCAGCAGGAGCGCCGTTATAACGCTGCTCTGGGATGCTGGAACTTCCATTCTCATGCAGCTATCAGCGGAGCGGCGTCTCTGTGGATGTTTCTGAGATGCGCTCATGAAAGCCGAGACAGATATTAAAGAGGGAATTAAACAAGCTCCTCTCTGTGGTTATTCCGCTATGAATGATTTGTTTAGATTTGGCTGTCTGCATCTCAGCCAGCTTCAATGAGATAGACTGATAGCAACCCACAATGCCTTTATTTTGAGAGCGCGCAAATTCGCATCGGCACGTGTCGTCGGCTACGCGTGTGTTGTCCATCTGATACACGCCACCCCTGAGGGAAACGGTAACAAATCAGCCACCTGAATATCCGCCAGGGGACGCGGCGTGTGCGGTGGGTGATAAAACTCCGAAACGGGGGAGCACGGGATTCAGAGGGCACCACCAAAGACACGGAGATGGCAATCACGGAAAGCAAGCAGCCAAGGCGGAGAGAGGAGGGCCTCTCGAGACAAGAGGCAGAGAAGAGTAGACCTGTGTTTTTATATATAGGACTGGCAGCAGACAAACTGTGAGCCTAACAGTGAGCGAGGAGAGCCCGGGGTTGTGACTCCGCTCCAATGCCGCAGTTTAGACGGACAGATGAGAGGGGATATGAGATTGCACAGCAGAGACGAGGTCAGTCACACAAGTGGGATTTTAAACATCACTTAACAGTACAGGTCCACGAAGTTCACATGCAGCAAAGGCAAGTAAGCCTGTGAGATTAAAAAGCCTCTTAAACTTTTTCGTCTGATGTATTTGTCTAGACTTTTGCGCCTTTGGCCCAACAAAGCTAAATTATGTGATTGTACGGGAACGACGTGTCCCACTTTCTGTCTTTGATAATATTTCAGTACATTCATGTGCTTTTTTTTTTTTTTCTCTGTCAATTACGTGGCAACATGATTCTTTGCTCCTTTTTATCTTCGTTGTGACTCTCCTGGGTTTTGATTTTACACATGAGAAACGTCAGGGCAATTAATTGTCATCCTCAAGATGAGGGCGTGGAAACAGTCCTCTGTTAGGATCAGGATGTGATGTCAGGCGGCTGCACCAATCAGGGCTGAGAAGGTGCAGTGAATTGAGTTGAAAAGAAAAGCGAGAGAAAGCCTTTCATTCAATTTCAGAGATAGACAAGCTCAAAGAGAGAAGACATAAGAGCGGAGACAGAAAGGCTATGATTCATATAAAAAAAAATAAAAGAAGAGAAGCGGATATGTCTACTCAAAGTGACTGCTTTATTCACTTCATCTTAATTGGGATTTATCGTACTGTGAATGTTTTTTTCTTCTTAAGAAAATATGATTTATGTTCCCCTTTATGTGCTACAATGAGTGTGCATATTAGCATTCTGACCTTGCCTCCCTCAGTGCTCTGTGGGAGCAATTGTAGCTCAATTAAACCCCAACCATGCAGATACAAATTGTCCCAAATAGCCCACGACCAATGGAGGCTGTCAGTTTAATAGGCAGCTTTTTGAAGGTGTCATGTAAGTTGTAGTATACAACCAAATGGCTTTAATGAAATATGCAAATTCTTATTGTAAACCTGATGATGTTGCACTATAATTAACCTTAATATTTCAAAATGTTTAGAGGCTAACAAAGCACATTTCTCCCTCTGTGTGTGTGATTGTGTGTGTGTGTGTGTGTCAGATGTTTTCAGACCTTAAAGGTTCGCCGGCTTGTTCCTGTCAGAGTAACTCTTGTAAATTAAGAACTGTTTTCACAAGGTTGTCAATAAAGTTCCACGTACGACCGAATGCGCAATAAACAAACAGATTTGAAAGAGAAAAAAGAGAAATAAAATACATCCAGAGTCTCTTGGCATCCGTGAACCCTGCGGAAATATTAAATTTTCATGGTCCATTATGATGACGTGTTTTTGATCACTGCAATTTCACAGTTGCTCAGGCCTGAATTTAACCCATAGGACCTTGGGATCAAAATAAATGGTCCATTTCATGAATGAGTCCTACAATATCCAGTATATATTAGGACTTCTTCTCATGCATGTCGACCAATACATGCTTTCCTGTAAGGCTCTTTATATAACCTTTATTTTGCACTAAGCTAAGTTCTGACATATGAGAACAACTTTCCTCTCTTCAAGTGTCTGTTGTTATAATATAAAATTTTCAAAATAATCTTGGTTTTGGCTGAACAACAGTTCAGTTGACCTTTTACCCATTTTCTCTTTGCACATATTTTGTCTTCTAGCTCATTTTTCTACATCGTGTTGAAAAAACAAACTACTCTTTTGCAACTTGGATACATTTAATTTCTTTTGGATTTGGAGCACATGAATCCCTTATGTTACCCCCTCCTGTAATGTCACTTTTCCTTTTTCAGTCTCTTCCTCCCTCCCTCTCTGTCTATGTGCCCATCTGTTGGAATTAAGTTAGTATGTGATCGTCTGTGTTTTTGTGTGCATCCATATGCTTGTGGTTATGACTTATGTGTTTCCTAATGTTACTAAGACTTTGCCAGGCATTTGAATAAAATACTGTGCTGATGTGGCAGCTTGGAGAGAGAGAGAGAGGCTCACAGGAGGTAACCACAGCTCAGATTCAGTCTGTGACATGAAAGAAAACCAAGCTCAAAAAAACTATGTTGGTGTCAAATATTATTTCAACTACAGTAAATCCACACTCTCGCCAGGGTTCTTGTTGTAAAGCCTGTTTCTGATGACACCAAAACAAACCAAAACACATCCTCAGCTTTAAATACACCTATCACTGTCTTTGGAAGCCATTACAGTTTGTGGTTGCCAGTGGTTATGTGGTAAAATGCTGTGTTTACTAGTTAGCAGACAGGAGCCAGTGGGCAAATCCAGAGCTCGCGTCCACTCCTGCGTCATTCATCCATCCCAGCCTATTTCCTCCTACACCCTTTATCTGACTCTTTCTCTCTCTCTGTGTTTTTTTTTTTTCCTTCTCCAGCATTCGAGCATCTCAGCTGCCATTTAGGCCACAGAAATATGACGTCTGGCGCTCTAATGATTTGCAGACCATAAGTGGAAATGCCCACCATGAATCATGAAAATGCATTTTCCCATTTCCATTATGGAGGAGACTACATGCTCACAGAGAGATTTACACCGTCATTGCTTTCTCATTCTCTGCCTCTTTCTCTTTCCCCCTCTTGCATCCTCCTTCTGTGCTGTGATGACCGTCTCCTCCTTCCCATTCATTTTCCTGCTTAACTTATTTATATTCCCCATGTTTTCGTATTTGGCGTTTGCCGGTAAAAGCCGACCAGAGTCCGGCCATGTGCACTTCATGGACAGACGTGAATACCTGAAACACCTTGATGAGTCCCCTTGAGTTTTGCTGACGTCTCAATCTGATTAGTTTACAAATCCATCACAGGATCCCTGTTTTTACTCCCTGAAGGATACACATCTTAAATTAAATTAATCTAAGATCACTGTGCGGGCTTAGAATTTGTGCAGTTGAATGCTTGACAGTAGTTGTGCTAGACTACAGCAATTATGGCTTTGCTGTTTGAAACACAAGACTTCAATCCTTGCAGCATAACACAAGGTTTTCATTTCAGACTGTTTAGCTGTCCCTGGTACAACTTGAGGGCATTTACATGCTAATCAGCATCAAAAGCATGATGGTTCTGCAACTGATTTGAACGTGCACATCCCAGGTTTAAGCACTGTGTTGAACATAAGAAAAATTCCACCATTTAATTTGTGTCGAGCTCTGGTTAGAAATCTGCTCGCTGTAAAGATATATGTTGTCGACTTTATGCCTCCAGTATCTCAGCATTAACCTTGAAAGACTTGCACGTGCTCCTGTCGTCACAGCAAACACACAGAACTCTCATAAATGAACAATGGTGGACAAGTATAATCAGTATAATCAGGAAAATGTACTGAAAGTATTAAAAGTGAATTAAAAGAAAATTATCCCCTGTTACATTACACTATTATATATTATCTCATTAGATTATTGTTACATGCATGATTATAAAAGCAGCATTTTACTATTGGTTATGATGGAGCTCATTTTTAAGTATTTTGCATATTGCAAATAATGATTATTTTATAATATATAAAATATATATATAATTATGCAGCCCAAACCTTGAATTATCAAACTCAAAAATGAAAAGCAGCAAATTTTCACATTCGTGAAGCCAGAGACCATGAAATGTTTTTACATGAAAAAAAGACATCATCTAAATAGTTTAATTTTCTGTCAATTGATTGAGCGTCTAATTGTTTCAACAGCATTTACATGTTTTCATATGCTTATTTTTGCATCCCATCCTCACCAAAAAAATTGCCATATTGTTTGTCTGTGCAAGCAGCCTTTTACAACCTATATGTACATTTATTGTTCGACTGCAGTTTGTGTCCTGGTTAAGTAAGTAACTTAAGTTCTTAACTTATGCTGTTTTGTGAGTCACTGGCAATTGACCTATTTGATCTTTTAGACATGAGGATGTGTTGGTTGTGTAAAGATAAGATAAGATAAACCTTTATTCGTCCCACAGTGAGGAAATTCACAAAGGTGGCATTAAAAGAACATACTCAAGTATTGTACAAATGCCTCAAATTTGTACTTGAGTAAATGTACTCAGTTACATCCCATCACTGTAAATGAGCAGTGTTTACTGTAAGCTCAGTGGCTGGGTTAGGTTAGGAGTTGCCATTGATTTGACAGTGCGTGCAGAATCACAATGTTGGACATTTTTCCACAACTGGCTCGGGATCGCCTGTGGCATATAAACCTGACCGGGAGCCAGACACTACACAATGCATTCCAAATCATCATGTCTCTTTATGTTATTAATCTCACATCCGTCTAATCAGGATCATTCAGGGGAATTGCACATGTAAGAATTTTAAACAAAATATTCATTACAGTGCGTTGCGTCATTCATGTACTCCATGTGAATGCGCACTCAGATTTTTATAATACCATTTTTTCTCCTTCTTTCTTCACTGGATCTGTCACTCATACGGCTTTCACTCTCTCTCGCCCTATCTGGATCTTTTCAGATGCAATTATTTGGCAAACATAAAATATCATGCACATTCTGTCTGCATGCAAGTAGAAGTGCTTCTTATGCAGCCAACCCGAGCTCTGATTGGTCTCAAGTAGAACCATCAGAGATACAACACCAACACAATGACTAGTCACCTAGCAACCAGTGACCAATATTACTAATTTTGGAGCTCATTCTGCGGCTCCAGGTTGCTTTAAGGTTACAAAGAAAAGAAAAGGTGACTTTTAACATGCATACAGAATAAAGGAAACTCATACCAGGATGTCTTGCTGAGCGTCTGAGAATGTAAGGCGTGGGCTGAATGTAACTCCTCTGCCCTCACAGAAAAGCATGTTTAGAAATACTGTATACATAACATACATAATAATACACACAGTATTATGTATTTTATGTATTGTTGTGGAAATGTACAGATGCTGCTGAGAAACTGAAGGGTATACAGTACAAACGAAGAGATCTATTGTGGTTGCAACTTCTTTTTCCAACCTAATCGCTATAATACAAAGCTGAAAACGTCCCATCCTTCAGAGCACATGATGAGAAGCAATTCTTTAACATGTAGGGACCTCAAAACATTCCTGGTGCCAAGCGAATGAGCATCAAAAATCAGGCATTGCATGCTCTGTCAGATTCATAATCTTACTTACTGTTTCAAATCATAACTTCAGATTCTATTTTATTTTCGCCAATGCTTTTGTACAGCTGCTTGTGTTTAGACAAAATTTGATATTTAAGATGCTTAACTCATTTTGTTTAATTTTGGTTAACTGGAAAAAATAGTTTCAAGGAAAAGTATTTTTATAAACCTCAAAGGAAAACATAAAATGTTTTGGTATTAGTCCTAAAACTTATCATATCTGAGCTAGTATTGAAAATGTTCAAATGATGCCTATTAACATTCTCAGGATGATTATCCAACCCTGTCTCCTAGAAATTAGGTTTTTATTATAACTACTTAGTAAATGGCAAACACATTTTGAAGGAAATGTAATTATGCTTTTTAACATAATGAGGAAATGTTGTTAATTCACATGTCTGGCAAGTTGCAGCTGATCAATAAGATGTGCACTGACAACGTATTTGATTCAATCCTAAATAAAAAGAAAGGTCTGCAGTGACTTGAGACACAACCCAAACACAATCTTTCCCTAACCTTAACCAAAATGATTTTGTGGCCTAAGCGGAACCGCAGATGGAAATCAGGATACAAACTAGGTCTCTGGAGTCGAAGTCCTGTGCTTTGTACGCCCACGATCCACCATCCATGCCCCTATGAATCCGGTGCTGCTCTAAACACAATCCAGGCAGCGATTACTTTTGTCACCACAACATAATTGGGAAAACAATTTAGTACTATATAAGCATAATTACAGGAGACAGGGTTGGATTATGATCATGCATTTCTTTTGTTGTATCGCATCCATAAAGACAAGGTTCCTTCCCTCTCATCTAATACACATCAGCTCGTGGAAACTTCTAGGGAGAGTTTACCACGTTATTATAATTTCAAAAATGATGAAGTCAGCGAAAATAACATTCACACTCTTAAAATAATATCAACAATATTATATTAACATCACACCAATCTTTTTAAAGAGTTGTGATTAGGTTTCAATGACAGGGAAACGTGATGAGTAACACAAGAAATGAGCAAACAGCCTCAAGAAGAGGTTTCTTTCAGAACAGTGAAGGTGACTCTCATGTGTTAGAGCAAAGCTTGAATCAATCCGTTTCTAAAGTGCTTCAAGAAAATGAGAAAAAAACTGCACATTCATACACAAAAGTTAAAATTAAAAATGTGTTGACAGTTGTAAGTGATGCGTTTTTTTAAAGATGATTTCCTTGTGCAATATCATCATTAAATCTTCCTCAAAAAGTGTAAACCCACCAAGTAAGTAAGTAACAGCATCAGATCAACGAGGAAAGCTTGGAAGTAAACCTATATTACTACAAGTCTCAGCTTTCAGTGGTGATATATTAGATGCCCTCTTGCCCTTGAGCAGAAGAAAAAGCTGCAAGTTCAACGTAAACGCAGTACATTTACTGAAAAGATCACAAAAGCTGAAACGCTGTCCTTTATGTTAGGCGAATTTTCTCACATCATTGCTCGAGTCTGAGTACCTACAGAAACCTCCCTCGCCGCTGACCTTTGAATCGAGCGTTCCTCGTTTCTCTCGGGTCAGGCTGAACCTTTGACTGGCTGGCCTCCTCCGTCTTTGCCAGGAAATGACTACAGTTCAAGTGGAAGTGCTTAACAGCTGGTAGCTGCGATCCATAAACAGAAGATGGAGGCCCTGATTGGAGCGGCACACTGTGCAACGTCAAGCTAAAATTTCAGCCTTCTGCCTCAGAGTGTAAATCACACAGCGCGGGGAAACAGAAGCCAGATGGTTATTCACCTCCCGGCTTTGTGTGAACATGCACATGTGAGCGCTTGTGTGGACTCTGGGTCTATATGTTCACATGTTCGAAGGCAGGGGCTTACTAGACATTGTGTGTCAGCTTGCATGTGTGTTTATCTAAGTCTTTCTGTATTTATGCAATGCGAAGTGTTCGCTATTACAGAAATATAATGAACATTTGATATATTATTAAGACCTAATGACCATGGCACAAATACAGCACTGATTATAAAACTTCATGAGCAAAATTTCAATTCACCGAGGAGTCTAATCCAAAACTAAAGGATGAAATGAAACGTACAGTCCTTGGTAGTTTGTGACGTGCTGATTAAAAGCAAAGGTGGAAGAAAACACATTTTTTTTTGCATTACACAGACAGCTACGGTGTGTGTGTTTCCTCTTGTACTTTTATCTTTGAATTTATATACTTTAGCTTTAGTCCATGAGAGTACGACATTTTTGCAAAGCGAGGACAAAGGACTTTTTAAGCAACAAGTCCTTCAGATTAAATGTCAAAATACACGATGTATAATGACCCACTAGAACCACATTTTATCATTTATTAGTGCCGTTATAATTACTAATTACCTTTACAATAATAAAATCCTTGTCTGGACTCTCTGAATTTGTTAGCACAAAAACGGTAATTGTGATTAGGGAAAATCGTGATTGTGCTTTAAAAAGATGAAAACAACTTAAACCGGACTTGAGACGTGAGAAAATGGACTTTACAGCTCTACAACAACATCGCTCTATTTACTCCTTTTCTCCCAACAGACATAATTCTAACAATATTTATTTATTATAAATCACTGTGAGGAAAAAAAAAATCAATTTGGCCATGGCAATTTTTGTCTTAACTCAATGACTAAATTCACCTGTACCTCGACAGGACTTACCTTTCCTCCTTCTTTTCATTTGGTGCCAGCAGACTATAAATGTTAGCACTGCAGCTAGCAGGATTTTGCGTGGCACTGACATTGGTAAAGTTTTTTTTTTTTTTTTTTTTTTTGTTGACTTAAAACATTTTGCAGCATCAGCCATTTTTACCCCTGACCTTTTCCACTCTTTTGCTGTTTTGGTCCTTTATTCGTTTCATTTTTATTTTCGACTTCAGCTCTGTTCTTTCTGTCTTGATTTCATTTGATTATTTCCTGCTTGACCTCTGTCCTCACATGAATGGATTTAACAAACACTGTACACGCAGCCAGCTCATTTTGAATCAAGATATTGCTCCAAATTATATCTTTGATTTGACAGATGCACTCCTCTCTCAGCTCTAACAGGACTTCTATTGAACTCTAATTGGTTGAGACAGCCACGGTATTGGCCGTTCAGCAGAGGGGCCATCCTGTCCAGTATTATGGGGTGTGAAAGGAAAAGATGAATATTGAAAGGGAGAGGCAAAGATAATGCTGGTGATGGAGGTTGGCTAAAAGCTGACAGGACAACCCAATGGAGGGGAAACAGACAACTGACAAGACTCCAGCCATTTGAGCCGAAAGAGGGTTATAGACCCAGAGGTAAGATCGATCAGCATTAGTCAAAAAAAAAAAAAAAAAAAAATCAATAGAAAGACTGTTAAGTGGCTGGGGAAGCAAACTTCCTTTCGAGGCCCTGTGTCTGATATTCGGCTGGTTTAATCACATCCTTCTCAATTACCTGAAACAAATTAATAGTGTGGACGTCTATTGGCATTTGAAGAAAGGAGAAATTCATACATAAAATCAAATTAAAACTTATGTGTGCGTGTGTGTAGATCAGAGATTGATGGCTAGAGGAATGCGGGGGTGTAACAGTGTAGTGTAGACACTTTTCAGCGTGCTCTCCCGCTTTGCTCACATTTTTTTTGCTGATATCCTCATTTTTTCTGCCAAAAGCTACAGAAAGTGGATCCTGGATACTTCCAAATCACTGGGACTCTAATTCATGAAAGACACAGAAGGCTAGCACCATAATTTTTATAACTTTTATTACTGTGTGAGTGTGACCTCCAAACAATCATTTTGCTGCGTCTGTGACTGGAAACCTGGGATTAAGCCGAGATGGCAAAATGTGCAATCTGCGTGTGAACGACTGACTGAGAGCATAGTAGATCTTGAAAGGAAGATTGAGGTGCATTGAATACATGAGAATGAGCAATGCATTGTCTCTGTAGCAAGTACTGTACAAGGTGCTGAGAAAGGACAGGCTTCAATACATGGGATTTCATCAAATGTATGGGTATCCGGTCCTGGATTTGGCTGACACGCTGCCATGGATGTGTCCTGGATTAGCTGTTCAAGCTTCCAACTGACCTTCCCTAATGACCCTTCTTACTGGCACAGCACCAACGCAAGACTGAAGGCATCTACTCCAGTGAGGAGTTGGCGTGACACTGACCGCCTCAAAGACAAATCCAGCAAAAAATCAAATAAGAGACTCTGAACGAAAGGTGTGATAATACTTACCATGTTGAACACACCACGAGCATTAAGGCTGACCAAAATCCGAGAAATAGCCCCACAACCACTGCCATCCAAGGGCCAGAAGAAATATTGCCAACTCCACACCTGATGAGCCGAGGACCAGAGAACATATTGGTAACTCCACACCAATAAGCCAGACTCAATTCTGAATGGGGACTCCATAACCAAGCATGTGACAATGGCAAAGACTGAAAATCTAACTATGGCTGACACTTCTGTCAGGGAGCTAACAGGGCTGTTGCCAGTTATCCTGTCTACACATCCAAGTAACAGGAGGATTATTATTCATGCTGGGTCTTTTGACATTCAGCGAAGGAAAACTGACTCTGAAGGCCTGCTAGTAGAGAAACTGAGCGCCTTTAAATCGCAACAGCTATTCCTCAGGCCCCCTTCCAACCTTGGGGAAAGGAATCGAATCTTTTAGTAGGTTCCTGAAAACATGGCTGACATCAGCGTGTCTCACTCAGGGGGATGAAGTGTATTGACTATTTCAATATCTTCTGGAACTGTAAAGACTGCTGATGGGTACATCCAAGCCTCGCTGGTTGCAGACTGCTCGGTGTCATGTCCACCACATTGACCAATCAAGCCGTTAATTAAAGCTGCCACACTGAATCTCAGTCAAACTCATGAACTGTTAAACAACAATAACCACATCACTCAAGTGTCTATCTGAAATGAGACGGGCCTCATGCCACTTCCTACAGCATAACATTTTCGGTTAATAAATAAATGAAATGATATTGTATTGCATCTGTGCACTTGTATAGTGACAATGACCTGGGTGAATTTACATCACTTGAATATTTTGCTTTTGAGCTCAAAGCAAAAATTGCATCAGAGCTCATCATTATATTAAATCAGCCACCAATATATTCATGGCTGTTTGTACGTGTGGCACCGGCATTGGTAACGTTATTGTCTTGAATTCTCAGAGCTGATCGCACTCGGTTTCACTAGACTTGATTAATCCCCAAAAGAGACCTGAATATTCATATCAACAGAAAGACTGACCTTAAAGCTGCTTTGAACAGCTTTGAACTTAAACTTGAACCCAACATGTAAAAGAAGCCACTCATCAGCATTGTGGAGTTGATAATAAATAAACATAGTTAAACATTGTGGTTCATATTAGAATGACCTCTTTCTGACTATTACTGTGTGTTTTTGATGCCAACTTCATTTCAACAAAGACTAAAAGATAATTTTCGTTTGAAAGACATTGCAAGATGGCAAGGCTGAAACAAAGTTTTGTAATATTGTGAGATCATTTGGTTGAAATTTTCAAAAATACCTTGTCTGCTTTAAATACATGAGACTGACAGACTCTACCCATGGTTAAACAATAACAGTGTTAATGAGATTAAGAGAATCTCTCACACTTCACTGTAATATATACAAAGAAGCCGCCACATGTACTGACCCTGTCACAGCATTTTCAAACGCAGGTGTTTAAAGACATGTTCTAGTATAAATACATCTCTTCAAACAGGCATGTAATGTCTTTGTGATAGAGAATATTGAACTATATTTCTTGTACAAAAGGTGCTGTGTGGATAAAGTTATGAATAATAGATTATTATTAATCATTATTATTATCATTATTATTAGTGTGGTATCAATTCTCAAACCACAGTCCTCATTAGACATATGTTACCTGAAAAGCTCTAAACTTGCAGGTGTCTGATTGGCTTCTCTTCTCGCCTCCTTGCCAGAAACGCCTCATTTAAGGTATTTCTGTGCCAGCTGTGTTGCAGTGTGGAGCTGCTGTGTCTGTTCTCTGCTAAACCGGTGAGAAAATCGCTGTCAGGAAAACTCCGGTCCACTTCTACCACTGCTCTGGCTACAAATGCATTTTTTTTTTTACACATTTCCGCCGAGCTTTGACGCTTTGTCTGGAAGCCTGAGGCTGGCGCGAATTTGCCCATGGGCGATCTCTTCGCTCCTCGCTCTGCCGCTCTTATCTGCCTCCCTTTCTGTCCCTTTGACTACATCTTCTCCTCTCCCCCTCACTCTCTCTCTCTCTCTCCTTCCCCTCCAGCTATTCTATCACTCTCAGTGGAGACCATCAAGCCAATCTGCTTCGGTGACACTTTTACAGGATGTCCAGGTTGAACTATGACCCCCCAGAACCAGGCTTGCCCAAAACTGTCACATGATTTAAAGTGGCAAATAAATTAGCAGCAAATTACCTGTCAAACACCTGCTGCTGAAGATGTTGAGAGTCCCCTCTTACCAAAGAACAGCTGGTAAAAGGAGATGAGAAAGGGGCATTTCCATTTGACCAGAAATCTCCGGATAATGACCCCCTGCTTCTTTTCGGCGCCCGGAGAATCTGTCAATATCATAACATATCATTGTCTGGTTAGATGTGACGCAAATTGCAAGTGACGCGTGAGCTGTCAAAGGCGCTGTTCTCTGCGGGACAAATAAGTTTAGTGTTCGGCTGAATTAATCAGTGTTGACAGGAGGAGAACTCCCTTGGCTGTCTCCAGTCACGACGCTTTGTTTGCCTCACCTCCTAATTGCTCTTGCTTGTGTAATTAACTAATTGAAGCCCGTTATGATTTTAGAAATGATTGTTTAATTTAGTGCAATGAGAGCGCTGTCGTTAGCACCTGTGGCAGAAGTTCACGAATATGACACAGCGCCCTGGGATCCATTATGTGAAATAAGTAAGAGTGACAAAAATTATTTAGACGTAACTGTGATATAATCCTTTTAAGACAATATCCGCCGCCATTATCATTGATGAGATCTGTTGCACAGAGCGTTTCAGGAGAGAACTTGTTAAATAGAAAGAAAGCCCTGCACTGTGTGACAACTTGTAATCATTGCTTGTGTTATTTGTAATTATAGAAACATTGAGGTCTTGGAGTATTTAGCTTTCATATGCAAATGTGCCTCCGGTTCCTGTCTTTGTTTTTATGATATGAGTAAAGACAACCCACCAGTCGCTGAGACTCTACCAGCTTTCTTTATTCAGTTCTGCCTGGGTGGCTCTGGAGAAGCCTGCTGACTTTACATTGTTTGCAATAGATACAGTACCACCTGTTTGGAGAAAACACATTAAAGCTCAAAATGAAAGGTAATATCCAATGACCTTTTCGATGGGACCCATCTACATTATTCAAGCCGAGCACAGACCAGATTTGATGCGGAATCGGCTAAACGATGCACCCGAGTCATGTTTTATTCATCCGGCTGCTTCATGAGCTGCAACCACCCAAAGACAAATGTTGGGAGGTTTTTATAGAAACGCTGAGATAAAACTACAGTTTAAAATAAAGTAACAATCTTAAATAAATTGTCATCGTCGACACTGAATTATTTAATAGTTTCAGACTGCTTCTCCCTGAAATGATCCATTTTGAAAGAGGTGCAGAAAAAAAGCTTCTCTAATCTATGTGTATTCGAGTAACAAGGAAATATTAAAAAGATAAAATGTCAGTCATAACTGGTGTTTTAAGGAAAATTGTTGGAACATACATATGTACTGTACTTTGATAATATAATCCATTACAAATGAGTGATGACTGACTGACTGAGTTTATTAAATAGCAGTGATTTTTTTAACATATATATACTCTGTATATAATGTACAATATTTATTTTTTTTACTTAGTAATCTACAACAATTAGCCAACATTATTTACATTATACATTAGGTCTTGAGTTCAAAAATTATAAATCATTTTAGATATTCAAGAATGACTCAATTGCTCAAGTGGAAATTAATTAGCTTTTTAGCAAAAAGTTAAATCCACTCCCATGTACAGTATGTTACCTTTAAAAAGGTAAACTAATGCTTTAAGCTCAGCAAAATCACCAGAAGCGATCCCATGTAACTTTATGAAACTCACTCCTTTCATTTCACTTTAGTTTTGACTGATGTTGTTGTCACTGCCAACAACCACCATGAACCACTAGTTCATGATGTTGGTATATAAAGCCACACATTTCTTTCTATTTTCTCATTTTTCCACAAATGGTAATCTGATCATTGAGTGCTTGTGCCAACAGCAGCCTGACAGAGGTGAGTGTGTCGAAGCTGCAGGTGTTTGCATCTGTTGTCTAACCTGAGCCGGGCACAGAGTTCACCATATGTACTGCCGACCTCTGACCCCGTCTCTCGTCGCTCCCTGCAGCAGCGCTCACTAAACCCAGTGTTGAGTTTGCGTCCGTGTGTGTGTTCACGTGCAGAAATCTCATAAAAGGCAAGTTCAAAAAGAAAAGTCGGATTCTTCTATAAATTGGTTCTATGCCCTCAATGCAGTCACATTTGCAAGAATTTCTTTTGAACAAAGGAAAAACACAGAACAAGTGTATACGATGGCAAAACACGATTGTTCCATTACTCTCATAACAAATGTAGTCAACTCATTATCAACATACTGAGCTACTGAGGACGGAAAAACAAACTGTGAGTATCTGGACTCTTCTCACTGCTGTTCTTTATTCCTACATTTAATGAGACAGTTCAAAGAGAAACATGTCAGCGTATGAAGGTATCTTTGAAGTCACACAGACATTTGTGCCAGTACTAAATGTACTCATTCATTCATTTACAACACAACTTGACATGAGGGAGAAAGTACCTGAATACATGCTTCTGATGCAACAGCTGGTGCCTGAATGTGCTTTTTGTCTCCATTCATATTTGATGATTATGCATAGTCAAGTTCAACACGGTTTCAAGCAGACTACTTGACAATGGATTATAGCCTATAATTGGCTGATTCTGTCTTTCGCTGCTGAAATCTAAAATGCCAAAGAATCTTTACAATTTATTACCTAGCGCTGACATTTATTATGATACAATAAGTAACTTGTCCAGAGTCTGTAAAAGGAATTTTTATAGTTACATAAAGCACTTTGTCATATACAGACACAAGCTGTTATCTCCATCACCGAGTCAGTCAGAGGAATTGATATTCATTCTACTGTGACTAGCTGCTTATTGTTTGACGACCAAACTCCCTCCGGGGCCCGTGTCTGCTCCATGTCATCCACCGACAGTCTGTAGAACATCTAATGATTTTCATCTCAGTTGCCTGGTTCTGGACGTCTTTAAGCCGGTCTCCAAGGGGCCGTGCAGTGTAACCTTACCCCATATCCCTCCTGTCAGTCTCTGGCTATGACCCATCCATCATCCGCTGTATAATTACTCTTCACAGCTACCTCTCCGCCCGTCACTGTAACTTTCACAGGCTGCGTTCAGAAGCAGGGCGAGCCCCCGCACATGTCTATTCTCAGACTATCTGCAGAAGTGATTAGAGGCGGAGACATGCAGGCCAACCTCATCAGTGACAGAATTAAGACCTCTGAGACACTTTGAGGTGTATCAGCTCCTGGCTGGGGGCAACTAGGTACTTTTTTTTTTTCCATTTGTTTCCTCTTCCTTTGCAACGATGGTGTATAATCTTGTTATTTTTGCGTAAATTTACTGCACAGGAAAATCATTTTCAGCGGGCCAAAAAAAGTAAGATATGAACAGAAAGGTAGAGAGACACAGAGAGTGAGAAGAGGGGGAGAGAGAGGGGGAGGAAAAGACTGTTTTGGCTGAGCGGTTGTCTCACATGAAGAGCGGCATGCTGTGACCATATGCTAGTCCAGGTGGACTTGGTATCCAGGCAACTGTATCAAAGCAGCGGGGGCATTTGCGATTGAATCCAGAGGACTTTTCAAACAGAGGAGTCAGAGAGAACAATGCAGCTATCATCTGTCGGCAGGTAAGATCACCTGGCCTTGCTGAGCCGAACTCTCCTTCTGGCAACTCCACAGGGAGTTCATTCAGACTCTCTCCTGCCTCGGAAAGACACTGGCACAAGGTGTCTGGAGGGAACACTGGCATGTCTGTTTAATTTTGATTTTCAGCAATGAGAGAGTGTCAGCACATTTAAAGTACCGGCCAGGTGTTTAATACAAATGAGGAGAAATTAAAACGGACAGAAAGATACATGAACAGAGGATTGATGTTCTCTTGGCTGTTTAATCGCTGTTTTTACACCAGCAACATTTTGTCTGCATGCAAAGTTAACGTCCACATCTGAAATAAAATATGATGCTGATTAAAAAAAAACATCAATCTTTGCATCTTTTTTTTTTTTTTTTTTGCATAAATTCAATACTGAAAAGTCCTCAAAAGCTTTCTGACTTTTCCTCTGCATTTAAATTGCTGCACAAAACTTTACAAACAAGCAGAAATGCAAAGACAAACACATGACAAATGCGCACAATGCGAGGATGTTATTCTACCACTGCATGTCCTGTACATGTGTGGGTCAGTCATGAGTCATTTCACAGAGGGCTCCTGTATGCTGCAGGGGTGTGCCAACAGGGAAATGAGCCCAAGGTCAGAAAGATGCATGGAAACCTTCCTGCAAGAAACCAAACACCTGCCACTGTTACTGGCCATACAGAATACATGTAAACCTGCACGTGTTACCCTCCAGATGATGGCAAGTGTTCTCAGACTACAGTCATTTAGTCAGAAAATCATCTGTCTGTCATGAATTATTATCCTAAGTAATTTACAGTTCTATTAATAGAAAATATATTTTGAAGCACCAGTTCCTGATTAAGACTGATATCTTTGTAGTTTCTACGGAAGTTACTGTGTCTCATTCGCAGCATGTTCAACACTTATAAATTAAAGCAAGTAACGCAGATGCCTACTACATGTTTGGCGAATGTATATTTCTATACAAGTCTTTTCTTTCCAAAACATCTGAATTCATGTTCATCATTCAATCCCTATTGAATTTAGCAAGAAATCTGTTTCATGTTTTTTTTTTTTTTTTTTTTTTTTTTTTCCCGACTGCTGCACAGTGAGCCAGACAACTGCTGCTCTTCCTGTTAAAAAGCTTGGGGACTTTAATGTTTGAAATTAATTAGACAATCTCCACAACAACTAATCAAATACATTCTGTTTTCAGTGGTTTGGCATTTGCTAATGCAACCTAGTGTAAATGTTTATGTAGCCCACTAAAATGTGCTACCCAATAGAGGAGAGCAGTTGCTGCGTAGTGTCCTTCCCAGCAAAAGGAATTAATTATTTAATTGCCATATTTATTAAACGGGACTAAACAGCATATTCATACTGAGATAGAATTGGCTCTCCGAAAGAAAACGGCCAGTTAGCAGAAGATGGAAGAAATAAATGGGCCTAATTGTGCTGATGAGGGAAACAAAAATACCAAACAAGCACCATTTTTAGTGGCAAATTGCTACTCTGTCAGACCGTTGTTGCAGAGAACAAATTTTCCATAAATACACAAAAGGCAATTTGCCTTACAGTAAGGAATGTGCTGAACATACCTGACGCAACCAGAATCATGTACACCAGCGTGTTCAGCAAAAACACCATCAGCAACTCCCATTAAATGTTTTATATAAGAATCATATTAGTACGGCTCGTTTTATTTAACTCAATCCATCTGACTGTGCTGCAAGCAGCTCGCTTGTTAATGTTGTGTCTAAACTAGAGAATGAAGGATCGACATTGAAAATTTCAGAGCATTTTTGAGCTTCCTGGAATGCAGCCCAGACAGCGGCAATGCCAAGTTTTGAGCATTATAACTGTCAGACAAAGAGAGCCAAACCTGAAACCCCCGCCGTGGGGGCTCTATACATTCATAAAATGCAGCCATTCCAAAGACATTTAGTAAGTATGCTGGGAAAATATATACTAATGATAATTAAAGAGGAACCTGATCTTTGAGTCAGCTTGTTAGTTGTTTACCTTAATTAAATATTGAATGATGCAATTGCATTATTTATAATACAAAAAAAAGTGGCTTAAGAGCAGCTTATTGTACTATTACACTGTAACTTCATATACAGTATTTCAGGCATTGCACTGTTTTGCATGAGCTATGCAAATTATAAATGTCTGCGTAGTTTCAGAACAAAACAGCACTGTAGAGGTACAAGATGTTTGTTTTAAATTGTCACAATTTCAATACAAGCATCTGCAGCCAAATGCAACTATCCCATACTTCAGAACGGTGCAAAAAAAAAAAAAGCATCAAATACCAACCTGCTGCTGTTTCATGGTTTCAATCCTTTGCTTTAACTGTAAAATAAACACTAAATCAGTACAAAATCTGCAGACTTGTGATGGCGAATGTTCCTTGTCATTTTCTCAATAGTGAGGCCAGAGTCCCAAGCTGCAATCTGTCTCTAATCTTCCACAGTCAGGGGCCAGCGAGGGGGGGAAAGGAAGTCGGTGTAGGCAGCTGTGTCGGGCCGCCGAGCCTAACACACTAACGCCCCGAATCCGCTGCTCTTTTTCATGGAACTTATTTCAGATGAAATGGAGAAAGATCAAAATGTGGATGGTGCATAGTGCTGGGTCTCGGGTATAATGAGTTACAGGTGGGGTTTGAATTCCCCTGCGCTGCGGCCCACAGCTCCAGATGAGCCTGAGTGCTTTCACAGGCAGCTTGCGAGAGCCCCTTTCTGATTTCAGAGTACTTTTCCATTTCAATTGAGCTGCTGCTGCTGCTGTTGACACCGCCATTAAACATCTCAAGATGCAAAAAATATATCCGTGCGCGTCGGATAGCAGGACTTAGCGCTACAACAATGGAGGGTCTGTTGTAGGTGTAGAGAAGTTAAAAAAAAAAAAAACTATCCTATCTGTGCTCACTGCCCTCAGGCCACATTGTTGTGAATGAATACAAATCAAGCACAGGTATGGAATGAGGGAGTGCGGACATGTGTGTCACGTTGGATGTGGTTAGTTGCTAATCTGTGAGATATGAGCGAGGCGTCCACCTTTAGCTTCAAAAGGTCTTAAAGGTGAATGGCCCTGCAGGGTCACTATATTCCTGAGAGAGCAGAGAGAAACACAAGAGGCGAACAGACGAGGAGGAGGAGGAGGAGGAGGACGAGGAGGAGTTGAAGAGGGTAGCAGACAGACATAACGAGAGCATACAAGAAGGAACTGACCACAGGCTGTAGAGGCTTGAACCTTGTGGTTAACTTGGGAAATGAGGTTGCCATCCCTCTCAATTTTCCCTTCAACCAAAACCACAGCTCATATGGTAGAGATTGATCCCAGATCAAAGAGAATAGCCAATTAGACACAGTCATCCATTTCATTTGTAATCTCCCTCAGATCACTGAAACATGTTGTACAGGAAACACTTAGGTGACATCTGCAGGTGCAAATTTTAAATGCTGCCCTCATTTTCCTTTTAAACATAAAGATACGGCTCTAGCTGAGATTTCATTGGAGACACACGGCTCATTATAATGGATGTTATTACCATATAGGCATTATAGTGCATTTTCAAAGAGTCTAGACATCGGAGGGTGTAATTTTAAAGTCATTTGAAGTAATTTAGACCAAAATAAGTCGATCCTTTCACTCTGGTTTGTCCCTTAGGACACCCAAGAACTTTGAACTCTTGTAGACCCCGGTGTGTATATGTTAGTTCATGACAGGGAAACTCTATATGGGTGTGTTTCGGTACACTGATACACTAACAGGGCAGCCAGGTTCAGTTCACAGTGTGCTAAGGTAAAGAAGAAGTCACCATTACGGAGATAATGGACAAGGTACATTGTCAGTCAGGGGCACCAGGGAGTCATGAGCGCCACACACACACACACACACACACACACACACACACACACACACACACACACACACACACACACACACGGAATACCTCTTTTTGAATCAACAGTAACAGAAATGTTTAAAATTGTAGAAATAAATTACAGTTTATTCAATTTATTTCTTAAAAAAAATTCTACCTACATAACCAGAAAAATAAACTAATAAAAACATACTCTAATATAAGGAAGGGAAAGACTACACTATTTATTTTGAGTTTAATATTTCTGGGTATATTAGGCCTTTGAAGCAAAACAATAAGCAGGAGTGTTTTATGGCAGTACTGGGTTTTCATAAGGTACCTTAATCTGTAATGTATTCAAATTGCTGAATTAGCCAAGACGAGGAATTCCCATTACAACATTTTATCCATAAAATGTTTCTCAACTGATTTTGTGGAAAATAAATTTCTATGACAAAAACCACATATACTGTGATAGAAGATATCACCCACACCTACATTACTATATACAATAAATAAGACAAATAATAGCATAATATATCAAATTTAAAGATTGAGAAAGAAAAAGAAAAATGTAAGTGAGAATAAAAATGCATGCTCAAAGTAAAGATGAAAATTTTACTTCATTAAAAAAAAGTTGTATTCTCCCTGACAGAAGGTCACAAAAATGTGAAGTCAACAGCTGATAGAGTTAAATAAATCAACGCCAACATATATGTTTGTGCTGTAACCTTAGAGATGTTTGCCTCTTTAGCTGTAACTGTGTCTCTGCATCCACTGGAAAGTTTCTGAGTGCAGTCGTCCCGCTCTTGTGTCTGGCAAACAGACCAATAAACATGGAGATTATGGGGTTGTCCCCATAGAACATTCCTCGTCACCACAAGCATAAAGCATATTTAGGATATCAAAAACTGAAATTAGAGGCGTCTTTCCTGGAGCTCTGGAGAAACTAATACAGATACCGTATATAAACCACATGACGTATGTATTCATTTAGGGTTAGACGCTGGATAAAATTACCATGCGAACACAGCGGGCTGGATCTTATTATTGCCGGAACTGAAGACTTATGTGAGATGAACAATTCAAGACAGCTCCACGTATATTTTATGGATGCGGCGCGTTCGCATTTATTTTTGACAGCCATGTAAGTGCGATCAACTCAACACGTATTAGCCACAGTGCGCTGCCGTGCAAAACTAGAACATTTAATTTCTCCAACCGAGTTTGTTTTCTTTGATTTTGCACATGCAAGCGGCATTCGAACCGTGCTCTCCTGCCGCAGCATTTAGGGCAAATTCCTTCTCTCGTGCTAAGTGACTGGCTTGTGTCATGCTCTTAAGAAGATTTTGATATACTGCACTGCTACTGATGATATCCCCACAGAGGACAATGCCGTGCTGACATGCTCACTGGGCCAGAAACAAACTGACAGTCTATGCCAAGTATTCAGTTTCTAACATCAGAGCACATATCTCACAATACAAGTTTCCTCTCATCCTTGTTTCGCCACTACACCCTTTACTCGTCCTCTGTTTTTTTCCCCCCCTCTCTTGTCTTGAGGAAAAGGGCTCTTGTAACCCAACAGAGAGACACTGATCCCCGAGCACAGCATCTGCTGACAAGCCAGCCTCCCATTCAGCCTTGGCTAGAGGCATGGGCCACCGAGAAACCCGATCCAGCTTGGCAGGGTCTCAACAATCGCTTCCTGCCCCATCCGGGCCCACACAGCTAAGTACTCTTAATTAAAGAGGTTAACTTGTCTAAGATGTGACCGTAGAAAAAAAAAAAGAAAAAGAAAAACGGCGAACAATCACATCACTGTTTCCTCCTTTCCAACAAAAGAGGTTTCCACTCTGACATGGTATGATGTGAGCTCTGATACTTAAACAATTACATTAAAGGAGAAGCGGGTAAAGGATCCTCTTTAAATGTCTCTTAATAAGAGCCGACCACCCCACTCGGTCCAGATGGACGGGGGAGAAGGAGCAAGGAGATGAGAGGAGAGGGGAATTCATGATGTACACTTGGACAGCTTTTCACCCTCGCTGGTACTCTGGGAGCCGGGAGAAACTGTAACTGGAGAGGAGCAATTTTATTATTCTTTTTGGTTGGTTGTCAGCATACATATTAATGAAGAGTTAGGTCATTGCCAGAGACATCTGTATTGGCCTGTGGGGCTGCCTGCTAAACGCCAGAGAAATTAGAAATGTAAATTTATACCCAGAGATACAATATGAGAGATTCTCCTCTGTTGTTTTAGGCTTCAGAGCTGTATGGGCTTCCATTCTCTGGAGGCAGCCCTGCGGAACGGGCTATTCATTGCAGATCGACCAGATTGCAAATGACAGACTTTGTACAACGGGCCTGTTGTGTCTCTGCGGCAAAACATGCAAAGCTCATTTGATTCAGCGGCTCTGTCTCCCTGCTATCGGTGCTACTGTCAATGTGCACAATACACATTAAGAAAAAAATCCTGTTTCATTGGTGTCTTGGTTTACAGCTTAAATTCCAAGAAATAAAGAAAATAATATGGACAAAGAGGAAATTCCTGCATGTAAATTTCTCAGGCTAATAAAAGGCAAGGCAATTTATTTTGCCCAAACCTTCCTTATTTGTAAACTGCAAATGAAAATTTATAGTATGGCTGTGGTGTTGTTATGCAGCCCCACGTTTGCTCTATTTCTGTAATATTCTATTTTCCTGTTCATAAACTATTATTCCACTAATGTATCTTAGCTCCCATTGTTGCTCCATCTCCCCACAGAAATGATTAAAGTTTTATCTTTTCCTATTTTATCTTGAAAGCTCCTCCATAATTGCATCAGATATCATTTGGGAACCTTCTAATCCCTTGAAGTCACGCTTGTATATTTAAGCAATGGCACATCAAACCGCAAGTACACACAATGTGATAAAGACAAACCTCTCGCCAAGTGTCTATTGAGAGCTCTCCTATAAAGTCCAAGAAGCTCCTCATCAATAAAAATGATGCCGTTTCTCATTTGTGTTAGAGTATTGATCAGCGCAGGCAGTGTATCCACTTTAATGGAGCCTCTATGGATCTCGGACCTACACTACGACAGGTCTGGCCGTCAAGTCCAACATATCAGATTTACCTGACAAATTTTCATTAGCTCAGTCAAAACACATCTGGCTGTAAAGGAGGTCCTGAGGGGGCAAGGGGCACTCTGCTTTGTTGTCATTAGCTGTCAGGACATAACCCATCTTTGGCTTCCCACTTAGAGGCTGGAGCCAAAACTTCCAGAGCAAAAACAGCTGCGAATAATTCCCATTTCCATGCTGGGATTTACATTCATCCAATGTAAAAAAAAAAAAAAAAATACTGATGTAATTCAAATTAGGGTCCACTGGAGGCTCCATAGTTTGAGAGAACATCTCTGAAAAAGACCTTGAACTTCCTGGTGAGATGCCAGAGTGGAGTGCTGTTGTTGTTGGTCGCCTTCCTCTTTCCTTCCTGTTTTTACCCTGCTGGGATCAATGCCCAGAAGAGATGGTAATCACCACAACAACATGCGGCAGCACAGCTCATTAGTGTACATGCATAGCTCACACCAGGATTGCTGTCTGCATTTTAACGGAAGCGCATTAGTCTGTGCCGCCACGTGATAAAGCGTTATCATTGATCCAACATTTGCCCCGCAGGTTGAGGAAGGCTAGACGGCAGCTCGAAAGCAAAGGTCTGCACCAAACGCCGGCCGCCCCTCCACTCCGCCCTCCCTCCTCCCTCTCTCCCGTCCTCCATCTAGCATCATCTAGCCTCGTTTTCTCTCCAGTCCTGCAGTGCAGTCACATAATAAGCTATGATTGCTGCTCAATCTTTGTCTTTTTCAGAGACAGCCCATTTGAGATGCCTAGACCTCGAATTGAGTCTGCATGTAAAAACTCATTACTGGTGGGTGATGGATGAAGCCTTTTTTCATAGTGTGCAGCTGTAATAAACAATCAATGAGGAAGCATGTGCAGCACAAATCATCCTGTACACTGCCTCACTGGCATCAATATTCTGTATGAGGGGTCTTGTTTTCCACTCTCAGGGTCAATACTAATAGACCAGCACACAGATTGGAGATCCTCAGTGTAAAATCCATATTGAAGAGGTGTGATGGTGCTCGCACAAGACTAGTGTCTGTCTGTGTTTTAACAATCCGACTATTTAATATTTTTGAATTACAGGTTTCTATGGATGTAAAGGTGAAAAAGTTACAGTTTTGACACGACAAGCATAAATAATAAACATCTAGCAGGACTGCATGCACACTCTATCTCATAAAATATGTGGCTCAGGCAGGTATTTGCAAAAATTCATCTTGGTGGTTTATTCAAATTAAGACTGTAACTCTGTTTTGATTAAAGAACTTCAACTCTTTCTTGGTGATTTCAAGCAAACACATTGAGATTAAGTGTTTGTAATTGGCCATCAGACTGCGTGGGCACGGTGTCTATCAGGGGTGCACCAGGGGAATGACTCACGACAGCATGAGCTTTATGGTTATTAGGACGTGATCTTGAGACCAGAAGGTTCAAATCCCCTGATAGCTACATTAGGAAATTTGGTGGGTCAAAGTTAATGAGGTGGGGTCCATTGTGGAGCTTACATGCTCATGCTTTGCTCTGCTGCACCCGACATCCTGATGAACATTGAGCAGCAATCAAATATTACTTAAATAAGAAGCATTTTAATGACGGAAATGCAGCATGCATTTTATTCGCTTGCTCTCTAAAAGCTACAGCCTCGACTCAGGCAGTGAGGTGGGGGAGATGCTTTGAAGGTCACTGTACAAAACAGTCAGTGGACCGGTCATAACCACCTGTGATCTGATAACAGTTAATAAAACAGCTGATTAGAATATTAATGGAGCGCAGCCACTGTTCATTTAATAACTGATGGACAGTGTCAAAATGTAATGGAATATCTGGCTCCTAAATTGGTTAAATAAGTAATAAAACTTGTTACTTAAATAAATTAATGTGATGAAGTTAAAAAATTATTAGGAGTAATTAATTTCTTTGCATGTAGCCGGAAAGACCAATAAATTACATAGAGGGTTTTTCCATACGAGTGTGTGAAAAGGAACGAGAAGCAACACAGTAAAATCTGAACACTTTAAATTACAGAAAGACTTTCATGGATTCTGATTGATTTAAAGGACAAAGTTGATTTTGCCAGTTTGAACTCCTCATGCGGGGCGAGCTCGCAGCCAATGGGCCCTGACAGTGAAAGCCTGATCAATTTTTGTCTTTAACCTAGACTTAACACTGCCAAGAGAGCCTTGCCTGAGGACCTAAGACTGCACTTTGAGTCAAAAGGGCTTGTGCAGGGCAAAAATGAACTATCAGTGCTTTGGTACTGATTACTTTTTGAGCTCGGTACATCTGCAGGGGTGTTCCAGTAAACACAGCCTCCTATGACAACTCTCACCTTCCCCCGCCTACCCATGCCATCTATAAACTACAATGCCGGTGAATACAATGGAGGCATTATGACCTTCATTCAGCGTTACAAACTTAATCTTAACTGTAGATTTAGATGTGGGTGGCGGCACATCTTCCTCTCAGAGTTAACCATGACTGTACAAACTCTGGGCACTGAGCTGACCTCGACAACAAGCACAAGACACTGACAAGACTGGCGTGTTTTCTGTAAAATGCCGCACTTCAACTTATCCAAATCAAAGGTCTAAAGATAGGGTGTGCTGTATGTTGCACAGACTCTAATGCTCTTTAAGGCAAATATACACAACCGCACATCTGCCGACCAGCTGACTGCAGAGATGCATGTTCTGCGCCTGCCTGAGAGAAAATAGTAAGTAATCTATAGTTGTGCTCAGGAAATAGCAGGCCACACATGGACGATGGTGCCCAAGGGTCCTAAAACTAGTCTCAGCTCAGAGGTGGTAGTGAACGCTGGAGACTCATCTAATGCGTGCTGCTAATCAACAATTAAGTTTCAGAGCTTCATTCAACTCTCATCTCATGACATCCTGCAGATATCATCCCTGCAGGGTTTGACGAGGTAGGTTTCTCTGCAGTTTGCTTGTTTTGTCTATTAGCAACATTAAGAGTGTTGATAGATTTTTATTAACTGGAAAACAAATAAGTATTAATTAATAAATACTCAGGTGGAAAAAACACATTTAAAACTTCCATTTAATGTCACTTTAGCCTCTTGTGGCTTATGAGGCACACAACACAGAATTAGGAGCGACTTTTGCCACCAACAAGGTGTTAAAAGGTTACACCTGATAAGCCAGAGAAACTATTTATAAAATCTTAAAATCAACTAATGGGAGGATACAAAAAGCCAGAGGAGTCTCCCGAGCTCGCTGTAGCTTCCCGTCCCTGATGTGTGGACAAAGTGGACGCCGCAATCACAGTTTAAGAGACTGACCAAAGTGCCCTGAGGTTAATCAGCCTCTTAAACAGTGTCAGGGTTTGACTCTAAGAATGGCGATCTATGCCGAAGACGTTTCATTAATTAAATGAGGAACTCAGGTACAGATGTTTCAGTCAGTGGACTCAAGTCTATGAAAAGGAAAACAGCAGAAGCAAAGACAACAACAGCACAGATAACATTACTGTGTTAGTAAAGCATTTCAGAAAGTAAGGGGATGGGTACATTGAAAATTGTACATAAGTGCACTAAGGTATAGTTCTTTTCTGGAAAAGAAAACTGTTTCCATCGATTGTTCCTCAGAGATTGAGTAGTTTCTTTATCCCAGTAGCCACACTGAAGATGAAAAGGAGCATAGGAGGAAAACCTAGTATATATTGTCATATCTGTCTGTGTTGAACTCTTGAGGGTGATATTAGTCACACACACACGCAACATTGTTAAACTTAATACAATAATTCTGATTTAGTTTAAATGTTTAAAAAATGCAGGGTGAAATCACTATTACGGAGGATCCCACATTTCACAATCTATGTGTACCTACTCTCATTGCCACTCAAATGTCTTCCTGGAGCCAAGCCACAGCTCAGCAGATACACTTATCAAGCTATTAAGTTGATGGAGAAGTCACGATCACCGGTGGGAAAACGTTTGAGTTGAACTGAGTTCAGAGTGCCACGTTCACTGCTTTCACATGTTGCACTTGGACTGATGCACCTGCGCTTCCATCCTGCAGCTACAGATTGTTAATAGCTGAGGCAAGGTTGTTAGAGAAATTTCAACCCGTGAAACAAGTTTATCAGCGAAAAATGAGGTCATAATAATGATACCATCGCGTTTTAATCAAGACTACCTGTAACGCAAGCCAGACTAAACAATAAAAACCTCCGCATATACAAACATCATGCTCTCTTGAAGCCCAAACAAGGGGTGATTCTGTTTACAGCTGATAAAATTTAATGTTTAGAAAGCAAGGAAGTGGAGTAAACACAAGTTGACATATCATAAAACACATGGCGATACAGACTACAGGTTGTAATACGCACCACAGATCCACAGGTTACAACTGTGTACTTTGTGATGCTCTTCATCCGTTATGTCCTCAAGAACACAATAAACAGCTGGCTTTAAACTGCCATCATCTGGCCTCTTTTAAATAACGCTTGTAATGAAAGTGAAATTTCAGGAACCAATTTGGAGCAATGAAAAACACACTATTTTCTTTTTAATTCTACTTGCATGGTTTTTCCACCTATTGTCCTTACTCATTGTTTGCTCAGCACTGTATGTCCAGCACTGTTCTCTGAGCTTTTTTTTTTTTTTTTCTTTTTGTCAAATTCTATTTTTCAGCTCCAGATCCGATCTGTTATCAAACAGACAGGCTCGGCGTGATGCCTTGAGCACAGTCGGTGCCAGACTGTTCATATCCTCCCTCACGCTCGCGCCGCCCCAACCTCTCCACGACTTTTGTGGTCAAGATACATTTCTGAAGCGATAACTTCTCAAAAGCACCATCGCGGTGGAGAAAATTCATCTTTTATGATTTAATACTTTCATTTTGTGCTATAAAAAAAAAAGTGCATCTGTTCAGGGACTCTATGCCAAGAAAAATAAAATTATTTAAAACAGACCTCAACTCGTGTATAGTTGGTATCCCCTGCTGTTCTTCTGTATGCTAATACTACTATGATATATGCTAATAACGCTGTACAACACACACAAACATGTACATCTGCATGGAAACACACAGACACCACTCAGCCAGAAACTTCTCCGACTTGAATCGGAGGGGAAGGTAAACAATGGGGTCATTGTTTTTGCTGCAGATGAGGCACTCGTGTAATGAATATGCCGAACGCTAAGAGATACACAGGAGGCACGCATTTGGCCGAGCGCAACATGTTCGTCAAATTAAACCCATGCTTACACGTTGATGTTTCCACCGATAAGCATGCGGGACGTTTCGAGAGCTGCTCTTCCATTAAAAAGTCATGGTTTCATGTTATACTTCATATAAATGGACATCTGTCACAATCATTTGCATTGGTTGTGTTTTCTTTAAGTACTGTAATGATTTTTTCGTTTACTTACTTTTACTCTAATTCTGACTAATACTGTAGCATCCAGGGTACGGATACACTGAATACATGTACTGTACCTTCTAGGGCTGTACCAAACATATAGATTTATGCATATTTATATGTACTCATGTTGATGAAACTGACAAGCTATATTTATTAAAGAAAATGGATTGAATTAAAAAATAATCATTTAATCCTATGAATCACTTTATTCAATTGGTACATTTACATTTTTCACTTATCCTGTGAAATATCTCAATATTTACTGGACATTCATGGCCCCCAGATGATGAACCTCGATCCACTGACTTTACTTCTATTGCCAGCCTTGCAATTGTGTTTTGATGTCTCAACAATTGTTGGGTGGGTTGCCATGAAATTTGGTACACACACGTTCAGTCCTCTTCAGAATGAATTGTAATAACTTTGCTGTTCATCTTGGTCCACCATCACGTAAAAAAAATTAATTTATTCAATACTTAGGTTTATTGTCAAGTACCTAACTGGTAATCAGCTGATTCCCAGCAGCCTCAGTGGTACCTTGTATGTTGTGCCAATTAGCAAGTCTTGTTGAGTCTTGTTGGTCTATTCTCAACTTTTTAGACTTTTCTTTTGTTGCTGCTCGCAATGAACGTCTAACCTTGATCCACTGAGATTGCAAAAGTTGTTTTGTTTTTTTTTGATGTGCAATTGAAATGTTAAAAAGCATTGAAAACATGAAGTGTGTCTGGTTTTTATGTAAACAGACTATTTAATTTTTGATCTAATAATTTGCTGCCTCCTACAAAACGCTTATACAGGAGGTGATCTTTGCCTCTTCAGTCATGGTCAGGCCTGGTTTATCACTGAATGTATAAGTACACAGTTCTCCTCCTGTTTATCCAACCAAGTCAGTGTTCCCTGTGCCAGTAATGGAAAATGCATCACTTCCCTCGCGTCTGAGGATTCTTGATTTAGTGTAGTAAAATAGACAGTTTTTTATAATTATTACTTGAAATCCCTGCGCATGTTAAACCCCGGGTCCTGTGGAAACTATTCAAGCATATGATATGACTCATTTTAGGGTATAATAGTTCATCGCCTTGTTTACTTAGTTTAAAAAAAAAAGTGGTAAGAGCGTTTTTCTCAGAAAGCTCCCAATACACCTTGCTGTTTGCCAAATCACAGCCACAAAAAATGTTCCTAAGAATAAATTTAGATCAGAATTGTGAGAACAGGATCTCAGAAGGAAGAAACCTTCCAAAAGATTAATGGTGTGAAAAGGGGAGGCAACTCCTGCCACCCAATAAAGTCAAGGCTTAAGCAAACAGCTAAAGCTCCCTCACCCCTGGCCCAGATCTATGGTCTTACAATTTAAGTATGTTTGTGTGTGTGTGTGTGTGTGTGTGTGTGTGTGTGTGTTGGGAGGTGAGCTGGAGTTACTATTCAGCACATGCATACACACATGCACAGAAAAAACACAAACATATGCATGCATACATTCGCTATGGTCCATGAACATGTGTATAATAGTGTAAGATTTGCTGGTTTCATCTCCCAATAAATAAACATTAATGTCTTTTTAATGGCTTTCAAAGTGAGATCTCTCCAGTGCCAGCTCCTCCTCTTAAATACTTGTTATTATTATTCAAACAACACTTCCTTCCCTGCAGCCAAGATGCATTTTTCTTCTCAACTCTTTATCTCGGAATTACTTGATAGGCACTGAGCAAATAAAACGATCCTTGAATGAAAGTAAATTAAAGGGGGGAATCTAAGAGCATCGTAAAATCTTATGATTAACTGTGCTACATTTAATCCAGAAACTCTTCAAAATGCATTGCCTTGTATTTTATAGAAATGTTGGCACCACATCTTCAACGTGAGTCTTCGAAAACAATGCTGAATAATGCAAAATAAAAAATAAAAAAGCACACAGCACATCTACCGTAAAGAGCCAAACAGAAATATGACTTAAATGTTTCTTTTTATGAAAACACATAACATAAATTCTCAGTGACGTTTCAAGCACATAAAATGTAAAGTTCAAAGAAGAGTTTGCAAGTGGTTAAATAAATATTCATAAATGTGCATATTTATTTGGTTTCGCATTTACTGATTCATATTTTATTCCAACATAATCTTCACTATAATATGTCACAATTTGTTTGGACAATGCAATATGTCTGAGTGTCCCTAGTGTTTGCTGCTGAACATAAACACAAGCACTAAAATTCATAAAATAAAAAAAAAGGCTGCAAGAGTTTATGCAGTCATAAATATTTAAGGTGAAATATCTTTTGAATTTCAATATCAAAACCCAGTATTCCTCTGCCTGGAAAGATTTCAAGTAGACTAGCTGTTGTATTAGAAAAACATTCACAAGTGTGTGTGTTCTGCCTTAAATCCGTAACATCATTCTTAGATTTAATGGTATTCTCCTTTAATTTGAATCAAATGGACGAGAATTTAAAACAGCGTCTAAATGAGCTTGCCGTGCTCCTGTGGGCTGAATTGAATGGAGAGCTGTAAATGACCTGTCTGTTGGAAATTATGTCCACGGTAAATGTGAGAACTACTTTTACTGCTCTCTCTATAATCACTCGCACTCTATTCAGTTTCATTTAGTTATGCTTTATTGGCAAAGCTGCAAAATACGGCGTCGCCAAATTAAATGTTGCCAATTTAAGAGAAACATAGCAGTGAGTGATGAGAAAGTATATGGCTCTTCTCACGCCCTCCTTTTTTTTTTTTTTTTTTAAATTTAAGACCACGCACATGTGGACCTGCTTGCGAACGCACACTCCCACCCCAGCATGCACACACATTCTCCCACTCAGTCTTCTTTTGGGAAGGTCAAAGGTCTGAAGTGGCTTGTCATTCACTCCAGTGCAGAGTAGTGTGTGTGTGTGCGCATGTGTGTGTGTGTGTGTGTGTGTGTGTAGGGGGTGTACCACTCATCCAGGTGCTCTCCAGAAGGGAAGATAAAGCAGAAATCTGTTGCCTGCCTGTTGGGCCTCTGAATCTGCCAACAGGAGAGAGGTTGACCTGTGTCCTGGCCCGGTGCGCTTAATGGCTCAAACTTCCTACACAGAGCACGAGACACTGCGAGACAGAAAGCCACATGTGGCGGAGAGGGTGCAGGAATTTATCTTATTTAAATTTACACATTGTAAACCTTTTGTAAACACGAGACAAGTTGAAGCTTGATATGTTCATTTAGCTTATGTCTAATCACAAGCAGCTCGACGTTCAAGCACTAAAATACCTCTCATCAATTACTTTAAATAGAAAACACATGTTGCCCCCCACTTCAGACCCCCGTGTACATACTGCAGTAATTTTGAATTCATATTGTAATATATGACCTACTATACAGCCTGAAAATTACATAGACACCCCGGGCAGATTTCTTGTAAATAATCTTGTAATGCACACGGGACGAGCTGCCTCACTATAATAGTTTTCCTGTGGGCAGCTTTTACAGAAATGGTAAAGAATGCTGCAATCACCGTTTGGCTCTGTTGGTAAAGGCTAAAATCATGTTGCTCATCCAGTTCTACATACATAAATAAACGTCCCTGTGGGCGAAACCTTTTTATTGGTCACAATGGAATACTGTTACCATTACTGAAGCTCAAACAGACAATTGAAACCATATTAGAGGGCGTGAGAGATACACAAGTGTGTGCACTCTCGTTTGTATGTCTGCATGTGTGTGCATATGTGGATGTGTGCGTAAGAGTGTGTGTGTGTGTCCGGGCGGACCTGGTTTTGTTTAGAGCCTGCATGATAAAACGGGAAGGCAGCTGAAGGCAGAGCTGGAGCTGGTTAGCGGCTGCCGACAAATGGAGAGAGACCAGGAAGATTTTTATCAAACACACATGAACGTTGGGAGGATGCCATTTATGTTTCCCAGGATGGCAACTAACACACACACACACACACACACACACACACAGGCAGAAAAAAAAAATGCAAACCAGCAGAAGAGCACGTAAGCATGTTCATTTCAAAGTAATCATGCAAACAAAGGGAACCTACAGGGAGGGAAGGAATAAACAGAGAAAAGGGAGAACTGTGCTGAAGCCCAGAGAGAGCTTGTGAAATATAAACAAGCGCAAGGAATAAAACAGCAGTAAAACTCTTGCAAAACACTATCACTGACTTTTCCCATCGTGGTGTTTAGCCAGCAGTAATATGTCATGGTTTCATTGCGTCTGTAATCTGATAAGGCTTTATGGTTCCTCCTGCTATTAGCGTCATCTATTGTCATTTGAGGTGGCAGGATGGCAGCCCGTGGCACTGACCTCTTACAGATCCCACACTCTCCCGCGGACGACGGATTGAGTTAGGAGTCACGCCTCTTTCTGACATCAGAATCTATCTAAGAGGTAGGGCGGCTGGAGAAGAAGTGAATAATGGTTGGAATTTTGCACGCTGGAGGGAAGGAGAACGTGGTGAAGTTACACCACGTTTTGTCTCCCCCCAGAGGCGGGAGAGATTCCTGCTCCGGTTTACACTCACTGGACCTCCCTCTGCGTGTCTTCCTCCTCTGTGCTTCCCTCCGTTTCATTCCACATCTCGAAACCAAAACAGACACCACATGTGGTGGTGGCGACCTTTCCTGCGTTGTGAAGTACATCGTGTCTTGTACAGGGTTTAGTTAGGATTTTCAGAACATGGTCCATTTGGCTTTATAGGTCCAAGTCGTAAGGTTAATTTAATTCCACAATATATGTTTATTTCACAGCACATCACACAGACAGATTCCAACTACAATAACGCACAAGTCATAGTTTCTCTTAAATTCAATCCATATGGTCGTGATTTATGCCTTGTCTGCTTTTTCATGCTACAGTAATGCCATGAAATTTTTGAATAGACATATCTACACAGTCAGTAACTCCCCGTGACCTAAGCTTTTTAGTTAATGATAAATTGAAAAAAAAAGAAGAAGAGAGAATAACATCTGTTAAGCTACAGTAAGATGGCTTTTATTAAGCGGCAAAGAGATGAGTATCCTCTTCCTATGCTTTCACGGCCAAATGAACACGGAGCTGGATGTTTGGTCCCTTGCAGAAATTAATAAGCATTTAGATCAAGTTTCTCTTTGGTATTTATGCGTGGGAACCATGCCCCCCCCTCCCTCCCTCCTCTCTCTCCTCCTGTCCACCTTCCCCTGGTCTGAATTAACTGGAAACATGTTTTCCACTGATAAGTATCAGAGAGGACAGGCCACAAGATTACTTTGGATCTTAGAACTGCTTCTTTTTTATTTTTCATTTTGGACAGAAGATAAGAGAGAGGGTTGAACAAACACGGCGAACCCACTGCCGCCCCGCTGCCTGTGGAAGGTCACATACTTCTGGTATTCCTCGGAGGGGACTCCCACAGAAAGAAAAACTTTTCAAATTAGTTTGATACTACTTAACTCGATCGCCTCAGAAAGCATGTCGCTGGTTTGACAGCGGACGAGCAATGTTTGCATAAGCTGCCAGGGGGAAAAAAATGGATCCTGCAATGTAATTCTCGATTTTACTGATGGATGTCAAGGATGCATTAGAACAATTACTGCTAAACTGGCATGTAGAACACATTTAATAATGCTCTAAATGCTAAAAGCTTTGAACTTTTCTGCCTGGTGCACCGTAGTTAATGGTGCTTAATGAAATAATAGATGGCTGTGATTGACCACTACAGAATACTTTTCGGAGCCTAACTGAAAACAGTGAGGAACGCTGAAAACTTGGAGCTTACTGTACACTTGGAGGTAGAGGAATGTGCTGCGGTGTGTGTGAGCAGTATTTTTATTTCATGAAAGCTAGAGACTTTTTAATGGTTCAGTTGAGGGCTGCAACAAGGAATCATCTTCATTATCATTTGTCGATTATTTGTCTGATGAAACAATTTATCATTTCGTCTATAAATTGTCAAAGAAATGTTTTGTCCAACTGTCCAAAACTGATGCACACTAATTTTGATTGACTACTCAGTGAATGGACTAATTGTTCCAGCTCTAATTCAATATGCTTATCAGTGTTTTTGAAATTATTTAATGGGACACAATTTGCACCATGCTGCACAAAATGATAATAATAAGTTTATTTACATAGCACCTTTCAGGAGCCGACATGACAAAGTGCTTTGAAATGAAAAAGCAAGTAAGAGCTAGAGCAGCAAACACCCACCAAAAAGCAAGAGGCAAAGGAAACAAATAAGTCTGAGCTGCTTTTTAAATGTGTCAAGAGAGTCCACAGATTGTAATCAACAAAATATCTAAAATGTAATAATTATTTCTCAGTACCTTGAATAGTGCAACACCACTGAAGATAAGACAATTAAAATCTCAACTGTCTAGAGTTTTTCATTCTTACAAAGACACATAAGAGAGATATAAGAATAACTCATGCTGTCACCTAACACTGTCTCCACTAACTATATTCAGATTCATGAATAGGTCATCTGCCATGTTGGTCCTGCAGGTGAGGAGGTGCTGTGTCTTCAGCTGTTTTGCATCACAGATAATGAGATGCTCCCTTCGACCCCGGCAGTCGCTTCCAGTCTGAAATTGATCGATGAGAGCCCCCCTTTGAACCTTATCTGGTGTTGGGCTTTGCGTTATGGCTGTACATCTGGAAGAGAGATCAGGGCTTCTGCATGGAGTTTTGGATGAGGACGTGACCAGACTCTATTGCTTGGTGTGTAAGTGCCAAGCCACCAAAGTTGCTCACTTCCTCCACAAGTTTCCATCAGGGGAAAAACAGCCTCTGATGTCTGACATGTCATGGTTTGGTGATGTATGAGCTATGAGACAGAGACTTAAAATAGAAGAATGTACTATTTGTGTTTTTCTCTTTATCTCCTATATGTCCCCAAACATTAAGATGAATATAATTTTTACTGCAGCCATAAAGTTGGAGAAGATAACATCAAATTTTATGCTGGTGTTGGGCAAAATTTTTTCTGAATCGGTCATAAATTTTACCTACTTAAGTCTGTCCTTCCTGTGTCTGAGGTCCTCCCAACATTCCCAAGATGATTTTCAAATGATTTACATCTGCTCTTTATCAACAATGTCAGTTTTTCAGAGCATGGGTTTTAGTAAAAAGACTATTAGCAGGATGTTAGTGGCAGCCTTTTCTCTTAGGTCCCCTCAGCGCTTCTCTGAAATGGTCCTCGAAGTAGAGTCCCACGGGTGGGATAATGACAATCGATGCTCTTTTCATCAGCACAGCCATCGCGTACACGAGCTGTGCCAGCTCCACAGTACAGTAAAAGTTAATATTTCTCTCCAAATGAAATGGCCAACAACGCTGAAGTTTATTTCACCAGACATTTACTGGCAGAGTCGGTTTCTTCGCAAATGAAATATACAGATGAGGGCCAAACTTATAACATCAACAATGTTGCTTCTGACTTCAGCTTATAGGAAAAACATGTCTTAGTGTGTTCTAAAGGAATAAAGCGCACTAAAAGACTAGGTCGACTCCATATAATGAGTATACATTAATAACACATATGCTTCTGGCCCAGCGGGGAGCGCCGCTGCTTCTGCCACAGCTCCCACCATCTTCAGTGACTCTGATAAGCCCAGTCAGCTGAGGACCCTAACTATCAGTAATTAGCTTTCTCGGTTTGAAAGCATGTGTGATCACCAGATTCATCCTGCATTCAGCGCCCGCTGGCAAAACAAAAGGTTCGGGAGGCTGAATTTTCCAAAGTAGCCTCGGTTCTGTTTCTGTAATAAACCTAATTTGTTGTCGTGCCTTGTTAAAGTCCAAATAAAAGCCACAATATTTTGTTCTTGGAAAAATAAAGGTGCTCGTTGCACAGCGTACTGGATCTGGGTATGACTCATAAAACAGAGTACTGCTTGTGATTAGGGATTTATATGTAAGCGGTACGGTGTTATTGCTGATTATGTGCATTGTGTGTTTGGCTGATAACACACTGAATGTGCTCTGCCCTCTTGGAGCGGTGTGTGTGTGTGTGTGTGCATGTGCCCTTGTGTGCACTTATAAAATGTATGAAGTATGTTTTTTTTTTTCAGATTTTTTTTCCCAGGCAAAGGACCTCAGTGAAACAACCTTTAACAACAAAACAGCACATTTTAAAACCCCACTGTCTAACCACTGACAAACAACATCCAGTTTCAATTACGGGTTCATATTAAGCCCCCAGCAGGAGGCCTAATTGGAGCTGTTGTACAAGAGTGTCTTGGGGGTCGAGGCGGGACCTGTGTTCAAATTCTAGCTTTGTTAGTCTAAGCTATATCTCCATACTAATGGTACTGTATGCGCCAATTTATTAGGAATTACACATATTTACACACGATTGCCAGCAATTTTTCAAAGCATACCTGCTGTTAACTTTTACAAGGCATTAAAATCCACAAGACACTTTGGAAAACCAGCAGCGATGTACTGTATGTATGATGTAATGTATGCAATCTGTGGCAAATGAGCTAAAATGTTTAGAAGCGGCGATTAAAAACCTTTTCATGAGAAATGCACCTCGCAAACCTTTTTAAGAATTTGCATCACACAGTAACAGTTTAAATTCGCATCACATATAGCTCTCGCAGAAGCACATCACTTCATTAATCTTCTGTCATCAGGTTTAAAAGAATCCATTAGAGCTAATTAGAGACAATTAGAGCGAGCAAAGAAATTATCTTATAAAGCATATCTAACCAGATTACTTTTCAGAATTAGCTGAATATTCATTGTAATTATTGTGACAGTAAACATAGTATTATGGCGAGGAAAATTTACATTCTTACTGATCCAAGCAAATTAGATAAAAAAAGGGACAAGAACAAAGCAATGAAAAATGATTTATCTTAGAGAACATTTACCATGTGTTAGATCAACATGATTTCAGCACGCTGCGTCTTAGTCCGCACACATCCAGCCAATCGGTGGCTTGTTGAGGAGCTGAATGTTAAAAAAGGGCACCTGTGCCTCTGCGGGCCCCCCACCACATAATGAAATATCCACATGTTCGACTAATTTGCTTTTATTGCGCTACCTAAATGGGCTTGCATTTCACTGTTGCGTGAAAAATAATAAACACTGAATAGAAATAGGGGACCACAGCAAAAAAAACCACTGCCATTACTTTCCCCACCTCATTCGCCCTCTGTCTCTCTTGTTTCTTCAGCCCTGGCCACATAGATGCTTTTCCAATTAGGCCCATAGAGTAGAGCAGTCTCATATATATTCATAGCTGGTATGAATGACAGAGGAGTGATGATAATGATCACGATATGAGCTGAGGAAAGCAATTACAGTCACCGCTACCATAAATAGTAATTGCAAAAATCTCTATCATTACAAAGAGAAACCACAAAACACTCACTATACAGCCGGCGCACAGCAGAGGGGAGGGGAGGTGGAGAGTTCGGCACAAGCTACTTTTTTAAATGAAAGCACTGTTTGCCAACTTTTCCCAACAAGCCGTTCAATAAGCACTTCAAATGAGTGGCCATGCAGATGTGTTATTGACTCTAATCACTGATCAGTCTTTTAGTGGTTTCTCTGAAATTGACTTTCCCTCCACAGTTTTAAATGGTGTGCAAACGGTAACGGGAAAGCGAGTCAATTCCACAAGTTACTGTATGTTTGTAATTACTTTATTCTGAGGATAACTTGGCTTCGCTCCTCCCTCACTTTTGCACACTCAATGCGCAGTAAGGGTGCGTGTGTGTACATGTTTGCGTGCAGCTGTCTTTGTGCGAGCACATGTCCACCTACGTGCCTGCTCGTGCACTGATGGCTGCTGCAGTGTGTGTGTGTGTGTGTGGGAAACAGAGGGAGTATGGAGTTTAGGGGGGGTATGATTTATGGTGTTCTGCAGGTTATAACTCATTTCAAACTGAATTTCCTGCCTGTGTGATTGCATCCTTCCGTAATGCCCTTGACAGAATGGAAAGCACAACCGATGTTCCATGTCTAAAGACAGACATTTTTGGGTGTGACTTCTGAATCTGTGCTTATAAATTACCCCCTTACGAGGCAAGTCGATTGTCCCGTGAAGACAATAACGAATCACATTCTTGCGTTACAGAAAATGTCTGCAAATGATTTGGGCCTATTATTGGATATCATACCGGCAAAATTATTTATGGATCAAAAATGGGGATGACGGCGATGATGGACCTATGAATGAGCAGGCGATGATGGACTATAGTTTTTGACCTTATAACAATCTTACAGTGGATCACATTTAACTGAGGACAATCACAACAAGCTGCCTAAAACTGCAAAACAATGAGGAATAAAAATGGTAATTAGGCTGCTTATGAGCCAAGTGAAGCTACACATGGAAAACCATTTACCCTGAACTGTCCCAGAGGTCAACTTTTAGCCATTCCCAGTATCCAATGGGAAGGAAAGCCTTGCTAGCCAGGTGATTTTATTTGTGGTAATTAAAGGCTAATTTAGTATCTATAAATAAAGCCAACCTAGTGCTAAACTGTGTTGGCAGATTTCTCCTCCCTGAGGCCTGCAGCTGTGTATTATCAACAGAGCAGAGAGAAGCACTCACCAGTATAGAGCTTGACCGAGTCTGGGTGCGGGCATGTATGTGTGTGCATGTGTGAATCCGCGTGCATGTGAATGTGCATGCATAGTACAGTATAGAAAAAAAATCTATAATAAATTAAGGAAGCAAGAAAATGAGATCTTTTCCAGAAACATTGCGTCCTCGCATTCTGCAGCCATTAAACAGTTTTAATGAATGCAGGTCAAAGCCTGCACTTAAATTGGATGTCTTTGATATAATAACTCTGCCACAGCCTTACAAGCTGCTACTGCGAGTGTGTGTGTGTTTCCAGGGGGTGAACAGGGTTGATGATGCTCTGATGCAAGTCGGTCTATTTCTGTTTTATGTTTTTACGCTTTGACGTCGAACATGCACCTTATTAGACGCACATACTTTGCGGGCATTTACACACAAATACACAGGCGCGCACACACACATACAGAGAGTATGGCACTCCATGAATCAGCAGTATGTCTAATTTCTCAGCACATTACAGAGAGGATGGCCTTGTAAGACTCCAAATGAAAGGCCTAATGTCCCGCTATTGATTTCCCCTCCCTTAAATTGTACTTTATTTATGGCGATGTCTACCATTTTTTCGACAGAGGAAAAAAAAAAAACAAGCAGTGAAAGGCCAGAGAAGGGAAAAAAAAAGCAACAGGCTAACAGGCAGGCAGAGTGTGCACAGCACCAGCAGGTGGAGAGACAATAAGGAAGACAAACAGCTACAGGGGATACAGACAAACACGGAGAGAAAAGCGATGCTTCAGTCCTGTCTTCATAATAAGATGTGCTCACTTCCTCAACACACCCGCAACAGCAAGAGCTGCCATTCTTGCTCCCTCCATTTAAGCCTCTGGAACAAATAACCGTGGGGGGAGAAACCTTGCTCCTCCAAGTCTTTATGAGAAAGGTTTTCACAACAGGGTTGCAGTGGTGCAAGAATAGGTTTCAAGAATATGTACTATGATATAAAAACTGTTATCATACCACGTTCATTTGCTTATTTAAGGTATTGAATTCTACCATATTAGTGTTACAGCCCGATTCCATAAAAAGTTGTTATGCTGTATAAAACATAAACAGAATGTGATCATTTGCTAATCCATTTTGACACATACTCAATTGAAAACTATATTTAATGTTTTACCTCATTAACTTCATTGATTTTTGTAAATATATGCTCATTCTGAATTTGATGGCAGCAACACGTTTCAAACAAGTTGGGACAGGGAGCAGCAAAAGACTGTGAAAGTTGTGGACTGATCCAAAAACACCTGTTTGGATCATTCCACAGGTAAACAGGTTCATTGGTAACAGGTGATAGTATCATGATTGGGCATGAAAGGTTCATCCTGGAAAGACTCAGTCGTTCACAAGCGAGGATGGAGAGAGGTTCAACACTTTGTCAAACACATGATTGTATAAAGGAGATTACTACATGGGCTCAGGAACACTTTGTAAAACCGCTCTTGTTAAACACAGTTGCAGGTTAACTGGCGACTCTGAATTGCCCATAGGTGTGAATGTAAGTGTGAACGGTTTTTGTCTCTGTGTCAGCTCTGTGATGACTTGACAGACTTATTGATCCTATTGATCAAAATGGTTTTAACAGTGTAATTTGACCCTAAAATTATTAAATTTGAAAAAATCACAACTGATGTTTTTTTTACTTAGTAGTTAATTGGATTTGATGTGAAATCATAAAAAAAGCATTTGTTCAACCAAAAACAAGTTCCATTTTCATTCCTTTAAAGGTCATTGTAACCAATAATAATAATAATAATTGTGTAATACTGTTTTCCATGATATTTTCTTATTTATTTTGTTATTGTGCCATGAAAGTCTCATAGCATTGAAACCCTATTTGGCAATATCTCACATCTTCAAGTCAGTGATAATAGCCTGTTTTTCTCTGGCTTTATTAAAGAAAAAAAAATCACCCCATCTTTATCAACATCTGCCTTCCTGTTTTCTCAGAGTGTTCTTTCACTGATCCGGTGCAGCTCAAACCTACCTTTATTGAACCGGTCTACTTTCATCTGTCCGAGAAGGCCACCTCAGCACGCTTGCTCTTTTTGAAGCCTCATCTTGCTACATTGCTCCTCATGCAGCCGCACACTTTCACACTGGGAGCTCCCTGCCACAATAACACTCTAACAGCTAGGAGCACCACCGCCACTGAAGTCGGGAGGTTAAACGCCTTTGCTCGGGGGGGGGGCGAGAAAAATGGCGGTGCTTGTTTTCCTCCGATCGGAAATTTCTCCCTGTTGGCTCCAAAATTTTGACCACTGACTTCTGTAAACACCACCCGAACCTCCTGTTAAAAATAATTCAAGTTTTTAAAAAAATGTCGGGCTGACAAGCGTTGGCATATTATTTCTGTGTACAGTAGATTGTCTACTGCAATGTAACCAGACTTTAGTGAGTGGCAATTTATTGGCCTGAGATACTGTGCTATGATATCCAACACTCCTGACCTTTTCCTATAGTAGGCAGTATTTGCTATATAGACATCAGAGCGTAACAGAAATATGAAACTGGAAATCGGCTGAAAACTATTTTACTGCAGCTAAAGTGTACTGTATGTATCACAGCGATAAAATTTAAAAAAAAAAAAAAAAAAAAAAAGATTGGGAGAGCTTATGGGTGAGTGTGTGAGCGCCCGTCTGTGTGTCCTTGCATGCATGTGTCGGGCCGTATGTGGGAAATGGGTGCAAAGTTGCCTACAACAACATTTAGCGCAAGTTCGAATGACCCCTAAAAGCTTGTGTGAGGTCACGTAATATTTGGACAGCCTAGTCCAATTTAGCCAGTCATATCTCCATCTGCTTTGCTCTGTATTTACCTCGAATGGGAATTGAAAACTGAGATAGGCCAGCTGTATGCATTTAGAAGTATGGTAGGGGAAGGCAGAGCCAGGACCCGCCACCCCCTCCCCGGCTTTGCCCCCTGTTAGCGTGCCAGTTTGTCTCCTCCATCCAGTCCAACAGTGTTCCTCCTGTCTCACTGAACGTCTGGCACAGTCAGCAGGTTGATTCATTACCTGATGCTCACACTGTAAGGTTTTCAACTGTGTTGGGCTGGAAAATGTTCTAATGCAAATAAACGCACATTAACTTTTTTTTTTCCTCATGACACCTGGAGGCTTGTTGACGTTACCTGTTACATTTAATTAGTGACTTTGAGAGAGAACATGACTGTGAAGTTAGCTGGATGAAGTGAGAGTGACTCGACCAGACAGACATAAAGAAAAGAAAACGAAATAAAAGAAATAACATGCAGATCATTTAGATTGAGATATCCTTATATGATAACAAAAATAATACAATTTATTTATCTGGCACCTTTCAAAACACAGTTGTGTAAAGTGCAAGTATGAAGAGAATAAAACAAACTATCAGCCATAAAAACTAAATTAATTGCAATTTAACTAATTTTTTCATTGAAAAATGACATTTAAAACATTCATAACATCTATTTCCAGGATCAAGGTCCTTGTTACTCTGGATAATAAGAGTTTACTGTGAAGAGTTCTACTTTCTAATTTTCTGTGTTTTTTTCATTTCCATTGTTTTTGGTTGAAGGGAGAAATCCCAAAAAATAAATCACAAAACCGGAGAAAATCAAAACCAAACGTGGCTGGATATCATATGTTTGTGTGTAATTTGGGTGAACTGACCCTTTAAATATCCTTTTACTGGATGCCTTGCAGTAAGATTCTTCTCTTAATCTTCATCAAGGCCCTACAGTGTTTCTCACTTTCATACAGTAATTGGTTATTAGTGATTAATCAAATAACAGAAGAGATAATTATTAGAGTCGATGTTGAATCCACACTCAGTTTCTGCACACAGAGCTCAAGTCTCAGATATTTTGAGTTTATTTTTCTGCTCCATTCAGGCACAAAAGGTCAACCACTCAAAATGATTATAGAAAAACTCAGCACAGGTGTCTAAAAATCCTCCGGAAAAGTGTGTTTACATAGTTGTGAAATGCATGACATATTTCGCCCTGCCGTGAGCACACAAGTGTCACACGCAATATCGGAAGTTCATGTTCCCCGCCGCACGGACATTACTAGCCTAACAGAAAAGCCAAACAATGACAACACAAGGCAAACAAATCCAGCCTGCCGACGCCAAGGCTGACACCCAAGGTCTTCCATCACTGTTCTGCGGCTGCCGCTGCTCTACAGTACATCTAAGAATTTTCCCCCAAAGCCTGACACTGTGCAAATAAGTGTGTACTTTCTTGTGCTGGTGCGCATTTGAGATACAGAGAGAAACGAGAAAAATGAGAGAAATACATGGGTGAGACGACGGGTTCAGAGCGAGACAGTCTGCTGTGCCATTTTCAGGGGCAGTGTGACATTTCTGCTGAGCCGTGGTCACCCATGGCGGTCGTTGGTGATGCACGTGTGACAGAAATGCTGACCCCGTTGGTCAGTCTAACCGCCGCTCTGCTGACACCTCAGTTTCTGCAGGTTGCTGTGCAAATTCAACACCCACACCCCCCAGTGCCCAAGGAGCGAGTCATTAACCTCATCATGTATGTTTAGCCGGGAAGCTGGGACGAAACACATCTGCGCCGTTACAGCAACGCGCTGCCGTAAACCTCTGCAGAATATTCCAGGTTTTGCCCCTTAAAACCCTTCTGCTAGAATCGTTTGTCTGTTTGGAGAGAATAGCAAATCGGAGAATCTCAGACGAAAGCCGGCTAATTCATCCAACATCACTCTGCGCCCTCCACCCTGTACTGAATATTAATCAGTGAATGTTCCCAGTATCAAGCTGGCACACAATCCAAACAGATGATGGATGGAGCACCAACTGGGCTATCTCTCTCTCTCTCTCTCTCTTTCCTTCCTTCTCCCTGCTTCATCCAGACATGAGCAAATGATTTATATTTGGACTATTTCCCCCAATTGATTGTCATTTAACTTTCAGCTGTGGTATCTATTGGTGTCTATTTTCCCTCTCTCTATACACTGAAGCATCTTTACCGTCAAACAGTTTGCTCACTTGTTCGCTTTCTTTCTCATTTGCTCTCTATATCTGTCAGTCTCTTCCTCTCCAATCACACTGGCTGTCCTCTTCTATTTCTTTTATATTCAGGCACAATATCAACTGACATAATAATAGTAAAAGGGCATTTCTTTCTACCGACAGATCTTTCTTTCATTAAAGTTTTGACTAAGTTATGCTTCTCTCTTTTTTGAAACCTTTCCACACTTTTGCAGTTCATCTTGTTTCATTTTCCTGCACGTTTCATCACACCCTGCACCACAGTTAACTTCCTGAAGTCTATTTTGAAACTGACCTGAAGTGAAAAAAAGATATTAATAGATTATCACTATGTAATGACGGGAAAAGGCACACTATCAGACGTTTCTTAAAAAAGGACTATTGTAATCTAAAGGATGTACAGACATAAAGAAACAGATGGATGTCTTGTAAATAAAGAGAATACCACCTATGAGCAGCAAGTAAGTCAAAAGGTATTATGACGAATGCAAGAGTAGATTTCACCTAGAGGCCTCTTACGGCAAAGCGCTCTTTATGCTTTACTGCGTGCAACTAAAGCGACATTACTTTTGTACAGTTGGCATTCGATTAACATGTCATATTTAAAGAAGGCTTATCTCTTCAAGCAGATACCAAAAAAATATGTCCCAGTAGAAATATAACCCTTTTTTTTTGGAAAGATGAGATATAAAGTAATAGGAATAAAAAAAAAAAAAACAAGTTTTGGTGACACTGCTCCTTTGTTTTACTTTTATCGCAGTCTGCCTGCTCGCTGTCAATCCCGCATTCTCCGCAGACTTTACGGACAGATCCTCCACGCCTCCCTGCATTCCTCCAGCAACCTGATTATTTTCGGAGCTTTGATAAGTGACTGCTGAGTTTAAAGAGGATGAAAAAAAAAAAAAATCTAAGAAGGAAGGGGGGAAAAAAAACGAGACCCATCAGAGTCGTTTATGGCTCTGACCTTTCGCTGCACAGACTGCACGCTTTATTATCCCTCATTCCAACTCAGGACTCATTAGGAACAACGGTTTACTTTGACATGTGGAATTCTTCACACACACATCCACATGGACACAAAGGCACATTCCAGGGACTATGGTGGTTATTAGTTTGGCATCGGGAGCGGGAATGACATCATGAGGCAGGCGGCGGTAAACACCCTTGATTGGTGGACAGCTGAGGCTGCCAAGAGAGTGGGTGTCGGTGTTGGTGGTCCACGGTCTCCTGCTCGAGTCCTGCCCAACAGCGACTGAAATGAATAAGTGCAATTCGCTCTCTGTTGAGGTTGAACAAGCATGTGTTAGACTGCTGGGACTGATTAGAGCATTTGGGCTTGTTGTGTTTGTTTGAACAGAGGCAACTCACATCCCAAATCCTTTTTAAACGGCCACCTTGTCTTGTAGAGTTGGATGTGTATCATAAATATATGGTCGAGTGATGTTTGGTTTGCAAAGTGAAACACACATTTGGGTGTGTGCTCTGTTTCCTTTTTTCAATTTAAGTTTGGGAGTGTGTGTGTGTGTGTGTGTGTGTGTGTGTGTGTGTGCATAGGTCAGGACACTACATTAGTACATCTGAAGGGATTCTTTAAGCTGGACTTTCAGCCTTTTGCAATTCAGTAAAGTATAATTGCTCTGTCATTTTCACAAGGTTATCCTCCAGCAGCCTACTATGTTGCAAGAAAGCCAAGAGACGTCTAGTATACTGTACACAGTGGTAGGGTGTACATACTACAGTATATATGCACATTAACTTTATGTGTATATTGTTATGTATAGATGAAGACTACATAGCAGGGAACAGGGAGTCATTGAAAAAGAAAAAGATGTGTATACATACATATATGCAAGGGGGATGGAAAGGTTTGGGCACCCCCGGTCAAAATGAATAGTTCAGTGAGTAATAGACGACCTGATTAAAAAATAATCAAATAACAAAGTTATAAAGTTAAAGATGACACATTTCTTTAATATTTTAAGCAAAATTACATTTTTTTTTTTCGTCTTTTAAAGTTTCAAAATAATCGAAAAGAAATCTGAGAACTCAGATCTCTTGGGATGCCCAGATAGATATACAGATCGATTGGTTGATAGATTTAATTACATTATGTGTCACTTGATTTTTGGGGTATTTGAATAATAACATTTTCATTAGATCTTCAACACAGATTGTACTAATTGGTGGTTTCACTCCAATGGCATCCTTGTTGCAACTGAATGCAGTCAGTGAAGCAGTGTTGAAATTAGCCTGACATTGTTGACATTGACAATGCTCAAAATGAAACATGAAAAGTTGCAACTTATTGTTATTTTCATTATCTATTACTCTGACTTAATCTATTAAACTGGTCAACTTTTCACTAATTATAGTACAAGAATAGGATTTATGGGCAAAAAAATATTTTCTTCTATAACTCATTACCACATGTGACTGTTGGGTCAAGAGAAAAAGGGTGTGATACATAAAATAAAGAGCGGCTATTATGGTACTGTGGTGTTTTAGGGGGTTGGGAGGATCTATTTTTCAGGTGAAACAATGGTATATTGAGCAGCCGTGGTTGGTTTGTTTTAATGGGATGCTTCACCTTTCTGTTTAAAGGAAATTGGAAGAAACTGCATAATGGATCCTACATGTCAAGACAACAAATGAAGGCAAATCTCTTACAGAAAATAAGATTGCTAATATTGGGATGATGCATGGAACAGAACAAAGCCATTTCTTATGTTCAAACAAATTATTAGTGGAAGACACTGTGCACTTTATACAGCCAGGTAGTGTGCTTTCATTTTATGGAAAACAGAACCAGGGAAATATATTGTCTGTTGAATTCCACAGGGCTAAATAGGCACAAAACAGGCCCAGAGTTTATTTTTCCATCCTCTGACTTCGCAAAGCTCCATGAACTCTTTCAAATTAGCATTCCAACTTAAGGAAATGTTCGCTAGGAGGCATTTCCCTAAAATGCTGCCTTCTTTTTGCATTGAAAGACACTTTATCCTTCCAATTTCCAGGCTGAGAGAAGTATCTTCTTTCACTCATTGCCTGCAAAAATAGTCCAAGTCTGAAGTATCTGGATAGACTTTCCCTTTGTTCTCAGGCTCAGAGAGGTTTGGGGAGTTCAGCAGCCGTCTGCTTGTGTTGGTGTGTTATCCTTACATTTACATGGGCGTGTAATTGTTGAACTTAGCAGTGTGTTCATTCATTAGTGAGTGCTTACCTCCCTGGTCCCTCTCCTCATCTCTCTACATTAGCTCTGACAGTAATGACTTGCCAGGCCTAACCTCTTAACTGGCCTGATGCATGCTTGTGGCAAACCCACTCCGGCTGCCCAGCTAAAATGGAAACATGCCGTTTCAGTGTTTTACTTTTTTTTCCTCTGTTCCCTCTCGCTCCATTTCCTTAGTTTTATTCTACAAGCAATTCAGTCAAATTCCAGGCATTAATTTATTGAACTTTCCAGCAAGAAATAGATATTATAATCTGTGTATTATTGTTTGTTTTTTTCTCTTTCAAGTGCTGTAATCAACAAATACAAACTCTTGTATTTGAATGAGCATTTGAAAAACAAAATATTACAGAAACTGCATTTATATGTTTGTTGATTTAATAAAAGTGCTGACTTCTCCCTTAGTGGGATTAAATTATTTCTAAAAGTCACAGCCTTGATACTTTTTTGGAAGCATGTTGTGTCATATGTGTATAGCTGGTCACAACTTTAGGTCAAAATGAGTTAAAAATTAGTTTCTCACTGAATCCAAATACTGTTTAACTGAACTCTGGAAAAGTGAAATATGAAGTTTAAATGACAATATAGTGCATGTATAGGAAAATTGACCTTTCACAAAAACTCTATATTGTCTAGCTTTTATTTTTTTAAAAATGGTGTATAATCAAATATATTCCAGTCAGCTGCAGCTTAAATGCTGCCACGTTCTCGACAGATGTCAGACGACATCTCACAACAGGCCGCTTTGTGATATTACTACATCAGCATGGATAAGGACAGCTGAACTTCTACTAACATAAATTCAATCATACCTCAACAAATCAATGTTTTTTTTCTGAGTCCTATCAGACAGGAGCTAATAAAACGATCACAGTCGCTGTAGTACAGTTTTGATTTTAACCACAACTGTGAATCAAAGAAAAACCAGACAGACAGATAGAGATGTCTACATCAGAGCCAAACCAGCATATTTTTAAATTAATTTAACCGTAACCCTTTTTGTTTTTGCTGATCCGAAAAATGATCCGATCCATGACTGAAAACTTCGATCTGAACAGAGAGTTCTGTGATCTGTTGCACTCCTACTGAAAATAAATATATTCTTACAGAAGTATGCAGCATAGTTTCCAAGACAGAAATGTGTTATTTATTGCATGCATTTAGGTTTGGAGTCCAGTGGATTTTTTTTTTTTATGTTATCAGACATATGCTGCAGATTCATGGAACATATTCATGAGGGACTTTTAGCCTTTAGGGCTCTTTTACCCTCACTCTATCCAGAGGGTGGAAAAGATACACGAGTTCAGCTATATGATTCCTGACTGGACTGCAGAGATAAGAGAGTCCAAATAAATCTCCACCCCTCCAAATAGGTTCCAGTGACAGTGGAAATAAAGAGGTTTTGGTTGGCCGGCCAGATGACTGACGTCTTGGTGCCGTTCCCACCTCAGTGACCAGCAGATAAACCCAGGATTAGAGAGAGACACTATTAGACTGCTGCACATGCACAGACATACGCTCGCACAACCACACACACTCACACAAAAAAAAATGCATGAACCCCTAAAGGCATAGTGTGTGCTCACAAAAACACACCAGACAAACACACACTGGTTTTTCAACACACTCATATCTGGGATGCAAACCTGGTCATTAAACTCAATTCTAAATCAAATCAATAAAGTTTCAGAATTATGATTCACACTATTACCCAGAGATCTCACCTCTCCGTGCAACCAGAGGACTCACTGGTCAAGCAACAAGGACATGATCCCTCACTGGCTTCCCACCTGCAAACGCTGCCAGTTGTGTTTGCTGGAATGCGAAACCAAGCTGGAGGTACCACCACCTGCGATTGAACCCTCTGTGGTAGCTGGCATCCATTTTTGCCCCCTCGCCACCCGTCCACCCCGGAAATCATTATTTATCAGAAATGTTAGGCGGCTGAAAAGCTTGAGTGAAGCCAGAGGAAGAGAAGAAGAGAGGGAAAACAGAAAGGGAAAGATGAAGGGAACGCCAGAGCAGAGAGTGGAGAGATGTTATCGAGGATCAGAGATTCTGTCTGAGCTGCGGACCTCTCTGCGTTGTGAACTCCTGGCGGCCTGACCTGAAATGATTCCAGTCTGTCTCTGGGTGGAGGAAAGACATCCAAGAGGAGATAAAGCCCTTGAACAACTTCATAATGCATAAACCTGTTTCCTATGTACGCTGAGAAACACAGTGCTGCAGGTCAGTCCTATGGATAATGTACTGAAATGTGTGTGCAGACAAAAATTCAAGATCAACTTTTCGGCTCCTTTAATTAAGATTCATTCAAGCATCCAAAATCAAGGGAAAAACATAGCAATTAGATCAATATGTAAATATTCATGCATCTAAAGTCCCAGCAAACGTCAAGGAAAAATCATTAGTCATTTTATTAATATGTAAACAAACTCCTTATGTGCCAAACAGATATAGAAATATGATTTATGTACAACCCAAAATAGAAAAAAGTTGGAACACTGTGTAACACATAAATAAAAACATAATGTGATCATTTGCTAATCCTTTTTGACTTATACTCAATTGAAAACAGCATAAAGACAATATATTTAATGTTTTACATCATCATACATTTTTTGTAAATATCTGCTTATTCTGAATTTGATGGCAGCAACATGTTTCAAATAAGCTGGAACAGGAGCAACAAAAGACTGTGAAAGTTGTGGACTGATCCAAAAACACCTGTTTGGATCATTCCACAGGTAAACAGGTTCATTGGTAACAGGTGATAGTATCATGATTGGGTATGAAAGGTTCATCCTGGAAAGACTCAGTTATTCACAAGCAAGGATGGAGAGAGGTTCAACACTTTGTAAACACATGGTTGTATAAAGGATTTTACTACGTGGGCTCAGGAACACTTTGTAAAACTGTTGTTGGTAAACACAGGTTATTTGCAAATGATTGAATTTTCTTTTATTCTAACTTTTTTTGGAATCGGGGTAGTGTATACGTTTGTTTCCATTAGGGTTCAAGTTTTACAAAATATGAGGAAAACCACTGTGGCAAAGGTCACTTGAAAGATGAAAACAGCAGATCAAAGAATCATACAATTAATCACAGATCTACTAAACACTGTTCTCCTTAAATAATAGAATCCCGACAGAATCAGCAATCTCTAACAATATGAACAGAGCCAAACCTAACTAGCCTTAACTGAAGCATAGCATCGCAGCAGCAGACATAAAACATTAAAACTACCCTATTTCCTCCAATATATGGTCTTGTTCTAAGAACCTATGAAGTGGCTGTGCACAGAAAGCTCTACAGATGTAATGCAAACACCATGGACCCATGAGAGACGCAATCATCATTAATGCGGCTGTTCTAATTAAATCACCAGCGCATAGTGCTGAGCCAGCTGCCGGTTGTATGATACTTTGCCTGATGGCTTGTCTAACAGGGTCTCTTTAACCATCAGTCTAGGCCCAAAATGGATTGTGGGCTTGTTAAAGTTAGTACACTAGGACATTTTTAGTGCCCCAGTCTGTAGGTGGTGCAGCATGCTTTGTTCACACATCTGAACAATCATGTGTTCATACGCTTGACAAAAATTAAATGTGTTGCTTGATTATATTGTAATGACATGCAAACACAATCCGATATTGCGCCCGCTATTAAAAAGTCTTCCACAACAAAAATAAAGGTCAGGCTTTGGCGCTGCTTGATCTTTGAAAGCACGTACCAGTTTAAGAGGAGCTCTTCCTTTCACTGCGATTTGCACGGTGTTACTCTTGGCTGTTGATTATCCCTTGAGGATAATGCGGTGCAGTTGTGCGAATGCTGCACCCTGGAGAATGGCCCTTATCTTCAATGGCTCTGCAAAACTCCAGCTGTTTTTTAATTGGTTGCCAGGGTGGGTGAACAACAAGTACCTCCCAGCAGTGCTCTGTTCGGTGATGGAGAAGCAGTAATGCGTGGCACGTGGCCAGGAACTCAGAGGGCCCGCCTGGGTCAATAGACGTTATACTTGCTGCCGTGGTTTTCAAACATTTTCTCTAGAGGCAGGAGATTTACATACGATTTGTTCTCATCGCCCAAACTGATGTTGTGGGCGATTGAGTAAGATAAACCCGCATCATTTATTTACTCTGATTTTGGCTGTCAACCAAAGAGGCTATATTATTCAGCGTTCTTTACAGCGGAGGGACTTTGATTGCTTTTGCAACACAACATACAATCGGACAAAGAAGCAGAGAGTTTGAAGCTGTAAGCAGAAGAAATGGACACCGGTTAAATGAAGGTACAGTACTCATCTACATTTCAAGCTTAGTCATCTTCCTGCATGCCTTGATTTGTTAAAACAAATTTTTGCTTTTCATTCCAAACTTTTTCTATCTTTTTCTAGAGATTAATTTATTTAGTTGGTGGAGAGAAAATTAATGTGCAACAAGTCTAATAAATGATTTACCAGTTCTTTTATCATCATTTTTAAATCAATAATTACTGTTGTCAATTGTGAAGACTTGTTTTTTTGTTTTCTATGGTAGAAAAATGAATATGTTTATGAGTTGGACATATTGGTTGGAAAACAAAAACACAAATGTGAACTTGTGACTGTGAAACTGTTATGGAATTATGGAAAGATAATTTTCTGATATTTTACAGCCTAAATAATTATTCAATTAATCAAGAAAATCATCAGCAGATTAGTCAGTTATAACAATAAATGTTGCAACTCTTCTTTCATGCCCTTGTCATTGTACATGATCAAGAATAGTTATCAGTAATAGTAATTATCTGAGTTCCTTAAAAAGAAATTGGGAACCCACTTCAACTTTTCTTTTGACTTCAGCTTAGGATGAACCATATGTCACAATTTAGCGGTACACTTGCCTAACAGCAACAAGTCGATGGATCACTGGTCAAAAAGAATTTGAGTGACGGGCTCTCAGTGTTGCCCCAAGCTCTCATTCCTGAATGCCGTTTCAAGTCAGGAAGAGACACAGAGTGAATGAATGACATTTATTGTTCTGGACTGGCTGTCTGGGCAAAAACTATGTGTCCTGTTCGCATAAAACACTCGTAGTATTAGTTCACTGCAGGAGCTGCAGTTGAGTTATTACACTTTTTGCACATAGAGGTCTTGTCGCGGGTGGAACAACCAGCTCTATTCTCCCCTCCCCTTTCCTTTGAAGGATTGTCCATCTGCCCTGGTGAGAGGCGCTGATCCATCCTTTGCCCTGACGCTTGGTTCAACGTCAAACCACCAAACTGAAATGTCACTTTAACTTTCTGCGAGCACTTGTCACTGCAGGAGTAGCTTTGTCCCCGGGCTCCAGCTGCAAGTTTCATACAGTGCGGTGTCAAAGGGGCTATTCTCCCTCCATCACACATTCAGATCTTATTCACCTATCTCCTTTAATGTGTTATTCCTGTGGTTAGGTGGGTGAGGCTCCGTATTCACCTGAGAGATGCCAAAGACGAATCATTGTACTGCTGCCTCCAGTCAGTCACATGCGCACATACACACAGGTAAATGTGCGCCTCCACATGCATTTGCACACACACACACACACACACACACACGTCATCTCCACAAAGGGAAGGTAACCAATTTCAAGAGGCCTGACACCTGCAGCCACTCTCCCCTTCTCTCTCTCTCTCTCTCTCTCCCCTTCTCCCCACCTCTCTATCGCTTGCTCTTTTCTGCTGCCTCACCTGTCAAGCCACAGAGAAAAATTCATTCACAGTGAGGAAAGGAACCATTTGCAGGTTTGGAGTGAAGATCCTGTTCTGGTTTGAAGGAGTGTCCTTCAGAGAAAACAGCCAACAATTGCCTTTCAAAGCTGGAGATGACTCAGATTGGAGAATTCACACAACAACTGCTTGTAGTTTAACTGGTCAGTGATTGAAGTTCCTAAAAAAATGGATGTTTCTGTAACTTTTCAGGAACTTTTCTCCTTTGTGTTAAAACAATTCTTTGTCTGCGTGGCAGCTTGACGCAACCTCTTACGGGCTCCTGAAATAAAGTGAAGATGATATGATGCGAACATATGCTCAATCCCTTTATGAATGTTTCATCTTGCCACTCCATGCCCTTAAATACACTTGCCCCCTGCCTCAATCTGTGCAGCATATTGCAACATATGGCGAGTTTACGATGACTGTCCAGCCGCAGCCACCAGCCAATATCGGCCAGTTTAGAAGTGAGGACGTGCCATCTGTCAAAAAGCTGATCGCTGCTGCACGGCTACATGCTTTTGTGCCATAAACTGAAGAGACACACAAACACTGAACGCACATGAAACACATCACGGGGAATCATGCACGAGGAGATGGCAGTGAGACTGAGAATAGCACCTTGAACATATCTGGTAAAAAAAAAGTCTTATCATTGAGAAAAATCAAATCTTCAATCCAACCATTGTTTGGGTTGAACATGTGTTGTTTGTGAAATATCTGACAAGCCTGTTTATTGAGTCAAATCACCATGACGAACAAGTATTGTTTTTCCCCCAAAAGATTGCCGGGATGGAGATTTGGAAAAGGAAAATTTCACTCATAGCTTCCTTGTTCTGGTTCAACGTGACGATAAAGAGATAAGATTTAAAAAAAGAAAACATGCTGTATCTCCAAATTGTACGAGGATGTGACGGTGTTTCACCATGCTGTCATTCTACCACCTGGCTCCAAGAAAAGAAAAAAAAAAGGCCAATAATCAAACTCACTCAAGATCAGCCATGGAACAAGATGTGGCCACATCACTTTGGCCGGGGCTGCAAAAATTTCCGTAAAAGAATTGCATCCCATCTGTTCTGGTGTTTATAATTATAGTGGTAAAGGCTGAGGGGGGAAATTAATCTAATTTGACAAAACAGCAGTAACAAACAGAGTAAAATGGTCAGGCTTAGTGACAGGGGTATTATACAATGGAAAGAAATATCCACAGAGTCTACAACAATTAGCACACACATGGTGGAAGAAAGGTAAGAACAGAGGAGGACACTGATGAGACAGGCAGCGAGGGAAGATACTAATCAATCTGTGGCACGGCTTAGACAGACTGTACACACTCACACATGTATACTGCATGGGTTAGCCCTAATACTGGCAAAGGTATAGACACACGTATATCGTCATGAAGATTTTGGGGCATATACAGATGACAATTTTACCACCGAAAAACACCTTGAACATTGACAGTTTTGCTGTTTGCATTGTTTTCCTTTTTTGGATGATTTCAGATTACCCCTTTTATTTACAGCAGAAGAGAAGGACTTGACTATATAACAACTAAACTGGATATATTTTATGTGTTTTTCTCGCATTAAATGAAATGAAAAGTTTCTGATTTTTCAAGCTGCTAATAAACTTTGATTTGTTCCTTCTATGAAACAACTCAAGTCAACTTTCTTTCTTTCAGTGATCGACTAATCGCTGCAGCACATGCAAACAGTGCGGAACCCCACACAGGCCTATTTAAATACACTAACATATGCTTTCACCTCCTCGTGCCGGAGCAGAGGTGGAGGAGAGGTGCTCTATGTTTAATGAGTCGTGTCTAAGGTGTAAATAAAACATTGTCTATCTCAGATGGTGGCTACGCTGCCGTACCTTCACGGCTTCATTTAAGCCTTATATTCACCTCTCTTCGCTCTTATAGCCTCTTATCACGGCGGAGAGGGGATACTCCTCTCTCTCATCATCAATCATCAGAGCCCATGCCCTGTCACCCTGCTGGCAGAGGTGCTGTGTCGTGTGCTATTGTTTTGTTCTGTTTTGTTTGCTGTATTAGACTGGCTCTATTTTTAGGTTTGAAGGTCTTGTGGGTTGGCTTGACACTCATAAAAAAAAAAAAGCTCCACGGCGATCTAGATGAATGTTTACCTCGAGACGTTCAGAAACTCGGGCAAAACTTTCAAAGGCGGGAGGTTTGGTGTTGCCCTTGAAAGACACGAAAGAAGGACGTTTAACTTCTGGTGGCGAGGGGCAGGCTTATATCTCAAATTATTAAAAAAGAAATGTACAATCACAAGAGCTTTCAGTGAGTGAGGGGGCATGGCCCAGCTTCCCCAAAAACCTGCGATTCATTTCATTTATCAGCATCAAGAGACAGTGGACCAGGACACACCAGGGGATATAGCAGATATTAACTCATGCATATTAAAAGTCAAAGAATTGCCAAACTTGTAGCGCACAATCTCTTCCTATAAGACTTTACATATCTTGATAAGCAGATGATAATCAGTACATGGATGCAAGCTGAAGTTTGGCGTGACTGAGTGTAACAGCAGTAAAGTGCAGTACAACAGATGAATTATTGTGATATGAAAATTTAAAAAAGGAAATCTTCATATAAACATGCTGCTTTTGTGTGAATTTATAAAGCTCAGCTGAATATGAAGTGCATCAAAAACAGGACTATTCATGAGTGAGCCATAACAAGGTTTCTCAAGAAGCCGGTGTTACAAATAAAAGAGTGAAAATGAATGAAATCTTTATAGTCAAGTATAATTTTAACCTCCACTAGAGAACAAGGTTCACAGTGAGCCAACAGGAAACATCTGAAAGCACCAACAACGAAGGACAAAACACACCACAAACCCTATTCAGCCCATAACACTTACAGTACAATGTTCAGGTATGAGTATGAACTTTAAGCGTGAAAGCATCACAATGCACAGAACCAAGCAGCAAACACAACACCATTCAAGTAGTGGAAGCAGGTGAACAGCAGCACAAAGCAGCAGCCAAAAGACCAGCAGATACACAGGAAATCCATAAAAACAGCATCAGCCCAGCACACAAACACAAACACATGACATCTACTCTGCAAGTTAGCAAGAGAAAGGTGCACTTAGCTTGTTGCAGTGGATCAGCCGTCCTGAGCAGGTCACCTATGGGGAAAGTCACCAAGCTGCCGGAGTGATAGTTGATTAAGGTGCAGATTTGCAGGGCATGCAAGCAGCAGCAGCAGTAGTAGTGGATGCATGGAAAGCAAACATTAATTCCTCCTCAAAGCCTTCCTGAAGAAAAAACTCGGAATTTGGAAAGGGCAGCTAGTTCAGGACTTAAAAGCATAAGTATGACAGCAGAGTTAGAAACTGTCTGTCTGTCAGCAGCAGAGACATGTGAACAGGCCATGAACAGCCAGGTGACACAACCAGGTGACACAACCAGGTGTGCTGGGTGTGCATATAGCATGTTACTGCTACTGTTGATCTAACTTGGATAACTGAATGTCTCTGTGTGTGCTCCATCTATTTGTCATGAAATGTAGTAGACCATTATGCACATTATGCAAGTGTTGTGTTCAGGCACTCAGATGCATCACCTGTTTTCAATGTGCAATTTATAAATTGAAATTTCTTTTTTTCTTACAAAAATAAAAAAGTTAAAAAAAAAAAAAAGGAATCTTAAGCATGAAAAAATCAATATTAAAAGTTATATGTATTTTATTTTGTATTATTTATGATGTTATTTTTATGGTTTTTTTACATAGATACAGTATGTTAATTGTTATCAGCACTCTTGTTTTCCTTTTTTCCTTTTTGTTCTTTATATTGTAAGTGTGCACTTGTTGAATAAAGTTTTGTTTGAAAAAAATAAAACAGATGCACTTTCCGCTTAATCACACACACACACATACACACACAGGAAACATCCCTCCTTTAATTGTTGCTGTGTTATCATAACGTGAGCCTTTTGAACAAGTAGTTAAATAATCAGCACATCTCAGCACAAGTCATCTTTTCCTATACATGGTGGAGATTTTCAGTCAGCCATCAAAATGCCTGTAACTATAATTGTTTTAATCAACTCAAAGGACTCCAAAAAATCAATTGTGCAAATTGAAATAAACACAGACAACTACAGCTATATTTTAATGGATCATTATGCAATGGTTTTGGTCACATTTTTTTGCAGGCATTAAACCTATCCATTACACTTCCAGACAAATACATCATAATATGACTACAGTTGGATCACTGACCAGCATTATATAAAAAAAATGCTGACATTTTCCTAACATACTGTTTTCATTTATTCCTCTCAGATGTGGTTACAAACACTCAAAGTCATGCCTAATGCACAATCCAGTGTTTCCATTTCACCTCACTTACATGTTTATGAAATGCAGGAGGAAGCAAGAGCAGCCAGAAACATACATGAACAAGTTCTGGCACATTGTTCCTCACATAAGCTTGAATAGGATACATTTATTTCTTCACAGAGAATTGTTTAATGGTCTTGTGACCTGACCTGGATCGCTTGTCCTATTTTTAGAGGCTTCATGCATACAAAACCAGAGATGATCTTATAGCTCGGACCCTTAGGGAAATCAGGTAGTGTTCTGTTCAAAAAGCCAGAACACAGGACGCGCCTGGAAGGAGTCAGAGAGCCATGAAATCCTGATGTTACCGTTCCTGTTACAGTGAGCAGGCCAGGTCCACCGGTCATCTTTGCCTTACCAAGATTAATAGCTCGTCTCACAGGTTGGGTTCCCATTACGTAGTTTATCCGTCGCCACCTCGTTATGGACACATCTTTCACTGTCAGGCAGCAGAAGAAGGCGGTCGAATGGTCATACCCCTGCAAACCCGGCCCACATAAACCTGATATGCGCTGCGCAGCACATGGCTAAGACCAGTAAATCCTCCCCTCCTCCCTACACTGTGCACACATGTTCAAAGCACTGCATGCACCTATAGGCAAGTGCTGCACATTTTCATGGCCTGGAGAAAAATTGTTTTCTTATAATGAAATTAAGCTTGGATAAATACATGTGGCTGTTCAAAGTGGACCAGCTCTCCCACTCTCACCGTTAAAAGGAGCTCGACTCAACTGTATTTAGAGCTTTTTATTTTGACTAATGTTGACTTTTCTCCTTGTGTCCTTGCAAATGAAGCTGTAATACCCACCTCTGTCATGACTGCGATCCCTGGGATTTCGTGCTGTAACCTAATGGACGATACCCAAAAACTATCAAATCCAAAACTTTAAAAGCCAAAGCACAAAAAAATAGGGCTAATTATGTTAGTATAGTTATTTTTCTCCCAGAAGAAACCGCTGTAAAAATGTAATATGCCATATATTTACAGCAGCGTATTCTGCTTTGTCTCATGTTTTTCCAGTTAGCTTCGATTTAAAATGTGTTGTCTTGCAGTGTGTGTGTGTGTGTGTGTGTGTGTGTGTGTGTGTGTGTGCAAGTGTGAATTTGTGTGTAAAAGGCCTGTCTGGTTGGCATAATATTTGTCAGTACGTTTGAAGTAGATTTCCAGGCAGGACTCTGATAGCTGCATGAGAGACTGTAACTAATGGTCTGGTGTCAAGCCACAGATAATGTATGGCTCCACATGCAGTTGGATAAATAGGATATGGCCGGTGTGTGTGTGTGTGTGTGTGTGTGTGTGTGTGGACAGTGATGAGTGATACGCAGTGTATGTGATGGTGATATATTGTCGTTTGTGTGTGCTTATGTGTCTCGGCATGTGCACGCATGCTTGGTTGGTCATGTGTTCGAGGGAGGATGCGCCATGAAGATGCTTGTCAAATATCCAAGATTTTTTTTACCCAGGAATTCAGGCCTCTCCTCCTCCTTCCTATGGCTCTGATGAGTAGCTGTGTTAATAATTCATAGTGTATTCTACATGCCGAATGCTAAGTTATTGTGTTTTCGTGGAACCCATTCATCTTCATAGTGACTAATTTGCCTTGTGTTGTAATGGCACTGAGGGCTTTGTGGGTGTAATGGGAGTCAATGACATTTTCGGGAGATGTGATCGCTCTAGCTTTTTATTTTTCCAAATACAGACGCGCGTGCACGTATAGGCGCACACACGCGCCGCTCAGGCTTGTGAGCTGTTGGAGTTCATGTGCACGGGAAAATCTCCTAAGCTTGAGTGAATGCAGGCGCTCCATCCCTCACATCCATCCGCTTATTTATCTAAGTAAGCTACATGTAAGCTGTTATTTATGATGGGACTCTGGAGAATTATGTGATCTAAGTAGCTTCTCTCTTATTATTGCCGTAATGCGCATTAAAGCATTAAAGGTAGCTGTGTATACTCTCCTGGTGGGTTTGTTCATCCATATTCATGAGGACGGGAGAATGTGAGGTTTGCTACGTTGCCAGTATATTAATCTCGTATACCTCTCTCTCTCTCTGTCTTCTTCTCCTATGAGAGATCAGATGTGATGTAATGTAATAAACAGATGTGATGGGCTGTCGTGTCTGTATAATCTCTCTGGAAACAATCGGCCAAGACTTTGTGTGACACGCAGATAACAAAAAGTTGTGAATGCAACAAAGACGCGTTTGATGAATCCTGTGGCTCCGGACGACATGTTTTCTACTTTATGACAACTCATTTTGTCATCAAAAATATATTGATGTTTTTTTTTATATTTTCAAGAAGCGAAACAGGTCTCAAAAGAGAGTTTTGGATTTTTAAACGTTTGTGCTTGATGTTCAAAACCCAACACACTAAACAGGAGAAAGGAAACAGAGGATAAATTAATTTGGAAAACTTGTTTGATACATACAAGTGTCAATATGAGCTCTAATAGTTTGCTGCAATCAATGAAACAAGCAGTTATGAAAAACAAACAAAAGATAATTGGAGAATGGCACTTTATCACAATTTATGACCTAAACTGTAGCCATAGTTAGCACTCCTGTGGGACGGGACCAGACGTACAGGATGGTCTCTGAAGAGAAATAAGCAGATGTTTTTAATGGATGCAAGAAATTGTCACGGCTGGGTAAAGAGGGAAAGAATACAAGATACACATGAGAGAGAGAGAGAGAGAGGGGGAGTGGTGGAGAAAGCAATGGAGATATTCTCTCCATCCACCCGTCCTTCTCCTCCTCCATCCCTGGGTCCCTCCGTCCAGCTGACAGAAATACATTAACTGAGACATGCTCGCCTTGAAGTTCCTCCCTCAGCAGCTGCTGTCTCAAACACTTTATTGAGTTATCGAACAGAGAATATATATGACAAATGGAGTCAACAGACTGGGCTTTGGTTTACATCCCTATCCAAACACTCTGTGTTTACTCCAGGAAATCAAAGTATAAATCTGTTCCCAGCTCATGTGCAGATCAATAGTCTGCTTCAGATACCTTCAGGTGTCCGTCAACAAACACATGAGTCATATCGCATTGATTAGTGGAACTCTTCCTCTCCGTTTAGCCACTTATTGCAAAGCCAAAGCTTTATGTTATTAACCAAGTGACCTGTTTGTCATTTGCACATGGACAGGTTGTAAGAATTGCAAGAGGCCCGTCCTCTCTGAGATAAACCTCCAGGAGTCACATAGTGAGGATAAATGAGAGAGGATGGAAGAAGGTGGAGCGTATGGAAGTCACAGCACTGTTGGGATGCTAAATTAGTATTCATTCTTTGCGTTGGTATTTAGCACAGGAAGGGTTAACAGCAGGACCAGTGACCACCAGTGATCCACCAGAGGAGGAGGAAACCCCTGAGACACGCACATCTGCCAGACTCATTCAGAGCCTCATCCTCCCTCAGGCTGTATGGACGTCTGTCAGCACAGTCCCCGCCGGTCCCTCCTCTGTCCAAGGAAAGGATGAAGGAGGATGAAGGCTAGACCAGAGGGAAAAAGGAAAATGTTGATTTTTTTTTTTACTCTCAGTTTGACAGCTGCATCTCCTGACTGTCCACAGATCTAATTGTGTACGTCTCTGTGTTTTTGTGTTTGTCTGCGCGTTTACAGTTTGTATTCTGCATGCGTGCTATACTTCCCCGTGTAAAAGCGAAGAGTGCAGCTTAAAGGGCGGTAAGAGCTCTCTCTGTGTCACCGCATGAGTCAGCATGTTGTTTACTGAAGTTGTTGTTGGAGCAACAACAGAGCTTTACCCTCCGAGTCCCAGTGTGCCTCATTAGCTGCTGCCATTTCAGCTCTTGTTCCCTTGTTAATCACCTCAGTCGATCACCTCGGTGCAATCAGTTAAATTTAGTGATTAAGTGGAGAAAGCTGAAAAATGCTGCTCGGTGTGGATTTAGGCACTCACAGAAGAAGCACATCCCTCCAACCAAACAGTGCAGAGATAATATATCTGGAAGGGCAACTGGGTTCAAGCCTGTTTGCGTCCTTCTCAAAGTGACGTGATGTTACTTTAAGATTTGTTTGTACGATCACATGTCTTTGAATCCTCTATGTAAGGATTCCTTAGTTATGATCAATTATTTTTATTTAGTTTCTATTGTAAAACCTGCAAAAAAAAAAAAGAATCTTAATTATCAGATTTGATTTTCTGGTCATAGGTTTAGTGTGTAAAATCAGTAATTACGGAAGCTATAGAAGATGAAACAGTACAGTATTTCCCTCTGGAAATATGTGGTGGAGTAGAAGCACGCAAAGAAGTACTCACTTCAAGTACAAGTGCTTCATAACTGTACTTGAGGACAGTACTTGAAAGAATGAGTTACTTTCCATGAAAAAATAATTTAACAATGGTGGCACAGTGGTTCCTTACAGCAACAAGTTCCTGGTTTGGATCCAACGCATCCCCTTGCACATTTTCAAGGCTCATTTATTTGTCCTCCTACAACACAGGGTTGCACAAATAATGCAAGCTGTGGTCCCTTTATGTTACACAAGCAAAACATTTCTTTGTTGAGGACTCTCCTATAGGTGCTCTGTGGTCCGGTGGTATGACAGCGGGTACGTCTGTATTGCTTGAGCAAGTGAGCGGGCTCTCGCTGTGGTCGGTATTGCCTTTTAATGTCCTGTTTTATTGTCACACTTTGATATTTCTCTATTGTAATAAACGCCTGTTTTTTCAGAAATGCACTTATTTTTCAAGGGCGTTCACATGTCACTTGAGTAATGATGTTCAGTAGATGTTCAGATGTTGTGTGTGTGGGGGGGGGCGCACGGGTTCATAGATAGCGGCTTTAATGAGCGTCATTCAGTCTCAATCTAATATGACCTTGTTGTTTTCTGCCTTGTCCCATTTGAAAATTGCATTATTATTCAATAAAAAGCCATTGTAATATATATATGAATACACAATTTTTTTTTCAATAAGTAGGCAACTTGAGCATAATGATAAAGGAAAACAGAAATGAGGCTGAAAAACAACCACCTCAAAGTCATTGAAATGTTGTCAGTCTAATGCATCACCATCCGAGCCCATTACGTGTGACAAGCAAGAAACAAGACTGTCAAGAATATTTCCAAGCACCTGAAGCCTTTTTTGATTAGCGGCGTGTTAATATTAGTTTGTTTACCGTCCATCTGATGTTGAATCACACATGTTCAAATAGCTTTTTTATGTTCATTTTGTCATGTCATTGGAAATAAGTCACTGACACTTGGTTAAAGGTGAACCAGAGAAACTCAATAACTTCCAATTCATTATGTCAGCTTCCATATTATCATTAGAGACCAGCTAAGAGAGGTCTGTTACGTAATCAACATACTGTGGAAATCATGAAAATGGTATTCCAAAAGTAATAAGCACTAATATATTCTCTTTTCTTCCCACAAAATGATTTTCTTAAGCCTTTCCCAACCTTGTTTGCTCTTAAGAATTTTGTTTCCAAAGGTGATGGATTTACTCTCCATATCTAAATTGAATTTGTTCTGTTTATCAAACCTTTTCAAACATGTGCGCTGCTTTATCTGCCCGAGTAAACACCTCCCTTTGTAGCGCCGTACTTTTTTTTTTTTTTTTATCCCGCTCTGTTCTCTCTTATGAATGGCCACGTGCCGTCTCGTTCAAGGGCAGTCCACTCACCTGCACTTCATCCTTGAGCGTGGAGATTCCTCCCCGGTGAGCGGAGCTGACCTCAGTGCAAATGCAGATGAGCAGGCGGCCGGCGCCAACTCGAGATCAAGACCTTTGCTCCCTTTGGTTCAAACATGAGGGGTTATTTTAGCACCTACAGTTGTTTTTTTGTTGGGTTTTTTTCCGTGGATGACGATACGTTTATACGTTTTTCTGCCTCTCATCTGTCTTCCATCAGCACCCTGTCAGTCACTGGATGGATGCAGCAGTTCAGAAGTCATGCTGACCTTGACAAAAAGAGCTGTCCTCTCCTCTCCACTCCTGCATACCAATAACCCCATGTTGTTGCTCTGAGATGGGAATATATTTTATAGGAGGTTCTCTGAATTTTGCTGGCTTTTCTATAGAGTCTCTTGAGTTGATGTCTATTGGCAGAAAAGCCTTGAATAATATCAACAGGAAATTTGATCATATCTCCAATGAATGGCATAGAATGACCAGTTTAACAAGTGAAAACTCAGATTCTTGCACAAAAGTTGAAGATTTTTAAAAGAACTTGTTTTAAAAATGTGTATTTCTATGTTACTTGTGCTGCTATATATTTTTATTTTTATAGGGATCATAATGCAAGATTTTCATTATGATTTTATTTGTTTGTTATGAACAAGTTATGGATTAAACCTCCTGAAATCTCTGTGTTGCTGCACTGATTCAGTCTCATTAAGGTCTCATAAAAAACAGAGGTTACATTTATTTCCCTGCTTTTTCTGAGCAATTTCTTCCACAGCACCTCCGCCCTGTTGTGTACAGTGGTTTGCATGCCGTCCTCTAATTTTGCTGAGCACACTAACCTTTCGCAGCACAATGTGATAACAGCGGATTTAACGTTGTTTTGTCGCTTATTGAGGGCAGAAAGGGGAATCATGTGGGAATTACACAAAAGATTAAGTGGAATAATTAGCCCATGCTCCATTACCATTATTAGGCTGACTGGGAAGGTGGATGCCAGAGTTGACAATGCACATATCATTTGAGAGCACCAGAGATCCTGTTTGATTACAGGTGAGAAGCAATGCAAACATTAATTTATGCAGCACTTTCCCTTCCATGTCACCTTTGTCGCTGCAAATACAGACACGCTGGCATGCAGACATGTTGTTCTCATTGCAAATGTTTGTGAATCTAACACAGCCGTGCTTGTTAAGTGACGTTAGCCGATGGTAGGCATTGCAAATCGTCTCAGAAGATGATGTTTTCTTTGCTCCTCGGTAGCAAAAAACAGCAGCGTAAACAGTCGCTCTAATTTTAGGAAATCCTAGAACAGCTGAGCTTCTTTGCATATTCCTTCATGTTATTTCAATGTGCCTCAGGAAATCACTGTAACCACTGTCGGCTACATGCTTCCCACCGCCACGATCGACTTCAATATCCTGAGGGTTTTATTTGACTGAATCTGAGATGGAAAAAAGGGTTTGAAAAGGCAGCCAAATGTCTTCATTCGTTTTATCAAACAGCTTCTATAGGTGAGCTTAATCTCGTGACTCGATCTAATTTTAGAATCCGTCAACTCTCTGGCACCGAGAGAGCCTGTAATATTCTTTGACATGTCTGACGAACTGATCGCTTTCAATAGTGACTTGGAGATCAGATATATTTTCCCAACCTTACCACTTTGTGCTTTGCAGCAGTTAACAGATAAATATAAAGATTTGTGATAAGAAAGTTCAGCAGCATGGCTCAGCAGTTCACGTTCTGTGTGGACCTAATTTCCTTCTGCGTGGTGGTTTTCTCGGCGTGTTCTCGCTGAAGTCTTGCATTTCTTCGGAGTTGCACACAAACAGGTGAACACAAACTCTAAATTGCTCCTAAGAGTGTGAGTGTATGTGTTTATGTGTGTGCCCGGCAGTGGGTTAATGAAGTGTCCAGGGTGTTTTTCGCAGCGCATGATGATGTTAAGCAAGTACAGAAAGTGGATGAATGCTTACACGCTGCCGTATAGATATAGTTATATGTGAGAAGAGGACTAAAAAGAGGGTGAGAAGTTTATGTTTTCCTTGCAGTTGCACCCGTGAGGTTGTTGACTGACACCTCGGTAAGAGAGACAGGTATAAATTGCTCTTACGACCGGGATATAGTGAAAGATAGAAAAGAGGGGTGAATAACTTAAGCCCGGACTGGTATAGAAAAGAAAGAGGAGCTGAATGAGGAGAAGACGAGTGGAAAATGTGCCTGCTGAGGCGTAAAATTAGCAATTACATTGGGTGTCATCAGTAATGACTATTTCAGTCCAGATATAGGGGGTTAATGTCCAACAGTGAGACTGTAATTCAGCCGTTACACCTGTGTTCAATCAGCCGGTCAGGGGAGGCTGTGGTGGAGCACAACCCGGCTCAAAAATCACACCTATGCACCGATAAGCCAAGATGGCCGCCATCTGCTGGGAAAGCTTTCAGAGGCAATTTATTTTTTAAGACCCATATGCTGACCTTGGTTGCGAGAGAACAAATTTGTATGAAAGTACATCGCAGGTTGTTATCCCTCTGTGTGTGTGTGTTTGTGTGTGTGTGAGTCTGGTGTGTTTACATGTTGCTCAATTTTTCTTTTTCCTTCACAGGATCAAGTGCAACAGCTGAGTCTGGGAATTTAATTGCCCGAAGAAACAGAGGTCAGAGATGCAGTTCAAGTTGACATTGACAGGTGGAGAAACAGATTCGCTTTAGCTTGGTTTCCAACACAGTGGGAACTTCAGGGATGTGTGACTGCCCATGCATAATCAAAATGTTTGGTCGATCCTCCTCCCACGTGAGTGTTATTACAGTTTAACAATGGCATCATGTCACTGTCCAAACCCTGTGAAAAAAAATTATCATGCAAGGTTTCTGGAAACTGACATCTTCATTTTCACAACCACCTTCATGTCTGGCAAATCTGTCCACCAAAATAGTCCCGCTCATTTGGTTTGATTATTCTGCAGCTCTCATAAAAAATAACCATCTGTCCTTGGTTTCCAGAGGAAGCGCTTTTTAAAATCCCAACGCTTTCATTCATCACCATGATGTCACATCTATCACAGCGGCGACGGGAATACAAATGAGGTGGATGCGCACTCAGTGGCCCGCTGTAAATAATTTACTGTTTTGTTTTATTGGAAACAGAGACACAACATTATTTTCTGCTAGGACTCCCCTTGGCCAAGGTCTGCAGACACATTCATCCAGGATGCACAATATACGTAGAGAAAGTTAGATCTCGTTTTTATGTGTCTTTATTATGCATTATCACTCTAACCATTAACGGGGGGGCTCTCTCATGGCCTGGACACACACTGGGGTGCTGTTAGCGAGCTGACTTGATGCATCACAGCTCCACAAAGCCATATGGTGAAAGCCTGGATGTATCATGATGTATTAGTTATGTTTTTAGGAGCCACATTCAAACATGTTCTGCTCTCTCTTTTATTGTAATGATGAATTGCATGTTATCTTGCAGGCACAGGCACACCAGCACTCAAAAAACACATATATGCTTGCATATTTGATTATGCGCATCTAAGCAAACACCAACCCTCTCCATCACCCTTCATCACCCAGCCCTCTCCCCTATATGATACAGTAACTCACCCCATGTCTATTCAAGCTGGATTTAAAAACGTTCCTTGGCAGCGCGTGCGTCCAGCAATTTAAAGTGCAACTCTGAACGTTAATCCTGGTGCACCAGTTCACTGACAGTGCTGATTATAAAAGCTTTAATTGCTGGTTTTAATTACCCAAGCATCGCCACTGGAGTGACAGTTTTAGAACTCTCCACTTTCTGCACCTTTAAACTTGCCAGCCAGTCGTAATCCTGTTGGGAGGGTGACATAGTGGAATTGGCTGTAGCCATGCTCCACAGTTACTTTTCAATAGTGCACAAACCATCTAATCAAACCTTACGAACTAAAGCACACCCCCAATCAATGAGCCTGGCATTATACTCTCTATAGGTACCTTATTTTTAGTCTTTAAAGCTGCACTAATCAATATTAATTTTATATTAAAAACTGGTCAAATCACTGAGTTTCATGTGAAACTGTAATTCACCTCAACTTTGTGGAGAATTTTAGCAACTTTCACCTTAATGTTCTGTTCAATCTCACTGCACTCATCAAACCCCTTCACAGCTGCAACACCACCTGCACAACACCAAACTGCAGACAGACAAAGTTAGCGAATAGCTGGTAAACCCTGTTAGTCCCTCAGGAGTTGGTGAAGACCAAAACAGAGCTCAAAGGAGAATGAACAGCTGAGTTACTTTTGTCAAGTGGCAAGAAACATGAATCCAAATTGATGACAATGTTTCATGTCCGCTGGATGTGTAAATATTATTTGCTCAAAGTTTCGACATATTATATATTGGCAGTGTCGTGTTTCTAAGTGGCCAGAAAATCAATTAATGCAAGTTTAAGAAACAACTGATTATCTAAAAACAACTCTATGTGTGATCTGCTGGCCACAATTTGTGAATCCCAACACTATCTGCTTAAGCAAATACAAAACACAAAAGCTTTCAATGCTAACTGGGAGATTTCTCCGGCTCAGGCCTCACACAGCGAGGCTTCGGTAACTCAGTGTCGTGCCTCCGTTTCCTCTTGTTTTTTGGGCACATTCGGCCAAGTGCTTCTGACATATCTCTCGTTCCCTCTCTTGCCCAAAGCAGCCACTATACCAGAACTATCCACCCGAAGAAAATCAATTTGTCTACCCCTGACGCGTGCTGCACATCCGTCACTTCAAGCCTGGGCTCGCTTGTTCATTTACAGGGAAGACTTCAGCTGGCCTCAAGCGTGTGGAGGAAGTGGACCGTTGTCAGCAAGCTAAAGAGCAATTTAAGAAAAGATGACCAGAGCAAACCTCAGCTGACAGTCAGCACGATCATACATGCAGACAGTACATTTAAATTCCAGTGAGTGTCTCAGCATGTGCAGAAAATATGACAAATGGGCAGAATAATATTCACATCATTTGCTTAAGTAAAACTACTAATACTAAATTGTAAAAGTACAAGTAGTTACAACTAAAAGTCCTGCACTGAAAATGATACTAGTCTGTAAGCGTATTCAGGAAAATGTACTACTTAAAGCATAGAAATAAAATTTGTGACTGCTATACAAAAACTTATTATATGATTAGATTATTATTACTCATGCTTTAAAGTAAAAGTGTTTTGCTAATGTAGTTGGTTGACACAGCGTTAATAACTATTTTGTTTAAGACTGCAACTAAAGATTGTTTTTATTATGGATTGATCTGCTGATTATTTTCTTGATTAATCAATTGATAGTTGTTTGGTTTAATTGTAAAAACCAGAGATCAAAGTGTCACCTTCAAGACAAGTCAAGTTAATTTTATTATTCATTATTATTATTATGTATAGAGACTGAATTTTGGGTTTTCTCTCTTACAAGTCCGCAGATACTTCCAGCCACCAGTCGTGGCCTTTTCCAACCTTTTGACATTTAGACTAATAGCTTAATACCTTGGATTTGTAGCCTTAATTAAGACGCATAATTATAGTTAAGTGCAACTGGGGAGATGTATTTGAAATGGCACTCAACACTTTAGACAGAAGTGACAAATAAATGTTCCTCTAGGTTATGATTAAAGTTTGCTTTTTATGAAAGACATTTTGTGTGTGTGTGTGTGTGTGTGTGTGCAAAGCAGTCAGTGCATCTTATAAGTCCTAATTAGTGCAACAACAAATCAGCATTTAGGCCGATCAGTGTCATTTTAAAATGTCAGAATAAAGCAATCATCACACATTAGTTTGTATAAAAATCCAGTGTGAGTTATTGTTAATGTAGGCAACAGTTTTTTTCAGATCTGATCCACAGTATCAAAAATATTGTATATTACAGATGGGAACAATCCTTCCCCAGTTTCACCATTAAGACACTGAAATGGCTGACCACACCTCGACCTGGACCTCAAACACACCCAGTCTCTCTGTTTTAGAGGGTTTTTACCACAGATCCCAGCCCTATATTAAAAAGAGCATTAGGCACTGTCTAATATAGCTCATAATCCTGAGCCACAGAAGCTACATTCAAGGGGTGGATGATGATGATTATAATGTGCCTGTTTATAGGCAGCATTATTACTAACTGACATGTGGAGAATAATGAAAGCTTTGCCTGATGTCTCTCTCTGAAACCTCTTTACGACAATCTACAGCTATTGTTGTTAACGATGATGAGAAGTGTAATGGGAGAAAAGTGAGTCGGACTCATGCGAGGGTGCGATATGTGCTCGACTTAATTTGAATGTGCTCAGGCCCTGCTACGGTGATGCAAAGTGACATCTTCTTGTGGGTGGGAACGGTGCGCTCTCCACTCGCCTCGCCAGTCGAATATTAATGATAATTGCAGATATTTTTAAGGAGGGATTCTTGATGTGAATGTAGAAGTGGGGATCGTCAAATCAGCGGCGCACTCGCATGTGGTCTTGGGTAATTCGGCAAAGGCACGCAGCATTACGGCTATGAAAAAACAGATAAAATCCTATTTGACAAACGGAGTATAGCAGGCACAATGTGACATTGGCATCACCGCAGTTAAGACATCGTCTCACAGCTTAAGCCATGCTCTAAATATGAAGTCTTAACTAAATCTCTCAGCTTATCTGATAGCAGACACTTCAGGGAAAGTGCTGTGGCTATGAGTTTTCATCCCCACTGTCACTGATTTGTTAGGGCCACCTTCGCTGCTGACACTGATACTCTCCTCTCCTCTCCTCTCCTCTCCTCTCCTCTCCTTTCCTCTCCTCCTTGGAGTTGTCTATCTCATCCCCTCCCTCCTGCCACCGCTTCTCCTCCCTTCCTTCTCTCCATCCATATTATCATGGTCTGCTGCTCCCCATCTCCTGTGGGGATTAGCAGGCTAAACACAGGGAGAGGCTCAGTAGCATATGGGAGACGGTTCCTCCTCGGATCGTAAATTCGTCCATGATTGAGGGGAGTAACGCCAGGCCCCTACTGGGCAGGCAGGAGTTCCAAGGCACCATACCAGGCAAAATGACCTCAAACTGACATTAAAGCGACCTTGAGTGGGACTTAGTGTGTCAGCGCTCTTGCTGGAACATGATGATAAGGCTCCAGATTAATAGTTGAAACCGGGCGGGGGGGGGATGAAACCATCTTTCGGCGATGCAGCAGATTAAGAAAGAGGAGATGCGCACATGCTCACATTCACATGCATGTTAAAGATGGAGACGTTTGGTCAGCAGCAGCCGCAGAATCTATTTTCACGTGATTTACTCGGGGTTACAGAATATCCTATTTGTCACTGGCAGGCCATTCGGGCTAGGTGAAGAATGAGGGTAGAATTAGGAAAAAAAGATGGTTTAATCTGCCTAATGCAAAAACACCATTAAAGCCTTCCCTCAGCGTGTCACTTGAGGCCAGAAGTTTAACTTTATATTTTTCTCATTAACAGTATGTGGAAGATCATCAAAGATGGAACTCTTGCTCTGCTGTTTCAAAAAGTAATGGATGTTAAAGGAGTTTGATATTATAATGAAATAAATATTTGTATTCTGTTCCAGTAGTTTCCAGCCTTTTATGCCTGTGACCTCTTGTCATTGAGTGCATGTCTATATGTTTGATGCGTCGCTCAATTCACTGATTTTCTCCTCTCAGACTGACTTTTAATAGTTTTAAAGACCAAAAGAGGCAAAACAATGATCAGAGAAAAATGGCTCTTATTTCCAAAACTTGGTAGCATCTCGTGACGCCTTGTTGATCCACTTCCTTAAATGATCCCACAATATCTACAGACTTTTACAAGACATGATTTCTCCACACCAATCCTATCAGCTTGCAGTGTGACATGATGCCAGACACTGTAATTACAAAAGCCTGCACTATTCCGACATAAATCTCGTCCTCTTGTCTTTTCTCATCTCTGTTATGCTAAATTGACCCAATTGCTTTGTCTCCTTTGCTTTCTTTGGCTCCGTCGACCCTGCGGCTGTGAACCAGCTCCATGTCGGAGATGGACCCGGCCTTATCAGGCTTCTGCTGTGTCACCAGAAAAACATACAGTAGATGTTTCACGTTCTGCATGAGAATAATACCAGCTGACTGTTAAGGGAAGCTCTGTGGCTTAATCAATAGTATAATTACACTTACGGAAAATATTATGTCATGCGTGGCAATGATTGGACTCTGGTGTATTGCAATCAGTGAAATGGGGCTCAGTGACTCCTCTGGCTAAGGCTGTGGACAGTGAATTACTATAGATGAAGCACAGAGATGATCTCATAAAGCAGACATGATGTTTATATTTAGGCTATGGATTAAATGAACACAGTTTACCAATCCTAGATCAGATTTTCCAAGTTTCATCTCCCCCACCAAGTGTATTCCTTGGTGTTTAATTTGTCACATATTTATAATATCGAACATTCAATATCACATATCTGTCTATTCTCCTTTTGTCCATTTCTGGGCTCAGCACTCTCTCTCGTGTTTCCCCAATCGATTACGCTCTCTGAGTTGCCGCCGTTGTCTGAATGAAGCTATTGTCTCAACACGGACCTGCCGACCAGATGCTTGCTGTTTTTATTTGCTCTTAATGAAGATGAAACCAGCTCTTAATGGAAGTGATGCAATGGGTATGAGGTGCAGCTGAGAGCTGTGTGCAGCACCTCTGTACGTGCTTTAGGGTGTGAGGACATTCTTCAGCCGTGGTTAGTTCACATGGGGTGAACTATTGCATTTTATTTACCTCTCTCAGGAGACCTAATTTGATTTGAGTCAATAAAAATCTTTCTGCACACATAGGGGGATGAGAATGAAACCCGAAAAAGTTTTCAGCTCAGCACCAGTACTGGCATCTGCATCAAGCTACATTAATAAACCACAGCAGTCAATAAAATGGTGCACTGTATGGGAGCAAGAGAGAGTATTCCTTTGGCAGAAGTGAAGGAAAACATACAGTGTTATGTATTCAAAAGACGCTTTTTATTTCTGAAAGTTGGAACAAAAATCTACATGCAGATCTCCTCTCAAGCTGTGAGCTCAATTTGTTTTATTTTGACACTGCTTACAAGCGAGGCTACTGGGCAACAGTTACTGGTTCTCATTAAAGATTGTTCCTTTTCACGTTACATTTGTCTTGTGTGGCTGTAGCCAAGCTGAAAACATGCCCACTGGAGTTCTCATCGCTCACATACTAGCTGTGGCAGGGCTGGCAAGCGGCAGCTCCTTCAAGAGTCCTTGACAACAAAACATTTTTATACCATGTTTTCCTCTGTAAATACAAAAGAGTTCCTCTTCACCTGTCAACATGATTATTCAGTCCAATGTCTCCTGCTGAATGTGGACCGGTGGTCTTACTTTCCCACATGGAGCTGTGGGAAGTCTTGAGATGCGGGACAAAGGAGGCCTACAATCCTGCCTGGATTACCTCATGCCTTTGGTCCCTGAAGTGGCCAGTCAGTCTCTCTCTACCCCCTCTTAAAAACAAGCAAGGAGTTGGAGTAAGTAAGGAAGGGAAGGCGAAAGCATTGGAAAGAGAGGAAGAGCGGAGCGTCGAGTGGGTAAGAGCATAAAAGGTGCTGGTAAGGAAACAGATTGAATGTGTAAGCTAAAAGAGAGAGAGAGAGAGAGCAAGAAGGGGGGAAAGACAGTAAAGGAGGGGTCTGATGTTTAGTATTCATCCGTGTTTGTGTGATTAGGCCAAGTAGGGCAATTAGTCCAGATGGAGAATGGAGATTGGGTCTAAGCACAGGACTACTGATTCACAGAAGAGTTTCCTCAGGGCCACAGTTCACCTGGCGTGAACCTCCCGTCCGGTGCTTCGGGGCGGCTGACCTCACACAGCACTCAGCAAGGCAACTCGGACATATTTATGACGACGTTCCCACCTACTACCAATACATATAAGCCTGTGGCCGCTGACCCCGGTGGTTGTATAGTGGAGTGAGTCACCTTAGAAAGTTCTGCAGTCTGATTTAGATTTGCTTCATCATGGTGTGGTGCAGTACATTATGGTGATGATGATGTGTTTCTTTTTTTTTTGTCATTTGGGATCTCCACAAAAATCTGAATATCCCACACAAATTTTGCACATATGCCTGTTTACACATGCAGCAGGCACAAGGCAACATTCATTTGAAGTTTCTAGCGATCTGACAAATGGGAGTAAATTTTCGTTCTCCTCCTTTTCGCTCTGTTTTGAAATTCACCAACCCCTAAGAAAAATATCTGGCCCTTCAGCTGCTAAATGACCCACTAAGTTCATCAGGTTGCTGGGCAGGTAGCATACAAAGGGTTTATCAGAGCTGCTGCTGAAATTGGGTAAATGAGAGCAGCGAGAATAAATCAAAATATGTGAAGTTGCAGGTTGTACAAGCACAACAATGAGCTTAAAGAGCGACTTAACTCCAGACTTATAAAAAAGTGTTTTGCTCCCTTCTCTGGTTGAGAGTTTCAAGCCTGTTTCACCTCTGAACCAACATCACTGATAGGTCTGAAGTGTGCTCTAACCTGTCAGCGGTGTCACAGGGTCCTGGAGTACACCTGCGCTTCACTGCAGCAAGGTGAAGTTCAGCCACTAGAGGTCAGCAAAGACACGACCATCAGGCGGCGTTAAGATATTAAAAGACTCCATATAGCTGAGGGAAACAACCGACATGGTGGTAATTCTCTGAGTTCATTACTGCAAGTGACCCTTTCTATATTACACATAGTCAGGGTTTTTAAAATAGTCATTCAAATTTAGCTTCAACACAAAAGATTTTTCAAATATTACGAAAACAAAACTTACAAGTTTCCAGTTTTTGTAACTATTCTCTTTGCAGAAACAACTGTTATCATCGCAGGAACTCCGAACAAGATGTAAATGTTTTTGTCCCCAAGGCCCAATTTGTCTGCAGCAAGGTTTAACAGATGGAAGATGGAAACCTTGATCAGACCTAAAATTACAGACTGAATGTTAAAAGAAAGCAGTGAGTTGGAGCAAAAATGTAGCATTCACAGTGATGAGTTTGAATAAAGCCCAAACACATCACTGAGTTCACAGGATTTGACACACTGCACATGCAGCTACTGTTTAATTCAGTGTGTAGTATTCAACAGGTACAATAGCTTCAACCAAACAACACAATGAGACCAAGACATCTTCCATCTGTGCTCATAATTTCTATAAAGGACGTCTGTGGTCAATTTTGTGCTGCAAATTTCATCTGTTGCATCAGTATTTTTCTACAACCCTCATTCCAAAAAAGTTGGGACACTGTGTGAAATGTAAATAAAAATAAAATTCAGTCATTTGCAAACTAGCTGTGTTCGCCGACCAGGGTTTTATGAAGTATTCCTGAGCCCATGTAGTCATCTCCTTCATACAATCATGTGTTTGACAAAGTGGTGAACCTCTCTCCATCCTTGCTTGTGAACGACTGAGCCTTTCCAGGATGAACCTTTCATACCCAATCATGATACTATCAGCTGTTACCAATGAACCTGTTTTCCTGTGGAATGATCCAAACAGGTGTTTTTGAATCAGTCCACAACTTTCGTTTTTTTGCTCCTGTCCCAACTTGTTTGAAACATGATGCTGCCGTCAAATTCAGAATAAGCAGATATTTACAACAATCAATGAAGTTGATGAGGTCAAACATTAAATATATTGTCTTTGAACTGCTTATGTCAAAAAAGGATTGACAAATGATCACATTCTGTTTTATTTATGTTTTATACAGCTCTTTTGTAATGAGGGTTGTACATTCGCTGCAAGGATCTGCTGTTCATTGAGAGTCATAAGCGACTACTTATATTTGACTATACACAGATATAGTTGGTTAAACAGCTCATTTCACTCCCAGAAAAACTCCACAGATTTGATTTGCAATTTCTGGAACAGGTTGATTTATATCACAGCTGGTGCCTCCGTATACACATTTTGCCCGGATTTACTTAGTGTTAACACAGTTTTTGTACTCAAGTTGAATACATAACAGCTAAGGAAAAGCCCTGATTAAATTAACATCTCACTTGAACAAGAATCTGAACTTCAGAGATTCCCAGTAAAAACGATTGTTCAGAGTAAGTGATGAAATCTATGTGGTGAAAATGCAAGCTGTGGCAACTATCACCTCAATATCTCGGAGTATCAAGCTGTCTCAGGGCATCAAGTGTTTCAAATCATAAATGAATTGGAAAAAACAGCTAATATCTCACCGGACTGAGCCTCATTGATTTTGCCCTCAGAGCTCGAAAAAAAAAAAAAGAAAATCACTTTGCAAGCAGCATGAAGCCCAAGTCTGTGGGCTGAGTAACTTAACCTTGAGGTGTTGAATAATTTTTCTGTCATTTTGTGTGATCCATGGTGCCTTAGCTGAGGACTGAAGACCACACGTAAGCCTATCTGCTCATATCAAGCAGATGATTTAGAGTGAGAGAGAAAAAAAAGTCAGACCGCTTCTGAAGCATAGTGAAAACAGTTCTGTATAAAAAAGTTAACTGTTGAATAGAATTAAATGAATGTGAAGAGGTGCTCAACAGTAAATACCCATTTAGTTTAGAATATGGAATGAAATGAATTCCTGATTATTATCAGCTTTTTAGAGAGAATAGTAAAAGGAACATGTCTGTGGGAATATATATAGATATATATTTTTTTTGCCAGGGCCAACAGAAAGGACTTGAACTTCAATTCTCTGTCCACTATCTGTGAACTCAAATACACTGTAGTTTTTTAGTTGCGTAAACTCCACTCAAATACATCCCACTCTTTCCATAGTATCTAATGCTAACAAGAAAGTGCAGAGCGGATGATTCATTTTGAGAGCTGTACTGTAGGTCACACGACACACAGTACACGCTGTACTTTACCAGACGGTGTTGGCCAGCACAGTATTTAATTACAACTCTTTTCTATTTTCTGCTTCTTTCTACTTTAATGGTACTTCACCACATTTGAAAAGGAAGTATTGTACTTTTTACTATGTTTACTTAAGATAGGATAAGATAAACTATTCCTTTATTAGTCCCACAATGGGGGAATTTGCAGCGTTACATCAAAGATAGATAGATAAAAAGTAACTCAGGTAAAAAAAACAATTTAACTGAAATAAAAAGTATCGGCAATTTAACTAGGGTAGAAGTATTAACACTTAACCATAATAAAAGTAATGACAACAGAAATACACAAGTATACAAGTATTAAAAGTGCAAAAACCAGGCTAGACGGTACTTTACATTTGTCTGACAGTTTTAGTTAATTTTCAGATTACAAATTTACTTACAAAGCTGTCTCAACAACAAAGTACTTAAAATCACACTAATAATATTATCACATGCTAATATTATAATAACTGATCAATAAGATGATGTATAACAATACTCTGAATAGGCCAATTCTGCATAATGACAACTTTTACTTCTGTTACTTAAATTACATTTTGATGTTGATACTTACTTTTATTTAAGTAAAGTATTTTTACATTCATGGCGACTGAAGGTGTGAAGGTCCAGGACACTCACTGATGTGCACAACAACTCTTTTGGACAAAACTTGCCATCGCTCTTATGACGAGCTGATGCTGCACTTTCAACCTCAGCTCGTCCCTCTGTGGCGCAGTGAGGGAGCTTTATGCAGACTGTGCAGCACCACATGACACAACGGACTGAGCTGCAGGCGTTTCGTGTTTTGCCTGAAAACTATCCTGGATTATTATTTTTGCAGCTTGTACTTTAACAACATTTCTGCTTCCGTTGTGCACACATTTCTTTATATTCCTGTGCATTCGCCATGAGTCAGTATATGAATGTCTGAACACATTCTGTACAGATGGCCTTGCTTGTGTTGTATTTACTCTCAGATGTACGTCGCTTTGGACAAAAGCGTCTGCTAAATGAAACTGTAGAATTGTGGATGGCACATACATTTTTAAATATGTTCTTATTGATGAGAGAAAACAGAACAATTTGCCCTTGGAAAGTGGTCAGTTTTTCTAATGTTGTATTATGTTTTAGCAATGCAGCTGAGTGCATTTAATGAGATGAATATATTCATTTTAAAATTATTTATTCATGTGTTTATATATGAATTAAAGCAGCCATACATTCAGTTCCATCAACACCAAAACACATAAACAACATTTTGAAGACCGGATTTGATTAAAATTCTACTGTCATATATAACACAAAAATGCAAATATAGGTTTTGTTTATAATTTTCTGATGTACATATGTTTGTGTTTTTGTACAGGCTCATAAGTCTGAAGGGGAACCTCATTTTCATTTTGTTTTGCTCCATATCCATATTTATTTCTACTGACACGAGCATGCTATTCCCCGTCAGCCTGTGCCTCCACGTTGCTCAGAAGCTCACTGAAGCCGGGTCCATCTTCGGTGACATCTGCCATCAGCAGTGCATGACTGTGGAGGAATCTGTTTAAATCTACAGGGCACTGTACTGAATGGTTCCCATTGATCTACATTTGCCTGACACTGTGACTGACAGAGCCAATCAGCCTATCATGGCCCTGGAGACGGACAGACACTCATTTACAGGTGAGATGGGGTGGGATGAGTTTGATTGATTGGCAGACTGTCACCGAGCCACTGGGGCATTACAAAACCATCTCTGCACAGCGGGAGAGCAATATTATGTTGGTGTATGAGTGTGTATTAGTGTGTGTGTACTGATGCTTTTGCATGAGTGTGTACGTGTGGATGTGATTGTGAGTGTGGGTGGTCATCCTTATACATATTACCCATTGCACCTTGAGTATGGTGACAGGTAAAGAATCAGGCTGTCAGCTTGACCCGGCCCACATCTTCAAAGGCTGGCAGAATTAAATAACCCACTCTGCCAGGAGGCTGCCAGAATCATATGCACTATTTGCATAGACGTGCATCCGCGAATGTGCACAAAGACACACCCCTGAGGTGTTTCTCTCCTCTGTCTATGTATTTATACAGTCTCTCACTAAAACCAGTGCTCCCTCTGTTAAGGTCCCTCAATCTCCCTTTCTCCCCCTGCTCTCTCTCTCTCTCTCTCTCTCTCTCTGTTTCTGTGTGTGTGTGTGTGTGTGTGCTTCCCTCCCTCTCTCCATCCTGTGGTTCAGTGTGGGATTCAGCAGTGCCATTACTCAAACACAGCCTGTCAGTACAGATAACAGTTGTTTGTTGTTTAACACTGTACAGAGAGCTGCATGGTGAGCCAAATCTGGAAACATTTTTTTTTTTTTTCCCTGCCTTTTTTTTTTTTTTTTTTTTTTTTTTTTTTTGCATGATTTCACATTCAGCTATTTCAAAAGCTGGTTCAAACTGGCTTGAAGCCACAAAAGTGAGGATTTTTTTCCCTTCAAATGTACAGTCATATCATATCTGAAAAATCATAATTAATAGAGAGGAAATGTCTTTTATGTAAAAAATGGCTGGTCAGCATATTTAGATATCCATCAAAGAAGAGAAGAAAAGTTTCTTAAATAGCTTGATTTTTTTTTCCGTTATTAACTACCTGTTTCACAGCTTCAGTCTATATTTGTTATACAGTATTTCGTTGGTTTGCCACAATGGATTTTTGTTCTGGTGGGATGTCAGTGTGACAAGGTTTTAAATTACCTTGTTATCCCTAGAACATCTACTGCCCTCATGTGGTCAAGATATGTCAGTTCAAGCAGAAACAATCACACCAGAGAGGACAGAAGCAATTTTGACCCAGACACAGAATCATTCAAGTTGCACAAATGTTTTCATTCAAAATAATAATAATTATTAAAAAAAAACAACCATTAGTGATAATTCGGCTAATGTCATCAGTTAAGTCCAAATCATTATTATTGTTTTTTTATTATTTTGTTTTTTATCTTTTTATGAGCTTATGAACATGCAACAAAGGCCGGACCTGAACTGGGCCAGTTTCATTGGTGCCTCAGTTTTTTAAGTGCATCAGTGGGTTATTTATCATTAATTTGTTGAGTTTATATTTGATAATGACAATGCCTTAGCACATATGTAACATGTGTTTTGCTTGTGTTGTTTCCTCTTGCGTCTGTATGTAATGTAAGTAGTGTCTCGTCAGCCATGACAATTAAAGCTGCTTTAATCAATATTATTATATTAACAATGGATGACACTTGATGACGACTTGCATGAGAGAGAATTTTCCCCCAACTTCTCTCCCGAGTTCCTCTCAGCATCCACAAAGCTTAATATAGTCTGTCAGCTAAGTGTTGTGGTATGAAACTTCACTGTTTTGATTTCATTGTCACGGCATCAGCTGCTGTCAGTGACAATGCTCCAAAAACAGACTGAGCATCAAACAACAGACAGACAGAATAAGTGACTAGCTGTTGAATATAGTGGAGCATTTAGCAGCTAAAGAGCCAGATATTTCCCTCAGGAGTTGGTGGAGATCATAAAAAAATAACAGAGCTAAAATGAGAGTGAATGTTGAACTTACATTCAAAAAATCAAATTACTATTTTTTTCATTTCAGGTATTTAATAGCAGGTTATTGTATTTGCATTGTTCCATTGCACATGTCATTTGCACCTTACTGCGTCATTCAATATTTGTTATTTTCTGCTTAATATTCAGTATTTGTTTACTGTTTTAAATAGGTCACAATATTTGTTACATTGTACTGCTACTTTTTTTAAAGCTGCCATCGTCTTGCTTTTGCTTTTGTTGCTTTTTGAGTTCTTTGAATTGAACTGAAAAGAGTTTGGGGCAATCAAATAATTGTTTCTTCAGTTATATTTATGGCAGAAAAACATAACAATTATCATACTAGTTTGACTAGAACATCTGGAACTTCATCTCATGTCTCATAATGTCTCAGCCTCACACCACCTCTTGCTGACAAATGTAACAAATGTCCTTGTCTGGTTAAAGTATCACATGTGTCTTTCAGCGTCTCCAGCATAAATAAATCAAGTCAGCTTTACACTCGTATTAGTATGCGTGTGATAAGGGCTCGTATCATGGGAGCACAGAGACCAGATTCTGCTGATGCCAAGAGTCTGTGCAGCTACAGACTGAAAAGAGAAGTGGTGTTTGTTTGCAGTGTGTCTCACTGGGTGGTCTGCTTCTGCAACAAGGTTTCGTGGGAGGGGAAGCATGTGGTATTACAGTTTCCTGTCTGTGGACCTGACAGTACGGTTCGGTGTGTTGAGTGTGTGTGTTATTGATGTGCTGTTGACATGTATCTGTGAGGGCAGTCACGCTACACTGGAACCTGTTCCTGCAACACACCTGTTGCAGACACTGGCAAATACATAATGTCTTCTCTCTCCAGCAAAGCAGCAGGAATTACAGAGGAACAATAAAAATGACAGTTTTAGTGCTTCTATTTATTTACATATCTTTAAACCCAACTCCAATTCCTGTCTCTCTTCCTCTTCTGTCATCTCCTTTTATTCTCTTCAAGGTTTCTTTTTGTGCCGAGAAACACTGAGCAGAAACCAGAAGTCAACCTGGGACATAAATGAACAGTTGTGAAAAGAAGAGAACAGGCCAACAATTCAAATAACATGACACCACATAGCCCATTAGTCGGCATGTCTACTGACACATCCTGCCAGCACATATATTCTCACCCTCATGTTATTCCTCTTGTCCGGTTCTTGTGCGTTTCGATGATTTTGGAGCCCAGGATGTTTTACCAAGTGCAGCAGTTCCCTGAATGAGCCTCCTGCCTCGGGTTTGGCAAACGGCATTTCCCGCGAATTCCCCTTGATAATAACCTCAGCAGCAGGAGATGATTTTTAACATAATAAATGGACAGTTAGAAAGAAGAAGAAACAGACACACGGAGAGGAAAGTATGTGAGGAAGCAGCTCAGCCTCCCTTTAAAATTTTGACACATGAAAACAGATCCAGGTTTTATTTCTTTCAACAAGAAACAAACTAGCAGTGTCAATTTATAACCAGTAGATGGCAGTAATATACAACTGTGCCAATATTACTTGAGTGACCATTTATGTGTAAATATTAACATTTGAAACAGAGATTAGAAGGTGAGTTAAGTTTGAGTCTATATTCTACATTGGTCTAACATTTAAAGGATGTATGCATTGTGATTCCAGTGTTTGAATGGAGACGATGGCTTCAATCTCTGGGTAATTCGATTTTATGAGGTTAATTAAAATAGCAGGAGAAAAAGCTTTGCATACTCTCTTTGCATATTGTATCATTATCAATCAGCACACATAAATCCAAGTGCCCCACACACATTATTATTGCCAACTATGGACCAACAATAATTCCTCCTGTTGCTTTTGGACAAATATTCTCTTCCAATCTTTGTTCCATTCCCAGAATGTAAAAGGAGGGATTAGAGGGAAAAACCAATATTTCAAACAGATGATGTCTGGCCACTTCACAGTTTGCTGCTTGGCGGCTGTGGGTGTGTGTTTGGTGCTACTGGGTTAGCTTTGTGAACTACAGTCTGCAGCTGCTTTCAGTCATTCTTTGGCCGGGTGTGTGTATGTGTGTGTGTGTGCTTTGATTACTGTGATTAAAGGGCCTTAACGTTCTTTTAAATTTCATGACACAAATTAGTCCCAAACGGTTGACTCTGTGTCAGCATTGGCCTCACGAGCTTTAGGATGATTTAAAACAGTAGATGGCGTGCAGAGCTAAGTTCAAGTCTGGAAATACTGATTTAAAAAATGGAAAAAACAAAACAAAAACACCAACATTGTGTGTTCATCACAGTCATATCATTTAGTATAAAGCTCAAAAACACATTTAAGTATACAGCACCTCTTTAAATACATACAAATACAGTATATTAAAAGGATATTCATAAATTGTATTCCTTAATTATGTAAACATCCAGAGGAGAGGGGAGATGAAACAAATCTTAAATTGCCCCTCAGGGATAAATAAAGTTTTTTTGAATTTGAATTTGAAATCTGTGTTTTCACTGTAACAGAAACTTTTGTGTTTGCAACATTGAAAAATTATTATTGTTTGGCTTTTTGAATCTATCAAATTTATTATTATTTGTTATTGCTTGAAATGTTTTATTATTATATCATATTGAAAAATTATGATGAACCACATTATTTTGTTGTTTATGTATTCATTTGTATTGTTTATTACAGATCATATTTTGGACATGTTTTTATTAATATGGGCAGATTTTGAGCCATTATTAGGCTGGAAAACATCAAACCAATCTGACAACACAGAGACTGACATGAATGGTTCCCAGAGGATGAAGCCTACTGACTCATCTCGTGCAACATGTCATGTCCACGTTTGTGGTTTTGAGTGAAACGTCTCAACGACAACTGGACAGATAGCTGTGATATTTTCATGTCCGCCTCAGGATGACTCCTAATCACTTTGGTGACCAAATAATTGTAAAACTAACAACATTCCCATCAGCCTCAGCCTCAGCTAAGATGGCGCACCTGGTAAACATTATACTTTCTTAACATCAGAATATTTGTATTGTCATTGTGAGTATGATAGCATCACGATTTTAGCATTTAGCTCAAAGCACCACTGTCCCTAAATACCAGGCCTCACTGACCCAGCTTTTTTGCTCAGAGAAAGAAGTGGAAGATTAAACCAAAAGTTAAAAAAAAAATTAGAATTAGAACAATTGAGTTGCACATGAGTTGTTCTCTTTGACTGAAATAAAGAAATAGATAATGATTACAGAACACTTTACAACCCACTGGAACTCATGAATTATTCATTAATAACCAGTAAGAGATGGGTATATCTTCTTCCAGTGTAATACTGTACATAAGATCTTCCAGGAATGAGAATAAAAGCTGAAATGAAGGAAGGTGCTTGAGCTCTGCAGGACAAACGTCGGCCGCTATTTCAGGGGGAAATTACCACAAAGATTTACTAGAAAGTTTGCTGCGTTCAAGTGCTTTAAAGAAGACATGACAAGAATTAGATCTGTTGAGCTATGCAACAGACTGAGAATTCCCTTGTTTGACAAAACAAAACAGAACAAAAAACATTGCCAACATAAAGCAGAAATGGAACCTGTGGATTTCTTCCTGGCTGAATAGGAGCTTATCAGCAAAGCCTCCGTTTCCTGATAAAATCTCCTTTCCAATAATACAGAGGGGAGGAGGGGAGAGCAGGAAATATCAGCCGATGCAGAGGAAGATGCTTTACTGTTCCACAATTGGCTGCTTGAAAGTCGGCAGCCTGCCATAAATCAACACTTAACGCTCAGGAGGCTGGGGGATTCTGGGAAAGCGTGTGACAACAACAGCCAGCATAACAGCTTAAATAATCACTTCTAGTTTTTGCTGTGGATATCATTACTAGAACTGCTGGCTGGACCCCATCACAGCACGATGCATAATCACGCTTCCAGGAAGAGAAGCTGAGCAAAACGACTTCTGACTGTGGTTGGATGTCATTAGACCCATTTCCACCTAAATTAATCATTGCATTATTACAGTGTGTGGTTGTTGAGACCATACATATTTAGCTCTGACAGGGTTGGAGTCCTTCATGAAAATCACTAGAATGCAACTGGACCATCTTCTTCCAAGGAAAGTATTCAGCGAATCAACTTGTAAATGTAAAAGTGAAAATATGTTGTGGTGCTGCAGCTGAATGTTTTGGGTGTGTTTTTATAAGCGTTGAGAAATACTCTACTTTGACCAGCAGATGTCAGCAGATACTTGGTAATAAGAGGAATTTCCTGCACTCTGAAGCTAAATCAGTACTTACTGGAACATGACTGTGCTTTCACTATTTTACTAGGGGAAAACTGATATCATTACTATTCCTTACACTGCTGATATGTCACCCGAGCGCTGAACTGCAGAGGGCTACGTTAATGTTTTCTAAAAGTTTGTAATGGTTTTCAAGCCTGGTTTAATGGGCTAATTATGGATCAGCATCTAATGGCTTTCTCATCTCTGCTTCTCCCATCAAGTGTTATAAAATACTTTCCTGGCTAATAACAACTGTGTGTTTCTCTCTCTAGATGTTTATCTGAAACCGATCCAGATTAATCCTGCCAGGTATCAAAACATGATCTATCACATCGTGTTCAAGGCACTGTACTCACATTACACGGCCAAGAGCATATTGTGACATGTCTTGCATTCAAAGTCGACACTAGTACCAGATCTGCTTTGATGCAGCCCCACACAGCACATGACAGGTCAGTGAAAGTGAGACTAGGAAATTGTCTTGTCACACGATGTCACCTGACTATGAAGGACAAGCGAGGGAACACAGCATGCTGTTACAGTGTGTATCTGCAGCATTTAGAGCTCAATCCCCTCTGCCTTATTGGTGGTGGTGGTGGTGGTTTGAGGGGGGGGGGTCATGTGGTGTTGGTATGCAGCAGGACGCCAGCACTGGAGCGATGGCATGCCTCTCTGTGACATCACTGTCCGGCTGACTGCTGAAGAGGCTCGCCTATGTTTGGAAGTGTTGGCATTAGCAGCCTCTCAAACCTAGTATGGATGCAAAAAAAATTGCCCTCCAATTAGGGCAAACTGTAGGTTTCTGACCAGCGTGAGCTATGTCTCCCCTGAGTACATTCAAATCCCAGTCCAGATGGGGGGTCTTATTATATAATACCCCGTGTAACCTATTCGTCTTTCCAGGGACATTGAGTACAGTATCATCTCTCCTGTCTGAAGGGCAATCTCATGTATAGGACATTATGATAAGACTCATCCCTTCCCCCAACTAGCACTACCCCCACCCCCCTTCTCCCCTGTTTTACTACTTCTTCTGTCTTGGTTTCATGCCAACAGATCAAAGTTAATTGTCATGCATATCCTCCCTCTGAAACAATGGTGCACTTCTTTCTTTCTAACCAAGGGCTGTCCATAGCCTGCAGGTAAAAGTGATCGGATACTTATTTCCCCCCTTTTCATAATATGTCAGTTAACGAACGTCCTGTAATTTCATTGTTGACTTTGCACATTCGGGAACAGCCCTCACCAGGAGGCTAAAATCCAATGTAACCTTAAAAAGGTCATTGTGGAACAGAAGCTCTCAACAGAAGCCCGCTTATCCTCCGGGCAGGATTCAAATAGTTCACATCTCTTTTATCTATTCATATTTAGTAGAACCAGCAGTGACTTTATAAGCCCGGCAGATGTAGGTCATGAAGCCTATATCAGGGACTTGTGCATAAGTGTGAAACACCACAGATACCGTTCTATATATCTGAGCAGCGCTGAGGGACAGAGGGGGAGAAAGGGTGTGGGAGCTTATGGATTCTTCCCATTTCATTTGCTGTATGGGACACAGTCGGACGTAAACCACCTGTTTACAGTATGTGCATGCAAACCGGAATATGATGGAGAGACACATGCTGTACACTGCAGAGAATTCAGCCTTACAGGAACAACAAACAGAGGTATCAAGCTTCAGTCCACCGTGGTAGTCAGTGTCTCACCTGACTGTGCTTGAAAGAGAAACTCAGAACATTTCCCATCACTGCTTTTCACAGCTCTCATCTTTCGGTGAGACCACTGAAAGATAAGTGTCGAGTGCAGCCTTAACCTGCACAGAGCAGATATAGAAAGCAGATGGTCAACATCTGCAATAAGGGGTTTTTACTTGGAATAGAGAATAGAGATGAATATTCTGATTTTGACTTTCAATCATCCTCAGTCCCCAGTGACCATTTCTTGACAAGTGGCACCACTTTACAGTAAAGCAGCACTTTTTTTTTAGCTTGCATGCCTTTTGACTTGTGCCTTTTTGTCGGTTCAACTGCCCCTTTAGGTCCCATGAGGATAGGAGCTGTGCACCCTTTCACTGTGACGCACTTTTCAAAAAACCCCCATGTCATGTACCAAATACTTTCACCTCCCCCACACACAGAGTGGGAAGTGTTTACTGACTCAGAGTTGACATAGGTGGGCTTTCATTTTTGTTTGCAGCTCACATGCATGCTTTTTAATCAGCAGTGACAGATGAGAACCCCCGTACAGAGATACGCACATGCGCGGCGATTTCCAAACATGCTAAGCCCACAAGCGGTCAATCTGGGCTCTGTAGTTCCTGTTTGGTTTACATGTAGTGCAAAGACATCACAACAGGGGTCAATTAGAGAGAGTGAGAGAGGTGAGCAGAGGTGGAGAGAGGAGAGGAGGTAAATAAATGGAACAAAGAAAACAGTGCAGGACATTCTGACCCAGAGTGAAGTGAGTGGAACACAAGGCTAGAGTAACACTGTGTGTCTGCTTTGGCCCTTGTAATAACGCCCCATGCCAAGTCTTTCAAAAGATCACGAGGGCACACACATACACACAGATTTTCCCATGCACGCGCACACACACACGCAGGCCGATTGCGTACCTGCACATGCAAACACACTTGAATATCTGTGCACACACACACGCACACACACGTTCACACAATTAATGATGTTCTCCAAAGCGAGCAGGAAGGAGATCAATAGCTATTAGAAAGCACTGTGAGGTTGTATTTCTCTCTCTTCCCTCTAATGTGTGCCGTGATTTGTTTCAGTAAAAGTGCACAGCCATTACTTTTCATCTGGTCACTTGCCATTACGGTAACAGCTAAATATTACCAGCAGCACATTTCCTATTCCTCTGTGCCCAAGAAGCTATATTTGTTTGATATCTCTAAGTGATGACAAGAAAGATTGAGGACTATATTTAGCCATTTTAACAGAAAAACCCATAAACATTATGACCATAAACATGGAAACTATTAGTGGATATTTCGGTGGTTTAGGAGAGTGGTTGCAGCGAAAGAAGGTGGAAAAAAAGGTGTTCTTTCAAGCTGGATAAACTGGAGAAGATCCTACTCGTCCCTGTGAGTCCATGACTTTTTTTTATAACTGATTAAGGGAGGGACTCTCAAAATAGCCACCTAGTGGAACAGGCTGTCTTGGTGAGACATGTGCCTGTAACACATGTTCCACACTGGACTCCACTTCAATGAAAAGCAATGAAAAATTGAATTTGGGGGTCAGAGAACATTGTGATTTTTCTTACTCTGAAGACGAGCAGCTCTTGTGTAAGCAGCTGACTTTCTCTATTTGGCCAGTCTGTTATTTAGGATTTAGAACAGAGGCCTATTTAAAGGGTTGCCAGATTGCAGTGTAATTGTGAGCCATGCTTGAACTTTATTTGGGTGTGCCCCAGGAACAGAACAGAACATGCATCACTGATTGCTTAAAATGTTCTCAGCTTTCAATTTCAGATTTATGGAAGTTATGATTTACAGATGCAGTCACCCTAAATGTCCCAGTATTTGCTGTATGATGGTGAGATAACTGCTCAAGGAGCAGCTTAGATGAAATGCAGGACTTTCAGGTGGAGCATGGTTTCAGTTTCTTTCTGAAGAAAGTGACGAGTGCTGCAAAAATGAAAAATATGTGCAGTCAAAAATGCAAACAATGCATGTTCTGCAAGGCGTATATACTCACTTCCATGTACTGTATGGCATTCGTCATTTACATTTCACAACATTATAGTAAATAATGAATGTAGGCAACAGGTTCTAAATACTGCAATCCCTGCTCTGTTTACTTTGAGTCAGCGCTCCTACCCACGATGCCATGTGTACTGTTCTCTCTCTATGTAGACATGCCCAACCTGTTTTCATAAACCTGGGGACAAACTTCACACACTCTTTCCAGCTCATCCCACGTATACTGCAAAATGTCCCATCACACAGTTAGGATTTGTTCACTATTTTACAAGAAGCAAACTAGAAAGCGGGGAGGGGAGGGGGGGGGCTTGTGCTTGTGGTGGGACAGTGGTTGTGCTTTCACTTCACAGAGTTTGAGACTGTCCACATGTTGGTGTGGGTTTATCTGTAGTGCACTGGTTTCCTCCCACATTGGGAAGAAAATTAATTGAATTAGAAGAGACATTTCATGAAACTAGCTTCAGTAGTTGTCAACAATTATTAGAAATGTAGCTGCAAGAAAGAAAATCGGTTCCCAGTTGCAACATCTAGACATCTTGTTAGTCCTGTGTCTTCTACTATTCTCTATTCTGATAAAGTAACAAAATGAAACACTACACACCTAAAAATGTCTAAATGCATATTGAAAATCGCTACTCCATTCAGTCAACAGTGCAGAAATAGAGGAGCCAGTCGTGGGTGGAAAAAAGTGAAAAATAGCTCAAACGGCTCAAGAGACTGCTCCGACAACAAAAAGAAATCCTTGAAAATACAGTGTACCCAGTAGAAATGGCTGCTTTTAAATCAAAATCTACTTGGAAAAACTTTATCAGTGTACAGTATTGAGCAGTGCAGACGGAAAGCCTCCACCTCATTCATCCCCCTATTTAAAAAGCCACACGCTGGACTGTCAATGAGAGGTGAGAGGTCAATCAGTAGCAGGCTGAGGGGTCATCGGGTCAGAGGTAGGTCTACGTGTTGTAATTGTGCCGTCCCCTGGGCTGTGTAAGAGGGACTAGACAGCTGTCCTGCCCCATAAAGATACATTAACCCTGCCCTGGCTAAGTGCAAACTGGATGTATTCTCTGCGAATGGCTCTGTAATGGGTGCAGCAGGAGAGGCCTGTTGGTCGGATCAAACACAAATACTGATTGCAAAGCTACAGCAATGGGGTAAAACTTGGTTTACGGAAACATATAGATATGACGTTTTGCGCCAACATGCATGTGCCACTCATACTCTTGTGGTCCCTTTACTCTTACTTGAGTCTTGTGCGTTGTGTGTCCGTTAAGGTCTGGTGCTCTGTATCTAGTGCAGCTGTTGTATCTCCCCAAGGGCAAGAGGAGGAGAAAAGGGGACAGACAAGAGGGTCTCTGCCCTGTTCTGTCTCTATCATGCTGCTGCTGCTGCTGCTCCTCTCCTTTCTCTGCCCACTACTCGGGTTTCATAGCCCACACGCCTGAATCACACAGTCACCCATGAAATACACGTGTGCGCACTTGCACACACACACACACTTTCATACCCCCAGGTATGATTCACAGTTATACCCCCTCATTTCCCCAGGGAGCAGTGACTCAGGGTGAGAGGAGAAAGAGAAGAGAAAAGGACAGAACACAATACAATGAAGTGAAAAGTGAAGAGAACAGAGAGCACAGTCGAGTGGTGTAACGATGAGCAGTCTGGCCTTCAGTGCTTTGAGGAGGCAGCAGGCGCTCTGTGCAACAGAACTTTTGCTGAACATGAGCTTCATGATGCACAGCGCTGGTCTTAGTCACCACAGCAACTGTTCTGTGGAGCTCAATAGAGGGACAGTTTCTGCAAGCACATTCATTCATCATTTTTCCAGCAAGCACACTCCCTTTATATGCCTCATACTGTTACCTAGATGTTAATCATGCAGGGAACAGCTACTAGTGAAGAATGCTTAAATCTGGCTTCCAGGAATTAATATGAAGATTGAAAATCACATATTGGATATATAAATATAGACATATAGAGTATTGGAAATCATTGTACTGATAGTTAAGATAAGATATTCCATTATACGTCCCACAATGGGGAAATTCATTTTCTTGCATCAAACAAAATGATATTTTTGGACTCTTCGAATTTGTGTTTTGCATTCAAATTAACAGCACCCACAAAAGTACCCTTGCATCGAGGGACTGCAACATTCAAAACAGCCCTTTAAAAAGACAAAAAAAAAAAAAAAAAACACAACTGCAAAATAAGTCCGTCATCTCAGTGTCAAATGCATGTTATTTCTGAAATATTTTGCTGCATCTGATGCAATAATTTTGAACTATCATTGTTTTCTCCTGAAATCATGAAAGATCAAGGTGATGTTAGTAGTTGTGGAGTAATAGGTAGTCATGCATACATTATGATCTTTATATAGGATTTTAGGATATTAAGAGAAAATTGTCTTTGCCCACTTTGGAAGATGCTAAAAGGACTGTGAAAAACATAGGCATCACACCAAATGATCATAACAATCAACCAATATTACTGATTTTGTGATTTTGCTTGCATTGTCTTTTGATATCAAGAGCAGGTACAGGTGCCAAAATTTCTTTCGTGCATGTTCACGACTACGAGTGCACTACAAGGCACAGTGTGGTTAGCTCGGTAACAGTGAAGCAAAAGCAGCTGCAGATTTCGAATCGCAATGTCTGCTTAGTCTGCAACAAGGTGCTGACATGCAGGTCATACAGGCAATAAATCAAGCCCGCAAATGATACCAAGTTTCTGTATTATTGCTGAGAGATAAGCAAAGTGTATCAGAACTACTGTACAAGGAAAATACCACAAAACTTTCCTGATTCAAACCCAAAGTGAGCGAGCAGTATTTCTATGACTTGGCTGTCAGATTATTTCGGTATTGATAGCCAAACACAAAAGCACCTCGTCTGAAAAGGGGCTGACCTTTCGATCTCTTCTGATCAAAAGTTGCGAAATGATCTTTATGTTACTTTCTATTCTTCTGTCTTTCCTGCATGCTACAGTAATTAGTATAGGTCAGTGCTTTTATGAAAGAAGCTACTACAGTTTCTGGCCAAGTGGTCCTAATTGGTGCAGTTATGAGCTGTCGGTGTGACCTTTTCAGATGGAGGAGCAGGGTGACTCAGAGTGTGTAAAGTGCAGCATCGTAAAACATGGCCAGACCACATGGTGTAGAGTTGAGAGAGAGGGAGAGAACCTCACAGCAGTGAGGCATATGACTCATGGCTCTTTCTCTCTGGGATGCTTTCAGCCCGAGGTGGGTGTGTGTATGTGGGATTGTCAGCGTGCGTGGTAGCATGTGGTGAGCCGTTTGGTGTGAGGACCTGCACCATCTCATGCCACTTAATTTCATGCATACACCATTTGAAAAGCAATTTGTAAAACAATTTTCGGAAATGAGATGCATTGAAATGTTCATCTTGTTTTAAAAATGTTTAAATGAATATTAACGAACGGCCATGGAAGTTTCCAGGTTTCCAAATTTGTACGACATGTGGGATAGAAATGAACCTGCGCTGTGGTGCCCATGATGTCTTGTTGTGAAGTGAATGCCGAGCAAAGTGGAGTTTCCTTCAGCGCAGGAATCCCCCCCATGCAGCGACCTGGTTTCTGTCTTTCTCACACATCTCACACAAACACACACACCCACACATGCCGCATACAGTACAGCTGTTTAGACTCACTGATGCATGTCGTAATATTTAACTCGTTTAGCTTGCATGTATTGTATATCGTATTTGTGTTAAATAGCATTTTTCTGCTCTCTGTCTTACCTGTTGTTTACTCTCCTGCAGTCTGATATTGCGGCTGTAAAGGGTTTATGTATGACTCACTTTCTGATTCTGACACTTAAAATGAAGAATTACGTGTAAACTAGCAATGTTTTCATGTTTTACTAAGTAAATGCCAAACCCTGTCTCAAACAGTATCTTTTGCTCTAGATCTCAGTGACATATTGGTGTCTACACGGTCTACAGTGGCAGAGGGCCAAAAAGCCAGAGTGTCATCATTGGCTTGACCCCTCTAATGGAGTATGATGATCTCTGACCCGTTTGCTCACACCAGTCACGGCCCTTATTGACTCAGATCGAGAGTCAGCTCACGCTTAGTCACATCAACCCTGAAGAAAAAGTGAAAACTGGCCCTGGATCAGCATCTGTGACCACGTTAGCCTCTTGCCCCTGCAGTCAGTGTGACTGCCAGGGTGGAGGAAGTGAGTGTGATGCCTGATGATTATCTGACTGACAGGAAACCCCTTTGTCTCCGGGGTTATCTGGCTGTCTGCAGAGGAGATGACGTGAGCACTGGAGGACAGAAAGGCCATTTCTCTGGCACTGCGTTCAACTGTTGCTTGTTTCCTGTAGATGCGCCCACGACCAAATAAAGACTACTCCAAAGTTACCTTTAATCCTGCAGGTCAAACTGAAATTTCATTAACCCAGAACAGCATGCATCACACGGCAGGATGCTGGGTGTGTGTGTCAGACACTTCCTCATCTCTCTGGCTTCCTGCCTCTTCCACCTTCCCTCCAGTATACTTTCTGTGCTTTTTTTCCCCCTCCCACTCTTTCGTCTCTCTCGGCCCTCATTGTCCCGCTGGTCTTGTTGTTTTATGGAGCACTTGGTTCCAGACATAAAATTTCACAGGAATTATGAGTAATGGGACCCCACAGTGTATACAGAAGCCACCACGGTGGTCTAACACATGCTCCACTTCACTGTATTCTCTGTTTACCTTTAACGTGTCCATGTGAGCTGGGTGAAGTGAGCAAAAGAAAGTGTAGGAGCTAAGATAAATACTCCCCAAGATAAATTGTCCCTTTACTTTGCAACTGTCTTATATGTGACAACATGATATTATTAGTAGTATATAAATTATACATGATGTAAGTTTGTATTACTGTGTCATGCATCTTAATATGTCAAGCACTTTGCTGCATGAGCTTACAAGACTCCACAAAAACAGATCCACAATGCAGCACATACATACTAAAAGTTCATAGAAGGAATAAAGAGAAAACCACAAACATAACATCCATAGTTTAAGTAAAGCACATGAGCATAAATGCAAAGAATAAAGAGTTCTTTGATATTCAATTTGCTTTTTGACAAAGCTAACTTAAGCACATCAAAGTTGAAGCGTTTCACTATTTCATTAAAAAAAAAATGTTTTACAATTCAGAGGAAACGCTGACTTATTTTCCATTTCTTCCAGATCAAACGGCTTACACAATCTGTTTTCCTCCTGGATATTTTTGAATGTGCCAGCCTAGGTAGCCAGAGGCAGAATGCTGCTTCTCCATTGTGTAACTAATGATCTTTGGCTTGTGAATAAGCATGATGTGACATATGAATTCAACCATTCAACCACAACTACTAAGAGACTTCAAATGCACATTCTTTATTGCCTCTTAAGATCAAACACATCTTGATATTTGAGGATTGCGTTCAAAGTCAACCAGGTTGTTGGCAAAAGATGACCGGCTTTTTCTATTGAAGGGACTTATTTACACATCTACAAGTGTGACTTGTGAGGCACATGGGAGAACTTGTTTGTCTGTGTGCAGGTGTTTCAGAGGAGGGTTTTATGTGGGCCTGTTTGTGATTTGCAAAGCCAGAGGGGCACCTTTTGTGTGCATGCATGCATGTGGGAGGAGAGAGGTTTGTCTGGGTCTGTGCGTCTGGTGGTTTATCTACCATAATTTTGAGATTTCAGCATTGTGCTCCCCATGCTCTGGTCCTCACGGGCAGGTTGGGAGGTATGCTGAGTCTTCAAGGTCTGTCACTCCCCACACGAGATTGCAGGTGGCCCCGATGTCGACCACAGACTTCCAGCGCCCACGCTAGACAACACAACCTCTTTTGAGCAGCGGGGTGGGCTCATGTTCAGAGGGATCATCCTTCAACTGGAGGACGGGTTCAACCTCTCACTCCACCGAGCATCTGTCCTGCTGAAATGCACTTGGAAAACCAGTGAATCCTTGCCAAGCGAGTTCTGTTGCTGTCCCTCACTTCTGACCTTGATGAGATGTGCAAAGAGCGTTTAACTACAAAAATCAATTCGAATCATGTTATGTTTAATCCTTGTCTTTCAATTCCACCCTTTTGTAATCTCTTTGTCACACACGGGCGAGTAAGGACTCCCCTCTCTCTGATACGTCTGCCTGACACACACGACTGCAGACTCAGTGTCAGCTGCTCCTCTAAGCTAATGAAATGGAGTTTTAAGACTGCAAGAGGGGATCTACTGACTTTAAAGAGATGCTCTTTTTTTTTACCCACAATGCTGCAGCAGGTGGAAGGGCTCCCTAATCCCATTAACACAAGTTGTTCATCTTATCATCCAAGACAGAAGGTGATAGTGGGATAAAGAGCAACAAGGGGCAGAAGAACTGGGGCCTTTGTAGGGAGGCGCGTGCTGAGCCTCCTTTCAACCAAAGTCATAACATGCCTACATCTTTAATTAGATGATCGCACCACTCTAAATGTCATTCAATCTGTCTTCGTTTTGCACTCATCTTGCATCCTCAGAATGACTGTTTTGCAGCCCTGCTCCCTGCAAGAGAAAGGTAAATACTCGCACAAAGAAATGCCCTTTTATTTTTTCAGAATGCATACTGGAGCATTCTGGAGTCTTCCAGAGAGCACAGACTTTAGCTGTAAACAAGACTGGGTTGTGTAAGGTCTCACTCAGGCTATAAAAAAGGTTGCAGTAGGACATCAGCCTGAGTGCACAAGACCTTAAAATAAAGCCTTAGCTGTGCAGACAGCTGAGGGCACTTCATCACTGCAGCTTAGATCTGCTTTCTTCAGTCAGTCTGCCTCAAGAGCTGCAAACTGCGTGTTTTCTGTCACTGTTTTGCCATGTTGTTTGCGTGTGTGGGTGCGGGAATTCAACATGAAACGATCCTTCCTGTGCTTTGGACTTTGCATGTTTAATCTGCAGAGGAGCTCTATATGTCTGACATGTGGTCACATGCCTGCATGCATGTCCATGTTTTTTTCAACACTCAATTTAGAACAAAGAAGCGTAATGCTATGCTTTTCAGCAGGTCGCTCTTTACTCAAAAAAAAAAAAAAGTCCATGTTTATTGGTGCACTGGCAGTAAAGTGTTTACATGTGTGTGTGCTCATGCTGTCCTGTGTCTGTGATGTGTTTTCGCTCTGTCTGGTTTGATTTTAGTGACTGGGTGATGTTCAGGTGTCTGGCGCAGAGACCTACTGCTGTAACTGACAATTCATGCTTCACACACACGCCTGCAAACAGACTGTTCACAAGTATACACACACACACACACATAAGGGGACACACATACACACACCCTCAGACAGATGGTTCACACACACACCCACTACTGAATTTCCATTCACATGCACACGTATCCCTGCTCTGCCCAGACACTATGCTGAACAGACAGCGAAGTTAAACTCATACTGTCACTGCAGACTCAAAAGGTTTCATTGTGACAGGCAGGGGTGGCTGGTATCACAAATTGAAGGGTTTTAATCCAAAATTATAACGTTTCTATGTCAGTCAATGCTTCAAAAATGAGTATGTTTCTTATTCCCACCAACTTCAAGTCTCTTTACGCTTTTGCCGTCTTTCTGTCTGAATCAAACTGATCCCCACCCTGCAAGGAGTCCTATGCTGTGAGTCAAAGACAGACACACACTCATAGGAGTATCTCCAAATGACACGGCCATCACATCTGAGCATTGCTGAAGCACAAAACCAAACCTTTAAATGGGAAGAGAGGCAGACAGACAGTCATACAGCTAAATAGGTGTTAACTGTCGCATCCAAAGCCTGTTATTTGGCGAACTGCAACCCGCTCAAACTGACAATTACAGCTCAGAGTTACAGCATCTGCAGTCATAACTTGCAGTTTCTATTAACATCTACAAATTACAAATGATTATCCTGATAGTTTATGGTTAGGCATTGGACTGACTGCATGATTTGACACAAGCTGACCGAGGCTGGACGCTCCAGCTCGTTCTCGTTTCTTGCAGCATGACTTTTCTGCTGCATAACCACAATCACATGAGATTACACCAAGACCAGCAAGGAGTCCATTAAGCTCCGACAGGTTTAGACAGTGCTTGATTTAGAAACACTGATAGCCAGAGATGGAAACCACGAGATGCAGTTTGCTAGAAATAGAAGGAATAGTCACTTTAAAAAGGAACAGAGGCTCCAAAAATAAACTCTTTCAGGCCCGGTCAGTATTGAGCTGCCAGGAAAAGCACACAGGGAACAACAGACGACATCTTAGGGGATATTTACTGCGCTGTCATCAACCTAAAGTAGCACATATTCCGTCTCTGGCTGCCCTACATTCCCGCTCTCTTCGTCCTCTGCAGCACAGACAGTTAATCCACAGTATTCAGGTGAGAGGTGGCTCATGTAAGATCTGGTTCTCTCTGGTTAGTTCAGAACAGAATCTAATCTTAACCTGTCGCTGCAAAAAGAACACAAGTAAGCAGTTGCTGCTAATGATGGTGTCACTGGGTGCATGAACCCAGGTGATTGCATGCACCGGTGCATGTGTTGGAATAGGCGAGACTTTAAATAGAGATTTAAATCAAGATACCATTGGAAAGAAGCATCTCTAACACATAACATTTCTTCACTTAAAATGATTTTGAATGTGCAGTTGTGTGCAAGACAAGACATACATCTACAGTGCATGCATACATGTGTGCCTCCACACACACACACCAACTCAGGTTCATTGAATCACTTACAGCACTGCACTTCAGTTTTGGTTTTGACTTGCTCAAACCGTATGCAAAATGAAGAGATTTTGAGTACATTCCCCAACTGAGACTATTTTTAGACGACTTCCAAGTGAACTGTGCTGCAGTTGGTAGGTACTGAGAAAATAGGCTGGGCACTAACTGGAAACTACCCCATGCTGCATGGATTTACAGGTTTAAAGAACATATGACGGGCAGCAGTCGCCCGTGTTTAGAAGGCCTACAGCAAACTGAGTTCAGCATGAAGCTCGTTTCCAGTAATTGCTTCTACCGTCACCATAAATGAAAAATGATGGCAGAGACTGCAGCCTGTCGTGCTCATTTAGACGGACTGGAATTAGTTTTGTTTTGCCCTCAACACCTCTAACCTTGAGGGGGGGTGGCAGGTTATCAACACTATGTCGCGTAAACAAGCTATTTATAACTTCTTTATTGCACTGGCTGTGAATAGTGTGAACCTAAATGACATCAAATGAAAACACGATGAGTGCATTTTTTCTGTAGGTTAAGACCCTGTGCTCATGTTGTGCAGCATTATTGATGAACTGATGTAAAACATTGATCTATAATCTGCTCTGTCACTTCCTCTCGCTCTTTCTATCTCCCTGTTTCTTTTTCTTCTTTCTGTCAGCCTCCATCCTCTGCTCTCTCTCTCTCGCTCCCTCTCTCATATGCATGCGTATTGTTCACCTCCAGTCAGGCGTATGAGGCGGCTGTTTAGAGAGTCTCTGTTGTATCCTGCTGTTAATCCACTTCCCTCTGAAACACTTCCTTTTCCCTTCCCAGATATACTCGCTCACTGACATGCACACACAAACTCCTGCTAACGCACGAAACATGCGCAACAATCATACACACACACGCCCACACACACCCTGCAGACCTGAGCCACTTATTCAAACCTCCCACACATCCGAACATGGGTGTCTTTGTGTGTAGGTATATGTGCGTATGTGCTGATGCTTTCATGTGATATTTTCTCCCTCTCCTCCATCTTGCCCCCGACATTTTCACCCGACTCTCATCAGGCGCTCTATGACTAATCGCTTTACTTGAGTTTCAAATATCAATTTAAAATCTGCTCCTCCAGTGGTTTCGATCCACATGTTCATACAAAAAAAAACTACTACAGAATGACTCACGCCTCTCGCTCTCATGTTTCACAATCTGGATGTGTGCAAATGCAAGGCATTGCACTATTTTCTTACCTGGATCCATCAGCCTCTTCTGTAGCTTCTGTCTATTTCAGGTGACACGCATGGATATCTTTGTATCCTCAGATGTAGGTCAAATCGAGTGTATCGAATGTAGATCCGCTTGATCATGGAAGAAGGTCAGTCGAACAGTTATGTATTGGCCCAGATATCTTAACCTACATCTCTGCTTTTGTGGTAACGGTGGGAAAATAGAGAAAGGCGGGGAAAGCGACCCTGTGAAGTCTGGGATGTCACAATGCTTTAGTATAGACCCCAAGGTGTCACAGTCAAAACAAAAAAAACATAAGGATATTGGATTTCAGGTGGACAGGCAGCTGTATTTTTCCACTCTTGCTTTACAGACCTTCAGTTCTGCAGCAGCATTTTTCAAATTAATCAAACACCTTGCTGACTAACTTCTCTCCTTGACATGCTAGTGAAGCAACATCACAGTTAAGTGCAGGTCAGCTTTAAAAACTGTGCCATGAGCAGTTTCCTAAAAAAACAGACGTTGTGTTTCTCTTGCATGATTTAGATTTTCAATAAAGCGATAAAAGCACTAACTGGTGGTGAAACCTTTGAAGGAACTTGAATGTACAACCGTCCCTTCTCCTGCAATTACTCCCCCAGACTTTACTGTACATAATAAAATGTTCTTGGTCAATTAGCGTGCTTAAAAGAGGGTTTAAGACAGCAGCTTCAGTAGCAGGGTAATCAAGACCAGAGAGAACAGCTCCTGTTTCAAGTCAGCTCTGATTCTTCCATTTACAAAGCACTGGCAAAGTAGAATACTAAGATTTCTATGCGTGGTCTATAATACAGAGACACTGTAATTAGAGAGAAGAGGGGCTTTTAGATGCTGAATTGTCTTTTGAGGTAGTTCAAAGGCAAGCCACGACAGCTGCACTGAACATTGGAGGCACTGGGATATGAGCTTTAATGTGCAGTTGTTGTTTGTTTATGTGATAGATTCAATTTGACCGGGTTGATTTTTGCAGTTGTGCATGATGGGCTGTGCCATTTTTGGGACATTGTGTCTAAACAGAAAAATAAAAGGCTGCAAGTTGTATTTTATTGCATTGCTTTTTTTTTTTTACTGTATGAGAAACTGCTGAACACTGAAAGTTATTTATACGAACTGAAGACATATGCAATTTGGTCTATGAACACTGGCTTTGTACAGTCATGGAAAAGCTGAATCTGCAGAGGCAGTTAGACTCAAATAATTTAGAAGTAACGTGATCTCACTCATCAAATAAAGTTTCCTGTTGACACCAATATTGTTCAATGTTCTTAGCTGCAGCACATGCAACTTCAACTTTTCGCAAATCTCTGAACAAGCCTGTTGCATGAGTCTGTTCATGCATTCCTTTATGTCACCAAGCTCTTTTCATTAAATATATAGTACAAACCCGCAGCATGGCATCAGGAAAGTTGTTCATGTAACTGATGCAACTGCAAATGAAAAATGCAAAACAATTTTCAGATGGTGAAATGCATATTTGTGGTTCATATTCTCTGTTATTGTAATAAAGAAACATTGCAGCTACTTGTCATAATTTCAGGAATGGTTTAAAGTGTCTGGTGCATTAATAAAAGCATGCAGTACAAAATAATGCAAGTTCTTAAAGGAAGCCACACGGTTTGTAAAAAAGAAGTTAATCACATGGTTTTCATTTTTTCCACAGACATTTTGCATACACAAGATGTTTCAGAACTCGCCACATAAAGAGGATGTAAGCTTTTAAACCATTTCTGATTAAACTTCATTATTAACAGGGTCATGCACACACGTGTAGATGTCTTTCCTGACCACTTTGTTAATAGTCTGCACACGTGCAGAAGCAACATGTGTGCAGCAGCTACTTGCTGCATACCTCAAATCTACAGCCTCTGTCTGGGTTTCTCCTCGCTCACCTCCTGAAAATAAAAAGCCAGCGATATGTGTCATTGTGAAAGTTCTGCTCCTCGGAGGGGAAAATCATGTTGCTACATGAGCAGTTCTGAAAATGCTCTGCTCACAAAACAGTAGTGTTTTCAAATCCAGGGTGATCAGCTGTTTCCTTATATAGATCTGCCTGCACTGATTCTGAGCTTCAATGTGCTGGATAACCACAGAGGGCCGGGAGTGAAATAGCAATTACAGACAAACAGTTTGGTAACATGACATTTGTGTGGAGCAGTGGGGCTTAGTGCTGCAGAGAGTGAGGGTTACACAAGGCCCTTCTATCTTATGATATTAGTTGTGGTACAAAATGAGACGTAGACTGATATGACTATGCATCATCGCTATTTGCCTGTGAGTAATACTCTTGCATAAACCCCGAGAGTGTTATGACTTTCTTTCATGTGCAATTACATTTGTAGGTTTTACTTAGAAGTAGTTGGTCTGAATTCCTGAACTGACGGCGAAAGCGCGGGTGGGGGAAGTGAATTGATGATCAGTGGTGGAAAGTGAGTACGTTTGCCCAAGTATTGTACCTCCGTACAATTTTGTGATACTTGCACTTTGAGTATTTCCATTTAATGCTGCATTAGACTTCTACTTCACTATTCTGTAGTACATTTACAGAATCGGATAGATGAGATCAGAAAAAAACAAGCTTATAAAATACAATGCATTATTAAAGATTAAACTAGTGGTTCCTAATGTTTAAGGCTTGTGACCTGTGACATTTTCCCTCTAAACTTTACATTTAATTTCTATTATTATTGAAGGACCGAGGGGGTGAAACTCTCCAATGTTGCACCAAGAAAGCAACGATAGAAGAATAACCCACTAACTGAAAACAAATTTGTGTTTCACTTTTGCTTCCTACATATTTAATCAAATGTGATGAAGCTATAATGCTCAATGAGGACAGTTTCCCTACAAATCTGCACACATGCAACACTGTTCTCTACAGCATTTCATATAATCAGCTTACATTACCCAACCTATTCCCAAAATATAAATAAATGCATTTAATTAAGTATTTGAAACACGTATAAAGTACAGAAATATCTTATCCTTAACTTCATGTTATCATGTCTGTCCATGGTTTGTAGGCCTGTGCGTAGATTACAGACGTTGCCAGTGAAGTTTTTTTTTTTTTTTTGCCTGTTTGTCGTCACTCGCTTTACAGCCATAAAAACCTCAAGAGTTGTTTTGCAGTGTTGAACTCATGCTCAGGTCTGAGGAATAAATGCATGATAGTCGACGATTTATTGCGGCATTCATGATACAATAAAGGTTTGTTGTGTCTGTGTATTAATAGAATAGCTTTTGTTTTCTGTGTCGGTCTAAAAAAAATGGAATAACAGTGGGCTTTAAGTGGTATGAGGTGAAAAAACACCTGGATTCCCTGATTCTAAAAATACGCTCTGTAAGCTGCAGGCAGATCTGTTTACTTACTCCCAGCCACTTTACCTCATTCATGACATCACTAGCCTTTTGCTAAAAACACAATAAGGACTTTGTGATTTGCCGGATCTATTTGTGTCACTGTGGCTAAAAAAGAAGTGCCGCTCTAAAAATAGTGAGTCTAAACCATAAACAATAGGGGTTTGACCGCTGTTATTACAGAGCTCAGTCGCTCTCGGCATTGCTAAGATTACAGGAGGTAGGAGCACGGGGAGACTGAGAGGCATTATTGGTGCTGACGTGGTGCTCGCTGTCATAATGACTGTGCAGACAGAAAGGACTCGGAAACAATCTACGCCTGACCTTTAGTTGAGCAGGAAATCCAGCTACAACTGAGGTTTGAATTTGCTTTTGGAAGGGATTCAACTAGGTGGGGGAAATCCTTCTAAATATAGGCAACGATCCCACACCTGATCTGGGTGAAAATCTAATTCCAGAGGTCTTGCTATTTATAGACTCAGGGGGATTTCAAATGGTGAGAAGTCGACTTGTGTGTAGGTGTACACTTGGCTTATTAAAGGCCCTGTGTGTGTGAGTGTGTGTGTTTGTGATTTTCCCTTTTCACTGTGTATTCGGTCATTAATGCTCCATGACGCCTTTCCCCGTTCCGCCTCACAACGAAACTCTTCTTCCTATTGGTTTTTCTTTAAACTCTCTGATACCATCTCTCTCTCTCTCTCTCTCTCTCTCTCTCTCAGCAGCAATATGCACACTCAGCCAAACCCCACCTCTTTGTTTCCAGCTTAGGGCTATACAGCTTGTGATCTTTCTGACCAAATATGATCTTTTGAAGAGGCACTAAATTAATACTTTTTTAACAACCGCTCTGCCATAATCCTGTTCAATCCTGTATGTTTTTATTCCCCCATTTCCAATCCTTGATTAATGAGTTCAAAGGAGCCAGCATATGGGTACTCAGATCAGGGTGTATTGTGTACACACACACACACACACACACACACACACACACACAAGCCGACAAACACACAAGCCAGGATTAACATACAGAAGGTGGGACTGCCATTGTGGTAGAATTATTGCTCATTAAAGCATATTTCTGCAGGGATTTCAGTGTTGGTGTGTGTTCAGGGGGATTTCGGGGGGGATGCCCACAGAGTGATTAGTGGCGTCCAGATGTTCCTAACATTGTCTTTCTGACCACTGACAAAACAACCGTATGGCCTCTTTACACAGAGAGCGTGTCTATATGTTTGTGTGGGTGAATGAGGTAGACTGAGGACAGACACTGTAAGAGAAAGTGAGCTCCCAGTCATCCAGTATGTGTGTGTGTGTGTGTGTGTGTGTGTGTGTGTGTGTGTGTTAATCACCCAAAAACTGTTCTAGACATATTCAATCAAACATAACCAGTTCACTTACGACTTTAGAAATAAGTCCATGTGTTCTGAAATAAAGAAAAAGCGGGGAAAAATATAATGCAAGAAAAGATAGGTTGAACCCTTTGACATCTGAGGCAAACTGTAGAGACAAGATAAAGATCTAAAGAAGAGCTCTCTTTAATGTTTTCAGACAGGTGGGTGATGGAGGAGCAGGAAGGGCAAGCGGAGCTCTGCAAGAAGAAAGGGGATATGAGGGGTGGCCTCTTCTCTTGTGGAGACTAATTTGAAGTCGCTTTAAGACGTCCTGTCGCCGTGCATGAGGCATTGATCTCGTGTAATTTTACCAAATGTGCTGACCTGTAGTTTTTCTGTTCTGCATTTAGTCAGCGAGGGAAAAAAATCATGTAATGATGCAATTAACAACAAAAGCACAATTAACAGAGGTGGAATGTAACATTCACTCAAGCACTGAAGTACAAATTTGAGGTATCAGTACTTAAGTATCTCCATAACTCTTCTACTCCATTAGATTTCAGAGGGTCATGTTGTACTTTTACTCCACTATGAGCATTTGACAGCTTTAATTACTAGTTAGTTTACAACATTTGACAAACAAAACATATGAAGAACTTTTAAGACTCCTTCTCATTAAAATCCTTTAGTATTGCATATATTGGCCTAAAGTCAGACTAGCAAACCAGATATGGACCCTATGCAGGCAGGGAGCAGCCTCACTGCTAAATATGTTCTGGCTTTGTCCAAGACTGCTTGCTTTCTGGAAATCTATCTTTAACTCTCTTTCAATAGCATTGGGCTCAGTAATCAGCCCGAGCCCGCTTGTTGCACTTTTTGGTCCTTCCCGAAACTCTCAAGTCTTCATAAGGATGCCCTTTCCTTCTCTACTCTAATAGCTAGATGGCTGGAATTAGAATTGGAAATCCAACCATCCACCTACTCATGTTAACTGGGTGCATGACTTAATGAGCTGCATTCATCTTGAAAAGAGAAGTTATTTGAGAGGCGAGCCAGAGACATTTCTGCTGGTTTGGAAACCACTTATTTCCCAGTTCTCCATAAAATAGTCATAGTTAAGAATTAACTTCACCTCAAACAACAGCATGAGAAAAATGCCGCTTTTACATTAATGTACTATTAAAAATAATCTAATAATACACTATATAATACAATACAATCACAGGGGCCATTTCTCTGCATCGACTACTTTTACTTAAGTAAGGATCTGAATACTTTACTAAGTATTTAGACACACAGTGTGCAATATATAACCAGCAGGTTCAATGCATTTGAAATGACCTGATTTGACTGACTGTTATTTCAGTGGTCGGCCTCCTCATGTTAACACTTTATGACTGATTCTTAAAGGGCGAATGACTGCAGCAGTGTGAGTTCACTGGGTGCAGTGCCATCAGTAAGCCGTTTAAACCACATCAAACACTCGTCCTCGCTTTTCTCTTTTCATCTCCCACTATCTCATGTGTTTCTTCTCTCTCTTTTTTTTTTTTTCTCTCTCCCCATTCTTTCCCCCTCTCCTTTACAATTTTCCCACTTGTGCCTCCCATATGCCACAGTCATGTAGCCTAGGGGTGTGAACCTGTGTGCACTCCAAACACAGGGTGGAAGGAAAGAAAGAAAGAGAGAGAAAAAAGAGAGTTGGGCTAGACTGGGTGAGTTGTTTTGAAGAACAAAGGTTGTCATTAGCTGCTTTGTAACGTGCAGAGAAACTCAGCAGATGTGTGGCAATGACTATTTGCAGCAAGGCTGAATCAGAGTAAATCTCATCCAGCCATATGCAGTGAAAAAAATATGTAGTTGCATAGATTCTGCTTATCAACATATATGCTTCTTGCTAACTTCACATTTATGGTTGTCAGTGTTTTGTATATAGCGGCCATGATCAAAGTCAAAGGGTTGCCTGTCCTCTAATCAAGTGTTGCAGGGTTCAAACGCTTTTCCTAGAAGTAACATATTGTATATAGGCAGTAAAACTAGGTCAGTGTGTCAAGCAGCGCACAAGCTTCCTTTTTCTATTGTGGACGCACTCTACAAGGCCCCGTTTTTTGGCTGGTCGGCCGGTGGCATCTCACGTCTCATGAACTCCCAGCCAACAGGTGAGAGCACAGCTGCAAAAATCTGCATACATCTGTCACAGCAGAGCGTCCAGTCAGAGAGAGGGAGGGACTCATAAGTGACACAGCTGTCCTCATAAACACACACTGTTGATACATACGGCGGACTGATAACTGTGTGTGTGTGTGTGTATTGCGAAAAGCACCATACATGCAGTCGTACCCCCCGTGTCCATATTTGTCCACAACTTAATTCATGGGTGTAGATTTACATTAAATGAATTGTTAATAAATAATGGTTTATGTAAGAAAACACGTGGATGTCTTTTCTGGTCTAGAGCACTTTTCTGTGCTTAAGTTACTGTAAAGTCCTTATATACGTACAATTAAAGAAATATAAACATTTTAACATATAACATATTTTTTACTGTTTTCCATTCATCACTTTTTCAATTAAAAAGTCCTATAACAGTACTGATGTATCAAATTTAATTACACCCCCAAGGTTACTCAGTGCTTCAACAGTGAGCTTTTATTACTTACCATTTCTACATGAATCATTATTTTTATTAATGAATTGCTTTCTCTTCATATATTTAGCTTTTTTTATTGTTATTTATTGTGATGTCTTTAACATTTCTATTGTGTATATAATCAGTTTATTAACTTTTTAAAGGCAGTAAAGCTACTTCTACTTCACAGATGCAACTCAGTGGCATTGTGTCTTGGTGTTAAACAGCACACACACACACACAAAAAGCCCAACATGTGAAAGTACACACACGCACAAAAGCACACATAATAAAACCCCCTGTGGTTACCACTCTCCTCACGACCCAACCAACACTGTTTCTGGGATCCCCAGTGTTTAGGCTGATAAGTGAGGCCTAATCGTACCACTTCCTCCTTCACCTTGATTGATGGCTCACTATCATGCCCTGTGACCAACCACAGCTGAACATGCAGGTCATGGGTCAAAACAAGAGAGATAACCACCTGCTGGAGCAGTTTGGTGCCCCCCGCATATATCACACGCTCTGCACGACGCGGGAGCGGCCGAGCGAGCACGTTGACGTGCGCATGTTAGCCGTCAGGAAATTCTGTGAAGGTTGTCTTTGTTCTAGTGGCGGAAAACAAGTTAACAGATGTTTCAGTTTAGCACGATGACCAGTAACTGGTTTTAGACATCACAAGAACAAAGACTAGCATTGAAACGTGACATGAGCTGAGCTGAATTCAACAAGAGTAAACAAGTGCCTTAGCCCACTGTGGATAATCAAGATGGAGCACAGAAAATCTGCCACTCCTTTAACAAGTTTGTAGAATAATTAGCAGCCATTGTGTTTTTCCAGGTATGATTTTCAGTACGTTCTTACAGAAACCTGTTGGATCCTTTCATTAGGGATCACAGACCAGCTACATCTGTGTTAATAACCACCTTTACCCACGTCAACTCCACCCATTCTGTCAGCGTTACAGCACGAGTGACACCTTTCTAACAATGATCACGGCTGACCCTCCCGGATAAACACAGGAAGTGGGTGTAACCAAGAAGATAGATGAGCACGGACGAGGAGGCCGTTTTCTAGGAACTCCTGGGGTGAGCTGACAAAGAGGACGACAGCTTCCACCTTGTTAATACAAATGACCAAATAGAAACCACCCTCAAACAAATAACCTAATTGTTAATCTGCTTTGCATAATTAAATTGCCATGTCTAGTGCTCCCGCTAAGCACAGGATGAAACACATCCAGCAATTTCTTCTACCTTTTGTGCCTTTCTGGAGGAATAATTAAACTAAAGTCTTTCAAAGTGCTGCTCCTCTGCACACCTGTGCTCTGTGCAGACGCATTGTGTACAGGCTGCAAATCAACTGACTGTATAATAGTGTGAGGGCAGCAGGTAATTTCACGGTGATTTGAAGGTGGTGACAGCACTCTCATTAAAAGCTCAGAATATCTTATGAACTCTTGTCTGCGATAAGGTAGGCTGGAAAAATCTATTTTCAAATGGAATCTCACAGAGGAAAGGCGACACACCTCTTTAACTCTTGCCATGACAATATTAAATAGACGTGAGAGATTCGTATCTGTTATCTCAAAGTTTGAATCAACGATTCGACCAGGTGATAGACTGACCATTAGCATTTCCATGTGCTCTCATCAGGAGGGTTAACAGTACTGAAGGTGAGGATGAGCCAACAGAGATTCATCCTCATTCTTGCTTGAGGAATATTTTCACTGTCAGATCGGCTCATCGCATAAATTATGACTGCCTGCAAGAACTGCAAGCACTGACAAAGTCCTCATAATGAAGGCATTTTGCTCTTATTCCCTTTGTAAGAGATGGCAAAAATCCTTAACGTCAAACAAAAATGCAACGTCTGTACAACTGATCAAAATGAAGCGAGCTCCGGTGACCTTTCCTCACTGTCTGCTATTAAACTCACAAAAGTGTGCCCATACGACCACATTCACTCACGTTAATCCCCCAGGGTGTGTGTTAACAAAGATAATGAGCTACTTATCAGATGGTTAGTTCTGGGATTAATTGCCTGGTCAGTGTTATTCAAACACGACACCCTGAAGACACCCTGAGGGCTGGCTGCACAACTAACTCATCTGTAATGCAGAGCAAGCTGTTATGAAGCTCATTACTGCGAGTGGGAGCACACACACACACACACACACACAGTCTGACACACACACCCGGCCCGTAATACACAGAAATGTTTCAGTCTTCTCAGTTAAGGAGATTTACTGTAGAAGGGATTTTGCTGCTGTGACCAAAAACTTATCCGAACGAGAGATGTGTAGATGGAATTACAGTAAACTGTGACCCTGTGTGAGTGGTAAGTGCTGAAATTGCAACCCAATCCTCTTCTCTCCTGCATTATTAATAACTACACACACACATAAATTGACTCACAACACTTGCAGTCCTGCCGCTTTATGCAGTCTGTTACACAGCTGTCGCTGTAATTAGCAGGCAAGCATCTTTTTAATAAAATCTTCATCTAAATGGCAAAATCTGACCACATTAATCTGATATGTTTACAAAGCTCTGAGTTCATGAAAGCTGGGGTTGGTAAGGCTGGAAAAACCAGTGAGAGTAAGCTGGATTTTGAAAGTATCCGAACCAAACTCCCTTCAGGCCTCCCACAAAACACATGGATGCGAACAGACTGACTGCTGGAGGACGAGTCCACTGGGGAGAGGACAGCACATCATTGTCGTCATTAACCATATCCAACATCATCGTGGCTCATCCACGTGTAAGAAAGCACCTAACATCTCAGACTTTACAAGCCTGCAACAGCCACAGACACTTGGATTCTTTCTTTTATTGTCAGAGCATTTGATTTATTGATCACTGTGTGGATGTAAATAGAATTTCAACAAATATAACAAAAACACTTCTAAAATACATTTTCTACCACATTATGCTTTGTTCAGAGTACGAATCGCTTCTCTCGATCCTCCCAACCAGCTCTTTGATTATGGAGGAGTATCCGCAGGAATGTTATGCTAAACTCCACGCTGCAGACGTCAGGCTTTTGGGCTGAGGACGCATACCACTGATTCCATTCATTTTACACTGCACACATGCTCAGAGAGAGAGAGAGAGAGAGAGAGAGAGCACTGAGGGAATCCCCATGGGGCCTTCTCTTTTGGTGAGCACTAAATGCTCACAGCAACAGCTGCAGACACAAGTGTGTGATGTTGGGAAAACCTGCTGCTGAACATCAAACCACCCAAAAAGCCCATCAGATCTGCATTTCACCAAGGTGGAGTGAACTCTGTACTTCAATAGAGCGTTTTGTCCTTCACACGTTTGAAGCTTTGGATTCAAAAGTTTTTTGAAGGCCATAATCAGACCTGCATCAGATAATGGAGACGAACAGTACAGACATTATGACTGCAGTACTGACAGTACAGACAGTGGTGAAAAGTAACTGAATATAATTACTCAGGTACTGCCAAATTTTCAGGTACTTGTACTTAGAGTGACTTGAGTATTCCCATCTACGTAACTTTATGCTTCTACTCCACTACACTTGAGAGGAAAATTGTACTTTTTTTACTCCACTGCATTTATTTATATCAGCTATGGTTACTAGTTACTTTTCAGACTGAAAATGTACATATTTACATATATAACATATGATTTATCTTACAAAAAATTTTGTTATAAACGTCGGTAAAACTAGTTAGAAATGGCACAACTGACAACAGCCAAACACAACATACATGAATGCATCAGTAAGAGTAATCTAATAATAACATGTTTCATATATTAAGATTCATTTTTCTGCATAAAGAGTACACTTGCACTTATTTCTTACTTTTGTACTTTTACTTAGAAACACAGGATCACTTCTAATGGAGTATTTTCACTATGTGGTATCACTGCTTTCATTTGAGTGGAGAATACTTGATACAGAAAAGATAAAACCAAGTCTTCAAGAATTTCTATATTTGCCCTGTTGTTGCACTTCACACAGATGAAACCAAACAGGGACAACCTTGGGCTCACTCGCCTGCAGGTTTATGGCTGGTAGGCATCGTTAACGTTAAGCTGCTGCATGTGTTAATCTCCATACATTCATTATCTCTTCCTCTTTGGTTCGGCGAAAGATTACAACTTGAAAAACAATGCAGTAGTTCAGCTGGTATTACAACCCAACCTCGTTTCCAACCCAGGAGATTTAGGAAGACAAAAGAAAATCAGGTGGATAAAATAACATCTCTCTGATGCAAAGACATTGGTTCTGCTATAATGTGATTCTTCACTTAGCTGATTTTCCTAAATGTTTTAGTTGTGCGTGGAAAAAAATACTGTCTGCAATGACAGAAAGAAGACAAATCAATCCTATTGTTCCGTCTTTGGATGTTTACCGTGACATGATCTGTTGCTTCCATATGGTTATCTATAAATGGTGGCTCCCCCTCAAAGAGCACTAATCCCTCAATGTCAGATTAGTAAATGCTTAAATTCCTTCTGTTATACATTACTACCATATTCCTGGTTAAAGGATATAGAGATTGAGATGGAAAAAATGAAGAAAAATGAGAGGAGGAAGGACGTAAAGATGAGAAAAAGGGAAGGAGAAATAGCAGTTGTGGCGCAGAAATGCAATAAACTGATGAGATAAAAGATAAGCGCAGAGAAAAAGAGGAAGATTGAACAAAAGTAGAAGGAGGTTAAACACGTTTGAGGAGAAACATGAATGATGCATGAGTATAAATGGGCAGCAGAGGTACTGCGTTTGATCTCCTTGCTCATATTTATACATCCTAAAACTAACCACTCCAAACGCATACTTCCCACATGCACTTTTCCGAACTCTCTCATACACATAAACACACACAGACTGACACACACGCACACACATAAATCCTCAGGGGGGGACATTCAGCCGCTGGCCCTTGCTGTGAAAAACATCCCAGGGGGATTTTCGAGAGCACTGATCCTCTGAGATTGCGTATGTGTCAATATGTAAACATGTGTATCTGGATGCATTGCTCTGTTTTTGTTTTCGGGGATGTTCTGTATTCTAACATGTGGCCTGTGATGGGGCGGTTGTGTTGTTGACATCCACATGGTTACACTGTGCCCTTTTGGGGGCTGAATTTATTAAGGGATTGTTTGACTATGCAGAGCAGTGCAGGAGGATTATGACAAAGTCCAGTGTGTTTAAAAAAAAAAATACAATAATAAGCATGTGTGCTGTTTACGCAATGTTTTCTCTCAAGCGTGGCTAGAGCCAACTGTACTTGGCATCAGACTCTCAAAATAAACTTGACCTATTGTTGTTATAACTGTAACCATTAATAAGTAAATAATTTTGTGACAATGCTCACAAAAACAAAATTTTGTTCTAGTCTCCATGTGCCACCAAATAATAACTGTATTAAACTGATTCAATTCAATTTCAATTCAATTCAACTTTACTTTGTATAGCGCCAAATCACAACACAAGTCATCTCAAGGTGCTTTACATACCAAGCAGGTCTAGATCATACTCTTTATAATATTATTTACAGAGACCCAACAGTTCCCATCATGAGCCACCTTTTAACAGGCAGAAACCTCGGAACAGAACCAGTCTCTAGATGGACGACCATCTGTCTCACTGTGAGCAACTACAACACTTAAGTCTCATATGGCTAAATGAAACTGCTTGAGTTTTAATGAAAGCAAAATTTGCTTTCTTGCAGAGACTTAGATGATGGTGATGATGATCAATAACGCTCAAAAAGAGAGCTTACCGTCAAGATTGGGAGCAGGGGGAAACAGCGAGTCTAGCTCTGTCGAAAAAGTTTAAAAATAAAATCTGTCCACTGGCACCTAAAGCTCATTGAAGAACAAATGATGTTTTGTTGATCCATTTAAAAAACATTGGCTAACATTTGACAATAAAAGCAAATAACCATATCTCCCAAAATGTGGAACTATTCCTTTAATGTGTAGACTTATAAGTGTATGAGTTTTGAGGCCTTGTTCATTAAAGGATTATTTGAAGACATTAGAAACATTTTGACTCTTGAGGGTTTTGTTAGGACAAATGTAATGAGAGTTCAGATGGGGCAAATAGGGTCAGGTAACGCGCCTGTCTGTGCAGAATATTTCGAAGTTAACACCCACATACGCAATAGTAGGTGTGATCGCAGACAGTCTGCCTGCTCTGCAGAAAGCAGTAAGTGACAGAATCAGTGGCTGCGTCCTGAAACTACCTACAGTAATCTCCTCATGTGATCCAGATTACATTGCCCCACATAGGCCCGTGGTCGGAGACACTGCTGAATCTACAGTCCAGACTTTGCTGGTGCTATGCAGCGCCATGCACGAGGCGTACAAAGACGGCCTTGTGCTGATGCAACAAAAGGCAATAGAGAACATCAAACACATCTGTAGAAGGAACAACCCCGCTGGACGCCAGAGGCGAATCCCCCCCCCCACCCCCTCTCCGTGTGTGTGCATGTGTATGTATTTGTTTTGTACGTCTGCTAATGGTGCATCAGTTTGTGTGCAACTTTATGGCACACATTCCTCCCACAGTGCTGGACCCGGTGTCCCTGTGTAGGCCTCACGCAGGGGTTGGCTGTGTCCTCTGGATAATCAGCTGGTGAAGGTCCTGATTAGCAGCAGAACAGTGTAAACTTTGCCCAGCTTCAGCCGCACAGTTATAGCCCTTCCTACGTCAGAGAACAGATACTCCGGACTCAGAACTGGTCTGATTTCAAGGCTGTCTGGAGGGAGTCCAGAGCAAGGAGTGGGCCTTGTTCACAGTTTAATGTTTGCAGGAGGTAAGAGCGACCCCCTAAGAATGAGAAATAATACCCCACACACACACAGAGCTTGTTTGCTTCTCACAGTCCTGCCAGCTCTCTCCTCCTCTTCTTCCACCTCCTCCTCCTCCTTCTACTTCTTCTTCTCACTCCCCCACCTCCTTCATGCTCTTCAAAATCTCAGCAGTAAACAAAAGGCCTGTTGAGGAAGATTTCATAAGAGTGGCACATCTCATTAAGAGCAAATAAAAGTGTAGTTTAGAGTGATTCAGTGGACCACCGGTGTTTGCCCCGGCGTCGCCGTCATGTGGGGCCACGAGACTAATGACAGCATATGAGAGTCATGTTGTTCAGGTGGTTCTGGATATTGATAGTCACAGTGCTGAGAGGCTGAGCTGTCCTGTGGTATTGACTGTGTGCTGCTATGACAGCGAGATGAGGCAGCATGAAGTGGGCCGTGGTCGCAACAAAGGATCAGAGGAGGGCAGTGGGAGTGGGTTCAGTGGGAGGTTTATGGTAGTAGGAGTGGTAGCACAGGTAGAAAAAGTTTGCTGTTTATTGAATGTGTATTTCAAGATGTCTGTATTCAATGATGTTTAAATGTTTGACAGAGGATAATATGTGCATTTTACTAATAACAGCCTGTTGCTCATTTCAGTTGCAGATTAAAGGGGATATTTTATGACATTTCCTGCTCACACAGAGAAAAACAAACTGAATATATGTCAGATGTTGGCATTATTATTCATTTGATTATCCACTTCCTGTTTACATGTGAACACAGATATGGCGAGAAAGTCATTGGTCAGAAAAACATGGTCAAACAAACTCTGAAATAATGATTCGCAAAGACAATGCAAATGTTTGGATTTTGCAGGTGACAGCAAAAACAAGCGAGACAGAACATTAATGCTAGCTATTAAGTAATGCTACTTTTTTGGAATCATGATTGTGCTGCGTGTGTGTTTTTATATGACGAAAGAAAGATTGTTTTGATTGCATTCATTTATGTTTGTCGAAAAATGAAACACAGCACGTTGATGTCATGCATTCCTGTCGGCCACACTGTCCTTTCTGACGGTGCCACCGGGGGGCTAAAGTAAGAAATTTGAAAATTCTATATATAGTCAATGGACTGTTTATAAAACCTTTTAAAACCCCTAAGCGATGCAGACGGTTTATTTCTCTATGTCCTTGAAGCCAGCAATTAAGCTATCTCCACAAACAGCCATGACCTTTGTCACAAGGAGGAAAAATATCAAAACTCCCCTAAAGCAAGCTCCTCTTTTATTAAACACATTTGTTTCCCTGTGAGGCAGAATCACAGGAAATATCAAGAGGCAACACGCTGCCTTTATTCATAACCAAAGCATTCAAAAATAGACACAGTATTTCGGGTGCTGATGAGTCACTGGAACTTCACATGTACTGTACCTGTTACATGTTCCCGTTTATTCCCTTTGGAGGTCTATTTTAAGAAAAACCATTCATACACAAATGAGTTCACAATATCGCTTCTGCGAGGCTTCTTAATTAGGTTCACTCTAATTTTTTTGGCACCTTTCAGTTTCTTCCTATGACTGGACAAACACAAGTGAACGACTAAATTAGGAACTAAAAGTGAATCACGTTCATGAGTTCATGTGGCCCTGGTGCTTTTCCCCTTCCAAATCAACACGAGCAGGTGTTTATGAATCAGGATTTTACTGGAAACAGACAAATACAGTTGAGATTCTTCAGCTCAACTTTGTTTATTTATGAACTGCTCGACCAAAATATTTAATACTTGTGCTTTAAAATTTGCTCAGCCACCAAATTAGTACATATAACATCCTGTAAATCTGCACCATGCATGTTTTAGTAGTCTAATAAATATTGATGTCAAATGTTTTGAAAACAAATTTAACAGATTTTCTGGGATCTGCAGATTTTGTTCAACCCGCTGTTGCAAAAAAAAAACAACTCTAGAGAGCTGTGAACAAAATTAAATTACAGCCTGAATGCGGTCAGGTCATGTGGGTGCTGCTCATTTTTCTGTGGTTTCTCTCCGCTTATGACAGGACGGGGACAATTGTTGGCCTGGATCTGCAGAACTACTTGCTTGGAGACAGATCGTTTTGCCCCACATTCTGTTTCTAGCAAACAAACAAACCAGCCAGCCAACAAGCACACGGAGCGTTTGTCTAAAAAGTGAGGCATAACTGAAATGGAAAACATGGATCTTTTACAGACTCTGTGTTGAAAATCATGCATTCTTTCTTTTGCTTCGATAATAGAAACAAAATTGTGTGTTGCAATTGCTTACATGCTACAAACTGAGACATCTAAAGATGATCTAACGGGAGGATTTTGTCAGGGAGGAAAGCATCCTGTTATACTCTATATTGTCCATTTGTAAAGACATAGCCGGTAATCTATTTGTCCATTGTACCTAAGAGCCCTAGTGAGCGTGATCAATATGCATTATTGTCTGTCTTGGGAGGCTATGTCATTAAGAGACATTTGAAAACAGAGCAGTCAGATGGACTTTGATGTGTAAATGTGAAGTATGGCTAAAGCAATTTTTGAAAACAAAACAGCATTTTCAAGGAAGATTATATTGCTTTTAGGAGAAATGCCGCAGTCGAGAAAACAAGGGATTCATTGTGAATGAATGTGTCACATGTCACACTATAGTCAAAGTATACATTATTGTATGACAGGGTCAAAGTTTGGTCTTTCTTTAGATAAAAAAAAAACAGCTCAGTCTGTGAACAGCTGATGCAGATACTCATCAGCAGGGGATTTTTCTGCACATGTTGCAGAAGGAGAGTCAGCAGCAGCACAGGGACTTTTGCTCATCACTCTTTAACTTCATGTCAGAGGATTTTATGACTCGGTTTTCCTGTTGCAATAGACGATTCCAAACCTGTGACACTCATGCAGAGCCTATGTGTGGTTATTGTTTCAGATGATAACATCAGAAACACACAAACATTAGGCAGCGTGTGCAAGTAAATTCTGCTTAAGCCCTATTTTCTCCCTCTTTGTTTCCCCCCGTTGATGTGAGAATGTGCACATCAGGGAAGGTGTTACATGCAACAATAGAGCGCTGCTGCCCAGTGCAGATGCCATGTGACCGTTCAGACTTCCTTTCTCTACCTCCACATGCGAGCATGCACAAACACAGGCTGCAGCACCCTGCCAAACAAACAGCATGATGTGTCCCCGTGCTCCCATAAAGTTACACAACCCCCGGATCACACAGTCAAACGGTACACTGTGAGCAGGCAACAAGAAAACATGTGCTCTACATTATTTGTTGTGGTCGTCAGAGCTGCAGGACCGGTGCCTTCTTATCCGAGCATTTGGTTAATTGCCTTCACCTGCCAGTCCAGGTGTAAATCAGTGCATGATTAGACGGCTGGAATACAAAATTACCTGGCTTTAATGCACACACAGAGCCGGGTTTGTGGTGAATCAATGTGACAATCTGAGGCCACTCGTAATGTTATATAAGGGTTAACGTGCTCTTACATGTTATGGAAGCACTTGGTCCACTGCTCTTTGGATACAGTGTCCTAAAAGGTGCGCACATGCGTCCGCACATGCGTACACATTTGTACTTTCTCCCTCTCAGACTCACATTAAAAAACACCCCAAACCACATATGAGTGCCACACTGGTTTCAGAGCATATCATCTGGCTGCGCTGCTTCAAAATGAAGTCACATGTGCAACCTCTCCATCAGCTGAGTTTTACCAATATTTAACCTTAATGCTTTCATTTGTAATACTGAGAGTATGGGTTTTTTGTGTGTTCGTGGTGTCCCATCAGCTGTTTCACAAACGTCTATATTATAAAAGGTCAGGTCAAACCAGAAATCATCTGCGTCTTCATGAAATATGTGGTTCGAGAGGCTTTGTGACGTAGACCTACTGACTGCCCACAGGGCTGGTTGGTAAATTAACCCCAACCTCGCTCACTTGCTAACGAGATGACTTATTTGTACCATCAGCTACTGTCTCGTAACTGGCTGCAAACACTTTAGCGAAGCGAAATAGTCTCTTGTGAATTTTGAAGCTCTCTGGTTCTCTGTTCCCTCAAAGATCAGCGCTGTGAGATAGTTTGCTATTGATCAACAATTCACATGGATTTACCCCCACAAGCAAATCCACTGATCACAGTAATTGCATTGAATGAATTGATTTTGAAGTCTGTTGCAACTGTGCCATGATAGTTGTCTGGAAAATGATTTCTGGCCTAGAGAGATTTTTTTTTTGTTGTCGCATCACGGTTGGCCACTGATAGCTTTTCCACCAAATTAACTCTGGTTCTTGAACCGACTCCATTTAATATTCTTGGAACATTTGTGCTAGCCAGAGAACAAGGTCGCGACTCCACTAGTTTTGAACTATTGCAATCAAGGATGCATCATTTAGGGACAGCGTTGCACGTCAATGCACATTGACCTGTATAATATGACACCCCCACCTAAGGTCGAGGAGAACCTGCTGTTTTTTTTCCAGCTGGGAACCAACTTTTCAGGCTCCAAACCAATTTATTTTTGGTCGAAATGCTCTGAATGGTTCAAAATGAGATGCATAAGCTGGAATCCATGTTGGTGAATCAGATTGGAACAACCAATCTTAAGGTAATGGTAAAATAAATGTAATCTATAAATATTATATCTTGTTGTACAGTATGTTTTAAGTGCTAGATGATGTCATTTACATGGCTTTTACACCTTATGTCATCAGCAGGCAGGCTGATAATTCACACCATGTAAACACATTCCTGTATGATGAACATGCAACACATTTAGAGGATAAACATCAATGTGCAGCTTTGCCTCTGATTCATAACATTTAAAAAAAAAATGTCCCTTATATACATCAGGAAGATCTTCAGATGCTTATTTCCATTTGATACACAAGCCTACGTGTGTGATACATGGCTCAACAATATAAATGCTGTTGTGTATCACTCTTTATCTAAGAGACTATCCCAGATAGAAGCATTCCTCTTCCCTTGACAATGTTCAACCCTCAGATAAATCTCCGAGTATAATGTCCAATTCATAAGTGGAAATGGAGAAAAACAGGGAAACATGACATCATCTTCCTTTGGCAGCATCTGTAATCTCCCTGAACAGTAAACAGGAGATACAGAACACACAGATAGGTCTTTCTTCAGAGATAGGTACAGCGCAGCAGTCAGAGACGGCATCACACATCGCACTTCTCCCTACATAAACCCTCGCAGTTCGTCATCTCTCCATATGAATCAGCCATTATCTCACAACCAGCACAGTATTATGAGACAAGAGCCTATTCTCTGTGCGTTTTAGAGCGTGCGTATTGTTAAAGGAAAGGACAGGCACTCACGGACTGTACAGACACTCACACTGTCTTGTGGAGGAGATGAGATTAAGCTGTGTGTGTGTGTTGGGCTTGTATGAGATGAGGATGACTGTGACAGTGAAGAGCTCATGGGTTTGGTATGTTTGTGTGCATCATGAGGACCACTCACCTTCCCTACAGCGTCTATAAACCATATCCTGTCTGACAACAATTCCTTTCAATCTCCTTTAGCTCATATCTAGTCTAATGTGTAAAAAAGAGAAAAACATATCAATGTCAAAGCGTTTATTGTCATATGCACGGTTAAAAGAAACAAATTTCCATGTACAATGAAATTCTTCCTTTGCCTTCCTCTACGAACACCGTTTTGAGTTAAAATTTTTGAAGATAATTACAAAAAATAGAGAATAAAATCAAAATTAAAAATGAATGTGCAATATCAAAAAGTGTCAGTGCAACATGAATATCAGTTCTCAGTGATCATAATATGACAGTATCATACAGTACAGAAACAAACTGAGATGCTGAATATAAATATAAATATGAATGTAAATGAATGTAATAATACTGCATATAGTACTGCATATACTATAGTGCATACTATAATAATAGGTGCAACATATATAAAGCATTTTTGCACTTTTTGTCCTTTTTAACTATGACACCATGACGTGCAAACATTACTGCACCATTACCGTTTTCTAGTGCCATATGTTTTTCTCCCTAAAGAGCATGTTATTGAGTTCATAGGGGTTAAATAATGCTCCTCCTGTCCCTGACAGTCAAACTGTCCTTTACTCACTAGGAGGCCTGTGGAGGGGGTTAACAATTCCTGCTTTTTGCTGCACATCTCTCACCAACTGTACAAAAACCACCAGAAACCAGATCCTTTTTCAGGCAGCTGTCGCGTGCAGCTGGTAACCCGAGACCGGCCTCTCCGAGAGGCTTTTAATTCCACACATGTGGCACTACCTGTCCAGTGTGGATTTGAAGATTTTATGCGCGTGGGGCAGCTGCTGTGGCTTGTAAGACTCAGAAAAAAGGGAAGGAGAGGCTGTAAAAGTGCCCGTCTTAGATCTTAAACATATACTGTAGCCATTCAGTCATCCCTCTATCCATTTCTGGTGATTAGCCACATGTGTCTGCACATGTCAGAAAAAGAGAGAATGAGTAAAGTGGAAATCTGTCACCCCAAGTGTGTCTGTGTTTATGAAACTTTACCGCTGACTGCTGCCACACAGTAGATCCTCCAGAGACGCTGCACAGAGGGCTTAGTGAGCTGATGGATGTGGGGGAGGAGGACAAGGAGGAGGGATAGCACAACACTGGGAAAACTAATAAAGTACTGGTACGAGAATATAGTATATTGTTCAGTATGTGCATTATTCATGTGGATGATGCACATCAGTGAAAGAAAGATTGTACTGACTGACTGCAGATTTTCTTTTAGTCTGAATGCTTTAGGTTTATTGTGTGCTGCTATTATTAAATATAATATTTGAAAATATTTGTTTTCTTTATAAGAGTGCAGAAAGTGACGAAAGCTCTCATGCATTCTCACCCTGCAGAGCGGATTAGTTGCACTTTTGTCAGCTAAACTCCGCAGTAAATAACCACATAAACAGACAAATAAAAAAAGAAGTAAACATCAACTGAACTTTGGTGGTTTTTACTTGACAGGAACATACTGCTCCTTTTGTTCTTCTGTCACTGGAGGAGGGAGACATGGAGGACTACTTGGAAAACAAGAGACACTGAGTACTACTAGGAAAGTAACTGTATCCTCTTCGGGGCACTGCCGGGTCCTGAGTTGGCCTCTGTTTACAGGAATGAGGACAACGCTGCAGCTCTGGAGAGTTTTCTCAGTAACATTAACATTGAATTCACCTCCTCTTATCTCTTACAACCTCTTACTTCCTCAATTTAATTATCCAGTGTGGGAGGTCATGCATAATGGACTACTTACCTTGTATTTGTGAGGGAGCATATAAAGTTTATATGAGGCGGCAGGTTTAGATGGAGAGTGACTGTGTGAATTTGGGCAATTACAGCGCAATTTTTGCTTCCGACCTCTTTTCCTCTGAAGATTACTCACTGTGCAGCTGGTTGAAGGCTTTACTGTATTGCATGTACTCAGCTGGACTCAACTTCCCCTGTCCTCCTTTTTATCAGCCCAGTTTACAGTCAGGTCTGGCAGCCACTTCAAACAAACCTGCCTTCCCACGTGCCAGCAAGGAGGTAAATGCAGGTGACTGAGGACAAGATGTGTGATGCAGTTCTACCTCATACAGGCTTTGCTTTCTGACTGGATCTCTTGTCTGTGGTCATAGAACTCCGGTTACACTGTGTAACCTTTGCTCAAGAGATGCACCTCCTTTCACTTTAACAAACTCACATTGAACTTTCCTTGCCAGATTCTCCCCTGTTGCTCCCTTCACCTCATTTTATATATTTGGTTTTAATATTCTAATATTTCTTTTTCTCAAAATGACATGCTTCACATAAATAAGAGCCAAATGTCTTAATTGACAGTAGTCAATATAGTCAGTATAGTATATAGTATAGTATAGTATAGTATCCTTAACTTAACGTAGGGTCACTATATTATATAACACCCAAACCAGGATTCTTAAGTGTAGCAGGAATTTATGCAAGCTCACATGTATGCACTTAGACACACAGACAGACAGACAGACGGACAGACAGGAAATTCTTGTCTTGCATGCACCATAGGCATTTTCATCAGGATAGGGGACAGCTGTTGTACTACACTTATCGATCTATTGAACACAGTTGGCAGGTACTTTACGAAGGAAGAAGTAAGCCTCCTGGAGCTCTTTGGAAAAGACTTTCTCTCCGACATGACAGCTCACCATTTGCAAACTGACAGGTTCTGCCAGAACGAGCCACGAGCGTCATAGCCTATGATGTCTGTCTATGACTCATTAGCTAGTAAGAAATTGATGAGTGACACACACAAACAAATCAGCGCTGAAGTCAGACGTGTGTTGCATTGTTATGGGTAATAATGAGTGGGACAGAACACGATAAACTTCTATGGAAATGTTGAAAACAAGTTGTTCACAGCAAATGTGAAATTAAGTTGTTCATCGTTGCCAAAGAGTTTTGGTTTGATATTATCTCTGTTTCAACAACAATGTATCTCCAAATTGGGCCTTTTTGATTGTTCCTTTATGGTTATGGATAAGATTTCTCTACTTCTTTAAGTTAAATAAACCATATAAAAGATTATTAAAAGTTGAATTTTTGGAGATGCATTGTTTTGACAGGACAGTAAAGAAGATGTTGGTGTGAGCAAGCCCTAAGAATTAGTCCCAACAGATACACATGGCTCATTTTTGCTTATTTTAAGAGAGCCATACATCACGTTTCTATGCTGGACGTCCATCATTCTGTGCTCAGCTGAGGTAACCGATCCCACCTCTGTTCACAGTGTTTGGCCAGTGGAGAACAGGATGTAGGTAAGTTCTGCTCTGCTGAGAAAGGGGATGTCTGGCTCACATTAGACGGTGTTTGAGTTCAACGTGTGTGCTGCTGACGAACACACTTCAAAGTGATTTTTGCATTAGCCAGAGCAATAAAAATCCCACTTCAGTGAGTTGTCTGGTTTGAATGTGTTTATATTAGGACACTGGGCGTTTTAGGCTAAAGCTGGGACTACACCGAAAAAAAAAAATACCATGAAATAATAACATGTGATGTCTTAAACTCTTTGCTCAAAGGAGGCTCTTAATGTGTGATGATGTTCCAGCAACGGTGCCTCAAGATGATTTTGCTTTGTGCTGTGGAAGGGTATTTAGGGAGGTTAAGCTTATCTGCCCTTCTAATGTGATTAATCCTCCAGTAAATGTATCATTTGATAAAGGATTACTCTCTATCTCTTTGTTGTCTTTTCACTCAGAGAATATCTTCCAAAGCTCAAATGCATCAACTAATCTATATCCAAAAGTGATTTGATGACAGAGCTGGGTTCAGACAAAAGCCCTGTATGCTACCGGTGTGGACTTACATGACACTAGATCACTAAAGTTATTTTAACTCACTCATCTCTTTAACAAAGAGCAAAACTCCCTGACACATGATCAAAGGATTTGTTCATCTGAAGATCCTTTTTTCTCTCTGTTTTCCAGACTTCAAAGCCCTCAAACATCTTGCACTCCTCTGCCTAACAAAAAAGGGAAAAGGCTGGGTGACTGCTCCGAGCGGCAGAGAGAACGGTGAAAGCTGGCAGCAAACATGAACACAACTAATAATACCTCAGCCGGATTGTCAGACTGTGTGCACGCAGCCCGTCTGCTTCTTTCTGGCTTACTTCCTGTCTGTCTGTCTGTCTGTCTCTTTCGTTGCCTTTCTCTCTCTCTCTCTCTCTCTCTCTGCTGGGCCTGTGCATTTTGTGAAGGTGACAATGTGGTGAGTCAGCTCGGACTTTCCAGCCTCTCCTCTGATCTCACTAGAACTCACCTCACAATGACTTTCCTGGCACACACACACACACACAGACACTCACACAACATTAAGCCTCTTCTCCCTTTTCTTTGAAAGACCAAATTTCACACTGGTATTTAACATCTCACCTTCTCTCTTCTCCTCAATACTCGACTTCTTCCCTGAAGCAGGGTCTGCTAACCCATCTAAAGGGTAAAAACCACTGGAATCTCCCCAGGGTTGGGGATTAGAGTGCCTCCCAGCCTCATGTCACAGAGGAGTGCGAGGCTGATCTTTCACCTTTTCTCTCCTCTGTCTCAGTTTCTGCCACCGGGCTCAGGGTCTAGCCTGGACAGGTTGAGTGTACTGTTACCTGGGTGTGAGAGTGTGCCAGTGCAGAGTCCAGTTTCACACCCTAACCTGAACCCTATCTGAGAAATACTGAGTGTTTCTTAGATATGGTAGAGTAAACAAAACACCCCATACCTGAGCTGCAAGGAGCCACCTCTTGGAGTTAAGGCGATAGTGCTGAATCCTTTGATGCAGCGAGTTGCCTGTCACATGTGCATGTGTACTGTGGTGCACACATGCTAGAAGCAAGTGCACGAGCAAATTAAAGAAGACGCATGGTTGTGCAGATTCACATCATGCGCAAATGCTAGTTCAAAGCAAAGTAGTTCTGAGGGAGATTTTGTTCAGATCATATTATCTTGACGGCATTGGCTCTCACATTGCATGCAGAAAGTGTTTTTAACTTTCAAGAGACCTTTTTTTTTTCTTTTTTACAGACTTCCAAAAACCTCTACAGGAATGCATATTTCATGTTTCACCAGGTCTGGTTGTGCAAATGTGCTAACCAGGTCAAAAGTGATTCCTACTTGCTACATTCAAGTTATTGCTCAAGTGTGTTTCATAATAAAGTGATTTTCTATGCACATGCACGCAACCATATATTGTATGCGCACTCATGTCTGCACAGTTCATGCTACTGCAGCCAAAGAAGTCAAACTTGCACTCAGAATGTAGGTGAAAGAGTTTTCGGGGTTAGTATTTTTTTTTTGACATCATGTTAAACTATAGAGTAGTTTGGTTAAGAACTTACAGAGCCACCTTACACTTTATTTACATAAGGTATATAAAATGTAGGACTGTATTGATTTTAGAACAGTGTACAGGATATGCACAGCTGCATATGCCGTTCAGTGTTTGCACCAAACACTCATACACCCATGACACACACACTCACGCAAACACACACCTGTCTTTCTCACAGCAATCTTACGGTAAAGAGTTTTATTACAAGACTCAATTGTCGCCTCAGGCCACTGTAAACTTTGTGTTTGTGCATGTTTGCGTGCATCTGTGTGTGCTCTCTGCTGTCTGTCCACTCCTCCTTTTGTGATAACTGCAAGCTCAGGAAAACACCTGAGCATGTTAAGATTTAACATTAAATATAAAGTGTAAGGGTTTTTTTTTTCAGATTTTCCAGGATTAGCAGCATAACATGAAGACACCAAACCACGGGGAGATATGACAAAGGGTTTAGGGTCAATTAAACATCTTAGTAAGTCAGTCATAACGAAAGTATCCATTTATTTTTTCAGTAAAAGTCCAATAGCAATGCACTCTGCAAGTGCTCACACTTTTACATAGTAAGTGTAAAATCTTCATATATGATGTAGACACAAATGTGCCCTCTAAAGCTCATACACATTTTCGTAAACACCCATGAAGTCATGAATTATGTCAGAAGTTAGACGGTTAGATCAGATTAGATCAGCCCGTCAGCATACAACCATGTACGCAAACAGTTGATGGTGAGTCAATGGTTACACAGAACCAGTGGTATACAGGAAGGACAGGTTCTCCCTCCAACAGCAAGTATCCAGTGTGTTGCTGTAAATATAAGGATATGGTCTTAATAAACTCGTCTGATTAAATGAGGGCTTCAGGAGTTGCAAGCAGGCAGGCTGACGATGGGGTGGCAGTAAACCGGGGCGCTCGACAGGTAGATGCAGGTATGAAGTTAGATAGTGAGGTAGACAGATTGTTATCAGCCGTGCAACAACATGCGCTGTTGTAAGTGCAAACAGTCAAGATAGGGGAGAAAATGAACTACACTCCTGAAAGTATATCCTCTTCGTGTTTACGCATGTGCAAGACTCTGCATCCATATGTGTATGTTTACATACACAACAGCAGAAGCATGTATTGTATTTGATGTGAACAGGTGCGTATCATTGTGTGTGTGTGTGTGTGTGTGTGTGTGTGTGTGTGTGTTTTGCAGTATTTTTCCAATCTGTCATCTGAGTAAGATAAAAATCTGACAAAGTGTAGTAGAAACAGACAGAGGAGTGTGTCAGGAAAACCAGACCAGATGCCCAAGTTCCTCCGTGTCAAAGGTCATCACAATCAGCTGACATGGTTTCTTTCTGCTTGTTAATAATCTTTGTGTGGTAAATAAGGGCATCACTGGAGGCTGCAGTGGGATGCTTTTCTTTAGTATGAAGAAATTGACTGATAATGTGAGCTGGCAATGGTATTTATGTCTTTATAATTGCGGTAATGTTGCATTACCGTTTCTCAACATTTTTGGCTTGTGGCCCCTTAAAAAAAAGGAGCAAACATGTAGCTGCCAACTGAATGATTTCTCTTTTCAGGTTGTTTCATCAGATGGAAGCCTGAAGATGAAAAACTACAAAGTAAAAAGTCAGAAAAAATAGAGATATAAAAATAACTTTGCATTGTCAGAAATATATGGATTAATGACTGTGAAAGTAAAAGTGTTTTGACATAATACATGAAAAAGTACATTGAAAATGAATGAAATTGATTTTTTTTTTTTTTTTTACTTGGGACACCTTTTCATTTCTGTCTCATTTTTTTTCTTTTGATGTGACCTCATGACTCATCCTGCCAATGTAAATACAACAGAAGTGTCACATTAGAATAAGATTGCACAGAGGTATGAATCCAAGTTTGTGTTTTAGTAAGATTAATCCTGCAGCCCAAGCAAACACTCACTCACACACACTGAAACTTTTCATTCGGGTGCAGGTGACTGAAGCTGCCATATCTTAACTTTTTTTTTTCCTCTAGTTGTTTTAAATAGTGTACTTCCTTGCACTTAAATTCAGCTAAGTCCATAAAACCACATATAACACATTGACACACGCTGTGTCCTGTTTACTTTCTAATTACCTGCTGAAGAGTTTCCGATTATATCTGCCAAATACGCGGAAGGCCCCGCAGAGCTTCCCTGACAGCTGAGGGCGGAATTAACATCTATTTACTAATGTGTTTTCTGAGATTAACAGCAGTGGATGCAGCTGTTAACAAAATAATTAGAGCCGTGGAATTCAAATCTTGCTCTGCTCAAGATCCAAACTTTTTAAAATGTAAGCCCATGGTAAACATTTATGTGAAGACTCATAACTCATAAATCACCAGGCATTTGAGAATATGTTACACTACATAAGGATAATATATTATATAATATTCACAGGATATGCATCTTTATTTAGGTCAGAGATGGTGGATAAGTCAAAATTAGACTTTGATTCTCAGCATCACTTTCTGTAAATGCAGACATGTATCTGATCCCACTCATCTCTTTTGACCCGATGCTGGAGGTTTCCTTTCCTTCCTGGCTCGCTGCTCACAGGGAGACTCCAGATCTGCTCAGACACCCCAGGCGGTTGCTGCTGTTAATATAACTTTGAACACATTCTCTGGCATCCTCTGAATGAGCCATTCACAGGCAGCCATTGTCCTGATCTCACCACCCATGTGGGATCAAATGCCCTCATGTAACACATTTTCAAAATTCAAAAAAAAAAAGAAGCATTGTTCTTGATTTGCTTTTCCTGGCGAAGTTATGTTTTGAGACAAATCACTCTCTCTTTACGGCTAATAGCAATGCGTGTAACAAACAAAGAGCAGACAAAGGCTCCGTAATTGAATCAACCGTCGTTCTAATTTCTGGGGCATCGCTCACCCTAATTAAGCATTGCTCGTTGGCTGTCATGGGAGACAGTGACAACCTGAATAGAGCTGTCAATCTGGATCAGACTGATGTGTTTGCCTTGGCAACAAGGGTCAGTGGGTTTGCAGTGCATGTGGAGTATGGAAGATGGGAGGTGGAGGAGGAGGAGGAGGAGGAGGGGAAGGAGGAGGACAGAAGTGTGGAGGGTGTAAAGAGAATCCAGATCCAAGAATCAGCTGGGAGTCAGTGTTGCATTAGCATTTGGTGAAAGCAGTTAAACAAAGCACGGAGACAGACTTTGCACAATTGTCTCTGAAGGTCAGCATGAGATGTGTCATATCTCTCAGGTTAGACTTCACCTCATTTATCCCTTTTCCATAATTTATCTCCTTTATTTGGATTTTGCAAACACATGACTCAATGCTCTTTAAGGCTTTTAACCTTCAGTTCTGTGTACTCTTCATGATGTTTCAAGGTAAAGGCTGGATCGCATGAGAATGGGCCTTCAGATTAATAGATTTGCATGAGGCTAGCAAGCCCTGGTTGCTGTGTAAATATCATGTTGTCGTGCAGCTCTGAATGGCTCCTCTGTGTCAACAAGCCACGTCTCTGTCCCGGGGATGCCATTGTGTCTAAATAAATTGACACGCAAGAAAACAAGGCTATAAACGGCTCTTTAGGTGGTGAAAGTCTGCCTCCCTCCCTCCTATCAGTCTGCCCTGAATGCTCTTTTTATTTGCAGAGACATTTGGGTGAAGTGTGCCGCTCTTTATGTCTTGGCAAAAATCCACACCCATCTATTTCAAAAGCTCTTTATTTTGCCTTCTGCACATACACACACTGCAGAAAAGTGGCCCCTCCATTCTTCATCACAGCCTTGTATTTTTGAAAGGGCCTGGCTCAGATATCCTATAGGCAGGAGGAACAGCTGTCGCTAAGCCACCATAGCTGGCCCCCACTCAGCACCCAGTGGGGACCCAAACTCTGTCGCTGTCTCCATCCCGCTGTCTAGCCTTTGGACTAGTTGTCTCTGGCTGGCTACTTTCACTGTCTCTGCCTCTGTCTCCCCTTCTCTCTCTCTCGGCTCCTTCTTTCCCTCTAATTACATTGCAACCCAATTTTCAATTTAGGGATAAAGCACTTCCTTTTGTTTTTGGGGATTACAAGAAACCGAAAAAGAAATGGAGAGGCTATGAAAAAGAAAATGACACAGGAGGTGGGACAAAGACGGGGAGAGGTCCTCTTCTCCATTCATTGAGTTTGAGGCCAGAGACAGGGCCACACGTCCCCTTGCCACACACACACACACACTCTACCCCACCCCAGCCACCCTCTAATCTGCACTGTTCCACCCTGAGGGCCTGAGGCTGGGGCAGCTGCTACTGATGGAGCCAGAGAGCCAGCTGTCCTCACACACATACACACTCACACACACACCCCTCCACTCATTCATTTGGGACAATGGAGCCAGGATAGGGGTGTGTGCGGCTCATGATTTTGGAGTGTGCCGTGGTCATGGGGAGGGGGGGGGCCTTCACAGTCAGTAAAGTGGTTTTTATGTCCGCTTTGTGTCTCAGCAACAGTTGGCAGCACGTGTGTCAATGACACGCCTCTCTGCTTTATTGTCCGTGAAGTCAGAGGGTTTAGGGCGACCCGGGACAAACACACTGACACACTTACAGAAACATAAAGCGATGCGTGCACGCAAACAAAGGAGTGTGTGTGGATAGGCAGTTATGAAGTACAGTAACTTTTTTTTTTTTTAAACTGTCAATCTGTCAGAAGCAGAAAAAAACAAAGGCATACTGTTTACTATTTCTGTGATTTCATCATCTTGCAACATCTGCAGCAGACCTCAGTTTTTGAAAGTACATGGAGTACATTTGTTCTCCAACACACCAATATTGTGTAAGTTTGGATTTCCCTATGTATTAATAGCTGTAAAGTTAGGATTTCAAAGTAAGAGCATTAAGATCTTGCATGACTCTAAAGGAAAAGTTCTTAGCAGAGCTTCAAAAACAACACATCAATAGAGTCAATCTTCAGGTTCTGATTGGTTTGTCTCTATCTCTAACTGCTGCAGTTTCTGGCTCCTGCTGCTATTGGTTATCCCCCTCTCTTACCCCGATTGGCTCAGCTGCTGATTACATTCAGCCGCAGCCGTCTGATTGGTGGTGCATCAGGCTAGGAATTGCTGTGATTTGCCCTTGGTTGTGCGTTCACCAGTCAGTGTTTTCTTAATACTGCAGCTGCTTTGGAGACAGGGTGAAAGCAAGTGCGTGTTTGTATGGAGGCTGATTGGCTTGAGTGGGTGCATGAGGTGGGTTAGGTTTGCAGTTAGCAACTAAAGGGCCATATGGCTGATGACACATATACACACACACCTGACGGCTGCCTCACACCTGCTGCACTGTCTATGGTTGAGTAAGATCCGGATCAAAGGAAACAAGCCCTCAGGGACTTGTGTGTGCGTGTATTTATGTGTGCGTGTGTTTCAAGAGACATTCACTGCTTCTGAATCAATGCCAACAAAGAGGATTTGTATTTGAATGAGGGACGACTCATGTCTGGCTTTGCTAAGATAGAAAGCAGGGAGAGCTGAAAGGGTATGGCACGAATGATCTGTGCTGCAGACTGCACATATACACAAACACACACACACACACACTAGATATAGACATATATAGACACACTTACCTTGGCAGGGCGAGGAGGAGGATGGCAGTATGGGACGGAGGTGGACGGAGGCAAACTGCACTGCAGGTTGTGTGGGGGGTATTGTTCATTTTAAAGTGTGTTGGAGATGGTGTGAAAAGGAACCATGCACTGAACTGAAGAGAAAGAAAAAAAGAAAGAAAAGAAAGAAAGAAAGAAAGAAAGAAAGAGGGCACATTATCATCTTATATCATCTTATATCAGACAGTGTTTTTTAGCATTATGACCTCATTAATAACACTGGAGATACCCTCTAATTTGCTGTAGGAATTATAGTTCCCTTACGCTCATACACACACCCACCTACCAACCTACACACAAGCGCACACATACGCAATCAAAGCGGGGCGCTCAAAGGCTGGTTTCTTTCGGTTCACCCACAGAGGCAACAAAGTCCGTCTTTGTCACTTTCCGAGTCAGACGTCAGCGAGAGTTTGCCTTGCTCCGGGGCTGTGGATAAAGCTTGCCCACACGGAGCCCCCATGTACTGTATATCTGCATGTTATTATGACCGCCCACACACACACACACACACACACACACATACACACTGCACAAAGAACAACGTCCTGTACAGTAAATTATTAAAGTCAAACAGCAGAGGCAGAACTTCCTAATTCCTTGCATACATACAGTTCATGCAGGCATGTGTGCAAAGGGCGGACGCACACGCTCTGATAGACAAGATCTGCACAATCAGCCATGCACATTCATGCAAACTAAGAAAACTACAGATGCTCTTTGACGAACCAAGTGAGAGCTTTTGTTTGTGGTCTGTGTCCATGTCTGTGCACACATGCATGCCTGTGTTTGTCTGCAACATAAACACATTGGCTCAGTGTCATTGTACAGTAGTTGCTGGGTAGAGTTGAGGAGTCTGCGGAGGATGTTGTGGTTGGCTAGCCCCCTTTTCTTTGTTTCACAAACTGTCTGTGTGGCACTCTGCTGTTACACCGGGACAAAGGAGTCACTTTAGATTCATATTGGATCCAAGTTTGTCTGAGGAAACAGACAGTGTTTTCTAACTGTGTCAGGGTGTCTGGGTTCAATCTCTCTATCAGCCACCAGTATTACTCCAGTATTGCATTTGCCTGTCCATATTGCTGCTATGGATGAACTGTCACTCAATTACTACATCCCCGTGTTCCAGTGATTAGGCAAACATGATTGCACCCACATGCTTTGTGGGATGTCGGGGGTCAAAAAAAAGGGGAAAAAAACTTGGACTACTGATTAGATTACCTCTCATCTGCCCTCAGGGTATATTCAGATGAAGAGCTGGCCGTGGATTTAAGAGAGAAGGAACAAAGGATAGACAGAGACGACAAAGAAGCCCCTGTTTTAAGGAAATAAACAATAAAACACACACATACAGATGAACTCACTCACTATTATGAAACTACTGTTGACTTGTTGCAGCTGCATCCTGTGTGGCAGGTAACACACACACACACACACACATAACACACATGAAACACAGACCACACTTACACTCTTTTCAATCTTTACACCTCTGCAATTATATGAAAATGTTTGCAGATCACAGGTACTATTGCACAATCACACAACAGACATCAGTTTATAATTGTAGCATGTTTTATGATAGAAAGTAAACGTAAATAAAAAATGTTTAAATGTATTTTGCATAAAAATGGATCAGCATGCAACGTGCAAGAACTGTAGCATCTATGTGCTGTCTTTGTTTATATTTTCCTTCATCTGTCCACACATGGTTTGAATTTTGTCTGTGTTCTAGCATGTGTGAGATTATCATATTTTATAACTGGGTAGATAACAGAGCTTCTATCATTTGTGTGTGTCCACACTGATAAAGAGACTGTTAACTGGAAGGGGATGAAACTCTGACGGTAAAGGAACCTAAAACAGGTGACAGAACCAACAATCAACCTCTGTCATAACAATAACAGCTGTATGAGGAAAACATACACATGGGCACATGTACACTTGTGCATGTGTGCAAACACATAAACACACACTCAGCATGCTACTTATAGACTGACAGTTGCTCATGCACAAACACACATGGCCTCTATACGACCCTGAAGTCAAGACATGAAAATGATCAAACTGTTTCTGTCACAACAATGAAAAAATAAGAGCAATCTTAAGGAGCATGTTCAGCATTTATCACAAACAAACCAGGCAGATGCACACACACACATACACTCCTCATAACCCTTCATTGGGAGATTAGACTGTTGATTTTTAATTGGCTTAGCGGCGTGTGTTTGTTTGATCCTGGTATTATTGCCCTGTGTGTTTTCTTCCCTGAGTGAGCTGATTAAAAAATCTCCCCCCATCAACACCCTGCCAGATAGATACCACTGTTTGATTAATTCACACACACAAACACACATGTCATAATCCCCACCCTCCCATTGGCTGTGGTGGGAGCCCTGTTTCCAAAGCAACATTGGAATGCCGGGTGTGTGGCGCCGCCCCTTTCAGGAAGGAGCCGCATGTAAACAAAGCCGGCATGTGCAGCACTGTGTGCTCTGTCTGACTCTGTGGTAAACAGAGTGTGACTGGGCGCAGGCAGATTGAGGCTGACCTCTAGGATTACATGTTGGTCTGTTTCCCTCCAGTGCCGTACTCTGCATGTTTGTAGGCCTGGACTTGTTGTTGTGTGTGATTTCATGACATGGAATCATCATCAAGTCTGAGCTGAAGTTTACAGATGGAGTAAACACACAGGAAAACAGGCTATGAAAAAGTGTTTCCAAATGTTTGCCCTACATCTGTGTGTGAGAGCAGGTGCAGGTGCATGAACAACAGTAGAGCCCATAGACTGTATAAGACATGGACATAGTCTCAGTGACGTTGCCCATAGTTTTCTGAAGAGTTATTGTGAAACCCATTGTGGGCAACTCCGGCCGTCGGCATCTTGGAAGTGCAAAAATGGGCAAAGAGGTGGAGCGTGAGTGGAGCTGAACGAAGCCTGGTTGCTGAAACCTAGCTCGAAGACAACTTTCCACTTTTTAACATGCTTAGCCGAGTCTAGCATTAACACTACATTAACGCAACATTGCTCATATGGCAACTTATATGCCATATGAGCAATGCTCATATAACTTTAACCTTGCACAATGTTGGCTAACTAATATACCTTTTAATACAAATGCCTTTAGCATTAGCATTAGCATCATTGACACAGGCTAACCTAAGGCTAATTCATTAGGATTAGCATGATGATGGTGATTAGCAAGTTAACCTGTAAACCTAACAAGCCAGGTATGAGAGTGCAGGCGCCAATACCTGTTGATAACATATAAATAAAATAATACTACAATGTCACTCACCAAAAAAACTGTAGGACAGACTTCTTGGACGGTCAACCAGCCTTATTATTTGTCCAATAATTGCAGTAGTCCAAAAGGCACCAACAGACACAAACGCAGTTGAGAGACCAAGTTGAGCAACATGAACTAGCAGAGGTGACGCCTAGCAGACAGCTAGCAGCCAGCTGTCAACTTTAAGCCTTGATATAATTGAAACGAGTGAGTTATATAAAAATTCACCTTTGTACAATTGTTGTATAATAAGCTGTAGAAACCAAAACCATTATTTATTTCTGCTGTAAAGTTGGCAATTTTAATATGGGGGGTGGCTTTCTGCTGCCGGTCTCAAGTGGACATTTAAGGAACTGCAGTTTTTGGCACTTCTGTATTGGCTTTATTCTCACATCAGGAAGTTGCTGTTGTCAGTGACCTGTCCCCTAGTATCACATCTTTCCTCTACCCATGTCATATTTACGGGATGTCCAGCCCTTTATGCTGCTGTGTGTGTTTACCTCTGCAGCCCAGATAACACAACATGGCCTTTCCTCTGCAGGCTGCATGTAAAGGTAACCAGAGTTCAGGAGATTTAGCACTGAGCGGTGCACAACATTTCAAACATTTTACTATGGTATGTCCTCTGTGGCTGGACCGTAAAGTCCTCCTCTGATACGTGGAAACAGAAGGGGAAAGAATAACAAGGTTATTAAAGAACATAACAGCAGATAAACAGATTCACAACAGTGATCAAAATACCCACACACTGAGACACCTATCCCATTGAGCAAGAAGTCCCAACAGCCAATCACATTTCTGTTACCAACAGCAACAACTCGTGTTTATGCCTTCCTGTAGCTAATCCTGCCCTCTGATTGGCTGACACCGGGGCCTTGAAGCAGAGCCCCTCCCCCCCCTCTCCTGTTCTCCCTCTGCCTGCGCCTCCATCCCCACAGATTAAGTAACACCGGCAAAACAAAAAGAGCTTATTTTTGTTTTTCATCAATGACAGTGCACCCACATAAACACTGGGCCTTGTTTAGATGCAAAGGTATCAGTTTCATGATGGCGCAGAGAGATGTGGAGGTGCAGTGGGAGAGAGAGAGAGAGAGAGAGGAGGCGTGATAGACTGAACCGCTGTTGCCATGCTCCCTCAGTGTGTTACTGGGTTAAGTATGGTATGTTGCTATGAAAAAAAAAACCCCAAGTGCAAGGAAGAGGGGCAATTGCATCATTCCCTTGAAAAGTCCTTGAAAAACATGTCTCTCTCCTTTTGTACCCTGTGCAAAATTCTAATTGCACTTTCAAATCATCCTCTGGGAGGGATTTCAAATTGAAATGCTGCACGTGCTACAGTGCGCAAACTTAGAAGTGTTCTCTCATGCATGAAAAGAGACTCGAACTTTTCTCATTATTTTTGCATTTCGTGACATGAGCTCATTGTTATTGTGAAAAAAAAAATCTGATCAATGTTTATCAGCTGCACTATGTCTCACTGTTCCTTTTCACTGCTGGCAGTTAAGGCAAAGAGTATGAACATGCAACCAGCTGCTTGTTTGTTTGGATCTATCAGTCAGTGTTCAGAGGCTGTTGTGAGAGTAGAGGCACCATTAGATAAGATATGTTGCCAAGAACATGGTCAGTCAGTCCAGATCTGACATTGTTATGCAATACCTCAGTGGTTCACGGGGCATGTTTTTAACTCACGAGAAAACACGTAGGACCCACATGCTTATAGCAAAACTGAAAACATGTTGTGGTCAATTCAATATTTAACTCCTTCATCAAGGTTATCACATGCTTTTGTTTGTTTGTATGCAAGGTGTGTGCGCACTTTGAGAGTATTCAAAATCTGCCATTATGCATTTACACACACACACACTGTTTTAAAGAAAGTCAACTTGTTTGTGCATGAGCATTAGGCCGTCACGACGAGCTCCTGCATCATCATTCCCCTAATAACCCTGACCTGTAATCGAGTGACGACACAGCACAAGCAAACAAGGCCTTCGTCTGGGATCCTCCTTTCCCCCTTTACTTCTCCATCTGCTCTATCTCTCCTGCTTCCTTCAACTTCCCCCTCCCTCTCTTTCACTCCTTCTCTCTGTTTCTCTCTGTGTCAAGGCAGGCCATGTTCCTCCCCGGCTGCTCAACCACTCTCGAGGTTTCTAATTAGCATGTGCACTGAAAGCAGAGAGCCAGTCTGGCAGTCACACTGTTTACTCTGTGCTCTTGCTCTCTCTCTCTCTCTCTCTCTCTCTCTCTCTCCCTCTCTCTAAAAATGTCATGCTGTCTTGACACCTTTCCACTGGCTGTACTGAAACACTATGAACTTCCCCAAAGTAAAAAAAAAAACATGCAGATTGTTACTTGCATTTCCAGCTTTTTTTTTTCTTTTCTTTTTTATGACCTGTTTGTCTCACACTTGCACAAGATCAAAATGTGAAAACTTCTTGTGTCTGTCCTTTCTTTGTGGTACATGTGTGCATGCGCCAACACTGCTCCCCTTGAGTTAGAGTGAGTGTTGCTATTTCAGATACTACTTTGTTTGTCCTTAAATAGTCTTACACATCAGCGTGATGGAATTTGGAATTTACACCATCCGTGCAATGCGTCTGTCTCTTTCTTTTTACACTCTTTCTATCTATCCTTGAATCAACCCGGCCATCCAGTCTACCCCCTCCGTCTGCATGCCAGGACATAGCAAAGACTCTATCATCAGACGAGCACATTGCATGCAACTTCCCCACATTTCATTTCTATGTCTGTCTGCTTCTCCCCTCTTCTCCGGGCTGCACTTCTATGGCCTTTCCGGCCCGCTGCTCTACATGAGGATTGCAGGCTGTGAGAGGGGATTCCTGGCACGGCTTTGAGTACATGTGCTTCTGGAAGGATAAGCTCAGCTATGTCAGTAATGTGTCAGCCCTGCCGAGGTTACAGGCTGCTCCCCATATTTGGCCAATCACTTAGCATTGCCCCACCTCGGCCAGACTGGCAGAGACAGTCAAGCAGAAAATATGAACAGAATCCAGAGGCAGACAGGGGTTAAGAGAAAAAGTATGAGTGAGAAATATGATGCATTCATTAAATACCACAGTCTTTAATAAATGATAACACACTTGGAGGCATGCCTTTAAGATATTTGACACTATATTTGGCTTGTTTTCCACTTTTGCTTTCTACCCTCATTTTCCCTCTTCTCTTCTCTGTTTGTTAGAGCAAACCAGGTGACACTGTAAGACTCTGAGCTGTTTCACTTGTCCTGAAATAGCCTTTGCCTTTATCTTGCAGCTTATGTAAAGGAGCCACAGACACATTAGATCAATGCATTTGGCATGATATCACTCCTTGTGGACTTGGGTCACTTTCTTGATTTGTTTACTCATCTCAGAGTGTTTATTGCTTTTGAGTATTTTGCATATATACTTTGAATGTTTGTTGTGATGGTGTTGACTCCATGTGAAACGCCATGAGGCAGGATCAAATTAGAAATCTGGCACTTGGACCATGTGATCTAAGTTTAGCTGTTGATGTTTATCTAAGTTCACTGCGAGAATGCAGGGCTCTTATGATACTTTTTGTAAACCCTCGGTGGCCAGAGTCTCATCGCAAAAAGGCAATGAGGGCACACAGATAATCGTGTTTGTGAAAATGATATAGATATTGTGCCCAGAAATCCCACATTTTCATCCAGTCAGTCCATTCAGTTGCGACTGAACAAACACCCTGATGCAATCCCAAGGCAATTTTTGTAGCCAGACCAATTTGAAAACAAACATCCAAATGATTACATCCTGCACAAATAGTGGAGGGAATTAAAATAATTCTCTCTGCCCAGCTGTTATTATTATTATATTTAAGACAATTGTCTCATTGGATTTCACCAGATAACCATAAGTAGTATTTCACATTACCAGCAGTGTGTGTCATAACCTCATCTGCAAATGACCTGCTGAGTGTGTGACACTCTGCCCACAGCCGAGTGACACACACACACAGTGGATCTCCAGTGTAGGTCAGGTGTTTGTGTGTGTGTTTGTAACCTGGCCACCCTCCCCTTGGCTCACACAGCTGTTTTACTCAGTCTGATTACAGGCTCTGTACAAAGACAACCGCGATCATGACTTCTGAACTGAGAGGTTTGCATCATGTGAGCTCATCCCTCTCGGTGTGGTGCGGTCATTCCAGGTGCCCAGGTGTGTGTGTGCATGTGTGTGTATGCTTCAACATTTACAGCCACCTCAGCTGTAACCGCAACCACAGAACTCAAAAAAACCACCCGTGTCAGGTCATACTGACATGCTCGGTGTGTATATGTTGTTGTACAGGAATCACCTTGGCCACCGCAGCAATGAGAAATTCCCTGCACCTTGAATGTGAGAGCTTCTGAAAGTTGCATATTGTGCTGGCTCACCACACTGAGGAGTGACCTCACTGTAAGCTGAGCAACAGCAGGAGCAGAAGCAGCTAGGGTGCAGCTCATTTCTCCACTGAGTGACACATACTTAGATTAGAGACACCTAACACCAGCCATCCATCTATCTATCTATCGCTCTCTGCTGCCTGCCAGAGCCAGCTGGGCCTTGAGCTCATGGTACCAATCTGGCCTCACAAGTCAGAGAGGGAGAGACTGAGAGCTGGGTGGGGTGAGAGGGGATGTTGCCTGCCAGCTCATGGTGTAATCTCATCTCGCTGTGGTTACTGTAAGTGAGATGGAGAGAGGGAATGGGAAGAAGGGAACCACAGCTCCCCATGAAAGTAATGGCTCTGGGAAGGGCGGAGTATCACTCTACCCAAAGTCCCTCTGAAGCATTTAGCATTTACAGTTGAACCACAAGTCTGGGAATCGTATCCCAATATGGAAACACATACTGTAACATTTCACCAGGGTTAAAATAGTCAAACAATAAGCATTGTGTGGTACGATAACACCACAGGACAAATTTGTTCCTTAAAACAAACACCCACAATATTAACATTGTGCATATTCTTTCCTCACTCAATATGGTGTAAGCAATGCATACAATATCACCAATGTCATGTACTTCTAAGATCCTCAAGATTAACCATAAACAAAGGACTGTTACACTACCAAATATTCATTACAAGTTCAGGTGTTCTGTCTGTATGTCCAGCAGAAGGAGGTTTAATTGGAATTTTAGGGCATTTTTAATCAATCAAAAATGAGGTTTCAGGTTCAGTCGGCATAGTGAAAAAAGGGTTGCAGCTTCAGTAGACCAGAAAAAGAACATAAGCATTGCTCAACTGAAAACTATGGACCTTGGTGACTTTTTATTTCAGTTTCTAATGAATTCTGCTCTTAAGTACTTCTTATAAATGGCTAAGGAGATTACTCAACTTATCCTTAGATGATACCACTCTCATGATTGTCCAGTATGAAGCTGGTTGTCGCTGGTTGATGAATATTGTGTTAAGTAGTGAGCTTTAGAGCTGCTGGTTGGGGTTGTTTTTTAGATGGGTTTTGACACCTTTGGGCCATGTTTACCCCTGTTACCTCTTTATGCTAACCTGAGCTGACTGGCTGCAGGCTTCAGGTTGCAGATAAGAGTATGGTATCGATCCTTTCTCTCTGCAAGAGAGTGAATAAACATATTTTCCAAATTGTTGAACATTTCCTTCAAGTCATCAGTTGAATTCCATTTAATGATCTAAGCGCATTTTTTTTGTCTGTGGTTGTAGATCCATCAAGGATAAACAGAATATTTTGTCTGGGTTTGCAGCCACTGTGAAATAGAGGAAAACTCATTGTCAGCATTCATAGAGGAAGAAAAAGAAAACAGTCTGGGTAGCACCCTGGAGTAAACTACTGCTTGGTGTTTACCGTCTTTCTGTGCCGCAGTTGAAAACACTAATGTTCCTAAGTCAGAGCACACATCTGTCTGGTCTTGCTCCCTCCCTCTCAGTGTATCGTAGCACTAGATCTCTGGCTCAGACGTCGTGCAGACAGTCGGGCTGCCTCGACAGTCTGGACTGTTGCTCCAGGCTTTGGCACCGCAGCCAACACAGGGAGAAGATGTTTGTTCACTCCATACAAATAACAGCAGCGGCAGAGGCGAGGAGACGTTTCCAGTTGTCTTTTTTTGTTCTCTGCTGGCCCACATGCACCTGTAGCCAAGAGGAACATAGCATAAAAACAGGCGTGTTGTTTTTTTTAGTCTTGCATAGGGCTTGCATGAGTTGATGCCTCTGAAATTAGGGTTGAGATAGTAGATAATGAGCGATGCAGATGTGGAGAAATTAGGTTTTAAAGAGCACAAAGAAAAGCCTGACCTATCACAAAGACCATCAATGCTACTTATATACAAAGTAGGTCAAGGACTGAGTCAACAATGCACTTAGTACTTAATTGTAATTACCATACACTTAGCCAATGCTACTTTGTTTACTCAGAGCACATAATAAAACATTTATATTTTGAGGAGATGGGTCTTATCTGGGGCATTAAAAATTGCAAGATTAGACACGATTGCCTCTGCTATTGTTGCTGGTGGTCTTTTTTTTTCATGGCAAAAAGCAGAAAAGGCTGCCTGAAGAAGATCCCTGAATATTTTGAGTGCTTTTGGAAAGATGTGGTGAATAAAAATACTTTCTCTTTTCAGTACTTTATTGTTGTAACAGTCTGAAGCTTTTCAAATGTGTCCCTGTTTGCCCTGTGAGTTGTCTGGGATTTTTATTGGTAATTTCCACAATATATCGTGATAGATATTCTGAGATATTATTGACTGTTGCAACCAAAACAAACAGGTTTCAACACTGTTTAATTCCAATCTAGCTGCAGCTTTGATGCTTGTGCATCTAAGAAATGACTAATTTTGTCAGCATTTATGGTAATTTTCTTTAAGTCTCCCATATGCCTACCAGTGCAGACAGTAATGTCCATGGAAAGTCCCTTTATTGTTTCTTTGCAACTTGTTTTTTTTCGTTTCATAATTCTGTCTGAGTAAAGCTTCCTCTGTTCTTAGAACGCTGAGCAATTACCTGTGATCAGTCTTAGCAGAGAAGGACTGCCTCCTTTGCTCGTGTGTGTGTGTGTGTGATTATAAGCATGCACATACAGGTGCGTGTGTCCGTTCGTGCCTGCGTGTACCCGTGTGTTCAGGCGTGCACGCATGCAGGGTATGACCAGTGGTTGGCTGGAGACCAAGGTGCTGCCAAGAAAAGCGAGATGAGTTCCTCTGAAGTCTGCTAGTTCTTTGATGTGGGCTGCCCTTTACTGTCAGCTTCAGCTCAGAGCCGACCGCAACACACACACACACACACACTTCCCTTTACCTGCCAGCGATGATCTCGCTGACCCTCGTTCCGCTACAACTCATTTCCAATTCCAGTTCACTTTCTATGGTGGGCTCGCACATGGTTGTTTGTGCATGTGTCTACAGGAGTACAAGATGTGTAACTTTCCCCATGTGTGTTGCCTAATGCTTTGCATAAATGTTGTAAGCTATTGCAGAATTTATTAAACTTGGACTTCCAGGTATAAAAAACAAGGATGTGCAATACTGCAGATTTCCCAATGGTGCATCTCTGATATGTATAGCCTAGCCTCAGCACTCTATAGCAGAGCACAATTAGGTTATTAGCACCATACGTCCCCCCATTTCCACTTGGACGCACAAAACTACAACTAAGCATGCTGCTTACTGACACACAGACCTCTCGCCTCAGCTGACTGTGCATGGAAAACAAAAGAAAGCTCTTTCCTGCAAGCCCCCCAGCCTCTGCCTCGTTTCTGGCTGCAGCGATTGTGCAAGCTGTCGCGTAAGGCAGCTGGTCTATGAGCAGTAAAAGATCAGTGGCTGGAAAGAGCACATGTCACAAGCATCATTATGTTGCAACTACTCTCCCCTCTCCATTTAATCTCTCTCTCACAACCAACTTTCCGTCTTCCACCCACATTTTACTCTTTACTTCTTCTCTGTTACTCAGTAGCTGATGTCATGCAGCACTTCCTGATACTATATCTGTGCAATCTGTTGTAATTTCCCACACTCTGCTGCAACTTAGCTGAGCTAAAATTTGGCAAGTGCCAATGGTCTGTGAAGCTTAATGTAAAGGAGAAATAACATTACTGACAAGGGAGGATGAGTTTGATTTCAAATGTTTATTCACAAAGCATTAAAACGAGTACAATTCAAATGAATATTGCATTGTTTCGTCTGCATATTCGAAAGCAAAACCAATAGTCCATGAATAAGTGTCACAGGTACAGACACAGCTCAAATCAGGATTTGCAAGCAAAGTCTCTGCTTATTCCAAGAACCTCCTGATGGCTGCACTGCAAAAGAAAAGTTTAGTCCATTTAGACATTTTCAGGTACTCTCTTCAGGACCAATCTTCCATGTTCCCCCTCCGATGAGACAGCTTCCACACTTTCATATGTCCATGTCTTGCACAGTCTCCATCTCTGTGACCTTCTCTTCTCAGTCCCCCCATGACCTTTCATCTAGGGCAGCAACTGGGTCAAAACTTATCTTTTCATGCACCATCCCAAAATCCATCTGAGTGTCCATCAAGCTTTCTGTCCACTCCACCTGCACCTGACCCAGTCCACACTTGACCTCTGAACCTCAACCCCTTCCTCGGGGTAATCCAGAACCAACGTGCTGACCCAGAATGCACCGTGCTCTCGCAGGGGGTTACAGCCACAGCCTCTTAATCCAGACATGTGAGGCAGAAAGGCTCGACACCCCCTCCCCCTGGCTGAAGCTCAGCTCCTTGACTTTCTTTTCATCATCTTCACCATCATCATGTGAAGCATCGTTTGGCGGACCCGTCCCTTCAGCGCTCTGGGAGAGTGATGGTGGGCACCCAGTCGTACACGCTGCGGCTCTCCTCACAGAACAGGCTGAGCTTGTCCAGAGAGGGGTCTTTCCACGGGTTTGCACTGGGGCTCTGAAATCAAAGGGAATGAGATGTTTAGACTCATGCAGACGTTGCAGTAAGTACAGGAAAGCTCAGACAGGGTAAGTGATGCATGCATGATTCACAGGCTGCAGTGGCTGGCTGAGTGGGTGCACCGGGTGGGGTGGTGGTGTGGGGAGGAGGGGGGGGGGACTCACCGTGACAAGAATGCAGTGCGCGTCCTTGGGCTCTCCGGTCTCGTCTGAACCCACGAGGTCGGCCAGGCGCTCGATGTCGTTCACGCGCACCACGTTGATGTCGTTGTCGAAGCAGAAAGCCTGAATGAGCGTGAAGTGGATCTGCAGGGCGATGTCACACTCGTACTCCTCGTCCGTGGCGAGGACGCAGAAAGCCACGCTGTCCGGATCACTGTGGAGAAGGCGAGAGAGAACGATCAGCACATATTCTCTCATGCATTTCATTTAAAAAGTAAAAAAAAATGCACTTGTAGTTGAAGATTTCATGCATTGCAATACTTACACATTCATGACTTTTGCAGATTCGTAAACACCGACTGTCAGGTAGTCCTGCTTCTTGGCAGACACCAGCAGATCCTCCAGGGCTGCGCCTGCACTTTGCGCCCTTGACAAAGGAAAAGATCACATCAGGATACAGGCACTTTTTCCATAAACAGCAATTTAAAAAAAAAAAAACATCAGCTCAGTTTGGATCATTTTGAAAAGGAAAAAAAAATATTCACCTGTCTGCGTTTTCCATTGTGTTCTCCTGTCCTCGGATCTCCTCCAGAGTCATAGTTATAATCCAAGTGTGAAGTGAACGGGAGAAGGTTGCGTGTTTCTCTACAGAGGCTCGTGTTATTCTGAGCTCTGCATCAGGCTGTGGGTGGATTTATAGCAGCTCAGCGTAGTTTCTCGGCAAGGGGCGGGTCTTTCCGCTCCCCGCGTCCGATCATTGGCTCAGAGCAGCCGGGAGGAAAGCAAAAGTCCCCCACGGGGCAGCTACGCACAGCATGTTGACAACCCCACGTGGGGCAAGATTACAACCTCTCACGAAATCCCCCACCACCCTCCCACCCTCCGATTCCTCCTTACCTTGTCAACATCCAACATCACCACAATGAACAAAAAATAAAAGTCCTCATGATGGATTTTCATGGAAATGACACAGCAAAGCTGGAAAACACTGTGGCTCCGTTTTAATATTACAGTAAATAATAATCTGGCATGTTTATGACCTGATTTTAAGATGTATGCAACTAATATCATCATCATATGCTTTGAAGAATAAACAAAGAGAGAAAACAATCTTAGCATCCTGATTATTTATTTCCTTTGTCAAGTTTATTTATTTCCTAGTTATTGTTTGTATTATTATGATCACAGCTCATTATAGTGTTGTTTGCCACCTCATCACAGAACACCAGCACCTGCATGTGTTCGTTTTATGATCGTTATGGACCATGTTTTTCCCCATCATAGTTATAAAACCAGGGGGGCACAACAGAGCAGTTCGTGTCAGATCATCAGAGTCAGAAGTGAAACAACAAAGGTTAAAGTCTAAAAAAACCAAACTTAAAAATTAAAGTTGTAATTAAAAGTTAAAAAGTTGAAAACAAGTTGCATCCAGGAATTATATGCACAAATGATAAAAACAGATAATAATGATAATAAATGTGTGATATTACAGGTGACAATCTAATCAAATGATTGAATGAGTTAAAGGAATTTGCTGTGGGTGAAGCAGCAGTAATGAAATGAATCTATTCCACGATAAACTCCGGAACAATCTTCCCAGAGCTGGATTTCCCCAGCACGGGGAATCACTGCTGTGTTAAATATAACCCGTCCGAACTTTCCCTGCAGTCTGGCCTCGCCTTGGCCTTAATAAACAGCTTGTTGATGGTGCACCTGCATGTGCATCCGATCAACCTGTTACTCAACCTGCTGCTGTGTTTACAGTCTGCTCGGTAGTTACAGAACCGTCCCGCCTGTCCTGACCCACATAGGAGACAGATTTTTGGAGCAGTGACTGGAGCAGCTTGTGCTCGGCACACGCCGGTTTCTTTCTTCTGCTTCTCATTGAAAAGGAAGCTTATTGACACTCTGACTTGAGGCGTGTGTCACAACAATGATCAGCTCCTCCACCTGCCCCCAGTCCTTTCATTGAGCTGGGGGATGTGCCTGCGCCACACTCTCTTAATTGCCCCTCTCTATTCATTGCACCCCCCGGCTGCAGATGTGCATGGGCCCCTTTTGCCAGAAGTGTTGTGAGGCCAACTTACCAGTGGTCCTGCATGTGTTTACATTCAACGTCATTACATTTTCAGACTTGATGTGAAATGATGTGCACTTTTACACATTTGGATGCATTTGTCTTAACTTGAAAAATGTATGAGCATTCAGAGCATTTAGAGTGAAGTATGAGTAAATCAAATTATGAAACCTAAAAAGTAATCATAAAGAAAATGACAGATATCAATACCACACAGAAGGGCTACAAGCGCCAAAGGTAGGTCTAATTACAAGAATGATCCACTCTTCTGACAGTTGTTTACTTGTTAAATGATGAGTCAAATAGTATAGAAACCACTCTGACATTTGATTAAATGCAAATGAAAGTGCCCACACAACAACTGGATGACCTTTAACCTAATCTGCACCACGCATGGAGCTGCTGAACTCCACCTGGCCCTGCAGAGATCTTCATGTGCAGATACTGATCTGCAGAAATCTGGACTCACTGCGACACCTGCTGGCCATTTAGAGGCAGCGACCTTTCCCCTGCTTCTCCACAACTAGTCCCAACATGTTGAATAAGCTCATGACTCATGATTCCAACCTCACATGTGAGTCACCAAACAGTCCATGTATGTTGTTATTCCCAGACAGATGAGGTTACTTCTAAAGTCAGACAAATATTGTTTACCAGCAGGAATGTGAACAGGGGGAAAATACAAAAACACATCTGTGTATGACAACAGCAAATACATGAATTGAAAACGCTTGGCCCCAATAGAACATCCTCAAGAAGCCCCATTATTATCCATACAGGTAAATAAATAAAGGTTATTTACATTAATCATTAGGTTATTTACTTACTAATAACCTTAATGCCCTCTGTGATATGTTGGTCAGATAAACAACATTACATAATCTTTTATATCTGGAAGCTATTGGTATTTTGTGGCTTTTGCAGCTGAATGCAATAAGCAGTTGGGCTAAGAGGATGGGGGAAATCCCAGGCTGGCTGTGAAAATCCCAATGGAGGATGAATTAGAAACAGTCTCCTGAAATGACCTTGAGCAAAGTACCTAACTCCCAAAGACTACTGTGGTTAGAAGCTGTGGCAAACAGTTCCAGACTGTTGTTTATTGGTTGTACAAGCAGCTCCTGAATACTAATTTGTTTGTGGAAATGGCGGCAGAAGAAAGATGTCAACCGAGAAGGGGATTTCAAACAAACTTACATAGGTGAAGACGATTTCTCAGAAAAGTCCTGAAAACAATTCAAATGTCATCCACACAAATGTGCTGCCAGTTATCTTTTGTAATGTTTAATGTTTTTCTCAGTCACTTTGATGCATTTCTCACATCACTATTAACATTTGCACAACAGTTAGTGCATTTCTCAAAACGATTAGTACAAACTGCAAAACCTAGTTGATAACCTGTTCATTCCTCAAAAGCAAGTATTCGTGTCAATGAAAGTGTCAGTGTCATCAAGATGTCATCACATGCTGCATCCATGGCTGCTAGCAGGGCCATTTGGGCATGTGGATGCCGGTCATATACCTTCCACCTCCAGGCAGAGAAAAACTCCTCTACTGGATTTAGGAATGGGGAGTAGGGAGGGAGATATTCCACCAGCATCCTCTCATGTGCTGCAAACCACTGTCTGACCAGATCTGAGTGGTGAAAACACACATTATCCCAAACAACATGTTACTTGTTCATATGAGCTCCAGTTAGACCCCTCTCACTCTCAGGGATTATGTCCCTGTAAAGAGTGTCTAAAAAAGTCAGCAGATGTTGTGTGTTGTATGGATCAAGATGGGGGGATATGGGCGAGGACGCCGTTTTCTGAGATGGCTGCACACATTGTAATATTCCCTCCTTGTTGGCCTGGGACATCTATGGTTGCTCTCTGTCCAATGCGATTTCTTCCACGCCTTCTACCTTTTGCCAGATTGAAACCCGCCTCATCAAGGTATATGAATGTGTGCAGTGGTTCCCTGGCCTCCAGCTCCAGTACACGCTTTATCCCAGAAGAGAGAGATAGAAAAACTTTTCCTGTGTAACATAATGCATTTTGGACAACATGTTGTACACTATGCACTGTGTACACATACACAGAACTGTCATGTAAGTGCATTGCATGACACTACACAAAGTAAACAGTTTACAGCACTGAACATTAGAGTATGCATAGAACACATACATGTTTTACCTGTACATACTGGTGACGGATCTCAGAGTTACAGTGGCTAATGCTTCACACACCCCTCCTCATCAGTGAAAGCTGAGGTTCACCTGAGAGAAATTGTTCATTTTAGGAGAAGGAAAAAATACTTGCTTGACAGATTTTGACAACTACTTCAACATTTTTGTATGTAATGACTCAAGCAATGAAATGAGGACTATTAGTTTTATAGGGAATGACCATTCAGCATTCATAAGTATAGTTCATTTTGACTGACATAAGAAGATGATAGCTATAAAACAGCAGATTGTATGAAAGCAATTGATGCACGTCCAAAAGCATTTGCAATTTGTTGGAAGGAATGAGAAACTGCTATGATGTGCACAAATGACTAAATGTTGTGGAGTTTGAACTCGCAGTTCTGAGAATTTTAATTCTGATCAGAGAAATGCACCAAAGCGACTGAGGAAAGACTAATGTAGATTGAGTTTACAGGTATTTTTCTATTCCTTCATCATTGACACTGCTCAAGAAAAAACTCAGGAGTCATTCTGATTTATAAAAAGTTTATTATTATAATAGAGGTCCAGACATGTCTTATACATAAAGAGTTCAAATGTACAGAAGAGCTACAATCATTTAAGCGTATTTACATTCCCTTCTTGGACTACATCAAATGTCAGTGCATTTGTTCAACATGATCAACATTTAAAATCTCACTGACTGTTGATTATAACAAAAAGCAGTTTATACCATTTAGATTTCCATTTATTACTAACAGTAATGTAAGAAATACACCAAAAAAATGACAAAAATGCCTCACTGACAAAACAGATCATTACATTTTTGAGTATATATTACTGCAACACGGTTTACGGAGCAAATATATCAAACCCCTTATTCTGTGCACACAGGTGCTAACGTATTTCAGACATGTTTATAAAGGTAAGAACTGTCCCGTGAAGTTGAAAAAGAGGAGATTGAGGGATAGACTGGGGTTGGCAAACAATGACCAAGTCAAGGGTTTAGTATCTTGTTCTATATTTTGCAGACATGTTTTCTTGCTTTACTGTACAACGTAAAAACAAAGCATTCCAAAATTAAAAGGAGCATGGACACCCTTGTTACAAGGGAAATACTAATTAACTTTACAAGTCTTCTAAATGGCCAAATGTCCTGCAATGGCTTAAGCATTACGGTGGTCAACCACTTTGATCAAGCTTTATGAGAAACAAGCAGCCTATCTTCTACTATGCAATGGATGTTTCTGTCTAGTTTGATGTGGACGACATTTTTTCAGAATAATTCACTATGAGTCATAGTTGGCAGGCAGAGTCATTCATGAGTGCTTGTCTGAACATCTAAATCTGCTGGAGATGATCAGACAGACTAGAGTCAAACAAAGCTCTCCTTAGAATTTGGCAATAAATAGTAATGCTATCAAGTAATACTTCTCTTGAAGTAATCTACTGCCAGTTCATTATTATATATTTTCCTGTTGTGGTGCCCACAAATTTACAAATTTTGGTCATTAGCACCATTTTGTACATTAAAGGTAAAAGCCCTCAGTGATAAGTAGCCTGTGGCCTCCAGCAATGCAAGCACGTATATCATAAAGTCCCGTTCTTTAGACAATTTATACTGCTGAAATGTGGAAATGTCTCTCCAGTTCCTTTTGCCCACTGAAACAAGGAAATCAGAACAAAGTGCAAATAAAGTAACAGTAGTACATCAAAGGGCTGTTAGAGGGGAAAAGCAGGGATGGACAGATTGTTCATATATCTTGATAATTACTGGCATTTTCCCTTCCTCCTTTAAGTTTAAGCTTCTCTCTGCTACCCAAAACATTAGGAATATGGCTCCCTCTGCTGGTTATATTGAGCAACACTGCCCTACTACATCTCATCTGAGCGGTGCTGCTGTAATATGACAGACGGGGGGTTCCGGTCTATCCAGTTATCCTTGGATCCTGGGACCTCATATGCCACTGCAGCATCGATGGATCCTTCCTGTAAGGCCCCTACTCCACCAGCCGACCCCGGACTCATCTCTGTAGCCTGACTGGAACCGGGGAAGTCTGCCGAAGAGTTGCTGTTGACTCCTGTTTCCGAATCGGGCTGCTCCACTCTCTGGTAGTCAGGGGTGTGATTATTCTGGCCGCCGGCGAAGATGGCTTTAACATTGTCCACCTCAGCTGGGGGCATCAAGGGAATCCCTTCCTCTTCAGCATCAAAGTAAGAGATGGCATCAGTGCTTTCTGATGGCACTGAGCGCAAGGTCCGGGAGAACACTGCAATAGTGAACGATAAAACAGAAACTGAGTGAACAAAGCCACGTTGTTGAGAAAGAAGCTAATGAAATCTAACAATAAAGATAAAATAAACAAAACTATACTGTCAAGCAGTCAGAGAAGCTAATCTATTAAGGTGATGTGATGCACTCTGCTAGTACACATTGAACAGTGTGCTAATGAAGGATTCAATATATGTGTATCAAAAGAAGGAAAGAAAGAAAAGTTGAAATATAACAAAGGACAGACTGTTCTATTGTGAGGTAACTTACTGGAGGAGGGTGTGTAGAGTTCCTTCTGTTCTGTGCTTCTGCCAAATGGATTGACTGACGGGAAGATGATGAGACAGAAAGACAGCAGGAACACCTGGAGGACAAAGCGCAGGAGTGAGGGGAAAAAAAAAATACTGCAGCATGACAAAGAACTGGACATCTAATATGAGTAATATAATCGAGAGAGAAAAAGAAGTTAGCCAACAAATTTACCATAACACAAGTGCTGGTTGTGCTGGCCTTCATGGTCGACATCTTCATTATTGTCTGTAGTTTTCTCAGTTGCTCTATCAAGGATCTGTGAGAACCAAGAGGCCAGATTTACTGTGAGAGATGTCATCAGATTCAGAAACACTTTCCAGATACGTTTCATTACATATTAAGGCAGAAGAAATATCTCAAGAGTTCTTACATGTTCTGTTTCTGAAGCAGTTGGACTTTCTTCTGTAGTTCCAGGTTGTGTGCAGTACAGATGGCAACCCTGTGGTAGATATTGACTCAGTAATTAGTAAATCTATCCAAATATACATAAGAGTCATTGACCAACCAAAAAAGCTAAAGACATATATTAAATCACTGCTAGCATAACTAGTTATAGAGAACTAGGCAGGCAAATTGTTCTTCCAGCAGTGTGTGGTCTTTAGCTTGATAAAGTAGCTACAACTCCTCATTTATGAATAACTGTTTACTGCAAAATTTAGTTGATGAATCAATTAGTAAGTGAACAGAAAATGAAGTGGCAATTCTGATAATTATATTAGTCATTTTCTAAGCAAAAATGCCTTGTTGGCCTAGTTCCAGCTTTTGAGGATTTGATGCTTTTCTTTGTCACACAATAGTAAACCAAATATCTTGAAGACGTCACCTTGGGCTGTGGGAAATTATAACAGATTTTTCCCACTATGTTATGATTTTTATAGACAAAGTGATAATTGAGAGAACAGTTGGCAAATAATCGATAATGAAAATAATACAAGTCAAGCTTTTCTGTTATTTGGCACAAAAATAGATTTAGTCAACTTAAAACTTAAAAAAAAAAAAAAACTGCAAACATAGTCCCAGAGTTACAGTAGCAGGACAATGTCAATTTGAAAAAATATCTTTTTATCTTTATAGCTACAGTTTTACTGCCAAATTATCCAGTCATGAATTCATCTGAATGCTGATCATAGTTTTCTTTTTCAAAACATGAAATGAAAATGAAATAAAAAGAATTGAAGGTTTAAAGAGTTTGTGAAGCATAATCATATCTAGAAGACATTCTGAATCAGCTGCCATCATAGTCTTAAATTATTAAGTGGAGAGTGACTATGCAGAGAACTGTAGAGAAAGACAGCAATCCTACAAACAGATGCAGACATTTCTGTATCTACGTTAAAGAATTTAATAGAGAGAATTCATTTCTCATTTGTACAAAATTTGGCCTCTTTATCTCACCTGTTTTCCAGTCCATCAACATACACCTTCTTCTTCTTGCGGCTCTCCTGAGCAGACTGCTTATTGCGGATCTTCCTCCTGACCCTCTTCAAGGTCCTCTCCTCTGCCTGTTAAACAGAGAGGAAGCTTTCACCAGAGTGCTGACATGACAGATGACAATGTGTATATAACAGCCCTCAGCAGCTGTGCCACAGAAAGACTAAACAGAAGATCCATTTGAATATTCATCAAGCAGAAGGAGGATTTGAGGGGGGAAAAATGTGCATCCCAAAATATAACACAAAAACATTCACATATGGCCACACAATAAAAATATTACACTATTCTGGATTATTGTACAATAATTGCAACAAAATGAACCACAATAATTCTGATGTATCAGCAGCATGTTGTGTGATTATTCTCATCATTATCTAAACATTTACAACATTTGGCAGATGTTGTTAGATCAGCTTACAACACAGCTCTGCTTCATGACAAGACCATCAGCGCCAGTAAATAAACATTTTTTTCAGCATCAGTTACCTTTGTGAGAGGCATGTGTGTGGGAATCGTTGCCCCCTCTTTAGACAAAAGTCGCTTCTCCTCTTCAGTGAGCACAATCTCTTTAAACTGGAACTGGAGGGAGAAAAGACAAAGATGTTTAATCATCTGTTACATTTGTGGTTGTTGAGTGAAACATAAGATGGTACCACAGCATGCAATATGCAAAGAGTCAGCTTGCCAATCATGTCGCAAGTGTAAATCAGGCATACCAGACTAAACATGAGGTAATAAGGAAAAGTGGGAAAAACAGACCTGATCTGTTTTTTCGAGTTCAGTTGAATCCTCTATTGATTCCTCTATGGCCAAAGTGCAGGGCAGCTCGCTAATGATGTCCTCCTCCATTTCCTCACTAACCAAGTCATCTAACACAAGATTAGATAAACATATGTGAAATAAACGTAATCTGCTATTCTTATGCGCTGAGCAAGTAAGTGTCCCCATTGGATTATGTATGCAGCATCCCTCCCACAAAACGTCAACATGTTACTACACATACCCAGATCAATGAAGACATCTGTATCTGGCTTCTCTGCCCTCACACTCTGCAGCACATCCATGTCTCTGTCTCTGCTCTGCAGCATAGAGTAGCTGTGATCCGCCTGGACTGTTAAGGCCTCCAGGCTCTCTGTCTGCACCTCTCCAGGGACCAGCGCAGGGTCAGAGTGCACCGGGCTGGGCTGGGAGTAGCTGGGACTGGGCACAACATCACTATCACTGCCCTGTGGACTTGGGCATCCCAGAAGGTTGTTGTTACCAACCCCAGTGCTGCTGTCGTCAGATATACCACTGTCACTGCCCAAGGGAGAATGAGATGGAGAGATAGCCCCCATGGTGTCCTCTCCTTCCAACAAGCTGGACAGGAAGTCTTCAGTATCCATACCTGTCAGCATCTGGGATAAAAAATAAATACTGTGTTACACTCCAAGGTGCACACATAGTTGTGAAGTAATTAGGCTCATGTGCTTTCAGCTGCTCTATGATGTTGATATTATTGTGTCCAAACCCTGAAAATTTACCATTACAGTTAGAAGTTCATCATATAGACATGTAAACAAAAGAGGGAAACCCAATTTCAAGCAAGAGCTTTAACACCAAGATTACACAAAGTTTGAAAAAAATACAAGTAGTACCATCTTGAGTGATCCAAAAATAAAAAGGAACAATATGATCATGTATTGTTTTGGGATGTAAATCCAACCAACTTCATCCTAAGTTTATATGTCTTTTCTGTGAATAAAGTCTTACATCTTGTTCAGACAGCCAGGACTCAATGAGCCCACTCCCATCAGGGAAGAGAGGCTCAGTCGACCCGTCCTCTCCACCATGGAACAGCAGCCCTAACAGGTCTGTTCCATCCATGTCTGGAAGGTCCTCAGTGAGTGACATCTGTAGCAACACAGCAGCATATAGACCACAGCATTTGCATTAACTTTATTATTTGTTAATAATGGTTGCTAATGTTAATCAATGTTCACATAATATTAGCAGACAATGATATAATACAAGTATGTTGTCAGACTAGACAATGTTTGGGATGTTGATGTATTTCACTGTTTTATACCATTCTAAATTTACAGAAATATATCTGGATTTTGCACTGTTGGTCAGACAAGAAATTTAAAAGATGAAGAAGAAGAAGAAAATGTGAAAAAAGATTGATAATAAAAAATAATTGTTAGCTGCAGTAGCTAAGTGACAGTTCTGGCTGACTGAAATGAACACTAAATTCCTCTACATTCTTTATCTATTCTACTATGAAATGATTGCTTATCTGAGCTCCTACCACACACCTCTGCTATGAAAAGTGAAAGTATTGAGTCAAATGTGGTCCTAGTAGAATTTCCTTTTTCAATATAACCTTGCTTTACTATTTGCAATGGTGTTTGACCTGATCAACTTCACTGATTTTTGTAAATATAATTATTCTGAATTTGATGGCAGCAACATCTTTCAAACAAGTTGGGACAGGAGCAACAAAAGGCTGTGAAAGTTGTGGACTGATCCAAAAACACCTGTTTGGATCATTCCACAGGTAAACAGGTTCATTGGTAACAGGTGATAGTATCATGATTAGATATGTAAGGGACATCCTGGAAAGGCTTTGTAAATCCAAGGAGTTATTTGTAAAAGACTGCATTATGTTTACATTTTACACAGTGACCCAACCTTTTCAGAATCAGGGTTGTAGCTTGTCCCACACACTAACCTCCACGTGGAGGCTGCAGGTGCATGTGGAAGCTGTTTGGACTGTAAGGACTTTTATGGCCTCAGCAGCCAAATTGTGGAGGGTGTGGAGTAAAGTACGACAGATCATTCTTTCCCTTCAATGAGCTAATAACACGTACACTAAAGCGTCTTGTAAACATGCTTCAGATTGCATCATTCTCCCATCATGACCTCATCTTATACTGAGCCCCGCCCCCACATTCCTTTGTCACGAGATCTGAATACAGGATCAAGTGTCAAAACAAATAAGACTGTTAGGCTTTAGTTAATCTCAGGAAATGATTATTTCTGTGATGCACAGCGTGCTGAGATCATGCCGCATTAAAAAGATAAAAATATGAATGGAGTCTGGTGCAGGGTGTCTATTGTCTTGCAGCACAGCCATGTAGGACAAAATGACCTACTTATCACAGCAGTGAACACATACGAACACTCATGAGCTTTTGATTTGAACTGCATGAAATAAATACTGCAGTATATAATCTAAAGGCAGAAAGAAATAAAGAAATATCTTAAGCTAACATCGAGCCAGCTAGTTAACGTTAGCTTAATAATCCTGTCATGATCTTTAACACTAAGAGGGCGTGGTCCCTCCTCATGTTCAACAAAACGAAAAACATTAAGTTCAGTTAATGTCGACATTTAGTTTCTTACCGTTCAATGACAGGAGATGAAATATCATTCGACTGACTGTGCCCGGGTGTCTTTGGCTTTTTCTACTCAGCGTTTCTTTGCAGCCGTCTACAGTCACCGCACTTCCTCCAAAAACCACCTTCCAACAAGGCAAAAACTGCGTCATCACGTAAAACCGGATGTGAGTACGTGTTCTTGCGGGTGCCTCTGGGAAGTGGAGTCTGTACTCATGATTGTCCTGCATGCACAATACACTGTTTTTTATTATGATTTTGTATATATATATATATATTTGTTTTAGTGTTTTTTTATTATTGTTTTTATTTATGATCATTATTTTAGTATTTTTTTGAAACACCATAGACTTTATAAAACATGAAGAATGAACATATACATAAAGCACACACGAGTGACAGGAATGAAATAAGCAAATTACAATATAAGATGAAGATGATTCTAAAATTTTATCTCTTTTCTCTCTATTAATATATGAAAGAATAAAAAATACCACACTGAAGTGTCTTGGGCGCTTTTATGTATCACACTCACATACTGGAGTCTGAATTATATTGTGTTAATATTTTGCTGGAATACACATTAAAAAAGTATGAATGTACCTTTAGAGTGTATTTCGTGTTCACCCTCCACACATTATGGTTTTTCATAAAAAATTTAATAAAAAATGTATTTCATCATAATGTATCAAGACTGTCACTCTTCTCTAAGACATTTTTGTATGTTGTCCCACAAACACCAACGAAAGTGTCAGCATCCTTTCATGGTGTTTGTTCAGGGTACTGTGCAACAAGCACAGTTTTAGTCAATGTATGTATCCAAACTGTTTGATTATGCTTCTTTCATCCATTGAATGTAACTGTGTCCAATATTTTTTACTGAAATATGCTTCTCCAGAGGTTCATACACATGTACATTATTATTGTCGAGTTATCTCTAGTTAGACATGTAAAAGAGTAAAATTTATGTGGTTATCCACTTAGACCATGTGGTCACTTCACTTGTCTTCCTGAAAGGAGCTCCTTCCCCCCTTGATACATCAAACCTACTCCTGCACCTCATTGGCCTGCTTGTGAACGACTGCACCTTTCCAGGTGCAGAACCTTTCATACCCAATCAGGATGCTATCACCTGTTACCAATTAACCTGTTTACCTGTGAATGAACGAACAGGTGTTTCTGGATCAGTCCACACAATCTTTTGTTGCTCTTGTCCCAACTTGTTTGAAACTTGTTGCTGCCATCAAATTTAGAGTAAGCAAATATTTACAAAAATCAGTCAAGCTGATGAGGTCAAAAATTAAATATACTGTCTTTGTACTCTTTTCAATTGAGTATATGTCAAAAATGATTAGCAAACTATCACAATCTGCTTCATTTGTCTTTTATACAGCGTCCCAACGTTTTTGGAATGAGGGTTGTATAAAACATAAACACAAACACAAAAGCATCACAAGCTTAATAAAAATGACTGTTGCATTTCAATTTTAAATTTATTTTAATCAACACATGAGCATTAACATGGCATCAGATAATTAAAAAAAACCTAATTACTGAAACTCATACTGAAATTGCCTGAGTCTAAACTGAAAATTGATTTTGCCACATTAACAACTGTAACTTTGGTGGTAGATATGTTGGTATTCGTAGCTTAATGACAGCTTGGCTTAATGAAAGCCGACATGATTATTGGCTTTTTCAGACCACAAGGAAAATCGAGTGAGGTCATTCAAATCAATCAGTCTAACATCTCATAGAGATACATCACATAAGAAGGTAACGTGTGAAATCTCTATTCATATCATCACAAACTTTAAGGAGTATAATAAAACCAGTCTGTCTGATTTCATAAGATGATAGAAAACTAAGGCATAGAAGAAAAGTGCAATTAAACATTAAAGACACCACATTTCATGTATTGAATGCATGTTTCACCACTTCATCATCTCAGCATAATGTAGTGGATCTCTAACTCTTTTCCTTAATTTATGCTACATTGATTTCTCATAGGGTTTATTGGTGTTACAGCACAGCTGAGCATAGGATGGATGTGGGCTGTAAATATCTGGCCTGCCAGAGCCAAATAAAGTGTTATGTATGCCATCTAATCATCAGTATGTTTACTTAAATAAATTACATTTCATAACATTTCCCAAATCTCAGGTCCCTGTCAAAAGAGGAGACAATAATGATTCACTGGCAGCAACATTCTCACAGAGACTAATTTCACTTACTAGAAGAAAAATACTAAGGTAAGAAATCCCAGATTTCAGGAGCTGAGTGGGGTTATATACCATGATTTCAATTTAAACTGCTGTATTGAAAAGCACTTTTTAATTTCTAATGAAATCCATGCAATCTCAATTCATTTCCAGAGCAAAGGAAAGCAATTTGTCACAGGATCACGCAGAGTTTAGACGTGTGCCTTAAACTACGGTACACTTTTAGTCGCTCTTTTTTGCTCGTTGTAGTTGGTCCGGCTTGCTTTGTGACTGCAGGCATGCTCTCAATAGCCCGTCTCTTGTGAGCACGGTGGAGCAGGATCCTGTAGACCCCTGTGATGGAGCTCCTGCAGTCCTTCCCCTGGTTGTTGATGATGTGTTCTAACGTAATTCCTAGTGTCTCCAATGCTGCTTTGACTTCAATCTCTTCCTCCCCGAGTTCAGATGGTTCGCTCTCTGCTAGGTAGGATGGGTCTAGTTTAAAGGGCTCCATGGCACGCGGGAGTCCACAGGGAGCAGCCACTCACAGCCCATCATCTGCTCCACTGTACAGCGGTCAGATGGTATGGGTTGGAGGATTCCCCTGATCAGCCTCTGGCAAGCCTCTGGCACCCACGAGGGCAGGACATAGGCCCCCTCCAGGATGCACCGCTTCAGTTTGGCAACGGTGTCCGCCCTGAACGGCATGGTACCTGTCACCATAAAGAACAGCATCACCCCTAAGGCCCAGATGTCCACAAAGATGCCGACATAATGCTCATCCCGAAAGAGCTCAGGCGCGGCGTAAGGCGGAGAGCCACAGAACGTGTTGAGCGTCTCGCTTCGGCGGCTCAGCGTGCTAAAGCCAAAGTCCCCCACCTTGACACAAGAGCTGCTGGTGTAGAAGACGTTTTCTGCCTTCAGGTCGCGGTGGATGATGTTGTTTTCATGCTGGGAGAGAACAAGAAGAAGCTGCATCATGTAGGAGGCACCTACCTTCACAGCTTAAAGATGATCCAAACCATGAAACCATGCTTATATTAATAGTGGACCATAACTCTAAGTATGGCATGTAAATACTTCAAGACACCATCAAGATTAATACACATAAGACTTTGTTATTCATAATTTGATCTCTGTTAGAAAAACAATTTACAAACTAATTTTGCTCAATGTGGGAGTTTAAATCCGAGTGACTCATTCTGGTTGTGAGATACAGTGAAACTGGACCCCTCCATTGACGTGTTTTGCTAATTGTTACTTCATTTGGATGTTTGACCTCCACTGTGCAGAAAGGTGTTTATTATGCCGTTTGATTCCAAGTCTGAAGGTCGAACCAACAATTCAAAGCCTTCATATACAATCACAAATGACAAAGAAAAGCAGCAAATCCTCACATTTAAAAAACTGGATCCAGGAAATGTTTGACACTTTTGCTTGAAAAATTACTGAAACGATTAATCCATTGGGAAATCCATTAGGCAGACTAATTTTCTTTCAATCGACTAATCGTTGTAGCTCTTCTAACATCAATAATGATCAATATCACAGACAAACATTGTAATTAAATCTTCAACGAGTTACATTCAGATTGAGATTTTGTATTCTCTTATTTTTCGAAAACATACCACGTCAGTAAAAACTTGAATGTACTGACCATGTGTTTAACAGCAGATAGGATCTGAGCAAAGACGAGTTTGCTTTCAGTGTCGGAGAGTTTCCCCTCTGTAGTAATCTTGGTGTAGAGCTCTCCCCCCCCTGCGTACTCCATCACCAGGTGTAGCCGTGACAGGGTCTCCACCACCTAAAGAAGAAAGTATACCATATGTTGGTAGGACCATTGAGAAAGCTCTTTGGGATCAGATGAAGCTTGTATATAAATCAAGATGAGAGCGAGTGTGAGTCAAACCTCATAGAGGCGTATGACGTTGGGATGGTGGAGTTTCTCCATGCTCGAGATCTCTCTGGACAGCAGCCTCTGGGTCTTCTGATCCAGCTTGGTTTTGTCTAGGATCTTTATGGCCACTTTGTCTGGTGATGCCAAAGAAGAAGAAGTTGTACAGATCATTTAAAAGCATGCAGATAAAAACATTACAAGCGATATTTCATTTCAACAAAAACCTGATATGGAGAAGATACTACAGAATTCTATGTTAACTTTTAAAAATTAAGATGTAAGATGTGCTCCCACTGTGTCTATTATCATTCATTATTTTTTTTGAAATCTGAATTATTAGATGTGCTACATTAATCTTATGTCGATAAAGGATGGAAAATGTGCCTGGTTCCACCCAGCAAATATAGGATTGGCACTGAAGTGACCAAGCCTGCTGCTCTGCTCGAGACAATTTGATGGAGGATTAGTTGCCCTCAGAAACCAATTTTCTTGATTATGTTGTGCCAGCGGGGTCAAATCTTACTTTTAGCCCTACAGTAGACGATTATTTGCTTTTGTAATTGAAGGAAAATCGCTCTTTTTCTGTCATACTGCAGTGACCTCAAGTCAGAGCAGACATGGAGGGTGAAGTCAGGGTGGTGGTTAAAAATGACAGGAACACAAAGTGCTGGGTGAGCGACACTGTCGTGGAATCAAACATAACTTACCATCCTTGAAGGTGTGTTAAGAGGAAAATATGGTGCGCTTTTCAAGAATTTTAAGACGTGCACAATTTTACAGCCAGTGAAGATCAAAATACGTCACATATATCAAATTCGAACAACTGATATCTTAGCTGTATTCTGCTAAATGATTCATAAAGCCAAGCAAAATAGACCTCAGGTAACTGAATACAGAAAAGTTCTTAAGTGGCAAAATGGTGTTGAGATATCTAATTGTGCGTCAGTATGCATTATTCAGGCCGGTATGAGGCTCCCTTTCTGCTGTGACATAGCTTTCAATAGGAGCATTCAAAATGCATCGCAGCGCATATTGTTTTTGGAGGACTAAATGATACAGCTTACATGCACACACACACACACACACACACACACACACACACACACACACACACACACACACACACACACACACACACACACACCATCCATCAATTCAGAGGACATTACATTGACTTACATTCATTTCCTGGAGACCCTAACACTAATCCTAATGTTAAACCCGGGTCTTCAACGTTAAACCCGGGTCTTCAACCTAAATCCTAAAATTGTTTTATGACCCCACAACATGAACGATACATGGACCACACACACACATACACAGCATGGCATACAGTAAAGTACATATGACCCTAAAAACACAGAGCACCCACACACACACACACACGTCCACACATGTACGCGCACACACACTCATTCTCCTCCCTCCCTGTAGCCTTTGATGAGGCATGCAGCAATTTTAGCCGTCGCTAAGGAAACTGGAGATCTCTAATCAATCCATCTGTTCAAGGGCAGCAGACAGTCTGTCTCTTTGTGGCTGAATCAGCCCCCTGGCCAAGCACACATTGCCGTGTTAGTGAATTTCTACATAAGGACAGGCTTATTAGCGCTGTGGCCCATTGATGGAAACAGCTCATCAGCCAAATTATCACTTAAATCTAATAAAAAAAGCCAGGGCAGAGAGCAAATGAGAGCTTACCTAAGATTTTTATCTTTAAAGATGAATGTGTTTAGACTCCTTTAGTGACGGCTACTCGGTCAAACTGTCAAATATGTGTAATATATTTACTGTCAGTCTGTTTGCCAACTGATTTGCTTTTCTTCACTTGAGTGCAGGTGTTTGAACAGTTGCTTTTCACTGATGTCTTGTAGTTTCGTACCTTTGGTGAGGGCGTGGATTCCTAGCTTGACATGGGAGAAATTCCCACAGCCGATCTCTCCTCGAATTTTGTAGAAGCCGATCCTTCTGCCCACGGTTAGCTCACGGACCACCCTGTGACCAGATTACACAGATTCTTTATCATATACTACAATGCAGCCACCGTAGTAAGAATATCACCTCCTGGTAAGTCGAAAAGCAAATACAAATCTTGGTAAAATAAAATAACATAAGGCCACACAACTCCTACCTTTCATCCTGGCACATGTCCAGATTCAGTCTTTCCAGCGGAGTAAGGCGGCGGATGGTGGCTCCCTCATCGTCTGTGTTGATGTCCGAGCTGTCCTGGTGACTCCAGCGGGTGTACCTCTGGCCACCGGCGACCACAGCCGTGCCTCCAACCGAGCCTCCGACAGAGTCTCCATTAGGCTCCCCGGTCTCGGCCCCAGAAACTGAGATGCTCCCAGCGGTGCCTGCTGGCCCTGACCCTCTGGAGCCTGCTGTCCCGGCCCCGGCTTCGGCCCCTTCTGGGCTGCTCTCGGCAGGGCAGACAGCAGTCATCCTGGAGGGGACGCCCAGGTTGGCGTGGGCTTAGCTCATGGCTGAGAGTGGTGGAGGGCTAAGAAAAGAAAAGTATTATCTTTCATTTCTAGCTATACTACATTTTTGAGACAAATGATTTCTTGACAGCCTTTTAAAATCTACCCCTTAAAACTAAAACTAAAAGGCACGATAGCAAGAAATAAAACTGCTTTAGTGATATATTTGGTGCTGCTCCTGTTTAACTGCATGGCAAGGTATCATAAATGTAGTTTTCTTGTCTAACCATATCAGATTATATATTTGTTATAAGATATATATTTAGCTACAGCCTCACACACATACAGAAAACTTGAAAATACAGTTAAATAACTAGCAGCAACACATTCATTGCACATTATTGTTATTCTATTATAGATCCAATATCATAAATTGGATGGATTGGAAAAAGTTGATATAAAGCAAATTCATACAACTTAGGGATAAAACTTGACTTACCTTCAGATGCGTGAGCCATTTAGAGGGTAAATTCTTTTCAGTGTCCTTGCCCAAATCACATAGCTATTTAACTTGACAACTGAGTCAACAAACAAATGTAATGAATGGGTGTTTTCCTGGATTTCAGCGTAACAGGACAGAGCCTCCAGTCCACGGACCAAAGCGCATGCTGCATCCAAAACCTCCCAAAATTGTCCTCGCCACAGTTGAATATCAGGGTCAATTTGTCATCGGACACTTTACAGTTTTACTCTAATTGCATCTCGAGGATCTCCAGTGGTTGAAGCTGTAGTCTTCCCTATTTTTAGCTGTGGAAAAGGTGAAGAGGCTGGAGATGAGATCGCCCATGTGTTATCGGACTCATGCTCACTGTTGTCTCTTGCTGAAGAGGTCTGCAGAGCTTTAATGGGCTCTTTTGAGTCTCCAGGGTATAAATAGGCCACAGGTTGAGTAGGAGGGGAAGAGATGCTGGATGGGGTAGGGGGGTCGGAGGAGAGAGGTTGAACAGATGATAGTGTCAGGGTACAGCCATGGGGCGTTTAGTGGAACAACCTGGAATGAAGCATAAGAGAGACACAAAAAGAGATGTAATTTCTTGTGTTTTCGTCTGTTTTCTTTTCATTCTTTTAGCTACTTGTAGCTGTGTCATAACATTTTATAATAAATCATTTTTGATTTGGAGATTTTTTTTATGAGTCGATCGTCTGTGCAAAACCTTGGTGTACACGTGTTCTCACCCTCCACGGGAAAGAGTTTGCGCGCACATGTCAACACAAGTGTGCCTGTGCAGTATCTGCTCGAGTGTCCGTTAATGCGTATTGTAATCCTTACTTAAATTAGTGCTTGAGTCCTGCTCCAAGGGCGATGCACGCCGAGGTTACCATGAGAGCCGAAACAAACAAATCAGAGATCCTCATCGCTTTCTACCACCAGAAGATACAACCTGACCAACCTATCTCATTTCTAATGAAATGAGCGATGGCTGCCACTCCCTTGCGTGTGTGTGCGTGCGGCACATTGCGTGTGGGTGGATACGTTTGAAATTAGGCGATAATTGCATGCTGCTCAGAAAACAAACCTCTAACAATGTCCCACGAGCAGGCACAGAAAAGGTGAACCCTGATTTTGCAGAAATATATGACATTTGAAATCAGCCAATTGAAATAAACGATGAATAAATGATTTTGTCATGACTTTTGTCATCACAATATTTGGCAAAAGAAGAAATGTGGCCTTTTTTTGCTGAGGATTTTAAGTTATTTCAAAATGAAATTGTAATTGTTTGATGGTTTTGATTTATATCTTGCACTGTATTAAATTACCTTGGAAAATACCACAGTGAATGGCATATGTAGGGATGGAAATTGTAATAGATTTTATTGATACCAATGCTATTACCGATTCTGCTTATCAGTCTGATCCTTTATCAACTCACCTATTGATTCCTGATCAACTTTCAATGTGGAAAAAGTAGATCTACATTGATCAGCATTAACATAACTGTTGTATTATGTCTAAGTCTGAACACAGTGTAGAAACAGAACAGAAAAAGACATTCATGTGTTCAAAAGCTCCACAAACCACTGTTAAATTGAGAACCAGTTCTCAACTGAAACCGGTTTTCGATTCCTGTCCCTTGCTGGGAAGCAGTGTACTCACGTATAGAGTGTCACATTCCTGGAGTTTCAGCCCACGTTGTGTAGAAAGATGTTTCAGCATAGTGCTGGTGTTTCCACGCTTACTTGAAATGATCATTTTACAGAAATTACAACTAACACTCTTATATTTTGGACCATTTCAGTGCAGTTTCAACACAATTGTAACTGAGCCATTAAATGTTGTATTAAAGGATAAGGCTCTATATTAATCAACAAAACCCATGTAAAGCTCAAAAGTATTGAATGAATTGATCCTACCAACAAGAATTGCTGTATTGCCATAGCCTGATAATAATTGATAATGATCCATTGTTGTCTAAAAACTATTAAAAACTCATAAATGAGTCACATCACTGCACTGCGCAAATACATTATTCTGTGAGGTGATTAATGTAAATGGCAAAGGTGATGTTAATACTAATCAACAGTTGGATGTGTAATAGTTGCTGTGAGCAAATATTTTTTTCTTCAGTATCATGCAAAATTATACAGCAAAGTGCTGCAAAATGTAATGAACAGTCAGGTCGTCCAGTGGCAGATGATAAATTGAATAAGGGTGTTCAGACGAAGACACTGTTATGACATAACGTGTGTGCGTGTGTGTGTGTGTGCATGTGTGTAAATGAGGAGTAGAAATGGTTAACTTAGTGTAACATGCTGCTTTGGACGGTGTTCTCTCATCCGTCTCTATATTAAGATGAATGAATCTATGTTAAAGCCTCGCTGGCAAATCAAAGCGACTCTCTTTTGTGAGGCCTATGTGCCAGCCTTCAAACACCTTCCTGCCATCGCACCATGAATATCGAAGCATTGATCTCAGGCAGCCTAAAAGGACTTGCTAAGAGAGGAGAGGCCTCCACTTTATAGCACAAAGCAACAAGCTCTGAATACCAGCCTTTTAAGTATGTAAATAAAAAGACTAGAGGACAACGGTGCATGAGATAAACACATCAATGATAAGAGGAGGGCGGTGAAAGGTTTGAGACAAAATCATCATCAAGAAACTGTATTTTTCAATTGAGGACAAATATTTACTTAATAGTATTATGTACTGAATAAGAATTTATTCATATGTCTGCCACTATGTCAAATTTATCTGACACCAGTTTGCTGTTTCAATCCTTTTTTCATACACTATATCAGTCTTTTAATCTTTATAAATATATTCCTAAAATTGCTTCCATGTTGAGTATTGCAGGTTAAATAACCAACCAGATCTACTGATAATGTCTTCAAGTGGAGAGAATCCCCACAGAGGGTCTATAGATGAGTAATAGTCACCCAGATTGTTTCATGCTTTGCTTCCAGTGGAAAACAGATCTACCTTGTTGCTTGGTGATGGACACTGACCGAGCGTGTTTGTTTGTCCTTTTTTCAAGCTGAGGATTATGCATTAACTGGTACTGAGTGCCAAGAAAGAGAGCACACAGGGCCATGTTTACAGTCATACAGGGCTGCATTGAGCCTCGGAGTACCCATGTTAATTATGTGCCTGAGACGACTGATGGATTTATACACAAACACAAAGACAGAGAACGACGGAGCACCGGTGGAATTAAACCTTGCAGACGTGCAGTATCTTGCTCAAACCTGTTTGATGGTGAATTAAAGCTGAAATCAACTGCAAAAGCACCAAAGATTAACTGGTTACAGCTTCATAAAATTGCACAATTTGATTTTTATTCACTGTTTAAAATCATTTTAAAAATATTGTTGGCTCCTGGTCAGACCAATCGTAATCAATTTAAAGCTGTAAAACCTTTCAAGGGTAAAAGCAAGTCTCTAATGACAGGATGTTTGTATTGAATTTTGAAGAGATTGCAGATACAAACAGGCAAAATGAGTTTCCTCCATAGGGTGCCAGGGCTCACCCTTAGGGACAGGGTAAGGAGCTCAGACCTAAGGAGGCAGCTGCTGCTCCTTCACATAGAAAGGAGTCAGTTGGTTCAGGCGTCAGATCAGGACACTTCATGCAACTGGTGGAAAACCCTGAGGTACACCCAGACTGGAGAGATTATATATCTCACCTGGCTTGGGAATGCCTCTGGATTCCCCAGGAGGAGAGGGACGTCTGGACTACCTTACTTAGCCTATTGCCACCGTGACCCAGCCCCAGATAAGGCATCAGAAAATGGATGGTTGTATCCAGTCCACCAAACCTTGCTGTTCATGTTCAGATTACAGACTGATGTACCAAAAACTCACTGTTTACCACAAACACGTTTATGAGTCCCCACACAGCCAGCGCTTCATCAGCAAAACACAATCAGCTTTGCTAAGTACAGCTCTTTACTCACCAGACAGTCAATCATTTGTCTGAGGATCCCCAAAGAGAAGGAGGAGGGTTTTTCCTTGTGCACTCTCCTGCTGATCACACTGCTGGCATCAGCAGCCTCTTCACACACTCCAACAACGGAAAAAACAAGAGCCCATCCACAGCAGCTGTGGACCAAGAATTAGACACTCCTTCCTAAACGCCTGTCTGTGCCTGTTGAAGGACGAGCCGAGAGACCTGAGGAACTGTTTCTCGCATCACGAGCTATGAAAGTATAGCTGTAAAAGAGTTCCTGCTCCTGTTTTGTCTCTAAAAAAGCTCCTTACCCTGCCTCCCATTCACTTTCCGTCCATTCCCTCATTCCGCCTGTGCTTGTGTCCCATTCGGTCTTTCTCACTGCCGTTATGCATTCAGGCACAAAGACAATGCACGCGCCAACGCGCACACACACACACATTCGCACACCCTTTCCTCGGGCAGACACAAGCACACTCGTGTAAATACATACACACAGACGGGCGAGCTCTCCCCACACAAAGCTCCCCAGTGGGTTAATTGAGATGCACGGCTGACAGGAATAAAGAGCTCAACAGTGAAAGAGCCGCGACAATGAAGACTATGGGCCCTAGGAACAGAGAGGCAGGCCTCTCTGGAATCTATGGGGCAAATATTTCACATTTCCAAAAAACAGACTGACCTCTAAATCCCATCCTCCTCCTCCTCCTCCCCCCAACACATTCACACCAGTCCAAACCAAAGCTGCACAGGCCTTAAAACTAAAGCACTTGGAAATAATTCAGACACAAAACCTGGCTTTGCAAACGGTCAAACTAAATGTGAATTATCTTATATATAACATTATATGTAGCTGTGAAAAAATGTCCACACTGTTATTCCCTAAGCCTGACAATACACAACATGTACTACTCTATAGCTCCCAGTACATCTTAGAGAGAGAGTCTCTGAGGCCTTAACAAAGTTACCATGACACTGTGTTGCAGGAAGCTCACTAACATAATGCAGGGGACACTGTATATCCTGCATCACATCACGGCTCAAATCAAAATCTAGTCGGTCATTTATTTCTTCCCGCTTTAAAGAGCCATCTGAGTTCACATTATTCACCGTCAGCACTTCAAAGAGATCTGCATCAAAGAAAGAACACACGTTGCACAACGTTTCATGCGCTCTGACTGATTGGCCATCAAAAGAATAGGAATCAAGAACAGATTTCAATCAGGCAGATGTAAACAGGCGACAAAAAGGGCTATTTTTTGCTTCAAAAATATGGAAATATATTCAGCTTCTAATCCAGGTCTATGATGAGAGGAGAGGTGAAGGCAGGTTTGAGAAGGTTTAAAGATAACCTGCTTAATTTAGAGAACTTTATCACACAGATTTCTTTTTTTTTTTACTTCTTGAAATGAGCCAAAAGACATAGATCATTTAGATAAGGTTTGATAAGGTGTGTAGGAAATCCAAATCTGGCTGAGTCATTCAAATCTCTCCTCTCTCTTTGCCATCGGCAAACACACACAGCATATAATGCAAATACACCAGTCAGTGTGTAGAACCACAATGAACACTTCTAGTTTCTTGCCACAGGCAAGTTTTTGAATGGTCTGACAAATGATTGCTTTTCTCTGACAAACACATTTGTGTGTGTGTGTGTGTGTGTGTGTGTGTAAATATTTGCTGAGTTTGCCTTTTGTGGCTTCACTGCAGAGCAAGATGATAGCAATCAAACTGTCATCCAAAACTATCCTCAAAGGGACAAAAACAGAGATGTGATGGACACCACATAAAACAAACAGACCCCTATCAGAGTGCAACAGGTGCTGCAGGTAAACTCTCCTGTTATTTGCGTGATCAAACGTGCGCTGCAGGCTTTAAATCAGCATTAGAGGTTAATCGGTGAGTCACAGCCTCAAAGTTGATTTCTTAAGAAGACGCATTGAGGCCCTTTGCAGAAGTGGTGCATTGGATATAACGACCACAATCACTGCAAGATAAGACGAAAACATATGAAACACTGGATGATGGAAGATAAATGATGAGCCTCAGTCTCGGTGCATGTGATATCCCACACTCAGAGATTATTTGCTACGCTTCTGTTGAGTCGGAATTAGGATCTCGTGCAAGATTTCAGAACACAAAGCTGCTTTTGGACTAAATTAATGTTGCAGTGCATCAATTCAAGTGTCACCGGTGCACAATGACAGTCAACAGTTCCCATCTCCTTGCAGCAGGCCAGTCCCTACATGAGCCAGTGCATTCATCCTTATAAACCCATCAGCACAAAAACGCCACACATGTCACATATATGAATCTTACTTGGATGAATATCTTCAATAGAATCGATGCTTCACCGTCCTGGCTGTGAAATCATCCCACTCCGGTGACATTGAACGCACCGGCTCTGCAGCAGCGGCTCCCTGCTTCAGTCTGTTGTGGAGGAAATCCGCCTGACTGACAGGTGAAACGACCAATCAGCGCGGACTGTGGAGGCCGCCGTCCAATGAGAAGCGAGGGATTGCAGCTTTGCTTCAGAGTTCAGGACCACCGGAGCTGTCCGGAGCTCGAGGCGGCGGCGGCGGCGGCGGCGGCGGGACTCACCTGTAACCTGAACGGTGTACGTCACGCGTCACTGGACACGTTCCGAGCACCGCAGAGGGTCAAGGTGGGGTCAGGGGGGGCAGCAGGAGGCCTGGAGAGGAGGTCTCAATTACACTGATCCAGTGGGTGTGTGTTAATGTTTGATTCAATATACTGAAATAATCCTCATCAAACTGACTCAAACATATCCACGTTTTCCAGACCTTTCACCTGCATCTCACGGTCTTCCTCAGTTTGCTCAGTAGTCATGGATACAGCTTATTGCCCTCAGTTTTTTTTTATTTAGCAAGACTGTGTCCAAGGTCAAAAATGAATATAATCAAATTAGGATCATAATGTCTGTCTGCCAACCAGCAGGCCTCTAATGTTGCAGAGAATTATAGTTTGACTCCCTTAGTGTGGACTTATTCAGTGTACATCCTGTTGTCTTTGCCATGGGCAGTGGAATATTTGAGAGGTTATAATAAGCTTTAATACTCTAACTGCATTTAAATTCAAAAACCAAACTTGGCTCTTCAAAATATGTGGTTAATGAGCATTAGTCTGCATAAAACACATAAACAGTGCATTAATATTTTTAGCCACTTGGGGGCGGTGGAAACAAGCTGTCAACTTTGTAACAATCCGTTACTTTATAAAGGGAAAATGGCTTGTTAACTGTTTATCCAGCAGATACAGACAAACTTAAGCATTTCATTTTTGTGTTTCTGGTCACCTCATGAATTTAAGTATATTCATTTTCCCTTCAGCTCTGGTCAGGTTTCCACCAGCTCTTGAGGGAAATGTCTCTTTTGCTGTGAAATGCTCCAGTGGGTTTATCGGAGCTTGTTCGCTGATAACAGCTGTCTGATGCATCTGGAAACGATGCTGAAGAGCCATAAAACCAAAACAATGAGCTGAAAGACAAAAAAAAATCTGTAGAACTAAATAGAACATGTTGGGTGATAATTCTCTGTGGATTCATCAATATCAGTGACTTCTTTCCTAATGGTCATTTAATCAGTTGCAAATATAAAAAATACTGATTACTGATGAACAGGTTTAAGGATGTAAAAACAAAAAATTGAAAGGTATAATAAACAGCAAATCTAAATGTATCTACACACTTACCAACTTGAATTTAAGATCATTAAAATCTCAGCAGATGTACGCAAGACTTGTAGCCCATACTGGAAACAAATTTTATTCCACATATGAGTTTTTCCTACAAAAACACCAAAAGTCAATATGAAAATTAGCTTGAACAAATCTGTAGTATTAGCACTGATGGACATCAGCACTATACAACAGCTTTTTCATGAGCTGCAACAAGAACCTTTCATTCATTGTCAAATTGTCTTGGCAAGTGGCCCAAACTAGACAAACATAATACAAGTTTGAGGTAAAATAAAGACACACAGGGAAAAAAAAAAAAAAAAAAAAAATCACATGAAAACTGATTGATGAAGCACTGAAGAGTCACCAAGAATACATGATATGATGGCAAACAGCTTTAAAATAAATACAGGATCATTAGCAGGAAATGATATCTCCATTACTCTGTCCATAACTCAGAGTTCAAAGGGGTGGGTGGTGGGAACAGTCATTCACTGTGATGGCACACAGCAGGACATACTGAGGTGACATGCTTTATCCCACATGCAGTGTTTTTAATGTTGCATGCAGGCAGACAGTAGATCGCAGACAGACAACACTTTCTGAATGGCACAGGAACAAACAGCCAGAACGGCAGGACGACAAAATGAATGATGTGTTGTCACAGTGACGACGAAAAAAACTGAATATATTAAATAAAATTTTTTTGTATCTATTATTTTCTGTAATTATTCTAGTAATGCACGTAGCTATAAAATGCAGCTTTCTCTTAATATTCTAATGGAAATTGAAAATGAATGTTATTTTCCTTTTCATCATTTATTCATTTCCACCAAAAACAACCAAAACTATTAGCTTCTTGCTGTTCAGATCGTCCACGTTTTCTACTTGTGTAAGGGAGCTACGCAACATCCGGTTGCAAATTCAAGAATGCCATATACCATTACCATTGCTGGTATTCTCTGTTGGCCTCAACTAATTTTACTGCCCTGCTCTCATCCACTAAAATCCGCGTCGCCGTCCACCATCTGCCTGAATTCATGTTAATGCAGCATTATGGAGAATAAGTTGTCAGCTACAGGATAACGCAGCAGTTAGGTCTGACAGTGTCCTGCAGGTCATTTAAGACACAGTCATTTCACATTCTCATACGACTACTGCTTGTTCTGCCTCCTCGACGTTAACCATTTCACCTTCCACCTCTACTTCCACCTGAGAGTTCACCACCTGCTGCCCGTCTACTTCAGTCGTGGTCACGTGCACGACCTGGATCTGCACCCCGGCCCGCTTTAACCTCTCCACGTCCTCCTCGCACATCTCTGCCACCCCTCCGTCCTCCACCACAACTGTTGCAGTCTCCTCCATCTCCATCACATCCACAGGCTCCACTGTCACATGCTCCACCTGGATTCCATCATCCAGTAGAACCGTTTCGGTTCCTTCTATACTCTGTGTGGCAATGGTGAGTGCGGCGGCGGCAGCAGAGTCTGTAATGACCACTTCTTCAGTTGACTTGCTGTCCTCAGTGGAATGGACGTGTTTGAGGTGGACCTTTAGGTCTTTTGGGTGGGTGAACCACATGTCACACATGGTGCAGTGGTTGGGCTTGTCTCCTGTGTGGCTCACAAGATGGTCTTTGAACTGGTCCCAGCTGTTGAACACACTGCTGCAGACCTGATGAAGGAAGAAAACACAGGACCATCAGCATTCCTCCTTTTGTGTAACATAGGAAGTGAACTGATACAATATAGTAAATTCACTAGAATATAGGGATGTCCCCATAGATGATTAGACAATTAATCCACTAATATGGGGGCTATCAAACTTCAGAAAACAGTGACAATGCCCATCACAATATCCTGGAGCCCAAGTTGAGGCCATCAGTTGTATTGTTTTGTCAGATTAATGAAAGAAACAAATTCTCACATTTGAGAAACTGGAACATCAGTTATTTGACATTTATATTTAAAAAATGACTTCATCAAGTAATTGCTGATTACTCTATCTATTGAATAATGGATTAATCAATTAGTCGGTGCAGCTCTACTCCATTAATGGTTACAAGTAGACAAAGAAATGTGGTGGTGCAAACCATATTTTCTTAATGCAGAAATACATAATTCACCTGTCATGTCTATCTGACCTATAGTGGATCAAGTTTACCAATACCCAGTATAGGCAGATATTCAGGAGCAAACATTTGACTGAGACATCCCTGGTGTAGGACAATTATCAGAAAAAAAGCTGACATTAAATCAGATATGAATACATAGTGGAAACAGTATCTGCTGTCATCACTTTGATGTTAGTTACAGTTTATACTGTGACAATAATATTAAAATAATGTTAACATTATATTTCCCAAGGTAGGAACAATCTAACAAAATGCATGACAACACATCAGAACATTCAGTATTAGTACATTATTCAATACATCAGTCTGCACATTAAAGAAGGCATTTATCATAATGTCAGGGCATTATGTCTTTCTGTATTAAGCAAATAAATACATGTACATAAGGTGAATTAAAAACATTTTGGATCATCTCTTTTCTACTATAGGCACTGCACTGGGAGGGGAGCGCTTGATGGCTGTGATTGTGGACAAACTGTACCTGGCATTCATAGAGTTTTTTGCGTCCTTTCTTGGCTCCGGCCCCATTCTGACAGGCTGCCATATGGCACTTCAGGGTGCTGTTCCTTGCAAATCGCTCATGGCAATCTGGACACTCATACGGTTTTTCACCTACAAAGAGACACACAAAGCCAAGCCCGTGTTTCAACAACAAGTCAGTGATACCAAATTATGAATGTATTAACTCATTTGCATATATATGTACATAAAGAAACTGAACACAACCAGCTTCATTTTAAATTCTCACCAGTGTGTTTCCTTAAGTGCTCCTTAAAGTGGCCGAAGTGGTCAAAGTGCTTTTTACAGTATTCACAAACATGCACTTTCTTCTGGGGTTTTTGGTTTCGTGACAGTTCTTCTGCATCGAAATGAAACGTGCTGATGTGCTGCTTCAAGGCGCCCTCCCGTGTGTAGGCTTTACCGCAGTGGTTGCACACATGGGGTTTTTCCAGCAAGCCCAGGTGTGTTTTCAAGTGCTGTTTGAGGTGGTAGTACAACTTGAAGCTACGGTCACACTTGTTGCAGCGGAACATGTTGTCCACTTGGGAAATCTGGACCTCCACAACCTCGACATTCTCCAGCACCTTGGAGGCCGTCACCATTTCCTCCTGATACACCACCTCCTGCGTACAGGCAAGGCAGGGTTAATCCTTTCATATCTAGAACTGTATATCCATAGTTTACTAATTGATGAACTAAAATAACATGACACTCAGCTTAAATGACAGATTGGTCAAATACAACTCAATATACCTCTTCAATTCCTCCCTTCTTAATGACCTGTAGTGTTGATTCCCCTTGCTGATACTTGCTGGTTATGTCAGCAAGAAGTGCCAAAGCAGAGTCATCTGAAGACGCCTGAGCTTTCTTTGCTGCGTCAACCACCTCCTCCAGTCCAGTCTCCTCCACCTCAATGGCCCCTTCCCCTATCACCTCAATTTCCACCTGGAAAACATCAAAAACATTCAGGCTTGACAATTAAATGTGTGGACAAAGTAGGGAAGCAACCCCTACTTGTTTTAATTCTACCACTCAGAATTAATCTTGAACATACTGACCTGTTCCCCTTCCACTGTAGGCAGGGTTTCTGTAATTACATTAGATGTCTCAGCAATCTTCCTCTTTTTACCTTTGCTCTTTGATGTTAGCAAGGGATTCTCATTTATCCTACAACAGAAAATGAACTCTTGTTGAGAGGTAGCAATGTCTATCCTGAAAAGTCATGAGACTAATTCCTATCTCGCTCATTAAACTAATCACTGCTATTTTGTTAATGGCATAGTGACACAAGCAGTGATAGGTCATGAGTCAGCTGTATGCAAGTCTCACTTATTGTTGAGTGCTTTGATGGCTTCCTGCATCTGGAGATATTCAGCAGCCTTCCAGACATCATAGGCTTCCTCTTCTCCAGCTACAGCGAGTGTTGCTGTGTAAGTGAACTCCATCAGCTGGCGAAAGGCTGTGTTACTCACTCCTGTCAAAGAGTATGACAGAGCAGCAGGGGTGAGTAACTGCTGTTTTACATAACTTACACAACTAGACAATGCTGTAAACAAAACAATTTTTTATCTAACTTGTTTTAACCACTTATAGCAAAGGATCAGTTATAATCATAAATAGCAATTACAAATTTGATCCAGGAACTACATCTCTAATGGAGGGACAATAGTTTAGGTAATAACCTTGACATACACATTGTTTTCACTTACAAACAAGAGGTTTACAGTCTTTCTGTATTTCATCCAACTGAAGAGCTGTCTAGTTTTTTTCTGAATTTAATTATAGAATATAATAGAATACAGATAGAATACCTTCTATCTCTACCAGTGGCTCCTGGGTGAAATCCTGGAAGAACTTATGGAAAAACTGACTGCATGCTGCCAACACTGCTTTATGGGCTCTGAACTGGTGTCCTGCAAGAGATGAGAGATATGGAAATAAGAAGCACTGTTTAAGAATTTCACTAAGACATCATGAAGATGACCTATAATGTAAGCCTACTTACCATCCACAATCAAGGTGATGTCTGTGAACTGGTCCAGCTGTCGTTGTTCATTTAGTTTGTCCATCATGACTTTATAATGTGCTGGGTATTCATTGCTTCCGTCCACCTCGACCTCCACCTCAGCCGCCATTACTGATCTTATCCCTCTCTGCATGGAAAAGAGAAACAATTTTTCATATTGTTGGAGTCACTTTGATTAACCTGGAGTCCTGGTTACAAATTTCTTCATTATTTTGCTGCACTGTACAAAAAAGTTTTAGAGAATAGGTGACACTAAAAACAACTTAATCAAGAGAGCAAAAAGACGACCAACAAAGACATGAGATTTGGTTGTAAATTTTTCGTCACGTTACATTTGGACAATCCTACATCACATGTGCTCCTCTATTAGGTTTCACTGTTTTTGGCTAGCAACAGGTAACCGACCGGATGTATCCCTTTGCCCATTGCTACACAGTGAATGAGACACAGACACAGAAAAAGCAAAAATTAGAGAGTAATGTGTGAAGAGAACCAGATGTCATTACACGTAACATTTTTAATTATTGCATCACCGAGTTTCAGGTTTTAGAGCACAGATGCCAAATCTGTATCTTAAGGAATTAAATTGTAATTAAATTGTATTGGGTTGTAAGAAAGTGGAATTATCTGAGGTGCAAAGCTGAAAAAGAAAAGAAACACCTCACTTGGGTAAGTTTAACAAATCATAAAACACACCCTGCTACATTTTCCCCACACATGGTTGTTCATTTGGCTAACGTCAACATCTTTGCTAATCCAGCTAGCTACATGTTAGCATAACTAGCAAACATGCAACCCAGCCCCCTACGGAAGAACAAAATAAGTCATTTAACAAAGCCGAGAACTATATGTAACTAAAATCCAACTTACCAGGACTGGATAAGCCTGTGTAATGTTTTCTATAAGGGGACATGAAGGAAATAAACATGCTACAAGCCCACAGTGTGGCAGGTAACGTTAACGGGCCTCTTAGCAAACTCGCCATTTCGCGTTTGACAATCACCATTACGTCATCAAACCGCGCATTAAAATACACTTTTCCCAGACAGATTTGCCGATTGTAACCGCCGTGGGTCAAACTACACATTAAAAACCATCGGGATACATACCTCAAGTTCGGCTACGCTGCTTCAGAAAGTTGTTTAGCGATAATATTTCCCTCGACGCATGTACCGCTGTTCTACTCTGGCTGCTCCAAAAAGGGCGGTCGTTCGACCCTCGGGCCTCGGATTCCCAGAAGCCTTTGCGCAGTCAAGGACGCCGAGGAGCGTTGCTTAGTGACAAGTTTTCTTCGTATTATTTCATAAATGTTATTAGTAAAACAAACAGGCAAAACTGATAAAAGTGTATTAAAAATTAATTTATATTAATTATCGTCTGCAACTATGTGTTTAATAGTAAACAAAAAACTTCTAACCAATTTCTCCCAAAAACGACATACATTACATTATGTATTTTTATTCCTTGTTAATGCACAAAGTTACAATCACTCAATAATGGAAATGTAATATGATCATAGTTTATGTATCACTGAAGTATTGAGATATTTATATAAGTATACAAACCAATCCAGACTATTAAAAGACCACATATGATGAGAAAAAGTCCTACTTCCGTTTCAACATTATATTATTTATTTTTATTTCTTGTTAATGCAAAGTCATAATCACTTAATAATGCATGATGTCAGTTTAGTAGTTTTATGTACCACTGTTACTGGTAAGCAGAAGTACTGAGTCCTTTACCAAAGTAAACTGACCAATTTCAGACTATTAATTTCAAATATCACAAAAGGAATAATAATCTTGTCAGCAAAAATCCACTTATCATGAAAAATGTGAATATTTTGATAAAACAAATACATGTCTTAGCATTCATCACCCATCTTTGCACAAGGTCGAAGTTTGAAGAGATAAGGTTAAACTAGAGATAAAAACTAGAGATAAACCTGTCAGCAAAAATCCACTTATCATGAAATATGTGAATATTTTGATAGAACAAATACATGTCTTTGCACAAGGTTGAAGTCTGAAGAGATCAAAAAAGATTAGATTAAAAAAGATTAAACTAGAGATAAACCTTTATTCATGCCGGAATACGTTTTTGTGCCAAAGATACTCATTATGGATAAGAAAATATACAGAGAATGTAAAGTATATACATATGTATAGTATTTATTGTGTATATACTGTACATGCATGGTCAAATATAATCTGCAGCCATAATAAAATCAATTAAAAGCTGAAAAGTATATACATGTAAGATAAAGGTAGGTGCAAAGTACAAATGACGATGCAATGAATGAAGAAAAATTCAGACCAGTGGTTAAAATGTTCCTAATTACAAAGGAGAGAAAAGTTTGGGGAAAAAAATACACATGATGCATTTGTGTTACTAATTAACTATGTGAATTACTTACAAATGTTCCGAATTACAAGGGCAGAAATAATGTGAATGGGAAAACATGTATGAACTGTATGAGGTGGTGCATCATACAAATTGGGACATAATGAGAAAAGGGGTTAACAGATAGGCCTATTAAGATTAAGATATTATGCCACATTTAGTGTTAGTTATTTGATATAGTTTAGTGTGGATGAGTATTGTCAATTCAGGTCAGTGTGTTCTGATAAAGAGCATGTGTCACTGAGCCATCCCCTGTAAATGAGTAACACCAGGTCCTAGAATAAGCGAGTTCTGGCAGGTCTCAGTATCATATAATGTCTCAGCTGACTCATGTCACTCCACTGATCAGGTGGTGTTTATAGACTCTGATACCTGCATTTACACTTTACACTCATGGATGCTTTCTTATGTATGTGTCCTTGCTGATCTTCAGTTTTGACTTCTATTCGTACTGCTCCCTTCACGTCAGTACTGCTGCTTGTGTATTTGGCAGGAAGGTGCATTCCCAAATGTTAAAGCACACTGTTCCACCAAGTGAGCTAACTTTGCTGCAATGTGTCCAAGACAGAACTCCTGAAATCAGCACAAGCAGCAGGAAATTAACTGTTCCTCTTGTCTTCACTTTTATTTCAGATATTTCATGGTGAGAACTTGCACTGGTGGCTCTTGTAGAGACATACAGGGGATGGACACAGTACAGGAACACCTTTGACCCTGGCAAATCCAACCAAACAACATTGCAAAATACAAACTAAAAATCACCTTGAAGAAAAACAAACACTTCTCTAACGCAGATATAAAAACAAGCTGCAAATATAATACTAATGCAAAGCCATTTGATTGTGTAATTTTAATTGCTTCATTATCCTTAAGGTTTAACTTTTTATCATTATTATCATTTTTTACTGATTTGGATTTTTTTTTTAATTTTTATCTCCATTTTTAACTAATCTTCCTATTTCTGTGTCTCGATGTTCAGAATCTTTCGTCTATGTTTTTTCTTTTACTTGGCTATATTGTAAATGAGGTCTCTACCTGAAAAGATTTCCAAGTAAAAGTAAAAGTTGAATTTTGTGCAGGTGTTACTTTTACTTTTCTGCTCACCATAGTTTGAGATAAAAGCTTCTATTCTCATTTCTGCCTGTGTGTCCTTAAATGCATTTTATTCTTTGTTAAACCCCAATGTCACTTACATTTTCCAGCCTTGTTAAAACTGGCCTTTGACCTTAGTAATTTCATAAGAGTTCTCTCACCTCTCTGAACCTCATGGCCTATATCTGTAGTCAAACAACCACACCTGCTTGATTAGATCTTTTATAGACTTTTTATATACTCAACTGTTGAAGTCAATTTAGTTCATTTAGTTTGATATAGTTTGATGAAGCTGCTGTCTTTTTTCTTTGTCCCTCCTGAATCTGTGCAGCATGAAGTTAATTTCATTTCTCTTTTCTAATCAGTTACATTTTTTTGACCTGCCTTGAACTCCAGAAGAATATAATATAGAAGAATATAATTTGCTCACTATGCAATACCCTGTTGAAATTTTCCTACTTTTACTGTCTGTGTGTATGAAACTGCAAGATACTTTCTCAGAAATGCTTAATTTATTCTACTTGTGCATACTGAGTGAGTCCTGTCCTGTGTTTGTGTGGACTTCGTAGAAACATGATGGACACCAACCAGAGTCCCTCCCTCTGTCCTTTTTCACTTCCCTCCTCTGCACTGAAAGCAAAAAACAAATTGCTCAATCTTCTTCCATGTTCTTGGAGACTCACAATAATTCTCTATAATATACTTTACACAATGTAAAAGCATTCCATTTGATTTACAAGGCAAATGTCTCCAGAGCTGGCATATATTAACCAGCTGCAGTTAAGAGATAACCTTCTGTCTTCAGACTATTCTCCTGGAGGGATTTGTCAAACTGCCAGTTGCTATAAAACATTTTCTATTAAAAAAAGTTTTTTGTATCCTGTCAACAAAGGGAAGTCATGCACTGTTTAACTTGAAAAAAGTGTAGACATCAGCATACAGCTGGGACTGAACTTTGTCCTCCATCCAGTCAGAAAAACAACAGGCAGAGTATAAAAGGGGGGAGCAGGGGAGGAAGAGACTTGTTTTTGTTCAAGGAGCAACGCAGAGCTGAGCACAGAGAAGGAAACTTTTTAACTAAACGGTGAGTGAGAGAACTCATTGCATTTTACAGCCCAGAAAGCATAATGTATTTTTGGGGTTTTTTTCTTTTACAGCTGCTATGATAAATATATGGATAAATGCTTAAAGAGGTGGCATTAGTGTATTTTGCAAAACAGTCTATTTGAACCTTAGATAAATACAAATGTTTTCTTTGTGCATGCACACTTCAACCGCTGAACCATTTTCACATTATTTGACCTTTCTACCCCTCATGCATGTCGTGATACACTGCAGAAATTTTAGACGTGCATGCATCCTGTTTGACTAGATGCTGTTTATTTGTAGTTACTGTGATCCATGAGCATGCATTTGAAGATGCAACAGGAGTGCAACAAGATTTAGGAACTTCTATAAAGACTACTTTGTTCACTGAGTTAGTTGCACCATCTCCCTTCTATAGCTATTTCCAGTCCAGCGAGCACTTGAGGTAAAAGAAATAACAGTTTGGAAGGTTACCTAGGACAATTTGGAGAATGATAACCCTCCTCTGACCTTTTGTACAATCCAATAACTTTTGTATGCTGACTCTAACCAATCTTGTATGTTCTCTCCTCCCTCTGTCCTCTCTGCCCCCCTCCCCAACACTATCCCCTTCCTCTCTGTGCTCAGACTGGGGCAGTGAGGAGGCACGGCAGGGATGTGGGCGTGCCTCAGCCTGCTCATCACTCTCTGCCTGCTCCATGGGGGCGGTGCAGAGAGTGATGGGGGTGGGCCTCGCTGTCAGCTGCCGCCAGCCTGGAAGATAGGGGAGGTGGATCCAATGAAGGAGGCGGCGGGCCGGGTGACGGTGGTGGCCCTTTTCCAGGCCAGCTGATTGTTCTGCTTGGTGCAGGCTGCCAGGTACTTGCCCTTCATGTGTTAGCCAAAGTCTACCTTGACCTCTTGTTACTTCTTTCCATTCATGAAAAAACATGACATTACATTGCGTCAACGCAAAGAAACAACATAGAAAAATTAGATATTTAACAGTGTCAATAAAAGTTGATGGTCCAGTCTGCAAGGAGTCTCAATATGGCCTCAAGGTATAGCAAGCTCAGACTGGTTCTTCCTATTCAACTATTAGTTTACTGTTGAAGAAGTGCATCCTGGTTATACTTGTTTGTTAATCAGACTCTCCCAGAAAGCTTTATGAACAACTTGACAACTGATTTTTAAACTCATGTTGTCTGATCACCTCGAGCAGAATGGACGGCCTGCGCCAGAAGCTGGAGAATCAGGGTCTGAAGGATGTGGTCTACATGGTTGTTAACCACCAGGGGGAGCAAGCACAGCGCCTGCACGGCATGCTGGCTCAGAAACTGTCAGAGAACATCACACTGTACCAGCAGGATGAGCAACAGCCTGATGTCTGGCAGACACTGAGCGGAGAGAAAGATGACTTTTTCATTTATGACAGGTTTGTTAGCTGACTGTTCATTCACATTTTTAAGGCAAATCAAGACCAAATATTTTCATTTTATCCACCGTGCTTTTCTCTTTGTGATCAGGTGTGGTCGTCTCACCCACCACATTTCACTTCCGTACTCCATCATCGGACTAGGACATGTGGAGGGCGCCATCAAAGACACCTACTGCAAACGCGTCTGTGGGGAGTGCACACATGAGGTATTGACTGCAAGAAAGCACATTAATTCAAACAAACATGAGTCCTCAGACAGTATGTGGGTAACACATTTATGTCAAAGATAAGCTGATACACTGAAATCTCTTTGTTTCCTTTTCCACAGGGCACTGAGATACCAGAGGAGTGCAAAGAGAAAGCAGATGCACAGCCTGAAGCAGACGTAGTCGCACCTGTAGAAGGAGACACTGGACACCATCATGGTCACCATCATGGACATCACCATGATCATGGCCACCAAGGGCATGATCATGGCTTTCACCCCCGTGGCCACGGCCACGGTCATCATCATGGAAATCATGATGGCCATGGCAGTGACCATGGACAAAGTCAAAGTCAGCCAGACCACGGTGTCTCTCAAGGACAACAACATTTAGATTTAGGCCAGGCGCAACAAGCAGTGCACATGCACCAGATGCCGCAGGAGGCCCATGTAGCCCCTGTGAGGCCTTGAGAAACAGAGAAGGCCAGGTGAAAGTCGAAGCACAGCTGACAGTGGACAGCAGGCTCTGACAATGAAGCCTCTCCCAAGGCCAGCTGATGCTGACACTGACGCAGGCTGTTTGGCGACGCAGGGAGCGAGCAGCCAGTCGGTCTGTGACACTGTGATGAGGCGCTGCCCGCCTCCTGACAGTGACACGGACTGATAGGCGACGCAGTCCATAATGTTAGGGAGACCTGACAGTGACGCTCGCCTCCTGCTGACTGACAGCAGCCTCAGCCAGTCCAATGAGCCTGACCCCAGGGTGCTAGCTGAGGATGAGAGCAGCTGTAAGCTGGCTCTGACATCAACCTCATGTTAACACCAGAAACACCCGGGGCCGAGCGCTCTTTTTACCAACAAGTATTACCCTGGGAGAGGGTGGGGTAATCCCTGACAGCATGGGATAGATAAAGAGGTCCAACATTACACTGATAAAGACAAAATGAGGTAGATAAACACACCAACCAAAGCATGTATTGGTAGCTTGTTAACTCATTCCATTTGGCAACAGAGATGCAAAAAATGTAATTAAAGAATAGATGTTGCGTTCCACCTGCCTCAGCACGTCTGTCAGTGGGTTGCTCCCATCCTTTCTCAGGAGTGTATGTGGTTGTCATGTCCATAAATTGCCTCTTCCATTTTGCTCTTTCCATCTTTAATGAAAGCAGGCGCAGAAACTAAGCTCTAGTGGTGTCTGTTTGAAGTCAGGCAGGAGAGAGAGGAGGGGGCAGTTCAGGGACATGATAAACACTAAAGTTCACCATCAACGGATATTTGAGGGAACAGAAAAAAAATTAGATCGAATCTGCAAATATGGCAAAAAAAACAACCAAATGATTAAGGAAGAATAAGATATAAGATACTATACAGTGCACCAGATTCTGAGAATTAGGAAATTATCAATAATCTTATTGGAGGGGGAAACTTGAAAGCACTGGTCAGTTACTGGGACAAAAAGTTCTAAAACATTTAAAAGCAAACGTGAAAAGGTTTATACCAGTCTGTAGGACATGCTGTCGATCATTGTTGAGCACATGTAGCAGCAGTAACTACCACAAATGACTTTGGCTTAAACATATATTAGGTGTATCTTAGCACAAGCATGCACATTTCAAATACACTTGGCATCCTTGTATGTGTTTTTCTTTGCATTTTCTAGATTTGCTATGTAGGTTGCAAATTGCACACATTCATACAAGGCTTGCTGAGAAAAAAAAAAGACTCTTTAGAAAAGGCCAGAGGAAAAAAAGCAATGAATGACTGTTGGAATACACTCTGTACTTAATGACGGCTTCTGCGGGAAGATAACAGTCACCCTGAAAACCTGATGCTCTTACAGAGAACTGTATTGTTTGTAAGGTTGTCAAACATGGAAAGTGAAAGCTGAATAAAGGTGGCTGAGTACTTTTTAAGTTTGTTGCGTGTGTGTTTTTGTCAAAGGCAAAGCATAAAGGATGACAGCGGATGGATATATTTAAGCATGCTGACTGTCAGACATGCTCATAGGAGGAATTGTGGGGGTCTGCCGTGGATTGTATGTCTGAGGGGAGTGACTCTCAGTGGTATTTGGCAACTAGCCTGCACGTGCCTGAGAGGCTGGCTGCATGTGACTTCAACAAAGCAGAGGGATCATATTACCCACAATACTTGTAAATTTATGATCTTCATAAGAGTCTGTAGCGTGCCATTAAAGTCCAGTAATGCACAGTTCTTTATGTCTCTTATGCTGTTAGAGATAAAAGTGTTTTCACTTACTTAAAATTGGATTAAATTTATGTAAAGGAGTGAACGGTTTTGTCCAATATTTGTCAGCAGATGGCGATGAAGGTCTGCACAATAAAACACCACCATCCTCCCAACAGCTAACTGTTGAGTTTACTGTAGGAACTTGTCCTCCATACTGACCTCATATAGGCTTATCATGTTCTTTGACTCCACCCGAATGAGCTTTTAACAAAGTGCCTCTTCACTTCAAATCATTAACTAAAGTGTCTATTAATCTGATGCTATTTGCCGTCATTCTCTGCTTTCCTTTTTGTCACACATGTACAAACACATGCATTTTCATTTCTAGTGCTTCAAGTTGTCCTGACTTTGTATGCACATGAACAACACATCATGCATGTCCAATGCCGGCTTGAAAGATTTGCAGGAGTCATCCATAAAATGCTTTCACTTTGGTGGAACTCATTTAAAATGGAAAATGAAAAAATAAAATCCATCCTGTTTTTCAGTTGACGTTTTGCATATTTTGGTTCCTCAACTATACAGCTGGTTTGTGACATATATGTATACACATGTTGTAGGTGGATGATGTACTTCCTACATCTATTTTTGTGTATTGTTATAGTGACAATATCTGAGAAAACAGCCTTTATTCTATCTAAATAAAACCTGTCCATTTGGTTTGTTGGTGTGGTTTGTTTGTGTTTGTATTTACTGTGGCCTTGGATGCATGTAGTATTAACAAGCCATCACCAAGAGAATGATCTTAAGTTCATTTTTCTAAGCTAACACTTCTATAATGATGTCAACGCACAGCTCAAAACCTGTGAATGCTCTTCTAGACTTAAAGTGCAACACTCTGTGCTCAGTGTAATGTATCTGAATTGCCTGTCCGACTGTGTGTCTGAAAAGGTCAACAAGCAACCGGAGGTAATAAATGAGGCTGAGGTGGACTGCTTGTGTGGGCGTAATTGGGCTGAAGATCCAATACAGGGGAACAGTGACTTATGGGTAATTACCTGCAATGTCCTGAGACGAAGAGCTGTGAGTGGCTGTCTCTCTGATTCAATCAGCCCCACACAGAGCAGTGCAATACACAGCCTCTGTCTTAATTGTCCAATATGCTTTCCCCACGATGCACAACTGTTTCTGCAGCCGTTTCCTCTCCACTTACTCCAGCAGAGCGAGAGACAGAGAGAGAGAGAGAGAGAGAGAGAAGCACACACTTGTGAACTCATTCACACACACAAAGTGCCTCTGTGTTGCTCACAAACAAGCACACACTCTCAACCCTACAACAACCACACAATTCCTATTTTCCCCTCTCTCAGACACAAAAACACAAATCCATTTGCATTTGAACTCTCCCACAGTGGGCCGCACATTTTGTTCATTAACACCCTTTTCTGTCACTGAGTGCTGATCTAAACTGACCTTTTCCTGTGCAGTGTGCCGCTCGTGTAATTTTAATGATACAGTTGGCAGTGAGTTAAGGAGATCTTGTGAATAGTTTGGCTTAGTTACACTCACGATTGAATCGAAATTATAATCAGCAACATGATCTTCATAACCCAGTGAAATCTAATTTGTTTAATTTGCTTTTGTGTTTCCAACAGTAACATTGGATTATTTGTTTAAAATATAAAACAGGGTCCAATCTGAAGTGTTCAGAGTTTTTAAAGAGGCTTTAAAAAGATTTTTAAAAAGTCTTTGGAAAGCATAATTAGCAATGAAAAACATACCAGTTAAATGCTTTATTTTGTTTTCGTGGACAACTGATGAGAAAAAACCTTGAAACGATTGAGATGCTGTATATACATTTATTGTGTAACTTGTTGAAAGCTTATTGATCACACATACAACACCAGAAAAGGCTCAACCGGTAAGAGAACAATATCAAATTATCAAAGATCAACACAGTTGTTGGCCTTGAGAAAAACAGCAGCCAACAGACAAGGACAGTGGCTCCAAGGTCAAGAGGTTCTGGAAATATGATTTCAGGCACGAAAAACGGAGCATAGACATCAGTTAATGCAACGTCGATGCAAACGGATTATGTTTTTTTCTGCACATGCAACTGCAATGCAGCTGTTTCCAATTCTGATATGTAGAATATATACATATGTTTTTGTTTTCTAAGCCTGGATGACTGGTGGGGTGATCTGAGGACTTTAAGCAGACAAATAAATAACAAGTGACTAGAAATGCAAAGTGGAGCCACTGAACTTAGTCATAAAAACAAACAAACAAACAAACAAAAAAACGGGGTGTATATGCTGTAGTCAAATCAAGAATGAAACTATTTCCCCAACAAGCTGAAAAAATGTCTGATTGAACGCTCTTTGTTTTATAAAGAGTTACAACCAGCACGAATTCCAGCACTCAAGATTATTTCCAGGTTTAACAGAGCAACAAAAGCCACTCTTGAACCGACACAAAACCAAGAAGCTGGAGGCCAATATACATCATTATAAAACATTGTAGCCCCTTCAAATGCACTTTTCAATAATGAAATGCTGAAATCACATAGTGGGAGAAATTTAAGAGTGTAGAGTTACGATATAACTATTTCACTCTGTCTATATTTTACATATGACTTCATAAAAGACTATCTGCTCTCTATCTATCCATAAATCTTATAGCAAACATTAAATACTCCATTACAGTACATCATTCTATCAATCTGGTAGTGTAAAATACAGTATGTCCTATAAACATAAACTTTGTAGAACAAAACTGAAGCTTATTGATATTGAAGGATCCTCATTGTCTGATTATTGTGCTGAATAAAAAACATAATGCTGTTTCATAATAACAAGTAAATTTATAGACTCAATTTAGTCCAAAATACAAAATCTGAATACTATTTTAAACATCAGATATATTCATGTGTACAAAGTGCTTGCTCTAAAGTGTCCGTAACATTTATAAGCTTGAAATAACAGTTGCAAACTTTTACACTACATTAAGAATGAGCCCATTGCAAACTGACAAAAAAAAAACACGATAAATTGCAGACACAACGTAGTAAACACCTGTACAGTAAGCTTGAACAAAAAAGCACCTACTAATTTATCTTCCTCACTGTAACCTTTGAAAAAACACTTTCAGTGATTTAACTTTTTTTTTTTGTTTTTCCAACTTTTCCTCGATATCAGAATTGCATTGCATATTCCAGTTTGCACACATTCACAATCACCATGGTACAACTGAAACAGAGCCTTGACAGTGCTTTTTTCCATCATCTGATCTTCCTTCATATACACAGAGAGCCTTCTGGGGATCTTTGGACGGCTCTCAACGCTGTGAATGTTGGATGAGCATCACGAGGCGACTGCATTGCAGCTTGACTTTGGGGGTAAAACTGTCCTATTGTTGTTACTGGTAACTGAACATAAAACACAACCCAATCATACTTTCCCCATTTTCCCAGGCAACAGAACATTTTCAGATATCAGCATCATCCAATTTGCAGGTTTCATCGCCAACATTTACACTTGTACACAACAGTGATCGTTGCGCTCTCTTCCGACCACAGTAAGGCTGAATGCAGGAAAAAATACATGTACCGAGCAGCAATACATTGTGATTAGTAACATTAATGACATAAAAAATATATACTGTACTTGTAATCTTACAGCACTAGTAAATATATTAAGACATTTCTGCAACAGCATTGACTTGCTGGTATCATCAGCATTAGGCAACAATAACAGAACACTGAGCTTTTTTTTTTTTTTTAAAGAGACAAATAGAGAAAAATGGCACATATCTATCATATTCACATTTTAAAAAATAGTCATTTTATGGCTCTTGCTTTGCCTCTCTTCATTAAGGGATTGTCTGATACAAAAGACCTTCTCTATCTCAGTCATTAGCCTGCTTATCTCAAGGATGATTTCCAAGCAACATGATTCAAAGGCAGGATGTGTTTCCTTTGCATTGTGCAGAATATTTTGTTTATGGTGTTGCGACTATTCAGAGGCTGCCTTGATGTGACACAATAACAATGCTTCTGGCTCATTCATGAACTTGTTGAAGTGAAATTTCATTGTGCTGTATTACAAAACCATGCACATCGCCCAACCTCCTTTGACCTAAGCTTAGATAGCTTCTTGTATGCAGTATGCTATGCTGCTGTGTGTGTGTGTCACAGGCATATTGTCAAAGCCTTTATGATAGAATTCATAGGATGAAAAAAATAGGAGCAGGAAAACCATTACAAAAGGTCTCCTCTTTTATCCTCTCACCCACACAGGCCATTATCATACAGATTATTACAAGATTACACTGTCAGTGAACCAAGAGCAAGTTTATAGTTCAAGCTAATGTGGCTAAATCATTTATTAAGCAACAGATTCTGACTTAATAATGTCCTAAATGTGGTTATTCCAATAAAAGTATGAGGGCAGAGTAACTAGGAATCCATACCAAATTAGATATGTATTGTATCTAACTCAGGTTTTCTGGGGGGAAACACTCTGATCTATCTATGTATTTGTTGCTCTATCAAACAAGAACTTGGAAACTCAAGGTCTGTCAGCATTGATCCACAATTTTGGCTTGGAAACTGTGGTCAGTTTTAAGAGCAGGATCGGAATTACGGTTTAGTGACCTCAGACAATTTTCACCCTTGCAACTCATTTTCAGCTCATAATTTTCATGACTATGTCAGGAAGGCAAAATTACATATCAAGTAAGGCATTTTCAATGTATTGTGTGTGTATGCATGCATGTTACTGTATTAGTGCATGTGCAGGTTTTTAGAAGTGGATCTATACACAGAGGCTTTACACCAGTTCACCCCTACATAGCATACTTGTCTGTACATAGCAATGCGAAAATGCACAAATCCTAATAACGAAGCACAACAAACCGATAACACTATCATAGGCACAGGTTGTTAACACGGCGTACTTGGCAGATAATAAGTATAAAATGTTAGCTAATTACAGCTACTACATACTTTCACAGTCTTTCAACTTGTTCCAGTTGCTGTCCCTGCAATAACAAAAGCAACATGAGAAGAATACAACTCCCAGGTAGAAAGCTTACTCATTAAGGTTTCATTTGAAGTGACAGCTTATAAGTGAGTGTTGGTTGTAAAGGTGAGACTTGGCTCCTGTTGAAATGACAACATGCGGTTTCTCTGAGGTGCTGGGTGTGTGTGTGTCCCTTCCTTCCTGCTAAATAACAATCGATCAACATGTCCTTGAGCAAGGCACTTGGTGGTGCTCAGTGTACTACACTGTTTGTACTGAGCGGCTCCCAGCTGTCAATCAGGGCTGCAACTAATGATTATTTTCATTATTGATTAATCTGACAAATATTTTCACGGTTAATCGATTCACTGTTTAGTCCATAAAATGGCAAAAAATGCTCATCACAATTTCCCAGAGCCCAAAGCGACATCTTGAAATTGCTTCTTTTGTCCAACCAACAGTCAAAAACCATCATTTACTCTCATAAACGACAAAGAAAAGCAGCAAATCCTCACATTTTAGAAGCTGGAACAGCAGATGTTTGACATTTTTGCTTGTAAAATGACTGAAACAATTAATCGATTACCAAAATAGTTGGAGATTAATTTACTTTCAATTGACCAATCAATTAATTAACTAACTGTTGCAGCTCTAGTGTTGATGAATCTAAATAAATCCATCCACTTACTATGAGAACAGCTGTTCAGATTTGTGAGTGACATGATCCCAGAGTGCATGTCAGAATAAAATGAAAATAAATCAACTGATGTTAATAGAGTATTTCATGTTGCGACATGTATAATCAGCCAGTAATATTCAATGCATTCCAGGAATTAGTTTATGATAAAATGTTGTAATTTCCCTTATATCTGTCACCTCTATTTTGACTTCAGTTAGTGATTTCCTTCATTTCCAAGATTGCCTTTTAATACCCCCCAATGAAGGAAAGACACATAATAGTATTCGTATGTGTTTGGAGGTTGACGGTATTTTGTCCCATTTACTCATGTCTGTATGCGTTTTTTCAGTTGCTTAAAATATTTCTTCTAATAAACTCTATTGTGGCTGTAGAGAAAAAAATATCTTGACATCACATAATCTACGTTTGGCCACTTATTCATGAAAATATGAACAGCATAACGAAGTGAAGCAAGGAATGCAAGGTAAAACTGCATAGTTGTGTTTTCAACTGTATCTGTATAGGGTGGATTTTTCCTTTACTTAATGCCTTTTTGTATAAAAATAGATCTCTAGCGAAGTACTAATAACATGACATGATGAGATAAGAAATGTAAGAATACAAAATAAGCCACAATTGAGCGGCAAAAAAAACCACCTCTGCCAGCAAGAGGTATCAACAACAGCAATCACTTCTTCTCGGTGTGGTGTGAAATACACGACTAGAATGTGCTTGTCTTCTCCCAGATCTCGATCACACACTGACATCTCTCGGCAAGATTAAGACTTCAAAAATGTCATTGCTCTAAACACAATAAGCCAGATGTGTAATGCGTGCCAAGGCAGTTTAGCAGTGAGCTAATGCTTTTTGGCTCAATACAATCACAGTCTCAGCCTATCATCTGCAAAAAATAGAGCAAACTGCGCATTTGGTTTGTGATGTTTACATTTTTTTTCTGCCTCTGCTTCTAATTGACGGAGCAGACATAAAAAAGTCAAGAATAAAGCTTGTGGCTTTTCATGTCTCCCTTTTCGGCACCCTCTGAAAACAAACACCTGTATGCTCTCGTCCACGCTGTGTGCTGTGAGTTATTTGGTTTCCAGCAGGAATCAGGTAGAAACAGGCTTATGTGTCTGCAGGGGACTTCCTGGTCAATCAACCTTACACCTAAAGGCCTAATGGCATTGTCATGTCACGGTGAGAGGTTCCCCAGCAGGTCTGGGGTGATGTACCCTATGGGCATCGCAGGCAGGGCCTTGAGGGGGTGCTGTGGCAGGCAGGGAGGGGGAGACTGGCGAGGAGGCGGGTTGAGGAGCAGACTGTGTTGACTGTCCACCTCCTGTACCACTGTGTAGTCTGCAACAGGGGCAAAGAACTGGGATTGGGGAGAGTCAGGAAGAATGTAAGGTGATTGATTATCCTCTGCTGTGGCTGTAGGTTTGGTCTCCGCTGGCTGGGGGTGTATGGTTTGATATCCTTCGCCAGGCTTGGGGGAGCTGGGGGGAGTGCTGTTCTGCCGGGCGTTGCTCTCCGTGGTGTAGCCGCTTCCTTCAGGATCCACGACCAGCAGCTGAAACTGCAGCTCCTTCTGCTTCTTTTCCTCAGCGTCCTCAATGCCTTTGGACTCTTTTCCCTTTTTTTGTGTTTCCTCCTCTGTGGCGGAGGTGCTCTCCTGGATTCTGAGTTGCTGGCCAGGAGACAGCACCACGCCTCCGGAGGGCATCACATTGCTGACCTGGGCATAGAAGTCTGTGTTGACCCAAGTCTGGGGCCCTTCGGTTTGGGTTTGGACGAGGGGTCTCTCATCTCTGTCCGGGGTGGGGGCTCTTTCTCCATCATCGAAGGAGGCTTCCCCATCCTCGGGCTGGCCCGGCAGCAGGGTGGCCATCAGCATTAGGGTGTCTTGGTCAGGCAGATCTGGGTCATAACAGCTGGCCCGGCCTGAGTCATCATCAGGGAAGCTGGGGGGGGGAAACAGGTGGAAACAGAGAAAAAGAGAGGAGATGAATTTCTCTGTAGCGCCACCTGACTGCATGGAAACAAAACCTTTACGTGAGAGTCTGCCATACCTGATAGCATTGGAGCACCCAATGTTCATATGATGGCTGACGGGTTGAGGCAGACTCAGGAGCCTCTGAGTGTCTGAGCCCTGGTTGTCCTCCTTCTCTCCAGCATCTGCATCCACCTCGATGAACTCCACCCACGGCTCGTCTTGGTAGTAATCGGGTGCATAAGTTGGTAGGCCACCCATTCCTCCACCACTCAGGATAAAATCCAGCTCATCCAGCTTCCCTTTCTGTGTGTGCACAAATTTATATTTTGTAAGTGTGGGTGAAAATCAGAGTGCAGAAAGTAATGTAATAATAAAAATCCTAACTTTTCCTGTAACAAGTATTGTGACTAATGTGTTGCTGCAAACCCAACCTGCTTTGTGTTTCACCTTTGTCTGAGCATGAAACAGAAACATTATCACTCTGTTTATTTCTATCACTACTATTTTTTTCCTGAGATCCAGGAGTAGGGTTGTTTTGTAAAGAGCAAACAGGCTGCCTGTTAAATGCATCCCACATCATCTGGCAATAATACACCCACAACGCAACCAAGACCCTCCTCACATCTTATTATCCCCCAGCGGCCCTCCTGTCCTTGTTTACTTACACAAAACACAAGTGCCTGTGTTGCTTTCAAATTATTTGTGGACTTTTTTCGCCTTTATTTCACAGTTGACACAAATGATAAACAGGCTGTGATTGTGAGAGGGACAGTGGCTGATGTGATGATTACGTGGCCTGCTGTGCCTCTGCCAACTGAGCCACATGGACGCCCAGGAGTGTCTGTTTTTAATCAAAATTACAATGGTAATGTGATGAAAAACTGTGGTTACACAACACTTTATATAATCACTTTACTGACTAAACAATGGTCAATACTATGTGTTGGCTGCTGTAATTAATGATGTTGACAATTTCACTATTTGTGCATATACAAAAGAGTGTAGTTTATATGCACTGTATGCATTAGAGTCTGACCAGTATTGGATTTGTGAGAGTTAAAAATTACAATATATAAGACAATATTTGTGTAAAATAAATACAACCCATTCAAAAATGTTTGGACGCTGTGTAAAACATAAATATAACAGAATCATTTGCTGATCCTTTTTGACATATGCTACAAATCGATATATTCAACTTCATTGATTTTTGTCAATATCTGCTTATTCTGAATTTGATGTCAGCAACACGTTTCAAACAAGTTGGGACAGGAGCAACAAAAGACTGTGAAAGTTGTGGACTGATCCAAAAACACCTGTTTGGATCATTCCACAGGTAAACAGGTTCATTGGTAACAGGTGATAGGATCATGATTGGGTATGAAAGGTTCATCCTGGAAAGACTCAGTCGTTCACAAGCAAGGATGGAGCGAGGATCACCACTTTGTCAAACATTACTACATGGGCTCAGGAACACTTTGTAAAACCGTTGTCGTTAAACACAGTTTGTTTGCAAATGATTGCATTCTGTTTTTATCCACGCCTTAAACAGCGTCCCAACTTTTTTGGAATAGGGGTTATACATAACATAAATCCAATACAAGAAAGAAGAATTCTGAAGATATGGATGTGGGACATTTTACAGATGAAAAATATACTTCATTACTCAGTGCTCTCTAGTGGATAAACTCTGCAATGGTGACAATGTTGGCATCTTGAGTAACGTGACTTCTTGTTACATACTAGCCAACATATACACCGATAGCAACGCATCTGTAACAAGCTCAGACCAGGTATGTCAACGTGTAGCTAGGAATCTACGACATGTTATGTAAGTATATGTTCACATAAGAAAAATCACAGGTGAGGCAGAATAACAACACAGACATAAATCTACCTTTAAGAGCTCTGGATCGATGCCTTTAATTTTGGGTGCAGGAACCGGCGGCAACACAATCATCATTAATCTGCAACAACACAGGAGACATGATGGGGATAATCTGTTCACAGTTGTCAGTATTTGTGTGTGTGCGTGTGGCAAATCTGAGTTGCACAGTATGCAGTGAGATTTGAAAGCATCACGTCCCGCTGTGACTGCCATTGTTAATTCAGCCGAGGCTGAATGTTTTGGACTTGCAGGAAAGAGTGAGATTCCTACCTGTGCTGCTGAGAGATGACAACTAGCATGATGAGTAAAAGGATGCCCAAAACCCCGAAAACGAGAACCAGCGTGAGTGGGAATGTAGACTCTGGAAAACAACATGAAACATCATCATCATCATCATCACAACTACAATGCTCCCTGTTGTTCAAGTTGATGCACCCAAAAGACTGACTGCTCCACCCATGACCCACCATGATCTTACCTTTGTTGGGAATCACAGTCACTTGAATTAAGATGGAGTCGCTGAACTCTCCAAACTTTGTGAAGGCCAGCATCCTGCAGCGGATGTGCACTTCGTACTCTTTTCCTATTTGCAGACCGTAGATTGTCTGCTGTGTGTACGGCTGCATCGCCAACTGAAATACAGAAACGCAGAGAGGGAATTTTTTAAATTTTGCTGCATTCAATCAATTAGAAAAGGACTCAGTTTTTGTTTATCCTGACAGAAACAGCTAAAGGGTGTCAAGAGGTGTTTATTTTTGGTACCTCTAATGATCACCTCTCCAAAGATGCTATTGTTGGGGCCTTTCAGATACATTAGACGGAGGACATACGGTTATAATGGTGGGCTCTGAAACTGTTTTCAAGGCTGCATTTGTCAGACTAGCTGGACCAGGCAGTAATGAATATGAGCCTGTTCAAGGTCCCATGGCCTCTGACCTACAGATCCCTCCCTTCACTTCCTTCAGAGAGGCTGTGTTTTCCCAGAGGGCCTTGCTCTGGCTTCCACTGCCTTGCCAACAAAGCTGCGCTGCATTTTAGCCACGAGAGTCCAAAGGGGGGAGGGGAAAGGAAACACGACACTGTGTCTGTATGACCTACCTACAATTTACTTTAAAGAGGGTGCGTGAGTGTTTGCATTTGTGTGAGCTTGTGCATATGCACAGAGGCATTTTGTGAAGTTTTAAAGGTGTGTGTTTACGTGTGTCAGGACATGCAACCGTGTGTGTGTGTGTGTGCATAAAAGCGAATGGAGGAAGGGAGAGAATTTAAGAGCAAGTAAAAGAGAGAGAAAACTTACCGCTTGCCAGTTTGTGGTATTTCTCTCTCTGTACTGGATCTCGTACTCGATGCGCATCCAGCCCGCCCTGACGTCTGCAGAGGGAGGGGGGTCCCAGTCCACCATGACATCATAACTTAGGCCAGAGGGACTTACATTCAGCAAGGTCCAGTTTAGGGACACTGGTGGGTCAGGACGCACTGCCAGGAAAAGGTCAAAAGTTCAGTTTGAATGACAATATCTAGAGCAATTTGTAATATTACATGATGGCTTTGAATGCATTCAATAATAATAATGAAAATAATAAGAGGAGGAACATCTTTTATTTATAAGCATATCAGTGGAAAGAAAAATTATAACAACAGTGATAATAACAAACAACTACAGCAACCTCCTATTTAGATTTAATTCACAAAAGTCCTGCAACATTATTAACAACCACTATATTGACATTCAGTTATACATAGGCTGTGTTCAGTCTATAACTAAGCACAGAATAAAAGCAAGACAACAGCGGTCTGCTGTTGGGAAACACGCAGGGAAATCCCTCCACCATTTTATCAAACTTAATAGCTTATCCACACCCATGTAATTTCTCAAGCTCTCAACTTTTCCAACTTCAACATGAATTGGCTGCAGAATGATCGCACATCCAGGTAATATATCACATCCACTACTCTGTCAGCAGTAGCCTAATCCTGTGGCCACATGAAATCCACTTACGCCTACAACAGCACATATGGAAGACTCTACCTATTATAAAAGTCGATGGAGGCGTGTTGTTGGCTTCAAATTCTACAGGATCTTCCACTGTTATGCAAATAGAAGTGTGGAAGAGGTCTCGCAATGCACTGTCCATTATCGATTATTTGGTTGAAGATATGCCTAATGATATAAGCTGCTAACAATTATAATCCTCTCAGGTGGAAAAATTCCCCATTGCAAGACATGGAAATCTTGTATTGTATATTAACATAACACAGACAATGGTTTTGTCTTCATGTGAGGACCAGAAGCTCATAGGAGAAGCTACCCCAGTACATATTGTTTATTTTATTTTATTCCATTTCATTATAGCAGGATAGTATAGGCAAACCATAGAGTTAATGTTCAGAGGTTATAATGTCCTGTTACTTAGAGGGAGTATATCCTTAAGTGAGCTCAGGAGTAAACAAAGGCAAGGCACATACATTATAAATACATAGTGCTAAGAGAATGGATGTGTATTGTGCAGAATGGAAGAAAAAAATAATTCTTTATTCAAGCGTACAACACTCACATGGCCACACAGTTGCCTAATTACCCTATGATCATAGTTCAAATCTCATTAGACATATCTGCGAAAACCAAACAGTTAAAAATATGGTTACGGTTAAAAATATATCAATCAGTAAATCGGCTGCAATGTATTTTTTTCATCACTCTTGGACAATATTATAAATAGCCAAAGCAACTTACAGCCACGTTGACAATACAACGGCTCGTCTACAGGCAAACCGAGCTGAACAGAATGCTTGGATCTCGTCTGTCAGGTGTTTCCAGCGTGCAGACTGAAACACCAAAGCCACTGACTGCTGTCAATCACCAGTGTTTCTATTGTGGTCTGTGGTCTCGACAGTGAAAATAAATACTCGTACATAGCAGTGAAGGCGTCGAAGGGCAAATTTCATTGCAAGGATGTTAGGCATAACCTTCAGTGCCTTTTGATGTGCTGTAAGAACCTAATAGATGGTCAGCTTTGGCTTTGTGGTCTCGCCCAACGTTTGTGCAACGCTGTGTCAGTTTGATGTCTGTGCCTCTCGTCATCTCCTTCCTAACCTGCAACTTGTCCTTAATTGTCTACTGAAGGAGAGCAAATCCCTTTTCCTTATATACACATTTACTGTTGCATATTTAGATAAATAGCCGACATAAATGCAGTCAGAGTCCTTGTTGATTTTGTGAAGTGTGGTTGGGGAGGCAATGACAGTATCCTCAGATTTATCCTGATTAAGTTTAAGACAATTGCAGATCATCCAAGCATTAATATCATGTCAGTAGTCTGTCAGGTTGGATGGTGGTTGAGTGTCCGAGGCCAATGAATCAAATGTCCAATGGGAAGAACGTAAATAATGAACAGTTATGGTCCAAGAACTGAGCCCTGGGGGACACCATGGGAAGTGAAAGATGTGGGAAATCTAAAGCTGCTAATGGAAACAAACTGTTGTCTCGCTGTGAAGTAGGATGGATGTCAATATCATGAAGCGTGATATTGGAGTTCCAGTGATACCAAGTTGTGTTTTTAACTGGTTCAGTGGAAAATTGTGACAGACCGGATCAAAGCAGAAACGCTTCCCATAAGTTGTTGTTGGACATATGAACCTGGAGCTGACAGGCTACAGTTCTCTCAAGGAATTTGGCAAGAAATGAGGGATTGGATATTGGTCTGCAGTCCTTATAGTCCTCCAGATCAGTTCCAGTTTTTTAGGACTTGTATAATAGCAGTCATTTTTAAAGTGGAGGGAACACTGCCAGGCAAAAGAGATCCATTAATGACTTGTGTCTGATGGTGGCACTGGTGAGGGAGGTCACCAAAAATATTAAGGTTGATCATCTGGAGACTATGAATATTTAATCAATAACTGTTGATGTATTTTGCTCTGGAGACACAGTACTGCATAAATGGACAGACCAACTACCAACAGCCTCTTTACACCCTGCTGTGAGTTCAGTAGTAAAGAAGACAAGGAGGAGAGTGTCTGCTGATGTCTCAGCAAACACATGGCATTGCCATGTGATAACACTATCTATCAGTATCTTCTACAGTCCTGGTTAGATAAAGACCGTCAGTCATCGAAAACCTTTACCATGTAAATACTGTGTATCTGACACTTGCTGTGATATTGACAAGCATCTGACATTTGCCGGCTTAGCACCAAGTACATTTCTGGAAACCTTCTGTGTAAGGGATCTATCATACCAGCAACACCCATTTCCCGCTGTCCAACAGTAAACAATTCTCTCAGTCTGAATAAATTTACTTTGTGAATATCCTCTATTATCCGTCCTGCTACTCCTACAATGGAGGAACCAACTGTGCTAGAACATGTTTCACAAGTCCATTGGAAATGCAATATAGAATTCCCTTAATTCATTATATTGCAAAATCAGGATATAAGCAGGATATTGCTACTAACCGATATTCTCCACGGTGAAACAGTCATCCTCGTCGAAATAGGTGATGTTGTTTTGGCCGCGGAGCTGCATGCAGTAGGGGATCCAAACGGATGTGTGGTTTACGTCGAAGAAGCACTCCCTGTTTGAATGGATGTACTCTGGACACTCTTTCCACTCGCTGGTGGGCGAGCTGAACGAGGGAAACAATGAAGGAAGAGAAAGACGGAAAGGAAGAAATTATATATGAATAATAGGACACATGCGAAACAATTATTGGAACCTCTCCTGATAGAGTATGCTAATACACTCACTCTTTCTTAAGGTAGAAGACTTTGAGTGCTCCAGGGGAGGACAGGTTGTGTAAGTTGCCTGGACTCCACCAACATCGGAATGTCTCCTGGTCCCTCGAAATGCACTCTGTGAAATGAGGTTCAAGGAGAGCTGGAAGACAAAGAAAGGTAACCATCAGAGACAGAACAAACAAAAGAACTCAGATTGCATTGGGCTGATCAATCACCTTTATTGATGTCTTTGAACTCTAAGGGGTTTAGACATATCAATGCAGCAATACTAATGAAACCCAACCCTCAAACCCCTTTTTCACAGCAGATATGAGTGAGGTAGCTGAAATTCAATGGCACTGAGTATCCTACTGCATGTCTTTATGCACGTCTGTCAAAAATAAAAGTACTCAGATAGATAAGCCTCTAAATTTTTGTTTTTTTTGACCACACACCCGCAAACCCATTCAGAATGAGACCAAACCATAGACTGTATGGTCTAAACCTCAAGGTAAGTGTGAGGAAACATGCCAAAATGCAAAACAATATCAAAACAATATAATAACAACAGCTCAAGTTGACCACATCCTTGAAGAGCTGATTTGTGTGACTGCCAATAAAACATTCTAGCCATGAGCTTTTTTATTTATGCACAAAGCTAAGTCGTTACACAAATTCATAATGCGTCTGCAGCTTGTGACGACATGAACATGATGACAAGCTGGTAAATGTTTCAGTGTACATTGCATAAGCATCACATTGGCTATTTTGAGTGATGGAGGTTTGTGACCTATCTGTAGCTGCCAGCTGCCATGAGAAAAACACACAACCCTAATGAAAGCCGTATAATGTGTAGCAGGGGTAACACTTTCTCCTGGCGGGAGATGGGAGCAATTTTCAGCCTGCAGCTTATGTTAATGTAAAATTGACTTCAGCAACCTGTGAACCAGTGACGCACGTAAGACAACAGCTTGCTGAAAGAGAGAGTCATGCTGAATCAAATTTCAATCTCCATGCCTTTATAAACCTTAGATCTATCCGCACATGTCATACCATTTCTCCTCTGCCCCACCCTGAGGCCCTGACTCTGGCCTTTCCACCTCTCCCTGGGCACCTTGTCACTCCTCATCACCAATCCCCCGCCACCTCCCTCCCCTGTCGGAGGCCGGTTTCTCATCCGGCTGAGAGTCCCAGGGTTTGGTGCAACCATAAATAAGCAACTGAAGGTATCATTGATTTCTGCTCTACCCACTCTCCCCCAGCTCTGGCTGTAGCATAAATCAGACCCAGAACATAAACATGCTTCACAACACAAGGCAAGGAATTAAAGACAGACTGGAGCAATACTCTGCAAATGCAGCAAGGCACTGTCATGGGATTTTTTTTTTTTTTTGAGCTTATAAACATCGAACTAGAATTTTATCCATGTAGACTCACTGCTAAATCTTGCACACACACACTCAGTCAGCATGCATCCCTAGTTAACATAAACACACTATTAACCACCACAACAAAACACCCTAACAAACAAGCTCAACCCCTGGGCAGACCAGGCTGCAAATACTCCATCATTATCTACACAGAATATGCACCATTACTTTGATTACTTTGCTCACTCTCTAGTTGATGCCAGTATAACCTCATAATTCATCGCATTCCTACGCCATTGTGCCTCTAGTCCTCAACTCCCCCCCTCCCCCTTTCCCACCTTCCCTCCCTTCATCTTCTGCACACTGTCGTGGTTCCCAGAGCTTTGCTATTTCAAACCGGCCTCCCTCCCCCCATCCAACAAATTCCAGCTGCCACCATGAAAGAGCTTTCTGCAGACACTGGATGCAAAGGAGAGCTCAGAACGACAGCAGGACAGATTATGTAAAAAGAGAAATAGCACCTTGAAAATGCATGTTTTTGGTGACATCTAATTTTGTTCCTCATATAGAATATTATTTATCCATTTATATCCTACTTCATACTGTTGCTCATCTTCAACTATTTACATAATAAGACATGTTTGAATGTCAGCTCACAGCTGTTGTTCTATTCTGGGTGGAGAAGACTTGAAAGCACACAGGCTGTGTTTTGACAGTTAACCTCTCCATAAAGAACGGGGCTCTGCTGGTGAAGGTCAGAAGGTGCAGCCATTTTTTTTAAAAAGTTGTTTGCATTTCTGAACATGGCTCTGGATGGTAGATGAATCTGAAGTGTGTCAGAGGTGAAAGGTTGTGCAGCAGCAACACCTGGAGAGACTCAAACTCTCAACTCATTCTGAGTGTCTCTCTTCTCATGGTCTCTGATATCACGAGGCTCAATCCTATAAATTGCTGTCTCACCATAATGTCTTTTTCAGAGGATAAAAAAACCAAATGGAACTGTTCAAGTTGTAACTAGCTCCCAAGCCAGGAGGCAACATCTTGACAGCCAGATGCTGATTGCCTGTCATGCATAGGCTGGTAATTTTGTTGCAGGGCCTTACTCCTCATTTTTTACCTGCACTAATACAGTGTAACTGATGGGAAGCTAAATCCTGCCTGTACCTGCCAGCTGCCATTAAATGATCAGCAGCTGAGAGCCTTTGGCTGGAAGAAGAAACCTAATTTTATGTGTATGTGTGTGTGTGTGTGTGTGTGTGTGTCATCCCGGCTGTCCATATGCACAGTATCTGTCTGTCCTTGTATCTGTGTGTGCAGCTGAGTCTGATAAACAGCTCTTAGCTTCATGTCCTGCCTTCATCAGTTCATACAGAGGAGCTAGGAAACCACTTATCTACCTCCATGTCAGCTTTAGCCATTAAGGTTTAAAATCCACTAAAAAGCCTAAATAAAGCACTCTTCTCCGAGCCCTTGCACCAGCGGGCAAACAGCAGGAAAAAGCCGAGGAGAAAGGTGCGAGCAGGTTTTATCAGTTACCATATTGCAAAATGCTTGACTGCCATGAAGAGCAGGAGGGAAATGAGGCTATGATGAGATGAATTACCACCTTTTCCAGCTCATTTGCAGATTCAAGTTCGTGTCGAGGTTACTAACGCTTCGAAAGGCTGCTAAAAGGAGAGAGGAGGTGTGAGGTAAAGAGGAGGAGGAAGAGGGAGACAGATAGATGGCAACAGTCAGAGGGAGTGAATGTGGGAATTTTTTGGCTGCAAAACAAAAGAGAATAAAATTTATGTCATTATATAGCAGAACATTGGATGATATGCCCCAGTTGAAGAAAACGTTTTGAAATGAGAGCATAAAGTCAAATTCAATGGCTTCAGACATGAGTTTTGCAAATCAATCTTCTTATTGTAGGGTATAGTTGATATGTTCATCTAAAACTGGTTCTGCCAAACCATTCTGTGTGGTGTTCCTCAGGGTTCAATTTTGGGTCTGTTACTGTTCTCTTCATATATGATACCACTAGAAACAATTACTGACAGGCACAACATCATCTTTAACTGCTTTTACACATCCAATTTAGATATCAATTATAGATTTTAAATCAATCAATTAATTAATTATAATTATTAATCCTAATATATAGTAATATTTAGCAGACAAGCTGAACTCAGCACACTGACAGAAATACAAGCGTTGGATGGCACACGACTTTGTGAATCTTCATGAAAATATAACTTCCATCTTTCACAGCCATCACAGCTCTACATCAGATAACACACTAATCTGGGCGTGACTATTTGATGGCGCGTTCAATTCTAAGAGACAAAACTCAGTTATTGCATTTTGCCGTTTAAAAAAATCAACTGCATTAGGCATTTCCTCCCCTAATCCTTCTTGGAGAAAGTTCTTGGTGCAGGCTTGCTGAAGTACTGTCTGGACATAGAGAAAAGATTTTACATTTATGTTTGGTTTTGTGTAAAGCACATATTTGATTTCTTTTTAAAGCATTACATTTTTACTTGATCATCTATGACTCTGGGACTGCATGTACAGTTTGTGCAGGTCCCATGGAGTGTTTTTACTTATAGCTACCATACTGTCAAAAATAACACACAAATAGACAGACATATAAACACTAGAAACACGGACTGCGAGTGTCTCTTCACCCCGGTATTAGCACATAATTGATTTGATTGCCCTATGCTTGAAGAGAACACACACGCAGCAGCTGAACAGTAGAACCTGTTGTCCCCGGTCACTTCACTCACATAACTCGTACTCTGCTTTGTACTGACAGAGTAAACACAATAACAAGACACTCAAAGCCCAATTGCAGCTGCAAGTCTCAATTTAACCCTGATGGGAAGGGTAAAAGGTAAGCTTGTCTTTAGGGTAAAGTTGTCAAATGCTAATTTTACATTATTTCACCACAAATATAATGTCCCAATTCCAAAAAAGTTGGGATGCTGTGCAAAACATGAATAAACAGCATGCTATCATTTGCTAATGCTCAATTACAAACAGTACAGAGACAATATATTTAATGTTCTTGACTTCATCAACTTCATTGATCTTTGTAAATTTATGCTTATTCTGAATTTGATGTCAGTGACACACTTTCAACAAGTTGGGACAGGAGCAACAAAAGGCTGTGGAAGTTGTGGAATGAGGTTCATTGGTAACAGGTGATGATCATTATCATGATTGGGTATGAAAGGAGCATCCTGGAAAGACTCAAGTTCACAAGTAAGGCTGGGGTGAGGTTCACCACTTTGTCAAACACATGAATGTATAAAGGATAATACTACATGGGCTCGGGAACACTTTGTAAAACCCTTGTCGGTGAACACAGTTTGTTGCTACATCAACAAATGCAAGTTAAGACTCTACCATGCAAAGTGAAAGCCACATATCAACAACATCCCAAAGCATTGTTGACTTCAGTGGGGCTGAGCTCATCTGAGATGGACAGAAGTAAAGTGGAAAAGTGTGCTGTGGTCTGATGAGTCCACATTTCAAATTGTTTTTTCATGGACGTCGTCTCCTCTGGGCTAAAGAGTTAAAGAACCATTCAGACCATCAAATTCAGAAGTTCATCAGTTTGAAAATTAAATATCTTGAATGTGTTTTGTATTAAACTGAATATAGGTTCTGTTTTGATTTACACAGTGTCAGAACTTTTTTGGTGTTTGAGTTGTATTTATACAGGAGATGCTGTTTTTTTCAAAACTATTAATTCAGGCTTTATTGCTGCAATACAGTATTTACTTGCTTCACGTCTTGAAACTTGGCCGACACCACTTTTGAACAGTTAAGCAAACTTATTTGGTAGCACCGACTCCTGACTGCCACTGCAGCACCCATGCCAGATGATCCACATCACTTCCTGCAGCACCATCAGTCTGTGTGTGTGTGTGTGTGTATTTCTGTTAACCAGATGGAGAAATTGGCAGCACATACTGACGCTGTGCTAAGACTAAAAGTGCCTGTCAGTCAGCACATGCCAGGTCCTACATTATGTCCACAGCCCATACACACACACACACACACACACACACACACACTGCACAAGCACGTGCATTTTTTGTAACGCACTCCAATAGATATTTTAATGTGTGTGCAGCAGACAGCATCGTTTGTCTTCCACAGGGAGTCTTGGATGATGAGGAAAAGAAAGAACGAGAAGACAGAAAAGGAGGACGAGAGGGGCAAAATCTGGACAATTCAAAGAGGAATTTCCTTTATTTCGCATTTTCTCCCATACGTCTCACATGTGTTCATTTTTTTGGAGCAAAAGAAAATGAAAACGGAGATCGTACACGAAAGCGATGACTACATATGAACTAGTCAAAGATGTGATCTGGGTGCTCACCAAGCAGGCTAAAAAAAAAAATCCTGTCCTGCGCATGGTATCGCGTAATTTCCTGTGTCACTTCAAGATCCCCAATTTCAAGACAGAAAGCTGTTTAGTGTGGACAGTACGACAATCTGACGACCAGCGCGACCAAGGCATAACAGAGGAGGTGAAATGTCGATTCAGGAGGCCATGTGGCATTCGAGAGAGCCAGAGAGGGGGCGAGAAGTGTGCCAGAAGAGAGGGGGAGAAAGGTGAGATGCTGCAACAAGATACAAACAAGGGAATGTAAACAGGTGATATAAATAACTGCCAACATGCACACACAGTTTTACACACAAGTGCACGGACGCACACATGAGCACACACACGTCGAGCCTTCAAAACAAAAACCGACAGAGAATATCAAAGTGCCATTGTCCAATTCCTTGAATACGTTCAGCCTTTCCTCCCAGTCGCACAACAAGACCTATGGCTTTTCTTTCCCAGTTAAGTTCGGGACCACAGAATGACAATCGCTTGCTCCATCTGAACCTCATGACTCCCAGAGTTCATAGCTTTGAAGTCTAACAGCGACAATCTGGTGTGTGTTAACCATGCAGTGACCCAGTCAGCTTTTCTTGGTCCCAGCGATTTATTAGCCACAACTAATGATGTTAATCTCCTCTAATGCCATTACAGCCCACAGCATTGGCTTAGTTATGTCATATTATGTCCATGGGAAAGTAAATATAGAAGAGCAGGGGTGTCTGGCTTACAGCATGGACACCTGCACATATGGTGAGCACACATTTTCTCTCTTCACCATTATCTCTGCCTCTATCTTTTTCTCTGGATTGCATGGGACAAAGTAACAAGTCAATGTCTGTGTGGCCTCACAATGAGGTGTGAGATCCCTGTTGGAGAAATGAGTCAAAATGGCCCTGTAGCCATTTGGTATCAGTGACCCATCGACTAAATAAAGACCCCTCTACTTCTTACAGCAGCTTAAACCGGGCCCCTATAGAGAGCTGACATCCTGATATCGTTTCACTCATTGCTGTCGCCTGTTGAGTTTCTTCATTCGTCTTGTTGCTGAGGTTTAGTTTTCACATTCTAAGAAAAGTTGATCGGACTCACTATTAGAATTTGGACACTGTGATTTTAAGTTTAATAAAAAAGCTTCTATAATGTTTTTTTCTTTATATTTTCTTATCTTTACTTCTGTCTATGGTTTTGGGATGGCCAAAAAGCAAAGCAAACTTATATAGTGAGGCAACTGTTTAACCCATCATCTGAATACTACATTAAAAATGAGATGAGATGTGTCGGGATCGGCCTGATTTAGCTCAACAAGTGATTGGTCGATCACGCTGTATGTTTGTGGCAATCGATCAGAGAACTTCCACCATGTCAAAAGAAAACCTGAGATTTTTAAATCGGTAAAGACAAATAACACAATCAGTGGCAATCAGGTAACACATTTTTGTTAGTTTACCATACCTGCCTCGACAAATAGACCGCACCATAGGAGGGTTATGGTTTTTGTTGATTTTGTTTCTTACTTAAGAAAGTTCCAGTTTCACTTTGGCTCTCTACATTTTTTTCTGTACTATTCAGTCTGCCTTGCTGCTTATAAACCTTTACCTTTAAACTTGCTTTACTAAGGACATATTTCACACATGCAGACTGTTGTTCCTGGATCTATCCGTCCATAACAGAGCATTTCACCGACCATGCATGCTCAGTCCCTCTATCTACTGTATGCATTTCTCTCTCCTGCTTTTCAAGTTTCCAACTTTGTGTTTAACTTCAGACACCATATCCTACACAAGGCCCCAGCTTTGCTGCTCAGAGCAAATACACCCACTGTCTTTGAAGCAGATGTAGCTGCCAGATGGACCAAACCTCTGGCCTTCTACCACCTCTGTGGCCGAGAACACAGCCTCACTCAACAGGATCCATCTATGGGCCTGAGGAGCAAGTCCTCCTGAGACACACAGACAAGACTGAGAAAAGGTCGGGGAGAAAGAAAAAGAAAGTGGATGTGTGTGTGAAGACAGATCGAGACAAACGACTACCACTAGCTATAATGACTCTGGTAAGCCTTTAAATATATAGGAGCATCTCCAAACGTCTACTCTCGGCTTGTTATGCGGCTGGCTCTACAACAGATATAAAAAAAATGCTGGAGACACAGTACAACCCACAGAAATTCAGGAAGGCTCCATTAGGTCCAAGAGGAGCAACAAAACAAGAAAGCACAAGGTTTACAGTTACTCACCTACTCAACAAGACTGATTTCTGCAACCTACAAGATGTAAAAGGTCAAATACGAGCTGTTTTAAAAGCAAACCCGTGCAGAAAGCAGGTGTCAGGATCGGAGTTTATCCAGTGGGAAGCTTGAGAAAGGCACAGACTGCGTGTGTTTGCTCACGCTATCAGCGGCTGCTTTGTGTTTACAGATGTTTTAACGGTTGTTGAGGAAGACCGGGGCGAGATTACCACAGCGCTTGCTGGTGACCGCTTTAATGATTGAAGGAGGCGGACGAGTCAGAAGGTTTGATGGTTTGATCTCACCTGCCTATCCGCAGTTTGTCTGAGAGCTTATCGGAAAGGTAATGTCAACACGGAGAGATAAAGACATTCGCTGCAATTTGTGTACAAATACAAAGTCAAAAAGCCTGAGGGCAAAGACATGGAACTCAAACCTGTGTGGTTTACTATTTCAATTTACAGTAAAATGGAGACACCTTAAGATGTAAACAGGGGTCACTATGTTGGAATCAGTCTTTTTTGTTGGAATATTATCAAAATATTTCTATAATATAACGATTATTATAATAATTACACAGTGCAATACTTCATTTCTTAGGTCATTAGACTGTCTATTTCATTTCATTTCATTTCACCTCATCTTTTTCAACTGTATCTGACTATAGTGTATATATTGTTCACATTTTTATACTTTTATATTTTTTATATTTCTCATTTTTTGTGGTTAAATTGTTGATACTATTTGATACTTCTCTTGTTTATATTGCTTACTTAGTATTTATCTTTGTTGCTGTACAATGTAAATCTCCCCATTGTGGGACTAATAAAGAAATATCTTATCTTATGATATAGTTAGCTGTCCCGTTTTATACACATCATGTGACTGACGGAGCTGCTCTAGTTTTCATGCATTATCACATACCTTATCAGGACACTCTGAGAATCCTCAGCTTCACCAAACTAAACAACAAAACCACAAATCTTACCCAGAATTCTTCCTCACCTCTCCCCAGCTGTGATGAAACCATGACTGGAAGGCAGAGCAATAACCAAGAATTTATGATACATAGCCAGAAACCCATTATAGTCATTAATTCCTAATCAGGATGCCAACAGGGTCGTTAACCACGGTTGCTTAATCTAAATGGGAATGCTTAAAGTACGTTCATGCAGATATACTTAAGACCATGGTCTGACTGGCTCTCTAAAAAAGAAAACATGAGGGATTGACTCACAACCAAAATCTGTGAAAAAAAAAAAAACTCCATCTTGGCCGCTTTGTTACCAGCGCTGGCATCAGACTTATTTTTCACTTGGAAAAGCCAAAATGGATTTGAGCACTAAAAACAGCAGAGCAGAGAGAACAATATGTTCACAGCACATGATAATTGAACCAATGTTCTCAAACTTTTGTGCCCATTGAATCGTTCATTTTATTTCCCAAAACACGACTTAACCAACTAATAGCTGGTGCAGCTTGGACTTAATTATTCCCTGATTGGTGCATTTTAGAAAGCATAAAACTGCACAATAGACCAAACTGACCCAGAGAAAACCCCTAAAAAATGGAAAAGATGAAGAGTGTGGGCTTGGTCGTAACTTGGCAGAAGAAGACAAGATGAGTTGGCTTTCTGCAGTGGATGCCAGTGGTAATATTTCCAGCTGTTTTCACTAAACACGCGCAAATGAAAAAGATGTGCCCCCTGTGAGGTGAAAAACTATTGGTCTGACATTGATAATGGTTCATTGTTCTGCTGAAGGATGCCATGAAAATATGGCAAAAATCCCAAATGAAAAAATGGACACTGCCATTTTTTCTACAACCGAAATTGTATTCAAGTCTTTGCATAAGTGCACAAACAACATTTTTAGGAAAGACAGTACCAATTCAAATGGAGGTGACGGAGAAATCATTTACATGTGCTGACTACATGTGCAGGTATCCAGTGTATCCACGTGGATAAGACCTCGATCTGAGCACGTATCAAGCAGCCAACATTCCTCCAGTGTTTCTGCAGGTAACGTGTTTTCAATTCGGCAACAGGTGCCACAGCAGCGAGACAGGCAGGGATGGTTTGGAGATTTCTCAGGTCTCTGTCTAACGCTCTCTGGCTCACTTGTTAATGGCAGATGAGCAGATATACCTAAGAATATACCAGCGAGACAGCGGCTTGCCAAAATGTACACTCAAAGACGACTTCTTATTGTGTTGCCAAATGTTTTCAGTGTCATGAATTGCATGCCGTTAACTGGAACTGAATGATGCGTAGCCAAGTTCCAAGATAAAAAAGAAAAAGAAAAAAGAAAAAGTTAGAGCGGCATTTAACTAATCTATTTAAATATGCTGTTACCAGGACATGTTTAATATTTTTACTTGATAAACGACTCAATTATCAAATAAAATCAGTTATCACAGAAGTCATGGTCATTTATTTTCTGCCAATCAAATATACATTGTTTCAGTGACATTTTGTGTGATTTTATTCGATCAATGTCCCACTGGCATTTGGGCTTTTTATTTAATTTTCTTGAACTGTAATCGTCACCAAAACCTTAAGTTTACCTTAACTTAAGACACAGGACAACAATCCATAGACTGATATTCCACCATTTGAATTTCTTCATTACTATTCATTCATTATTCAAAAATTTAAATTAAAGGAAAGAAGCGTTGTTTTCATGTCTGGGCGTGCACAAGTAAAAAGATGCCTAAAATCCACAGTTCATGCATTCAGCATTTTGAATATGATTCAATTCACATATAACTTTGTGCAAACTGAACAAAGCCCATGAATAATAATGTTTTAGAAAACCGTTGCTTAAAAGTAGAATCGCTCATAATGCAAACCCAGCAATTTTCTTTTCAAAAAATTGAGAGACACGTCAACAGCCGAATTGATCCGTTCTGGGGAGTTTCTGTATCTTGGCTGTGAGGATTCCTCTAAATCATGTGCCGTTCTCACATAGGTAGACTTTAAATAAACAAGAATCCTTTGGCTGAGGCTGCACACTTTCACCTAATTCCAGCTGCAGTGGCTTCAGCCATTTCAGGAAGATGCCAAATCATCATTTTCAGTCATTTTTGTGATTGGGACTCAACTGTGGAAATTATGTGGTAAAAAAAACAGCACGGTTCATTTTAAAATTCCTATCTCAGCCATCTATTGCTTGAAGGACTTCAAGTGGTACATTATATCAAAATTTAAGTTCGGCCCGTTTTCTCAGCCGCAGCATTCTTTCACCTAATTATTTGAAATGGTTCAGTGACAGCTGAATGAGCTGGCCGAACATCCTGCATCGTCCCGTCCCTGGACTTTGACAGAGAAGCCCCGGCCATATATTTACCCTAGCTCTATTGATCACAAGCCTGTTTGACAAGCCAAACCAGGAAAGTGCTGCGTTTGCTCAACAGTGAACATTTCCACATGTATCTGAGCAAACACAGCATTCTGCAACTGATGTCTGACATAAGACGTGATAACAAGTGTCAACAGCATGTTGTGCGCAGAACCTGAATCACATTTGTTAATGTTTGATGAGCTCCACGTACTGTAGAGAGATTGACAGACTGTCTGAAGAAGGATTTGTCAGACTATTCTTCTTCTGACTTATCTGACTGAAAGCATTAAAAACACCTACCTGACGATGATGTGTGGTCCCGGCCCATGAGAAATGCAGATCCCGGAGTGGAGAGCCAATCCAGGGAGGAAATTAGGAGAAGGAGCAGGAGATTGGAGGAGGAGGACGAGACAGCCATGATGCTGGGGAGGGAGACAGAGGGGAGAGTGAGACAGGGACGGAGACAGTGATTATAATTATCAGTTGGACTCCATGATGACATGCCCATGTGAAAAAAACCCTCCTTCCCTCGCTCCTCTCTGCCTCTCCTGCCCTTTCTCTCTCTTTCTTTCACTCTGCCCCGTGAGCACGAATTGTGGGTGCCATTTATTTTCAGCTGGTGCATGTGAAACCTAACACGGAAGGAGGTGTAATTAATTATCATGCCAGGTTGCTGCAGCAGCATTTGTAAGTTGAATCTACGAAGCATGTGCATAGGGGTTAATACTCATTTGAAATGGCTTTGTCATTTGCCGTGATTTTATACAGACATACAGCAAATATAATGTGGTAATATTAAAGGCACAATATTCACCATTTCTGCATTACAATGTGTAAAAAACAACCACTCCTTCATTATATATTTTGTTGACTTGTGTTCTTACATTATCCCAAGTATTTCCAACAATGTGCAAACCCAGAAAAACCCATAATTATATTCAAGGTAAGGCATTTCATTTGGTTACCTGTCACCACTCACTCGTGATTGAGCATGATTATTCATTTTCATCAGCAATGAAGGTTAACAATGAAGACAACAACCGCCATGATCCTATGCTACTTTATGATGTCATCAAATCTTTTGTCATGATTGAGACCCCTAGCAGCAGAAATTACCCACTGTGCCTTTAAACCAGGGTTGACTGTTTTTGGGTCAGTTGCTTATTTACACATTCGGGAGAGAGGGAGCAACATCAGCATTCATTCATTTGGAGAAGTCCATACAGTCACTCTCCTTTTAGCTTTGTTTTGGTCTTCACCAACTCCTGGGGAAAATATGTGGCTCTTCAGCTGCTAAATACTCCACCATGTTCACCAGCAAGTGACTAACTTTGTTTGTCTGCCATGTGGTGCTGGGCAGCTAGTGTACACAGCGAGGAAAAGAGGTGGATGAGAGCGGTGAACCAATAAAGTTACAGGCTGTAAAACCAAAACAATGAAAGACACTGAAATGCTGCATACGGCTGAAGGAAAGTGCAGATTCAAGTGATAACTATGTGTATGTTCATCACTACGATCCACTGTTAATACAAAAATATTGCTTTTTATCAATTCCTCATTAACAAGTAGTAGGTTTGACTTTTGGTGTCCGTTCATCATAGGCCGTAGCACATTACAAAAGAATCCAGAAATACTTCTTGGCAAAATTTTTACCACACCGACACAATATTTCCCTTGAGCTCGACCCCCCTTATAAAAACTTGAATTTCCCAACAAAACCTTTAACACAGATATCTGGTGACTGCCTCTCTCATCCAGGCCATCTACTGTACCTACAAATAAAACTTTTTCATCAGTATATGACCTGTATTATAGAAGAAACAACTTCCTATTCCATGAGCTGGCGCTGGCGGACGAGTTCTACCAGTCGAGTCCAACCTCTAAATATAGGCCAAGCTTTCTGTCCGCACCCTCGGCTATTTACAGCTGTGTCTCCGCAACTTTGCTGGGCTGCCAACAACCCCAAACGTGGAGGCTGTGTCTCTGAGGGCAATGCTGCCATTATTCTTCCCCAGTTCTGGTGTAGTCTGAGGACAGAGGATCGTCAAGCCATACAACTACAGCGAGCTACACAGGAGATTCTATTGTATGCCTTATGAGAAAAGGAGTTTGGCCTCCATGCCTAGAAACAAGAAGCCAAAAGATTGTTTCCCAGCATTTTTATTTTCATACATATAGAGCAACAACTGAGCAACAATGCGGCCACCTCTGGCACATTAAAGACTGGCAAGCTTGGAAAGAGCATTGCAAGACCTAGTGCAGAGAAAATGCCTGGGAAAAGTTCATATGAGTTTTCGTGAACAGCACATTATCAAACACTGGCACCTATTTACAGTAAGAACGCCAGCCATCCATTTACTGTGGATTAGATTTACTGCAGATTAAAAATAAGTGCAGCAAAAACAAACAACAAAAACAAGGCGCCAAGAACATGAAAAGTAAAAACTCAACATCTTTGCAGGATTAACTTTGTTATTTGTAATTTGCAAAACTGGACAACAAATTTCCCAGATGCAAACAAAATTTTACATCAATATAAATGTTAAGTTGTGTGTGTGTGTGTGTGTGGATGGATTCCAAGTGTCAAGAGGCCATATAAGGCCAAGTTATACAATGCAGGAATTTTTGGCAGAGAGCTGTCAAGCAGCAGGCTCATCTGGACGGACTAAAATGATCCATTTACAATCAATTATTGCTCATTTTCAGCGTTTGACATCTTGCCCGAGTTTGTCCTCAGATCCTCTCGGATCCTCTCGGTCTCAATCTCCCTTCAGCTTTGATAATCTGCCATTTAAAGATAATTAAAAACATCTCATTTTTGTCGCCTCATCAAAAAGGTAAAGCACTAATTCTACAGTGAACTCATCCTCCGATATGCACAGTTTTCTTTATGACCATGAGAAGTTTTAAGTTTTCTTCTACAATGTCTTTTCCCTCAATGTCTAACATTCTTTAATCAGTTGAGGAACCAAGCTACATACTATAAATTAGGGCCAAACAGCCCCTCCACTCCAACATGTGGCCTCAGATTAACCCTAACATTACTCTCCCTCTCTCTCATGTGAAAGAGTATGTGAAAGCCCTGGCAAGGCTGGTGCTTCATCTCCATCTCGTGCACGTTTCTCCCCAATTCCTGTCCTTCTCTCAGCCAATTACAGGCTCTTAGACTCACAGGAAGGTTGTCTAAGCCAATCAGAAAAGAGGGAGGCTCAGCTCAGGCCTCCTGGGGTCCCTTGGTAAACATTTAAGGCCTCTGTGGTCAACCTTCCTCCCACTACCTCTGCCCTAAAATGCACACGCACATGCACACACACACACACACACACACACACACACACACAAGCAACATCTTGACTTGGCACCCCACCGTCTGCACCATGCTTCTCCCATGTTTCCTCAAATCTCTATTAATCATCTGTGTTTGTTCAAAAGGAGTTGACAAGAGAGGGAGGAGGAGATGGGTGATGGTGTAAGGGTGCAGCCAAAGAAAAAGAAAGGTTAGGGGGTGAGAGGTCACGTAATCCCTCTGTTAGTCTCTTCTGTAGTTGCAGAAGAAAAGCATGCACACACACACAGACACAGAGTGATGTTGCAAGGCCAAGTTTAGTCAGAGATTTTCCAAAAAGAAAGCAAAAAGACTGAGAAGTAAATGTTGAATTTTGTGAGGTGTGGTCATTCAGAAACTTTTATCTATCTCTTATCTATTTGTCTTTGCTATAGATAAATTTAAAAAAGCAGAATAAATAAATAAATAAAGATATATATAGATATACAAGGTTGTTTACATCAGTGTTGTGGTTTATGAACTTATATATATTGTTTCTTTTCTTATTCCTACTGAGCTGCAAGGATGACATTAACATACCACTATAATTATGACTGAACATCCTGAAAAACCTGAAAAACAAATTAGAAATTATCACCTGGAGTGTTTACATTCAGGTGGAAAGTAAGCAAGTAAACACTGACATTACACGTTCATTAACATCATTACACAGTTTCATCCATGCACAAACGGACAGCAAAATTAGGTCGCCCTTAAATGAGATTATGACCCCATGTTGTGATGGACTGTCTCTACATTCACAAAGCTCAATTAGTTGTCAACCTCAATCAGTGTGAGACACTCTTGTTAAACAGGTCCACACACACCCTCGTTAAGACGGAACGGCAGCTGTGTTTTCGTGTCGGGTTGGGGTTAAGATAATGAACATCGGCCTTTACGCTTTATCTTTCTTTTTCGTATTCTTCTTCGTGTCCGTCAACTATCCAGTAATATCAGGCGGCCGTGGTGGCCGGCTGAGTGGAGTCAAGAGCTCGGTCCAGAGGACATGAAGTGTATGGCAGACAGAGAGTGTGAGAGAGGTGAGTAGTAACGTGTCACTGGAGATAAAATCAACATGGACAAAGCTGCTCAGTGGGAGTCAAACATAGCGATTTGGGCCATCCAGGATGAAAGTACACAGCTGTGAGACAAACATGGTGAAATAAATGGTCATCAATTCAAAAGGAGAGACACATTAACCATCTGCTGATTTAAAGCTTTGGCAACCGAAGACAAGAGTCAGATTCTCACAGTTTTGCTGCAGCTACAACTCATGTCTAAAAAAAAAAAAAACGACCAAATGGAAAACAGCATTAAATGATGCTGAATGCCAGAATGCACTGGCCAACACTGTAAACACCATTTTTCAAAGCCTTTTTCAAAAAAGAGCACGAGCTGTGGTCAAATCTTGTTTTTTGTTTTGCTGCATTTTCGATGAGTGACGCGAGTTGATGACGTGTCCCTGCTTGCAACTGTACAGGCGTAGCACTTGGACAATCTGACATGCCTACAAAACTTGTCTGACTCATGGCTCAAGATTTTATTAGACCCATCTCGTGCATGCGTGACACGCAATAAACCTGCAGGATCGCCGCTGTTGCACTGTGCACCTGAAGAAAAAACATGGCAACCTTACATGCTCACATGTGAGATAAATGTATTTAATGTAAACATAAAACATTGCATTGCATATTAAACAGAAACTGGCCGGTAATCTATGAGTTCTATCCCAAAAAAATAAGAATTTCTCTGCATCTAAAGACGTTTCAGGTGAGAGGTGTGTAGGGAAAATGTTGTCTGCACTACCCCAAACCTGTGGCTGAATATTTTGAACTAATACCTGCTTCACATTTCTATATTCATTTTTTCTACATTTCTACATATTTCTATATTTCTGAGGGTTTTTCCTGTTAGCTGGAGCCTCTGGAGCGAGGCAGGGCAATGCAGCACCTGATCTATACCTTGGGTCTACAAGGGTTTCAAAAATATCATACAGTAGAGGGAAGACTACATTAGCCTTTCAGCATCTTTAAAGGTGTTGGGGGCTCCTTGAGTCTTTAAATGCATTAGCGTGAATGTAATGCCTCCCATTAGTGCATTCCTGAGCTTTCGCTCATTCTCTATGCACTCTTCATTATGTCTTTTATTCCTTTCTTTAGAGCCTCTCTCTCATTCATTGCAGTCGATCTATCACTAAAAATACCCCGATGCTCCGAGCTCAAAGTGCTTATCTCTCTGGACTAATTGAGGGCTAAAGGAGAATTAAAGGAAGATGTGAATCAATTTAATATGACCTTGTTAATTACTTCGGTATCAGTCGCTGAATTACCAGCCAGGCCCACATATCAACATCCCGAGCTATTCAGGGTCTGATTTCTCACGGAAAGCCAGACATAAATTCAACCAAAGGCAATCAACTATAATCACGGAATAAAGCCCATATGAATAAAGCATGAATGTGAGGCCACAAGGACTCTTCAGAGAGGAACGACAGTTTGGATAAAATGTGGTAACGCTTGATAGCCAGTGATGCTGCCACAGGAGAACACGCAAATATAAAGACACACAAAAACTTACTTCGTGTCCAGCCATTATGGTTTCTTACATCAGCAAACTTTAAATTGCTGTATCCTCTGCAGTGACATGTCAGTTTGTGAAACCTGACATTGTTAACTGCAGCACTTCAGTGAGCCGTAATCTAAAATTTTAACCCAAACTATTTGAAAATGACCTAAAAAAAAAACGTTCTGAAAAAGTCAGCTTGGTGGACACACTTTGGATCAGTTTGATTTTCCTGATAGGTTTAAAATGAAACAAATTATTGCTGAATTCAGTTTGAAATCACTTTAAAGCAACGACACATAGTGAAATGACAAGTGCAACTGCTTAAAAATGAGAAAAACCTAAAGTAAAACTCCAGTGTATGTGTCATTTAACTTAACAGCATGAAGAATCAAAGTAGTCCAAAATGTAAACAGTAATTATTAACGTCATTAATTTCATGGAGCATCTTTAATCACTCCATCCCAACAAAGTAAAGCTGCACTTCATGACTGTATGACAACGAATATTGTGAAAGATATTACTATATTTCAACATGATCATTTCAAAATAATCACGTTTGTGAGCACACATACACAAAGTTGTCCAAGGTCCACTGTTGGGTTTCTAAATAATTACACAAGAATCATGCAAATAGATTTTCTGCCCTCGACCCTCCCCTTCACCGCTAACTTCTTTCTTTAAAATAAACAAAATTTGAGTAAACACACCACAGGCTTCGACATGAGCCTGCATGTTACACCAGACACTGCTGAGGAAGAGTCCACATTGGCAGAGCCTGTCAGACAAGAGGCGGGGCCCGAAAAACTGCAGCTCAACCAGCTGCTCCTAATAGGCCTCTGACTGTTGGGAGTATTTACATGAATTCATTAACCTGCAGTGAGACTGTGTGTATATATTTATGTACATGCAGAAACAGGATGCATTTTCAACCTGTGTGCGTGTGTGAAGCTCTCAGGCATTCAGATCTGGCTACTGGATGGCTCTAATGTGTCTTACTCTTATTTCATAAGAGAGAGTGGAAAACTCAGAGTCAGCACACTGGCATGAGAAGAGCATGGCTGGAAGCAGATCAGGACACACATCTGCAAACCCCCGCTACAGTGTGTGTGTGTGTGTGTGTGTGTGTTGTGTGTGTTTGTGTGTTTGTGTGTGCGTGTGTGTGGGAGGCGAGTGGAAGAAAAAGTGTGTGTTTGTGTGTGCACGCGTGCATGTGCAAAAATCAAGCGCGTGTATCGGAGCGGGAAGGAGAAAGGTAAAGAGTGCAAGCAAGAGACGGAGAGAAAGTGCGAGCAGGACAGATCAGAAAACTGATCTTTGTGGAAAAACTCTGCTTTGCAGCATTCCACGTTCTGTGTGTGTGCGTGCACGCATGGGCATGTCACAGATATTAAAACCAAAGCTGTCAAGTAAAAGTTTACCCCCAAATCCAACTTTTTCATTTGTTACAGCTGCTTGACCTAACTGGTTCACCATTCACATTAATCAGTATTGACCGTCACATGTGAACTAATCTGGATTTTGGTTTTAATGATTTAGCACATTTTGAACACATTTAGTGTTCAAGGTTTAAAAGTTCAATCCAATTTAAAAGAATAAATAAAAGTCTCTCTCAATCCACTTATTGTTAAAGGAATAAGTGTAGATGCCACGGTGGAAGAAGTACTCAGAACTTTTACTTAAGTAAAAGTTGTAATACCACAGTGTAAAAATACTCTGTTACAATATACTTAGAATAGCAAAACTAAAAGTGCACAATGGTCCAGTTCAGACTAATATATATTATCTTACTGGATTGATTGATGCATTAATGTGTTAAATAATGTTGCAGCTGTTAAAGGTGTTGCACATTTTAAATGTAGTGGAGTAGAAAGTAGCAGAAAATTGAAATACTCAAGTACTAGCACCTCATAAGTGTACTCACAGTTCTTGAGTAAATGTATTTAGTTACATTCCGCCACTGTATAAATGTGCAGTATGCATCTGAATACTGAAGACCAGGTGCGTGTGGATGCGTGTAAAACCTAATGGTTTTCAGAGAGCTGTTGAGCTGTCACCGTGTACAGAACATTACAGCCGGACTGAATGCTGTATGTGGGAGTGGAGTGAACACCAAGACAGAAACCGATGGAACTAATGTCTCTTAAAAACTCCTCGCCTCATCTATTAAAACATCTCTTACTTCTGCTACCTGGTGGATGCCATAATAGCTGCCATTATGCATGTCCCTCATCATGCTTTTTCTCTGCATTAGTATTTACTGAACAACCATTGCAGCAACAAATCCCATTAAATGTGGTTCAGCTATATTCAGGTGAGCAAACTATGCTGTCTCCAAGAAGAATATCGCACATATCAAAGAGTCAGAGATTGTCAGTTATTTCTATATCGGACATAATGAACATGCAGTATTTTAAACATCTATGTGATGTGATTAAAAGAAGAACGATCTGAAGCCATGATTGCGAGGAAAATATTGCCATCAAGTTATTCAACATGTAAGACTCAACAGTGCAATAAAAGCTTTTTCTTGAGGAGCTAATGACCCCATTGTAGTGTGTGTCTTCTGCAGTGGCCAAGCGTGCACACTGCCTCTCATCACAGTGTGGTGTGCTTTCTAATTATAACAGCAGAGGAGCAAAGGTGCTCTCCTGTAGTCAGTACGACAGTCTGCAGATCACTGATGAAGAGCAAACAAACTGAGAGGAGAAGCTGATATGAGGAGCGGACTTATTTTGCACATTAAAGCAATTTATTTATTAAAGTAAGAATCCTAAACAGGAGCGGGTGGGAAAAAAGACAAATAGAAATCACCTCATTTTCTATTTTCATATAAATAGAAATTGAATTCCTTTGGGGTTTTGATGAAATCACATAAGTCACTTCATGAATAGATCAGAGTAGTTAGAAAGAAAACCATCACACTTGCTCTCCAGATATCATGGCCACTGAAGTCATTATGGGCAAAACTGATTTCCATCCGTGCACAGATCAATACATGAGGCTGTGTCAACACTGAAGCAACACTGCAGGATATGTTCCTGGCTCCAGCTGTCCAAACTCTATCAACGCTGGATCCCTTTTTGAATGAACCAGCATTTCAATCCCACTCCTCCCTCACCAAATAAAACTCCCCAAGAGATCATAACTCACCAGGTAACCAGGCTACATGCATCAAGATCACCAATGGGTGTCACTTCATCCCATCTGAGTGTCCAAATGCTTTTGCAACACCGAGTTGCTGCAGAATTTTAGACAACCTCAAGTTTCTGTGATTTTAATGCGGGGCTCATTGCATCAAGCAGAAGGCAGGCATACTGAATGTCAATGCATACTAAATGCTTATTTACCAGTGTGCAGCCTGCAATGTGGAAAAAAAACTGCATTGCAATTTGAGCAAAGTTTCCCGAGTCGCGCGTAAAACGTGGAGTTTTGGAGACGAGGACGAGCCCGAAAAAAGAAGAGCTGCACGCTTTAAAGAACATAATGCACTTACTTTATAGAAAGTCTTGAGGTGAAAAACTGCAAGGATCGACTTTTCACAACTTGGTCATCTGATGGCCAGCGCGAGCACCGACAGGCACCAGAAGTCCTGCTCCTTCGCTCCGGCGCGCGCGGCCCAGGAAGGTCTCTCCAAACGGGCTTTTTCTCATCACACGCTCTTTCAAACCGGCTCTGTGTCGCTCTCCCGTTCAAGATTTGGGTCTGATCTCCGAGCTCAGGTCATCATCCAGACCACTTTCAGGGCTCCACACACACTACGCAGCTGAGACGGAGCCAGTGTGTGTGTCTATGTGTGTGTGTGTGTGTGTGTGTGTGTGTGTTCAAATGGCGGTGAAGCGCCCTCATCCGCCAACAATCCGATCTGCTCCATGATGGCCACAGAGGAGACAGACAGGGAGAAAGACTGCCGGGACAAACCTCCAAAATAAAACCCCAGAGCAAGAAGCTGCTGTGTGCCAGGAGCCAGAGTTAAAATGAGGTAGCAAATAATCACTTTATTACACTGTTGTGGGAGAGAAACATGGTGCTATAATAAAACTAAAACAATCTCGTTAGAACAAATTTTGAAGCAGTGATTTTTATTTTTATAAGAATGACATTTTATTTTTGAGGACAGAAACGCAGAAAAACATCATTAAGTGTCTGGATTTGACTACACGTCTTTATGACTGCATCCTTATGACAACAACAACAACAATAATAATAGTAATCATAATAATAATGATGATGAGGAAGAGGAGGAGGATGAGAGTAATGCTTTTGAATAATTGAGTTTGCAGATTTGGGACCAAATGCATTTTCCATTATTATTATTAGTTTATTTTTTCTTCATTATGGGTTCAAGTTACAACAGATTACATTAATTTCAGTCTCCAAACTGCAGCAGATTATTTCCTTTTATTTCCCTAAAAATTAAACATGCAAACTTTACATGTAACATACAGCATACAGACAGTAGAAGTCTGTTTCAATGCACACCCAAGATTGTTTGTTGGTTTGTCTCTGTACGCAAACAACATTCATTGAGCACCACGAGCGCGAGAGCGTATCTTCAGTAGGAGTGGCTGGGTGCGTGCATGCGCGCCACCGCTTACGTGCACGCGCGCAATTATGTTTATGACAAACAATTTTGCGTGGAAATAATGTAAGAACGGGATAAAGAGTGCGATACATGTGATTGTCGAGATTTTAAACCTGCAACAAGCACTGCAAAACCGAGCAGAAAAATAATCTTAAACACGTTATGTGGTGTATTATTGAACATGATGTTTCAGATATTGTATCTGTCCTGTCTGTCTCATCTGTCGGCACTTGCTCTGCCTTTCTTTTTTTATCTCCTGACCTCCACAGGTTGACAGGCTCAGTGGCTCTGTGCGTCCTGCCCGGTGCGTCCGCAGCGTGCCAAGCGCACTTTTGGCACTCATGTGGCGCACATGTGGCGCACTTGGAAACCATGTGGGACTCGAAAGAAATCCTTCATCATATAGCTGGGTGTGACAAGCATGGCCAATCACATTCACTCATCACACAGGGCTCTCCTCGCCATGACGCACTGACAGTTTGGGAATCTCCAGAGGAGACCTGTTGAGACACACAGAGACTCAACTGTGAATCAGCTCCACTGCACGCTTGAATTTATGTTTGTGGACATGGTGAAGATTTTATTTGTCATCACAATGATCCATGCAATGCAGTTAATTATCATCATAGTGCCAAACAGCTAATAAAATAACCACTGTTTTGTTTGTGGGAATAACACTATGAAACTGAATAATCTCTATCACCTCATTACAGCCATGTGTTCACCTGCATTGTAATAAAAATAATAATAAAAATGTCGAGCTCCAAGTGAGACTTGAGGTGAGAAGTGGAAAAAAAGATGCGCCCTGAAATGTGTGAACTCTTTTCACTGTCAGTCTCCAACTCACCTGTTGATTTACTATAGAAACGTTATAGAATAATGAACCATAATCGACTAGTTTTATGTGTCCATGTGGAGGATTCTGTGGTTTTTCCTGCAACAATGTGGTGCTTGTTGCACAAAATGTAACCAGCGGATCTGCTGTGCGTAATTGTGGCTTGACTGTGCGCAACATCTGTTTGATCAGATGATCCACATGAACCAGATTCATGCTGCCTTCAAAGAGCTGTAAGGAATAAATAAGAGGTTTTCAGTATAGGCTGCTCGCTGTTGGGCAGCTTTTGCAGAGCATGTGAGAAATCACTAATTAAGCTGTCACCAATAGTACTATTAGTATCAGAATAAAACTGCGTGTGGTCACGTCAGCTGGTGGAGGGTTGTAAAGTTAAAGTTGAAGGATGAACAAAAAGGGGTTTGAGAGGCTTATATGGGTGTGACTTCACCAAAAAAAAAAAAAAAATTATGGAACCAACTGAGTTGTCGACCTGCAGCCACACCAGGACACATCCACACCCTCTTTACCAACCTCAGTGCGTCCTAAATGCAACTTTTTCCAAACAGCCTATTTTAAGTTGATGTTGGACTATTTGAAGTGAAGACATGCTATTTTATGTTTTTTTCTGCACCATTAATTTGCAGTTTTTGCAATAATCTCTTGCAAACTTTTAGCAGAGGCACACACACCAGGATACTTATTATTCCGTCTTATCTCTGTCACACCTGAACTACATCAATCATGCATCCACAAGCATTTAAACAGAAGCTGCTAAAATTATATTGATCAAAGATGATTTCAAAATCAGCAGTGGGGGGGTTGCAGCCCCCCTCCCCACCAGCAGGTCCCTCCCCTCCTTTGCGCATCTAGTTGTCATGAATGGCTGCTTGTGTCTGAAAGGCAGTCTGTGTGGGCTCACGTGGAGGGTCCACTGGAGAAGTGACGCCATGAGAGGCTCGCCCAGACCTTCAGCTGTCAGTGGATATACACCCCCGACCCAAGAGCCAACAATTAGTATGGACGGCCCGCCCAGACACGTGAGAGAAAAACACACCCATGCACCCAGCTGTTGCTGCTGGCTTGCAGGTCTTTTTTTTTCTTCTGCTCACACACTGTCTGCATGTATGTATCTGCCTGAGTGGACCTTGTGACTGTTTTCCTTTTCAGGATGAGACTTCCAATCAATGATCATCCCAAGGCAAACACACATCAGCGTAAACATCAGTTTCAGTATTAAAGCTGAAGAATTCCTTCAAGAATTTCCCAGTTTGAGACAAATAAAGTCCATCTATCTATCTATCTATCTATCTATCTATCTATCTATCTAAAGCAACTAAAGCATCATATTGCATGGATGCAACTTGTCATATGCACTTATGCATCATAAAGGCTATAACAGAGTTAACTAATGTTCTCTCTAAAAAAAAAAAACAGTTTAATGGCCAGTCCATGATGTGAGAAGGATAGTACTAAGAAAACAGAATAACAGAATAAACTGGGACCTATAGTGTTCAACATGTTCAGCTGTAAATAGAAACAGACAGAGAGAAAAGCACACTAACAGAAATGAGGTCCTCGAGTCTATGTTTTCTTGATCCACTGCCTTTTTTCTCTCTGCACTGATGCACTGTTGACATAATTTGTGATGCAAGGGGAGAGAAATGGAATTGGCCTGTCTGTATTGAGCGGAGCCATCCTTGTATTTTTATATCCCTGTCCTCCTCTGGTTTACAAGGTCCACAAGTTATGGCTTGGCTTTTTCCAAGTCCGTCGGTTGCAGTGCATAAAAACAGTCAATGAGACACCAGGTCTCGCACAAATACTGTAAATCATGAGCACAGAGGAAAAAACTGAGACGTAGTTAATGAGGTTTTCATATCTTCAATATGCACAGTGAGTTTCTTTAGTTTATTATATCTTTAAACAAAAGGCAAATTCAAGCACATCAGGGTTCTTCTAATTTGCGGGCTTTTCAGTAGACTTGGAGCACTTTGTGACATTAATTATCAAACAGAAAAAAAAACAATGGCAAACTATTTTATGTATTAAATGACCCCTGAACATGTCCACGTTGCGGTCAGTTGTGGGACAGAGAGCTCTGATTGGACGAGAGTGGGGGCGTCCATTGAATTAGTTCCTTTGTTATTGAATACTTGTTCCTGTGATTGTCTGCTCCGAGTGATCATGTGGACTTGCTGTATTGAATGTGACAACAGAACAATGCATCCGGCCCACTGGCTGATGCCACTGAGCCTGCAGTGGAGGGACGGAGCGGGTTTCTCCTCCTCAGCTACACCCTCTGTGGGCTGTTTGGTGATCATTCAGACGTTAGTTGTTGCAGCAGCAATCAAGTTTTTAAGTAGTGTCATCTGTCATTATGGCAGATGTTGTCAACACTAGCTATTAAAATGAAAGGGCTTTTGATGATAACTTCATGTTAAAGGAAAAGGTAATATTCTATAGTTTTTATGAAAAAGAACCAACAATGTGTTAGTCTTTCTCTCAATATTTTCTGACTTTCCCAGCGTGTCTGTGGCTCCAAGCCTAAGCTCATTCTTCCAAAGCTGTAAATCTTTTAAAAACGGATCACATGTAGTTTCATTTTTTTCAAACAAGACTAAATCATTTCTATCTGCACCCTTTAGTTTTTTATCAAACATAAGCCACATGAAAATAAAGAGTGTATTTGATAGGGACTATTTTCTGCTGCGGATTTACTGTGTCAGTAAGTATCTGCAGTTGAGGACGGTGTATGCAGGATCATTTAAAAAGAAAACTAACAGTGTCTTAATGATGTGGCTCATTTATATGTTTTCAACAGGTTTTGGACAGTAAAGGCACAGAGGAATGAGCTACATCAGGCTATTTGTTACACAGGCAATATTTGTTAGTCGGATCAAAATATATCACCAGACTTTTTTTTTTTTAATTTCCAGATAACCTTTATATATTTATAAGAATTGAGGCATTAACAACAAAATAACATCTTGTTGTTAATGCCATTGCTTGTTTCATGAGATGGTTTGGTTTTCAGTATCCGAGCCACCACAGTTGCTTCAGGTGACATAAGTCACAGCCATATTCCCATAATTGGTTTTCTGCAACAGCCATGTAAGCTCTCTTCGCGTCTGTCTGTCTTTTTTCATTTTCCACGTAATGAAAGAGTGCCCTTTGTGTCATCCCCTTCAAGTCACCTGTAATGCATTTAGTGCAGTTTCGCATTTCACAACTATGTCAGCACCCTGCTGCCTATTGGATTAGGATAAGAGAGAGGAGATGGCTACAGGGGGAACACATACACACACATACACACACACACACACACACACACACACACACACATAGAAACAACAATAACAACAGCAGCAGCAAAATATGAGGAGGGATCACAGTGCTCCTGGTTTTATATCTTCTCTATTATGGAACTGCTGATGGACTCAAAGTGATTCACAAATAATTCACTATTAACACTTCTGAACCCTAATCCAGTATTACGAGTCCCTAACCTGCCATATATATGACAGCAGGAGGTAGGTGGGGCGGACTCAGTGAAGTGGGGAGGAAATTGAAGCGAATTGGTGAGATTGCATGGGATGAGTAAGATCCACAGAGTATCAGCATGAGAGCCCCACCATGTGCAAAACAACACAATTAAGAGGGACGCTTAGCCTAATCAGTGAATGCATCATGCAAATGATGTTTTTTTTTTCCAATGCCTACTTAAATCTCAGCTGTTATCGTAGAATACAAATCAGGGACTTAACACTAATGAAAGGAGGATAGAGTGAAAAGAGTGGGATGAGACAAAGGTAAAGAAACAGGACGGCAGAAGATGAAGACGGTGATGTAAAGAGAAGTCTGAGAAGGACGGCGTGACGATTTGCTTGTTGTGATTACTGTATTTAACCCAGTGAGCAACGTTTAGAGCCGGGTTCATTCTCTCAAGTCAAACAATTATTGACACAACAACAAATCTCCATGAGATTAATAGCGGTTGCTTTGTGCTTCACTTTGTGTCTGTATGTTTACTCATGTTGTTGCATCCACTCTACTCCTGCAGCACCTTTGCGTGAACAAAGCTTTAATAGTGGTTGATCAATACAGCTCAAATTGGATAAATGAAGTGGCATGAATGCACCACGGCAATCTATAACCTCAGAGAGCACAAATACATTTTCAACAAAAACTTAATATTATAAGCAAGGCCGTGGTGATTGTTACTGCAGAATTATAGATTGATATTTATGCAGGTGTTGCTTTTAATGTGTCCACCTATTTTTCACATAGGTGCAGAAATATGTTGATATAATGCTTTCAAGCATATTTTGATTTCATGTCTGTGCAAATCTTAGTAAAAACAACCACCTATTTTGCAATTATAGCACTTGGTAATTCTCCAAATTCAATGTTTGACTTATTCTACAAATGCTGAAAAGTTGCATGCAGACCAAGTCAAATAAGTTAATTGCTGGCATAAAATGAGATACTATACATATCCAACAGCAAGAAAACTTTCATTGAGCAAGGAAAACCACTGGGAATAAATAGGAAATACCTCTAGCAAACACTCTTCAAATTACATCAGTAAACAGACTGGCTGTGTAATGCAGCTGATTATTTTTGTCTGTGGCCTCAAGCTGTAGAAAGAATGATATAAACTGAACTGCATTAAACTTGGATTCACACACACACACAACTCTCTACCTCACTTGGCATTACACCAAGCTTAAGTCACAGATGTGATATTTTCAATAAAGGCTTGATAAGGTCTATTAAGGTAACATGTTTCAGCTGGAGCAATTGTAACCGAAGAAGACTTTTCCCCCCCTTTCCTAAACACAGTACACACACTGCATCCTGGTATCCATACACACTTCACATGCACGGTATGCTCCAACTGTCCTCACATTGTTGCAGGCCTCTTGTTTTGGGTCAGTAAACAGGGGTGTCTTCCTCATGACATCATATTCCAGAGGCCCCTTTTAATTGTGGAAGAGGCAGCTGGAGGTCTGGTCCTCATTCGCCCTTCCAAAACATACATCCCCCACCAAACCCCCACCAACCACTATTTAATAGGGAGGTGCTCATGGTTCACTGTCTGCAGTCTAAATAAACAGACCTTGAAAATATCCCATCTAAGCGAGTTCTAGCAGTAGATCCAACAAATCCTGGCTGCAAACCCGCAGTTACATTAATACCGTTTGCACTATCCATTGCATTGCATTGTTTCTTAGTGTCTTTGTCTTTTTTGTTTTCTGCTGTGCCTTGCATGTTTGCACTGGGCTCATTTCAATCCCATCTATGTCCGGTACATATGGCAGAATTGCCAATAAGGTTGACTTTGACTTTCTTTATCCTGCATTTGCATACAAGTAGTTCATCTCCAGAACTCATTAACCTCTTCATTCATTCAGACTGTGACCACAACGCTACATACTCATCCACACCGACAGCACCAGTCCTTCCTCAGTCTCTTCCTCCACTGGCTCCTCCAGGATCACAGAGTAATAACAAAGGATTAAGCAATGTTATTCCCTGCATACCTGCCCTAACAACAGGTTTCCACGGTTCGTATACTATCTTTTTTTTATGTGGTCCACCATCACTGTTGCACACACACACACACACACACACACACACACACACACACAGGCACACAAACATGCAATGTAGGTAAACACTGTAGAGTGAGGACCAAAGAGACAGACATCCTGTTTACAGAGAACAGAGAGATGTGTTGAGATGAAAAGTCAGATTCTGTCCGTCCATTGGTCTCTCACGAACACACACACACATAAAACACACACAGCGGCCGACCACTCCATCATTTCTCTCTAAATTTCACCAGGGAAAAAAAAAAAAAGAATCAATCTCCGCTTCACCAGTATTCAGCCCAGCTTAATGCACCTAAATTGCACCAATCATGGCCCTATTCTAAATCTGTATGTCTGTAAAAATGATTGTTGAGACTAAGGAACCTTTTGATAGACAGGCTGCAGGGGGAACATACTTTTACCAAAGATTTGTGGTTACCTAGGGGACTAGAACAAAAGCGCATCAGTGAAGCACATTATCTTGTCATTCTTACACGCTGCCATTAGAGCACGTGAATACTGCCACCAGGGACACTGAATATCAAACAGGTGGTGATTTTCAGTGGACAAACACAACTTAAACACATGGACATCATTATCTAAGTGCTGCAATAAAGCTGGAATTCAGTTTCAGTAAATCGTGCCATGTGCTGATGTTATTAAGAGAGATTAGATTTTTAAGTCCATTTACAACTGTGCATCGAAATTAACTGCAGCAGACGCATGAATAAAACCTTTATGATGTTGAAATGCAATTAGAAGAGTCTCACATTTCATATCTTTATGGTCATGGAAGCCTTTCACTTGGTAGTCAAACAGTTATTTCAAAAGTACATGGCTTCCTGACGAGGCAAGTTTTTACAGCATGACATTGTATGACTGGACTTGGTTTTACTTTTTTGTTGTGTGTTTATTGAAAGTTTAATGCATTCCTCAGGATTTTCCTATTTAGTGAACATGTTAGTAAGCTCATTTCAACTTCTATAAAATGTCAAATAACAGAAAGAAAATCAAAGGCAGAGCTTTCATTGACATTAACATCAATCACACAGCAACTAGTAGCGCTCCCTGGTGGCTAAAACAGGATAATCTTCCAAGCTTGCTGACATGCAGATGTGAATTTATGTTTTCATTCCAGGGCTGACGTCAGAGGAAAGGAACCATGGGACGAGACTGTGGCTCATTACTTAACAGAGCAGAAAGGAAATACCTTCTGCTGCTCACAGGGTTTGCGAATATGTGCATGAGATTGAAAGAAAATCAAAGAAAAGAAAGATTGAAAAAAAAAAAACCCAGAGAACATGACTCAGAGAATAGTTCATTCACAGTAACGACTTAAGAGCAGTTTAGTGGTTACTTAATGGCCATTTAATAGCTATCAGTGCATTTAAAAGAATGACTCATTCATCACAAGAAAAATCGGCAATTTTGAAACCGTTTCTAGAACAAATTAACTGTGCAAACATAAAAAAAACCCTGCAAACCACTAAAATCACATTTCTTAATTGCATAAAAATAAAAAATTTAAAATAAAAAAATTGCTTGTAATATAGTTTAGCCTTAAGATTCATAACTTTGCAGTACATGAGTGTAAATCATTGAACAGAAGGCAGTGAATTTTGTCTCAAAGTTATCTGAGTTGACTTTTTTCAGGAAGGTTGTTGGCACAGTCTCTTAAATACAAAAACAAATGGGGTCTGATGTCAAGGAACAAGCAAAAAATGACTCATTCCACAGATAGAAACTACTTTTAACGCAACTTTAAGTCATTTTGTTATGTACAAAATGTCACGTCAAAAACAGTGGGCCACCTGATTAATGAGCAGCTCACTGACTGTAAAGCTGTGTCTTGCTATGGCACATAAATTAACTTATACTAACATAAATTAACATAAAATTATACAAAACACATTCTGTCCTGCTGTTACTCCTTCATGTGGCTCTTTCTGTAAATAAAAACAGGCTCTCTGTCAGCTCTCCATGCTGTTCATCCAATTCATTAAATTCCACAGGCAGTGCTCCCATGAACCTTCAGTGCACATGTGGTACACAGTGCATTACTCAGGAAATGCCGTAGTGTGTCTCTGTGTCAGGATGACACAGCAACGAGGTCTGTGGTTTGTAATTCATCCGGCAGCAGCAGAGCTTAGGGCCGCTAGCTACCGTAGAGTTTGACTCCAGAACATCTCAGCAACCAGGAAATGCCATCCAGAAGGCCTGACAGGGATTCTGCTACTGTATCCTGCACCTGTTGAGAAAGAGAAACACAGGCTGAAAGTCTCCTCAAGCTGAGACTGGACGGATATAAATACAGTGGAAGCCTTTGAGCTGATCAAATATCAGACACTTACCATCCAGGGGTGAGTCAGTTGGGGCAGGCCGAGTCTCTTCGCCATATAAACACAGGGAGTTCGACACCTGGCCCTGTCTCTGCTGGTGATAGTTTGCAGGCTGGGCGGCCTCACTGCCTCTAGTTCTTCTCTGGAGACGCAGGAGAGCACCAGCAGAGGCCTGGACGCTGCACCACCAGCAGAGCTCAGCACAGCCCGAATCTGAGCCGCCTCGGACTCCCCCTCACCTACTAAAGACATGGTTTTTATTGCAAATGTTCTGCGGTGCTGATTTATATGATGTCAACCCAGCGTGCATGATGCGACCTGGTGGTAGCAGAAGAGGAAGGAGGAGAAGAATAGAAATGCCCTCTTATCTTACCTCTCTCAGGCTCTGCATTGGCTACATAGATAAAACCATCCACCACCTGGCACACTTGCTGGACCTGAGGAGAAGGACTGTAGATAGGGCAGCCGGAGTCATCTGTTCCTTCAAAGGTGAAAAGTTTATTAGTGATGCTCTGCTGCTGCGCTCTGGCTCTTTCCCTCTCTGCCCTGCACACACAAACACACACAGAGTTTAATGACTGAAGCCACATTCACAATAATATGAGGAAAAAGATGATTAACAACTTATATGGTAATTTCAAAATGCAAAGTGCTTACCTATTGGTTGAGTATAGAGTCAGGATATTAAATTTGTGTTGGTTGTTGAACATGTAACTGATCCCAGAGCCGACACCTAGAATTAAAAAAAAGGTTTACGTTTATTAGGTTAAATTTTTTTTGGCTCACAGTAACTAGTGAGATTACACTTGTGGGCCAATACTTCCATCTAGTGGTCATCACAAAAAACTGTAACTGTTTAAGAAACTGATTTAGTGAGAGCTGTATGACTTTGTTATTAATGATGAGAAAAGGCCAATAGAAGTTTATCACTCCACATAAGATAAGATAAGATAAGATAAGATATACCTTTATTCATCCCACAGTGGGGAAATGTACAGTGTTATCTCACCATTTATCTGTCTGTGTGGAGTGCCCGACACAGGAAGCACATCTGGGGCATGCATGATCCTTGTGACTAAAGAAACGTCCAGCTGCTCCATGCCGGGGCCAAACATGGCATAACGTGGTTCAGATGAGGGAACCAGAGACTGCAGAAATGAGGTCACGACCTCATACGCTGGCCGTGAAGGAAGCCATTGCTGTCTGCAGGATGGGCAGCCTTTCAGGTATCTGTGGAGACGAAGAAGGTCAAAAACATTTCTGTCAAATTGCTACTAACTGACCTTGATTGAGCACAACAAAAAAAGACACCCACTCTGACATGTAGTCAAATTTTGATTCCACCCCTTTGTCTTCGCCCTCTTCTCTATCATCCAGGCTCTCGTCTTCATTGATTAGCGGTGCGTCCAACAGCTCCAGTTGGGGCATGGTCACGTGATCGATGGAGGGCCAGTATAGCATGTCCCTGAGCAGGAAGTATCTCCACAGTAATGGATCTCTAACCATGGCCCTCCAGTAAAGACTGGTGGCTCCCAGGCGGCAGATTTCAGCAGGAGACAGAAGGGTCATGATCAGGAACTGTACGTCCACCTTAAAGACAGAAGAGATGACGATGACTGTTTTTCTATAATTTAAGCCCATTATCAAGTCATACACCAGGTCCCCACATGACAAGCTGGGTGCTGTGTTTTATTGATTCTGCTCCCATGAATCTCAGTTCTGATTCACTTAACAATGAAGAGAAATCTCTTTTAGATGAAAAGAAAAAAAAGGAAAAAAAATACATAACAGAAGAGTGTCAAGAAGGTAGGAAATGGAGACATGAAGGAAACACCAGCAAATTTATTATCACAAAAAGACACAAAGGGGAAAATGTAGGCCTAAAATAAACCTTGTAGAGCATCTTATTTTTTGATCCTTGCATATCCAACAATCCAGCACTCTCAGCTGGTGAGTATATGGTCAACAAAAATGGCTTTTCAAATTAGTGGCCTTCATGCAACCTTCAGTCCTCATTGGAATTTGGCTCAATCAGTGATGGAAGAGTTAACCAGAGCCTTTACTACTTAAGTAAAAATAGTATTACCAGAGTGTGGAAATACAATGATAGTAAAAGCCTGGCATTTAAAACGTTTTATCAACATGTATCAAATAATAATAATAGTAATAATAATAATAATAATAATGATAATGCATAACATTAATTATAATGGCTGAACGTCCCCTGTCAGTTATTGTATTATATAATTGGATTGCATTTTAGTACTGTTTCTTAATTCATCATGTTTAATAAACTGATCATACCTTCCGTGTTATATAATCTGCAAGTGGAAGCAGGAAGTAAAAGCAAAGAACAAATTCTGTTCTTGACTCACTGCTTGAAAAAAAAATACACAGACATTAAAAACTTGTCATCACGTGTCTCACCGGTAAACTATCCAGAAGTCCAGGTTGAGCTTCTTCTCCTGTGTCCGCAACAGGCGTCGATTGATCTTTGACAACTTTCCATCTGTTTGTGAAATAAGTGTCTCTGAAGCTCTTGAGGCTGCGGATCACTGCAGACTCACTGAGCTGCCGCTTTCTTCCTGCCATCAGTGCAGATGTGACAATATGTGACTGTCTAGTGCAACACGGAAATATAGCGACAACAAAGTTGACGTTTCTCTGTCAGTCTCACTTCCTTGTTGCTGGCGGCGGCGGAGCATTGTGGGTATTAGAGTCCTACATGAATGTGCAGCTGAGTTGTGATGTAAGAACAAACGCGATTTTCTTAAAACAACGCTCGTGTTTATTGTCAACGAGGACATAAAAAAAGAAAATGATCTTCGTCAAAACAACACAGATTCTCTATTAATAGTTATACTATCAAGATTATTCAAGTGGCAGAAAAATGGAACTTGCAATAGATGGGAATACAAGTGGCGCATTACAAAGCTGGTATGAAGAAATCTGAACATACTTAAAATGGTCATGAACACATCATTGCCAAACTGGTTTTGAACACCTTTCTTTTGCCTTTAGTGTGTATATGTTTATACACACATACATATATAATGTATATGCAATTATAATATATTAAAAGCATAACAAAATGGCAACAAAACAATAAATAAAATGTTACTGTGCAATGTCTCGTTTCCAGCTGGATTATCTTCAAACTTGTAACAATCTTAAAAAATAAAAAAAAGGTCAATTTTTATTAATAACCTTTTTATATTCATATTAATGTTATTATAACACATTCTCAGAGCGAAGTAAGTGCCCCCGTCAACAGTCTGGAATCAGGATGATAACTGCTTTTTCAGCAGGACAGGGCAAAAAAAAAATTATTCAACAACCTTCCTCTCCAGCCCCTGCCAGTTTTACACCACCTCTCTTATACTTTCTAACCTCTCATTCACCTGCTTTGGCCTGGGCCTTTTGGCATGGGATGAGGTTGCCGGTAGACACTGATCCAAAGACTCTTTTCTTCACATACACTTTCTCCCCGTGCCTTCCCTTAACCTTCCACAACATTACACCCCACCTGATGGGTTCCACTTTTATTTGGGGTTGACACACATTTGAATACTGAACTTAGATCTGTGCCTGGGGGCAACTTCAACACAGAAGCAACTCGGTTCACTGTAAAATACTAAGGATTTCCTTGGCATTCTCTGTGTTCCAGCCCTGGCCCTGCAGAAGGCCCTCACAGGCAAGCACATATTTGTTGAGGATCTGTGTGCCAATGTCCCGAAACTGGAGGCGATCTTCTTTGCGATCCGTAGTTTCAGCGCTACAGTCCTCGTACTTGACTGCCCAGAAACACATTTCCCCAATGTACATCATTGTCAACAGGTGTGTGTCTGAGAAGATGCCTGGCAAAAACATAAGCAGGTAGTGAGCATGATCAAATGGTCCAATTAAAGAATAGTCTTCAACTGAAGAATTTTCTGGGTTATTCAAAGATAACTGATGACGTAGTTACCTTCAGACAGGAAGCTTGCTGTAGCAGTGTCATGGAGCACCACCCCATCGTTGAGCTTCACAGAATTTCTCACCTGCAGCATTCGCATCAGGTAGCGCACCCCTTCTTGAATACACTGGATTAAAATACAGTCAGCATTAGACCTAATATCAGCATATGCCAACAAAAACACTTAATACTAAAATACTGTTTCCACTGAAACAAAGTAAATTTGTTTGGCACAATCAGTCAAGCTCATCTCTCTTTTCACAAATACAATTTACTGAATCCTTCTAGATTGTTTTAAAGTGTGGTACCTTGAGGAATGTGTCCTTGTTTTTCTTAATCCACTGTTTTCGCTGATGAAGGGTGCGGCAGTACATGTACAGCAGAGCTCCACGTCTCCAGTAGAGGCATTCCAACAGCTCTAGGCCCAACACAGACTGCACCTAACACGGACCAAACGACAAGAATAAGGCTGTCACACAAATGACAACTTCATGCCAAGCACACTTGCAGTCACATCACCACACAAAATAGTTTTGAGATACACATATACACACTTCTTGTGATGGTGCTAGCCTCCCCGCCAAAACTTCTGGCTCGGTCAGGTCTTGCAGCAGCTGCTGGATTTTAAATGGTGAACAGTCCTCAGGGAACTCCTGGTCCACCAGTTTATTCTCTTCATAAAATGTGATGTCTAGGATCACCTAAATGATGAAAAACAAAATTAAAACCACAACCAACAGTGACTAAATGTACAAAAAAATATTATGCAACATTTTTACACAAATCACAATTACCTCCCTCTTCTTATGAGTAGAATTATTCATTAAAAAGGTAACTTAAAAGTAAAAAAGTCATTGATCCTTTTCAGTCAGGGTTTAGACAACTTTACATCACCAAGACCTCCTTAACCAACGTGTTTAATGATCACAAGTCCACTAGCTGCTGACTCTTGGTTTGGTCAGCAATGGTTTTAATTTGCATCAGTCCGAACAGCTTAAGACTTGGTACCAAATTAGGCGTCCAGTTTTTCAGGTTAGGCATACATTTGGAGCCATGGTCACGACAGTCAAAAAGGCTTAAAGGCTAAACTGAGGGGCCTCTATAGGTTTGACATTTAATGCAAAAAAAACAAACAAAAAAACCCCAAACAAAAAAAAAACAGAACAATTTTGATAATTGATTAATCACTTAAATGTAAATGTAATTCAGCAAGCATAACTGCTAAGCATTTGCTAGTTATGCCTTGTCAAATTCCAGGACGCTTTTCCTTGTCTTATATAATTACATGTGACTGAATAATTTGTGTTTTGGACTCTTGATCAAATGCAAAAAGCAAAAGTTCAGGGAAATTGAGATGGCCATTTTACACTACTTCCTGATGTTTTATAAACTAAACGGCCGGTTGAAAAAGAGTGAGATATTAATCATAAAGGAAAACAATTGCAGCTCTAGACATTTCATGAAGTTTGATGTAATGAAGTACCTGTGTGTAATCCTGGAGCACCTTGGAAAGGTTGCTACTCTCCCCTCCTTGCCTGTAATAGCTTTTCAACTTGTCTAGTATGGCAGACGCATTCTGTAAATAGTCATCATCTATGGAAGAACGATATGTTAACAGATTACCAATTAGACTCAAGAAATGGGCCTTAACGTTACACATTTCAGGGTACTGTTAATGATTGAATGTTTATATTTGCACACAATGTTATGCAAAACAATTCAACTGATGCAACAGCAGAAGATCATAGCAAGAAATGTGTAATTGACTAACATTCAAGCGTTCGATAATGTTGAAAAAATGTAATGACAAATATAAATGGACGATCAACATAAACTCATGGCAACGTTACATCAACAACTCTCAACTTTGGTATGTTCAGTAATAAGCAGCATCGCGTTTCTTGGTCAGTTAAACGTTTGTCAACAATGATGCATTGCTAACGTTAGCAAACTTACGCTAGCAATTAACTCGAACACCCAGATAGTCAAAAACAATCATCAATTGAGTCATCGACAGTAAGTAAATGCTACGGTGGCATTGCTAACTTTATATTTCACCACCTGTTGGTTAACTGTAGTTATTATTTGACAACATGCAACATTTCATCAGACAACAGCTGTTGTTATGGTTGCGAGCTACGTTAGATAACGTTAGCTAGCTTGCTAGTTGGCTAATAAACTGATGGAGGGTGTCAGCCACGCGCACGAAGTGTTCACAAGACAAAAGAGAAGCAAGAACGTCTCATCGATACCTTGCTTTTCGGCTCTGAGACTAGAACACTTGATGTCTAACTCAAATATCCTTCTCTCCAACTCGAAACCTTGTCGCCTGTACTCGTCGGCCATGACTGAAAGTATTCGTCACGTGAGCCAGGGATTACTTTCTTCTTCTTCTTTTGTTCAGTTTTACAGCGGCGGGTGTCCATTTGAGCTGCATTACCGCCACCTACTGGATCGTAACAACTTCACAGTGTCCTATAAACGAGAACTAATTGTCTGAATTAGTGCAGATCTTTCCCTCGGTGTAGCATCTATATCTAAATGTCCACAATGCTCAAGAATCTCCATCTTAATCCTTTCTGATCTCCCCTGTATTTCAACTGCACAGTTTATAACATCACAATAAAATCCTTTCTTCTCTTTACAGATGTTCTGCTCAGCTCCATTTCATTCCTGCTCCAGTTCCTTCTCATAGTATCTCTCCATTCTCTTAACAGCTTCTGCATATGACAACTATTTTCTACTATGATCTTGTTCACTTTTATTTCTTTAATTCTTTTTAGATTGCTTGATGATGATTTCCCTTGCCATGCAGGCACTCTTCCCATAACAATTTTCCTTCCCACATCTTCTCTCCTCTACATACTGCAGCAACTTGTACATATTCCCGACAGTAAAAAACCTGAGAGGAGCTCTCTCATATATTCTTATCTTGTAACACACATACTCAAGATACACTTTCTCCAAAAACTCTCCTTCAAAAGTCAATCACACTGAATTATTGTCCTCCTTCTTGGGATCTTGTCGATCTCTTGCCTTTACACACACTCCTGCAACATCCTGAAATAACTTGGCCTCTACTGATAGTGGCGCCCTTCCTGACTTTTGATCCAAGCAAGAAGCAAATCACAGTTATTATCTCCAAATACACAAATTTTCTGGATGACAGTAAGAACTGGCTTTTTCTAAAGTGATCACAACTTGATGCCTTTCTTCTTATGTCAAACAGAACAGAAAGACAAACGTTTCATTCTGTTAAATAAGCAATCGTTTATTTGTAGTTAAAGGAAAGTGATGAATAAAGAGGAGACTAAGGACATCACCACATGTGGATCCTGAAAAATCCCATCTGTTTGTGTCAGCTTTCATGCCAACAAGATAAGTCGTTCCTCATTTTCTGACTTGAATAACTACTTCACTTCCTTTTTATGTTTAATTCCTCTCATGTCCAAATTCGCCGCCTGTCAGCTTCCTCCTCATGAGTTCATAAATGTCATTTCTGTTTCAGGACATCCGTGTTTCTGTGTGTAATGCAGCTATAATATGAAATGTACCCTTTAAACAAACCCATTCAAGTTAATGTCATGCAATCTTAAACTTTGCCATACAGGTAAAGTAACTTTAATATGATGTTATGTTAAACTTGTCAAGGTAAGTCAAAAAGTGTACAGATACAATCAACTTCAAAATATTAATATCACATTTCAACATAGTTCCAGAAATAACTTTAATTTAGATGTTTTCTAAGTTAAGCTGGTGGTGGATTTCCGTAGGCGCACTTATTCCCCTCCAACACCAGTGAACATCCAGGGAATGGATATTGAGATGCTGACATCTTGTGGACTAGACTCATAACACCACTGCACTATACAGAAAAGGTCAGAGCAGACTCTATCTGCTCAGGAGACTGAGGTCTTTTGGAGGGCAAGGGGCGCTCCTGAAGACCTTGTATGACTCTGTTGTGTCATCAGCCATTTTCTATATAGTGGTTAGTTGGGGCAGCAGCATATCGGCTGCGGACAGGAAGAGACTCGATAAACTTATCAAGATGGCCAGCTCTGTCCCGGGCTGACCCAGTGGAGGTGGTGGGAGAGAGGAGGATGGCTAAGCTGTGATGCATGATAGACAATGACTCCCACCCCCTGCAGGACACCTTAACAGCACTGGATAGCTCCTTCAGCGATAGACTGCTTCACTCAAAGTGTGTGAAGGAGCGATATCACAGGTTTGTTCTTCCTGCAACTGTCAGACTGTACAACCAGCGCTGTTCCCAGTAGACTACACACCTTTATGTCATTACATCTGTGTAATACTCATTTTTATGTCATTATATTTCTGTACAATATTTCATTGGCTGTACAATGTTTTACTCACTGTGCAATATTTCATTCACTGTGCAATATTTCATTTACTATGTAATATCTCATTTTTTATCTTAAGTCAATGTTCTGTCAATATTGTATATACTGGTCACATATTTCATATATCTCTCGTGTATATTTGTTAATACTTTTTTAGCCTGTTTAAAGTGTTAATAATTTTATATTTATTTTAGTACAATTGTTAATACTTCTAATACTTTTTAGACCTCTCTTGTTTACATTCTTTATTGCTATTTATCTACTATATCCTCTTTGCTGCTGCACAATGTGAATTTCCCCACTGTGGGACGAATAAAGGAATACCTTATCTTATCTCATCTTATTATCTTATTTGATGATCCAAGAACTCAAACATTAATGTTTTTATTCTTGCTAGGACATTTTAACTTTATTACACGCCAGAAGGAAAATGATTGTGATCGGCTGTAGGCTGAAATGTTGACGTACTAGTTCCAAAACAGTACCACATGGTTAGCCTGTTAGCTTGTTAGCCTTAGTTAGCTCGTTAGCCTTTGCTAGCTCCTTAGCCTTAGCTAGGTGGGTGTGTTTCGTTTACTCCGCCTCTGCTCCACCCTCATTCACCTCTTAGTTTAGGACATCTTACTGGCGACGAAAGGGTTACATTTAAACGCGCCTGTCTGTTTCCACTTGTGCTCGTCCAGCCCTCCGGTCCAGCCCCCCGGTCCAGCCCCGTTGACACGCCAGCCAATGTCATCGGAGCGCGGTCTGCTAGCAGCGCTGAGTTAGCCGCCACATTTAGCGTCCTATTGCTGTGCGCATCATCTTTCCGTCCCGCGGCTGGAGCTTCTCACTTCTCGGTTCGTAATAACCCCCGTGTGTAGCTCCAAAACATGGCGGCCCTCAAAGCGTTGTGCAGAGCGGAGAATTTACTCTTCTCAGGTCCCCGCAGAGCCACATTAAACTTGGCTAATCTTCAATTGAGCAAGGTCGGTATTTAAACGTTAATTAGTTTAATGGGTAACTCGGTTGGAAGGAGATGGTTGCAAATGGCTGGTAAAGATTAAAAGGTCATTATATTATGGAGATTCTTTATCTTTTTGTCGTGCAGCAGTTTAAAACAGTGGTCCTTTCTCAAATATTTACATGTTGTCATTGTTTCATATATGCTACTTTTAGATGACCTCCAGCTCCTGGTTATTTAGCTAACCTCCATATTTTAGCACAGCAGTTTGCAGCCACACTACAAACTTGATAACGTTCAATAATGCATGATGAGAACTGGGTTATTTGAGCTCATATGTCTTTGCATGGATCAGTAACCTAAAACACATGATGCACAATAGTTAAAGCTGCAGCACAGTTAACACTTCCAGTGTTAGTGTGTGTGTTGTGGGTGACGTGTTGGCACAATCCACCTCCAGCTGCCAGCATAGCTTCACACACACGACAATATTTCCATCATGTTTCTTTTTTGTCAGTGCCCAGAGTCTGGATATAGTCTGACTTCAGAAAACAATGTGATGTCTGAGACTAGATCTAATGAGAAAAGTATTTTTAGCTGCTTATGGGAACAGGGATCCTTGGAGATTTTATTTTCTTATAATAGTAAGAAGGAACCAGTGCAGTTTTGTTAAAGTGTGATCAATGAAGCAGAGATATTGTGTCTAATTTTGTGTTGTAAACCATCTGGATGACAGTAAAAATTGTCTTTTCCTAAACTGATCATGATTTGATGCCTTTCTCCTTGTAAGTCATACAGAGCAGACAGGCACATTGTCAAGTAAGCCATATTACATAACAAGGTTTTTGTTAACCTTTGTTACCCTTATTTGGAGTAAAAGGAAAGTGATGAATAAAGAGGAGGATAGGGACATCACAGTGCAAAGTTTCCTCTACCAATATTGTATCATCGTGCAGTATTTAAAAAGCAGTTGGGAATCACAGATACACAATATCAAATGTCACTATTACAGTAGAAGTAATGGATAGCTAGAAGTAATCTGAAGTCCATCATGGTTCCAGTCCAGCAGCTTTCTGAGAAATTAACAGTGGCAAAACACATTATAATGTCTTGCAAAATAATTTCAAAAAATGTTACTAATCACCACAGGCACAACTGTAATTGATCAGTGCTGACACAGAGGATTTTAATTTTGAGTCCCCTGCTAACTATGTTGGTTTGGGACTCTCGGCTGTGGGCTTTCCGAAATCCCAGCTCCTTTTGTGGTAGGATTTGTTCGACCGTTGTGCTTATCTTTCCCTTCCTCAACTGAATAAGCTGGACCTGCCATGGAAACTGTACAAACATATTAGCTACCCTCAGGCCTGTGGTCATTTTTTTAACTACCAACATTTTAAACAAGCATTATACTGATATGCTTTTATCCAGCATCACTTACAATGAGCTTCTGTTATTGATTGAGCCCTTTTGAACAAATAACGCCAGCTTTATTTATTCTGCTTTCTACAGACCTGCGGCTGTTACTTTTCCACCTCCAGCCAGAGAAGTTCACAGTTCTACTCAGATCCTACCGAGGCAGTCAAAGATATCCCAAATGGATCTACCATCCTGGTGGGAGGTAAGATATTCAGGACTTTCACACACTCCAAGGTTATAGGATGGTTAAAGACACACCTTTATAAATTCATGCAAGTTCTGTTAACTGACAAAAATATGAAAAGATGCTCAACAATGTATGCACAATAACCACTTTACAGCAGAGTGAGCTGTCTCACATGGTAGTTTATTAGCATCCACACACACAGCACACACAAATTCCACAGCTCTTATTTATAGTCAAGTTCAGAGTGACTTTGTTAAACATTTTCCACTGTGTCACATCTATGTGAGAGAAAACAAAACAGACAAACAGAAATCTGCCTCACTCAGTGTAATATTAGAAATGTTGACTAACACATTATACAGACAGGACTAGAATTACCTGGCGCTTGATCCACTGTTTACCATGTTATTTGACTGTCCTGTTATAGGGTTTTCCTGTGTGATTTTTCATAGGTGGTGGCATCATCTGGTTTTTTTCTGTACAAGTCTACCATGTCCCTAATCTACTCAGTGAAAGTTCCACCACTGTTTTTTGTTTGTAATGCATTACTTTCTTTTTGTGTGTTCCAACACAGGTTTTGGATTATGTGGTATCCCAGAGAATCTTATCAACAGTTTACTGAAGTCTGGTGTTAAGGGTCTCACTGCAGTCAGCAACAATGCAGGGTAAGTGTGTGTGGAGGGGAAGAAGCATGCATGTACTACAGACATGCTCTGCATACATGCAGGTGCCCGTATGCTTAACTCATGCAGCAAATTACATGGTGGCGCTTGATTTTGGTATCAATTTTACACCATCAAAATCCCAACTTGAAAAAAGTGTGTTGATAGAGATGAGTTTGTTTATTTGTTTTCGTTTCTGTTTGGATTCTCATTTGGCTCTGGAAATGTTTGCAGTGTCATGTATCACATCATGTATCATTTCTATTTCAGTACAAGGTGTGTGTTCAAACTGAAAATGAAGCTCAATCTAACTCTGGTTGCTAGACAATCTGAAATATTCAAGTGGTCAGCTCTTTCACTAGATGTGGCGGTTTTGTATTGGTGACTACTATACCATTAAAGTCCCCAGTGCACGTGACATGAAACAAATTGGATTTATTCTTCTTTCAGTTGTACATAAAAGTTCACAAGGTCACTCAATTTCCCCACATGTAAACATCAAAGTCCTGCTTATTGCCTGTAATAAGATGATAGGAGGACCTATTAAAAACAGCACTCCAGCTCGTGAACAGGGAATTTTGATTGGACACCTAAAAGAGTCTGTTGCTTTAAATTCATATTGGAGGCGTTTTGGTGACCTTGTTACTGTAGCGTCAAACAGGTAGTGGTGACTTGGAGAGTTGCCATTAGCTTCTGATAAGTTATCAGAGTTGCAGGTACAAGGAAATGTTGCATTGCAGTGATGGCCTCTTACTTAAGCAGTCAGGTGATGTAGGTTATGATGTGTGTCTTTGCTCTCAGTGGGACAGACTTCAGAAATACTTTCAGAGGTTTCCTCTCTGGCACATGGCAATCAGTTACTGACCTCAATGCTGCTTATCATGTATGCTGTCTTTTTCTTGCATACACTGATACAGGTACCTTAAAATTAAAGATATAACAATTTATTCTGCTAAACACTGGGTCAGTATTTTAGGACAATTCTAAATCAGAAAATAATTATATTTTTAAGGGAATACAAATTGTAAAAATAAAGAGGGATGCAGCCTTCATTTAAGGTTAAATTCCTTAAAGAACCAGTTTATCAGTGCGAGTTCAGTTATTTTCAGTTATATTGGATCAAGACAAGTTGTATTCCCATGTAGGTTGAAGAGTTAATGTTTTGGTAGAGGGTTGTGCAAAGAAAAACAGCTATGTTTAACAGGCTTAAGAAATCACATTTAACACTTGCAACATTTACCCGTGACTAGCACCTGGGTTTTGCACTGCAATTTTACCTGCTATTGTTCAGTGTAATGTTGTTGTCGTTCTTGCAGACTTGGAAACAGTCTCTGTGTTTTTGTGTTTTTATGTTTCAGTCTTTCCATAATTGAATCCCAACGTGCTGCCACAACAGTTTTATCTGAATTGTTTACATAGCAACACTGAAACTTGAGACAGTGGCCAAAACCTGATCAGATCTACCTACTGTGAATATTAAAAAGGTCCTGCAAAAATAATGGTTTTCCCTCTGACTACAAGCTGCAAATTAAAATCATACATTTTTCAACAACACACACACAATGTTGTATATTTGTTACATTCTTTATAACTAAATTATGTTTATTCTTCTGTTGAAAGCACTGGCTCACAAAATATTAAACTTTGACCTACTTTTCATTTGTAGGTGCAAACTCTAATAGCTGGCCTGCTTGAATTTTGTTTATTCAGTTTCTTTTTTGCCATAAAGCTTAATACAGAAAGATGCACATCTTCAGCTCATCTGTTTGGAAAACTGTAGTCTGCAACACAAATGATAAAGTCCATTGTGAATGTCGTGTGTGAAACCATTTGAAGCTGAAGCTGTAAAAACATGTTAATTCACTCTGAAATCAATTATAATATGGTCTGTTAGGCTTAAGAAATATGTTGTACAACTTCCATTGCATCTGTGCTTCATTATCAGTGTCCAGCACTTATAGGAGTGCCAGAGTTGTGCAGTAGGAAGATCAAAAATGTTTTCAAAGTCTCTGCACAAACTGTTTTAATACATTTATCTGTGCCAGTAGTTGTTTCAGCCTCTGTCACGTCATGGGATTTTTCTCGTGGACTTTGATTTTTGGTGAATATTGATTCTTGGGACGTGTACTCAAAATATTTGCTTGAGTCAGGCCATCCACCTGAACGATCATTGGTCCTTTAAATGTTTTTCCTCAGCAGATCTCACTCGATCGGGAAGATTATAACCATCTGCAAATGGTGGCCACGGTGTCTCTTTTGTAGTTTCTGAACAGGTTCCAACTTATGTAGATTACAGTCTATATAATATACGTTTATTTAGTTGTAACAGTAGTATATATAGTACTGTTGAGCATATGCTTTCCTTCCCATTTCTTTGCAAAACTGGTTTGACTGGGGCTTAGAGACAGAGACAGGCGTGTACTTGATATATATTGCAAGAAAGGGAGGGGAACTCAAAATTAAGAGCTACTGTACGTTGATGTTTGCAGGGATGTGTTATACATGACTGCTTGATTATTCCTGTTTCATTAAAGTTACCGGGCTGGTATAATGTATACCCACGGTTTTCTTGGTCATAGCTGAATCATGTTTACACCTCCTGGCCCTGGAGGTAGAGGGACGAGGGCTGGAAGGGGAAAGAAGTAGTTATGTAACATGTAATTTTAGAGAGAAGATTCCTAAAGCTGAAAACTCCCCTTGCTCTGCCCACTTCTTTTTTTAATGCCTGAGTGAATAGTTTATCCTTTTCAATGAAACATGCCAAACTAATAATGTAAAGTACTTAATGAATTAGGTTTTGCGAATAGAAGTATAATTTTCTTAATTATCTTTCATGCACTTATAGAAAAGTGGAATTTGCTTGATATTTTCCCACACTATGAAGATTGAATATTGGTATATGAATAATGGAAAATTTGATTCCACTCATCCACGGAGATTGTATGTGTTGTTTGTACAATAGACACTGCTGTCCTATTTTTGGTAGCAGTGAAAAGCCAGTGTAATTTTGGTTTTTGAAATTGCTGCCTTGTTGCAGTGTCATTTACACGTCTTAGTCAAGAGCTGTTGAGCAAACTTAAAATATTATTTATTTCACTTCACTTTCATATGAGATAGGAGGGATTCAGCTATACACCAGAACATATTGTTGAGCTTTAGATGAACTGCATCCCCTGCAGCTATATATTATGAGCTACTAACAGGAATCTTACACAAGCTTAATAAATTCAGTATGGAAGACATTTGTGTTCACGAAAATGTGTTCAGTCCTGGAAGCTGCTCTGATAAGTGCCCCTGAAGGGAGAGTCCACCCACCTGATGTCATTTTCAAGCTGATAAGTGCCCCTGAAGGGAGAGTCCACCCACCTGATGTCATTTTCAAGCTGATAAGGTTTTGGTCCTCAAATACACATATACACACCAGTTTCATACACAAAATGTTATCATTAAAACATGCCAAAGCCTTAACCTTACATAGACTACCTATGACGTGTTATAACTCTAGTGTTGTGTGTGTGTCAGTGTGCTCGTCACAGTCATCTGTTTTTGGTATTCTGAGTGCACATGGCCTAGATATGCTGTCAGCTGACCTGAGGTTTGAGTTAAAGACAAAGCAGCTGTGATTCTCAGCTTCTTGAGACGCAGAAAAGAAGGAGAACTCACCCTTTGCAAAGTTTAGCTTTCTTCTTGGCTCTGATTAGAAGAAGCAGAGATTTTTTTGGATACATGCTCTTACATTAGCATTTTTTGTTTCATTTTATTAGGTTGGTCATTGAAATGAACTTGATTTGATTACACTGCAATATTGCAGGGTGGTGAATATAAGATGAGTTCTTTTATTTTACTTTTACCATGTATCACAAGACAGTACCCTATTTAAAACATTTTTATATGTTTTATAAAGTTTTATGAATACCTTTATAAGTTAACAACTGACTAGTCACACAGACAATTTTTCTGCCAGTAGCCGCTTGCCCATTTAATGACAACAGCCCTAGTAACACAATAACTTTCTTTTGACACAGAAAGTTAGAAAGGAGTATTCACAGTATGTGTTTAGGGTTTAGTTTTTCTTGTTCTCAAATCATGATGGAATGGTTTTAAATGTGTGACATCCTATAGTATAGTAGAGCAGATGTAACCCGGACTTGAGACCAAGATGAGCATCACAGCTTGATTAAAATGCAGTCTGCAATTTCTCACCTGTGGCGTCAGATTTACAACCCCGATTCCAAAAAAGTTACGCTGAATAAAACATAAATACAACAGAATGTGATAATTTGCTAATCATTTTTGACATATATTCAATTGAAAACCACTGCACTAAACAGGAAAGGTCGGAGCAGACTCTCTCTGCTCAGGAGACCGAGGTCTTTTGGAGTGCAAGGGGCACTCCTGAAGACCTTGTATGACTCTGTTGTGTCATCAGCCATTTTTATGTAGAGGTCAGTTGGGGCAGCAGCATATCAGCTTTGAACAGGAAGAGACTCGATAAACTTATCAAGATGGCCAGCTCTGTCCTGGGTTGCCCCCTTGACCCAGTGGAGGTGGTGGGAGATAGGATGATGACTGGACTGTACAACCAGCACACACACCTTTATGTCATTACATCTGTGCAATACTCATTTTTATATCATCATATTTCTGTGCAATTCATATTTCATTCACTATGCACTTTGTATTCAACTCCAAACTTTTTATCAGGACTCAGTTATTTGAAATAAAAAGACTCTGCCTGTTGATCAGTTAACAGCTGTCAAACAGGTACGATCAGGTCCGTGTGGGTGTGATTGCGTTGAAAGTCGTCTCAGTAGCTGCTCCTACTGTGGTTAAACCTCAGCAGGACTGTACTTTGCTTTGTCTTTGAGATCACAAAAAGGAGCCATGTCACTTGGTTTGACAAAGTTCCAACCTTGAATAACACCTCTGGGCATTTATGGTAATGTGACCTGTGCTACAAATTGTTAGGGAAAAAAAAAGTTGAGGACATTTGCAGTCACAGAGTAGGAACAAAGGAGGCGTAAGCAATGGAGGGAACTGAATGGAATTACAGTGTATTTGGCACAGATCAACAGAAATGATACTTTATTATCTTAGTGACAAAAAATATCTACAAATTTCCTGAATAGATTACAAATATGAAACAAATAAATTAATAGCATAAGTATTTGCAACTTTTAAGACAGTTTGTAGTAGAGATATCTTTGACAGGTTTGAGTCTGTATATCAGCTTTGTACATCTGAACATGACATTGTTGGCAAAACTGCTCAACTTGACTACAATTTTAAAAGTTGCAAAATCTATACATAAGCAAGGCTGGCTGTGGTTCTTTTTCTCTTTTTCTTTGCAAATCATGTGTTTCTAAGTAAGTTATGAAAATTGGAGTATAAAGCCACACTTCTCTGTATTGGTATTTGTTCTATATGCTGTAGCCTAATTGAACCATTATAAAGTTCATAATACTGCATGTCTTTATTTCAGAGTGGATAACTTTGGCCTGGGCCTGCTGCTCAAGACTAAGCAGATCAAGAGGATGATCTCTTCGTACGTCGGGGAGAATGCAGAGTTTGAACGACAGTACCTGGCGGGGGAGTTGGAAGTGGAACTGACACCACAGGTTGGTCGGAAAACACATAGAAAGGTTTATTCAAGGATTTAAGAGATAAAATAATATATACTCACCTATAAAGCACACATTCACAAACCAAATTCACCCAGAAAGTCTTATGTTATATTCCAACATCCACTTGATCAGATTGAATATATTTCATACTTGGCAATAACAAAGGCATGCAGTGGATATTTAACTGTTTTACTTCTCTTTTAATCTGTCACCTTCTTCCTCACAGGGTACTCTTGCAGAGAGAATCAGGGCTGGGGGTGCTGGGGTTCCAGCCTTCTTCACAGCTACCGGTTATGGCACATTGATCCAAGAGGGAGGCTCTCCTATAAAGTACAACAAAGATGGCAGCATTGCTATTGCCAGTGAGAAGAGAGAGGTGAGAGTGCCGTAATATGGGCTTGGGCAATATCTGTTTTTTCCTTACCTTCATCCGTCCCTGACGTTTCACCAGGGTAAACAGCATATGACAGTGTTTGTGTTTAAATTAAAAAAAAAAAAGTAAAACCTGAGCTGCGGATGATAGAAGTCATTGTAGCAGGTATGACATTGTCTCACCTACAATGCTGTGTCTAATATGATATTAGCCTACTCAGACAAGTCTTTCTTGGTTTTGCTAGCTCACCTTTATCATGAGGACAAAATATTTCCAAACAGTAGCAGAGACATTTTTCTTTACTTACTAGTCCTGTGACCTTATCCCCACCACTGTCAGTCACCATCTTTCTCAGCCCAGCTGCCTGTTACACCAGTAGAGACTGACCTCTGGTGGCTTGTGCTGTGCACTACAATACATCAATACAGCATGTCGTTATCGGTTTAATAGAAAGAGAAGGGTCTGTGTTTCCGAGGGTACTGAGATTTCTAAATACCCTGGTATACCATAATACCTTGATACTGCTGAAGCCTACTATCATCATTGTTGTGGTTGTGCCATCAAGAATCATGAAGTCAAGTCAACTTGACTTCCTTGAGATGGCTGCAGATAGTTTTCCCTGACAATTTGCCTGGTAGTTTGATAGCTGCAGTTGAATTTGGGTTTGGCACATAACTGTGGTCTTGAATCCTCCATGTTTTGCGCCGCAAGAGCTCAGCTGTGTGTTGTAGTCTACCACAGAAGTGAAGGCCAACTTCTCCCTACAGTGGAAGATGCATGTAGTGATGGGTTGAATAAATTATTTGAATCACATCCATGTATCAGTATAGACTTTACATTATAAAAATATACTTAAGGAGGACTGGCCACTGCTGTGAGCTCACATTTGTTCTGTGAATGTATACACAGTATTCACAGCACAAAACTCATGTTTTGGGAAAGCCTACATTGTTTTCAAAAGAAAATGCAATTTGTTTGACTGGTTTAATATTTGTCTTGTAGCAGGCCCACAACATACCACATTTAAATCATAATAGAAACATCTAAAATCCTTCATGTTTACAAAAATACTGCTCTTCACAGATACACAGTAATGTAGATGATATAATAAAAAAGGCTCACTCACTCCTTGAAATGTGTTGTCATTGTGCCCAGGTAAGGGAGTTCAACGGCAGGCACTACATCATGGAAAAGGCCATCACTGGAGACTTTGCACTGATCAAGGCATGGAAAGCTGACAAAGCTGGAAACATTGTTTTCAGGTAAGTGGTGGAATGGGATGCAAGCAGAGAGTTTTGATCACATTGACCTAAATCAGTAGCACAGACCTGTTGTATTGTGCCCATGCCAGTACTTATCTTGTAAAGGATTCAGCTTCTCCCGTCCTCAAAGCATATTAGACTAGTCCTAATCACCTTGTGTGTTATGTTTGCACAACAATCAGCACATGCTGCTGGTGTCATGTGGTGAGAGGGAAACAGTAGTTTGCATTTTTCAGATGTCCTCAGCTGTGGGCTTTCTCTCAGTTTGACTTTGAACTTACTTTTGATAAGATCTTTGAGGGCTGTACTGTATGAACTGATTCTAATCAGTACACCCGTATCCGCTGCATGGTCTTTTTTTTGTTTGCTCTAAGTTTCATGTCGTAATACTGACATCAATTTCTATACCTCAAATTATTCAGACAGCTCACTTATTTCAGGATAGGGTCGGGGTCATCAGTCATTATTGCTGTTTTAGTTTCAGTTCAGCCATATGCATGAAGGCTGTGCAAAGTCAGAAAAATCTACATAATAAGTCACTAACCTCTTAATAGAATACAAATATGAAACACAAATAAATTAATAGCCTAAGTGTTTGCAACCTTTAAGGCAGTTTGTAGTAGATGTACCTTTGACAGCTTTGAGTCAGTATATCTGCTTTGCACATCTGAACACAATGGATATCCTCATGAGTTACAATACAATTAATTAAATATAGATCCCCTGCCAAGCACCAGTAAGGCAGTTTGCACCAACCTGGTGTATGTGAATGATAAAATTAGCAGATGTAGTAAAGTCTTTCTCCACAAGAGAGCAGTAATCTAACAGCTTATAGTATATTTTAGATATTGGATATGACAGTCAGAGTCTCTGAGTTTACTGGCTTATCTCTGTATTAGAATATTGTTTAATATCATCTGTTTCTTGTTCTTTTCTGCCAGGAAAACAGCCAGAAACTTCAACCAACCTATGTGCAAGGCAGCCAAAACCACTATTGTTGAGGTATGCATTTCCAACAACACAATGATTTGCTTGTAAACCTGACATCTAGTCACCATTTCAGAGTCTACACTCCAGCTTTCTTTTCATGCATCATATTGACTTTGATTGTCTGAATTTTTCAAATGTAGTTATTCTGGCCCCCCACAGCTGAAATGGACCCTCTAGGCAAAATGTAAATAATGTAATATATCATTATATAAACATCCTAAATTAGCCATTCTTATACTCCAGTGCCTCCTGGAACTGACCTGGAATGAGCCCAAGCGTGAATTTTGTGTTTCAACCGGCTAAAATTGCCACCACCTACATTTACAAATAATCTGTGAAAAAAAACCAAGCATTTTAATTATGTTTAACTGTAGACCATCAAGAAAATAGGGTAAAGAAATCAGCCGTTTGACATTTGAACCCAACCATACAAATGCAGTAGTCACAGTCATCATTTGAAATAGATGTTTCAGTATCTAACCACTGAAAGGACAAGGAAAAAAATCTCCAGATCAGAAGCAGCAATGTTAGATAGATGTCTTTCAGGTGTAAGGCATGGTGTTGTATGTTTGTGGGCTGAAAAGTTCATGTTGAATTGTGACTAGTTGATATTCCTCTGAATATCAATCTGAGACCTCAGATCTGATACATTTGAAGATCTTAACCTCCATCTGTGTGGCCAAAATGGAGTGAGAATGTCCTGCTATCTCTGGGCTTTCTGTGTCATACCTGGTTTCTTTCTATCGGTCTGGTTACCCACCTGTCTAGCATTTGACAGTCTAGAAGTGTGATCACTTCCTGCTGTGCGTATGTGTGTATCTCTGTCTCTCTCTCCACCCCACCAACACACAAACAGCTTCACACCTCCCATATAGACACTGTTTGATTCAGAGAGCAGCAGGGAGAAAAACTGCGTGTGTGTGAAAACCATAAAACACAGGCGCTTTCTGAAAATAAATCGGTAGCGAAGGGTCTCTCGTAAATCTAATGGGGTTCCACAAAGCACATTTTCAATTATTCCACGGTTGCTGGACCTGAGGTTTAGTCTGCTGTTGATTAGAAATGTCTGGGACCAAATGGGGAGAGTAAATTCTCTCACTATAGAGCTATTGTAGACCACAATGGTCAATTGATCACTGAAATTTGGTTTATAGCAGCAACATTAATGGGTTTTAAAACAACAGTATTGTGCACACTTCACATCCAAAATAACCACTAAATTCAGCTATTTTGCATAATGCTCAATTCAGTGCATGTGTGGTGACACTGACCATTATGGATATGGATTACATTTTAAATGAATTACAGAGAATCAATGCTATGCTAAAATAGACACTGCCCAATCTTCTTCAACAGGGATAATGAGACTAGTCGCTCTGACAGCAGTGATGCCACCAAGAAATGTGTCTGTGTGACGTCTGCTTGATTTGTGATGTAGCCGGTAGTGACATGAATGATAATGCAGCTCTGCTTAGAGAGCCACTTCTTGAGATGCAAGCATAATTGGTTGGATTTAATATCGAACTGTCTGCTTCAACCTTGGTGCACCCTGAATCATTTGCTCAGGGTGTTTTTGGTGAGTGGAGAGGATGAAACAATTGTTTAACGGTTTAGAGACCAAGGCTACTTTGGGAGTGAGGAACAGAAGTACTTTTTCAATTCCCAGGTGCATTTCAAAGATTGTTTTTGTGGCATTTCTTCTTGCATACAGTGAGGAGTGGCAGGAATGATAGGAGAGAGAGAGAGGACTGACATGACAAGTTGAAAGAGAGATTTAGATTCCACAGTATCATAAGCTTCCAGGGTGCACCTGACACACTTCAGTTAACTAGGTCTGAGAAAAGTTCTAAACACAAACAGCCTCTGAAGACTCTCATGGATACAGAAATAATTGCTTGAATTAATTTTTCCAACAAGGGCAGGGTATAAACAGCCTTTTTTAATGGAGTATTGCACATACGTGTGTAGCCTAAAGAAATGTCATTATAAATTGCCTATTTATGAAAATAATTAATGTCACACCTCAATCAATTAACCTCACCCAAAACACACTCCAGAACCTGACACAAATCTTCTTATTTTGGGAAAGGAAAGCTCTGCATTTGCATCTGAACTCAAATTATTTCCATTTTATATGTAATGTTATGTTCCCTGCCAAACTGTGACCGTGTCAAACTGTGTCAGTTTCAGCCTAGTCTTTGAACATTTTGCATTTCACTCATTTTTCCTGTCATGTTCCAATAACAAATACTCTTTTCAGACACTTGTCACCACACATCAACTAAATGCTCCTATCCGGAAGAGCATTTATTGTAAATTGTGCTGCAGTCTTGACAAATGTAGCAAAAAGGATTTTCAAATGCTGAAATGGAATTCAGTGCATTTCCAAACTGTCTTCCTTGCATTCTGTGTTTTAATTGCTTTTTTAAAATGTGACATTAAACGGAAATTGAGTTCTCTTCCTAGTTGATACTCCTTCACCTTAAATTCCAAGTATAAAATAAGAAATAAACATGTCTCCTAATATAAGATAAACAAAATATAAATGGTTTATAATTTAAAATAGTATTTCAATGTTTATTTGAAATGACATTCATCTGGTGTGTGTTTAAGTACTTGGCCTCCCGTTATAGCTGTCGGAACATGTTGTCTTATTATGCTATCCAGTGATTTTTCAGATTGTTTCTGCCATTTTTTATGATGCCTTTTTCATGGCAGTGGAGGTAATATATGAACATTATCCATGACAAGCCTATTTATATGTGACAATAAAGTGATTGACCTGTATCGCAATACCCATTAAGAACCTTTTTTATCTCTGATAGGGAAGCAATTACCATCTCTCTGAAAATAAATGTGTCTTTAGGGTTCAGTGCCTGCGCAGTCATAAATCTGGTGATATGCTGTCAATATTGACCCTGCTGTCTCGGTGCACTAGTTAAGGCTGGGAACCAACAGACAGGGTCAGAGGTGTTTGAAGCGATTCATTTACCTTGCAGCTCAGTTTGGCAGCTCAGTCCAGTGTGCAGAAAGCTCTCTGACGATCATGTTGCACAGTAAGCTGCTTGTCTGCCAGATCTCTTACTCTGTAGCCTACTGTATATGCAGTAACGTAGGCTCAAGCTGTTCACGGGCTAAGCAATTCATTGTTATCAAAGGGCAAATAAATGTCAGGATAGTGTGGAGGGAGACTGACAGGACTAGGGAAATTGGGCTGAATAAAGATGATAAAACTTCTCAGTTTCAGTCAAAGGGCAGCACCTTATACAGCCGTTATATCTAGGCCAAAAAACTAGGTTGACTTATCGTATTCGTCCAGATTTGTCTGAAGTTTGTTTAAATTCTGTCTTCACTTGTGAAATGAAGTCAAGGAAACCCATACATCTCCTTATCTCAGTGTGATGCTGTTCATTGTTTTTATTAATGCTTTTATTAACTCAGTTATCACTATCTAAATGAAGCAGAAATGCGAAAAGGCTACTAGAACATCACCACATTTAAGTTTGCCAAAGTGAGTTCCAAAATACTGGTGGACTTCTGCTTGAAACATTGCAAAAGCTGGTGCACATTAGCCTCTTGAATATGATTTTGTTTAGCCAGCCCACTGGTTGTTTGAGCTACTGTGCTTGAACTCTTCAGTTGCAGAATAAGATCACAATCTGCAGTTTAAGTTTTTTAGTGAATCTTTTTTCTCTTAACTTTATTCTTTAAAAGGCACTTTAGATTTAAATATTTACATACTTTATATACTATAAGGTGGGTGAGTCATTCTGGAGAAAGATTGTTGATATTTGAACTCAACATCCAAGCGAATACTCACAGCTCTTCTCCTACTATAGCTAACATCACAACAACAGCATATCTTGGCAAACTAGAAATTAAGCTGAATGTCCGTTGGCAAGTAATTGAACTTTACTTGACACACAAATCATAAACATAAGAGAAAAACATAGCAACACCAATGTTACCCACCTATCAAGCAGAAACGGAGCAACATAATCCCTGTATGACTTTCAGCTATCAGACGTCTCTCCACTGTTAAGAAATCTCACAAAACACTTTATGTCGTTAACGTCCTGTGCACGAACACGAATGTCACCTGTTGCTGATTGGCTGGAATTGTGTTGTGTGGCACTTTGTTTGTTTCCTATTCCCAGAGCCTGGGCTGTGCATAAACAATGAATCAATTAATTGTTAAAATAATTGGTTAATTAATTGACCATGAAAATAATTGTTAAATGCAGCCCTAGACTCCCCCCCACCCCCCCAACCCTCACCGTTCACTGTCATCAAAGTAACCATTTGAATTTGAATTCTGAGCCAACTCCTTCGCCTGAGGCTCAATGAATGTGTGTGTGAAATGTAAATTAAAGCCCTAAGGGGCTAACAAACGTGTAGATATGCAACCTGGTGACTCCACATCTGTACTATATTAATGTTAATTCTGGGATACACATTCAAATGATTTTCCAGCAGTATGTCTTATACCCCGCAACCATCACCAGCCGACTCCCTTTCAAGGAAGAGACTCCACATTTACCATGTTCAAGATAAATGGATTAGCATTAAAGTCCCTCTCATACATGTGTCGTTATTAACAGATTCAACTTTGACAACAGCCACTGCTGCTTTAGTCCATCAGGTCAGTGGCCGCTGATGTATGATTGTAGACCGCGTCCCAATTCTGATACATGTATCTACGGTTTATGCTGAATTTAAAGTACAAGATGCAGGAAAGAGTGTCGGAGAATGAGATAACACAAAAGCACTTTGAAAATTACCTGATCATCGCCAGCTCCTGCCACGGTTGCTAGGCAACCAATCCCTGCTATTCAATTGGTGAATGTTGCACGGTATCCAGCTGGTCCAGTTATTCCCTTATCGCAGGTACAGTGAAAGCCCCCAGTGCATTGTGGGATACAATACACCAGAGACTTAATCAAAGCAATGTTTTCGGCTGTTCTTCGACCATCAGTCACATTAAATGACTCAACTGTTTTCTGTTACTGTGGCGATGCAATGCTGGGGTGTGGGTGTTGTTGTGCACGCACAACCTAGCAGTCAAGCATGCATGAATCGAATGAATGTATTCGTGAGTGCGTTTTGTTCTTTTTAACCAGGCTAGAGGCCTGATTGGATATAAATGACCTGCGTCCTTGGGGGTTTCAGCCACAACCTTCCATTATACATTTGTATTGGAACAAAAATGGATTTAGGAAGATTTAGTAAAACAAAGAGGCAATCTCAGTTTAAGGCATGAATTGGAAACCAAATATGTGTAGGTAATGTTTCAAGTTTTTACTGCAATGTTTGTCCTCGGAATGATCAGTATTATCATGATCCCATCATGATAAGTCTTTTTTGTGGTAGGCCTTTGCCTGCTGCTGGAATTTTGATTACACAGCCCATATTTTTCATGCTATTTTACAGCACTTTTTGGCTTGTGCCCTTCACTAACTCCATTACTCAAACTAATGTTGGCAAATAATTATAAATCCACTCATTTTTCCCATCATTTCCTGCCTAAAGAGGTTTATGAATTCACTTTGGTGCGCTTAAAATGGGAAATGAATGTCATCGTTTCTGTCTGTATTTTGCACAAGCTGTGGGAAGGGCATTGTGAGAACAGACAGATTGTCTAGGTGAACCCTTCTTTGGATCCTCACCACAGTGCTGCAAAAGTGATCTGTCAGTTTAATTTAGGATTCATATGTGGCAGAAGGTGACATGGTTTTGAATCAGGACTGATCAAAAAATCCCTTTTGTGCAGTATCGTAGTGGCCCTCGTTTTGAACTCTAATCTCTACAAAGGCATTGCACACGTCCTCATTTTTGACATATAATAACCTGTGACAGCAACAAACTTAGAAACGGAAACCTCTCCAGAGCAAATGGTGATAATTGCAGGGCCGGCTGGGCTACAACCACAGCAATTTGCTGTGATATCAATGGACAGATGGGTACAAAAGCTTTGGCATCCTTTTCCCCTCGAAGTGTGTGTATGTTCTGGTTAGCATGCATCACATTGAAACTGATAACATTAATGTTGTACTTACACATCCATTTAGCTGAGACTACACATCATTTTCATGAATTAGCAGCCTCGATATTGATGGAGGACACTAACTTTAATTTATTAGAGCCTTGAAAGAAGCACACACAACCAAGAGTTGAGCTCATGAATGAACTCAAATGCAGTAAGCCAAGCAGTAAGATTTGATAATGAAACATTTTTAGTATCTCAAATTTTCCTTTACTACTTAATAGCATATTTAGAAAAGTGTTTTTGCCATCAGCAACTATTGATACTTTTATGTGTCAACATTAATGGTATCAAAGTTACAAGATGTGTCAATACTGTGAAACTAAATTTAGGTCATCTCTTTGTTCTTCCATTTCTGTGCATAGATGTGTCCACATAATAAACATAAAATTCAAATTTGGCGTCTGATTAAAGTAGTCGACTGAATGTAGGGCTTGCAGCTGCTCAGGTCAGGTCTTTCCTTCATTAATTAGAACATTTGGAATTAGAAACAGAAAACCTAATTACTGTTTTATAACTAGTGTATCTTACAACTCACCTTTTTAGGGGTATTGCTGGCAGAGTACCCCACTGCATTGCCAAAAAATGTTGGTAAAGTCTTGCTCCAATTGGAAAATACTTCTTCCTGCACATAAGAGGACCCATTGGGCATTTTGATCCAGTTTGTCAGGCTTGGCAGAGACTTAAATTCACATGCAATGCTGACCTTTACTGATGATGGTGACAGACTCTAGGGTTCAATAATCACCTGTAGGCCAATGTAGGAGTGGTTGAACAGAGAGACTGAAAAGGGGACAGAGAATACACATAAAAAGAGATGATAGGGGCCTGTAGAAAGGGAAGACAGATTTGCCGAACATATGCACAAACTGAATGTTTGAAATGGCAAATTTGCATATTATACGCTCCGACTGTAAGTTCAAAGTTCCCTAACGACTGCCTATCATCTGACTCTGAAGCACATTGCGCAGAGGCTTATAGTATGTGCTCTTTGAAATGTAAACATTGAGCTGAGATTGAAGCTGTCCATGTGCGGTATGTGTCATTTGAAAATGTATTTTTAGTTCCTCTAATGTTGTCAAGGTTTGCATTGGCTGGCTGTCTCCCCCTTTCTGGATATCATAAAGGCTGTCATAGGCAAGGCAAGCTTCCACTGAGAGGAAACAGATTGCTCATGTTGTCAGTATTCTGGGTTAGAGGATAGAGCCGGAGCTGAGCCCCGAAAGTGGCAGCGGAGCGTGGCCAAGTGCCCACATACACATACACAAACACGCACGCACACACACTGGGAGGAAGATGGAGGGACTAAAAATACACAGGGTAATGAGAGTGTGGTGTTGCTGTCATCCTCATGCTCTGTCACCTGTAGCCACACCATCTCTTTCTCCTGACTGTCACATCTCAGTACACGCACAAATACGCACACACAGACAAAACACAGACTTGATGGATTATTAGATCAGGTAGCGCTGCAATTAAAGTATCAGCTTCTGAAGCTATTAAAGTCTGTAATATCTCAGTTTGTCAAGGTCTTATATTCATCTGATTTAAAATTGAAAATCGTGAAATTGATGATTACATACTCAGAAATGCTGCAGTTGCAAATGTGATTCCAAAAAAGTTGGGACGCTGTGTAAAACATAAAACAATATCATCATTTGCTAATCCTTTTTTGACACAAACTCAATTGAAAATTATATTTAATGTTTGACCTCATCAACTTCATTGATTTTTGTAAATATCTGCTTATTCTCAATTTGATGGCAGCAACACGTTTCAAACAAGTTGGGACAGGAGCAACAAAAGACAGTGAAAGTTGTGGACTGATCCAAAAACACCTGTTTGGATCATTCCACAGGTAAACAGGTTCATTGGTAACAGGTGATAGTATCATGATTGGGTATGAAAGGTTCATCTTGGAAAGACTCAGTCGTTCGCAAGCAAGGATGGAGAGAGGTTCACCATGGATGCATGGGCTCAGGAAAACTTTGTATTGGATTCTGCTTTTATTTACATTTTACTTTTTTGAAATCGGCTTTGTATATCAAGGTCAAGTCCCATAGATGTTTTACTTTTATCTTAGTAAACTTTTGCCCCACTAGTGTCAGAGTCTAAGAGAGGTCAAACACCTACTTGCCAGATTGACATAAATTTTGATGTAGATATTCAGTCTTTGGCAGATGAGCAAAAGTTTGCACAGTAAATTTTTTGTCAACCTGTGCAGTCAATGTTGATATTGTTTGTGCACAAGATGCTGATTATAAATAACCTAACTTTCATTAAATTCACAGTGAGTATCAATGATCATCAGAGGAAACATTTTTTGGTGACTTCAGAAACTTAATGGCATCACCCTTAGGACAAATTTCACACTTGGCTCTTAAAAGTGTAAAAATAACATTGTTTTTCCACTCAGTCCATTGCCTTTGTATTCATGAGTGTAATAAACATAGTAGCCTCTAGACGCTGTTAGCTTAATGACATTTTGTTATTGACAGAATTATAATGTGCATACAATCTGAAGACACAAACACAGGATCCTGTTTGTTAATTTGGTGATTGGAATGTGGGCCACATGGTCAGTATGAGTGCAATCAGCTCAAATTAATACCTTTAGTCCAAAAGCATTGAAAGGTTGTTTGAAAGCCTGCTGGTGTTTTTTTTAATTTTCTGATCATAATTGGTTTTAATGCTGTGTTCTTAAAAATGTGCTCAAACTGTAAATGTAGCACAGTTTGTTTTTATTTTAGTCGAACAAGCGTGAGTGATGAGCGTGGCACATTTCCAATGTTGTTTAATAACCACAGAGGAAACCCTGCACGCAACACCACTGTTGGTGGTTTATTCTAGGAATCTGGAAGCATTGTGATTGAATCAGTTTGAGATTAACAAGATTTGACAAAGCTCACAGCTTAAAAAAGCACAAACTCTCGAGAAAACGCTTGTTGTGTCCCCAGAGGGCACTTTGATTCCCTCTATGCTCCTGCCAGCTCACTTCATGCCTTGCTCAGCCCTCATTGATGTGAAAATCGTTCTACAGATAGGGGGAATATCAATGTGTGTGTCTGCGCGTGTGCCTGTGTGCTTACTCCACACACCTGCTCATTTGCGTGTGTGTGTCTATGTGTTATTCTTGTGTGTTTTTTATCATTTTATTTTGAATGCTTTATCCGTCCTCGTCCGTTGAACCTCCGGTCGGAGCTGCATCTGAGCACTGGTGCAGCCAGGACACATCACCTAGATGAAAGGAGCAGATCCTTTTTTATGTACGCAGACATTTAAATTGCATGAGCTTGTTATTGTGCCGTGACTTAGCTTTGGAAGGGTAATTGAAAATTGAGCTGAATACATTGTTTGTTTGCATGTGTGTGAGAGACCAACAAATGCACATGGAGAAAGAGAGGTGCGATCTTTTTTGTCGTTGGTTTTCAAGGGAAACAATTCGGGGATTCATACTGTTATTGTGGCAATTTTGAAGATTTCACTGCTGGTTGATTCGGCGACGGCTGTAGTGACCGGTGTTAACAGCAAATGTAGTTTAATACCACAGGTCACATAATTCTGGGGGCAACAAAACAACCTATTTGTGTTTTAATAAAGAAGGCAGGCAATAATTCGCCTTTTCCCATTGTTCTGTGAGTAACCATGAACTGATTTTATGCGGCATATAGCCTCAGTCTGCTAACAGCAGGGCACAGTGAAAGGAGTCTGTTGGTTGGAGTTGGAGATGTGCAGCCTGTCGCCTGCAGCTCTTCATCTAACAGCTCACTGTGACTGCTCCTTCCTCCTCCTTGCAATAATTCAAACTGCTCTGCTCTCATGCAGTAAATGCACATTGTATTGTTTTGTAGATGCCTTTTTGATGAATAGCGGTAAGTGCAATGCTTTTTGCATTGCATTTCCTGTGACTACTTCATAGTAAAAGTCAACTCGTGTTTTGCCAGTGAAATGCTTTAATTCTGAAGCTGCTGCCATACAACATATATTTGCATAAGCGGAAACTTAATACAATATTTTTTCCAGGAATGTCGCCACAGACACCCATTTCATAAAACTGCAAATGCGAGGGCTTTCAAATGCTTTCATCAGTGGTCCATAGACTCGATCACTATTATGTTAACTCATTTGGCAAGAGATAGTGCCTTCATAAACATTTATTTAAATGAAAATCTTCGAGATTGTTACTTTAATCGAATTTATCTGAAGTCTCAAAATTCACACCCCCAAATATTTGTAGTGATTCCCCTGCCCCCCAGTCTTCCCTATTTTATTACTGTTACTGTTTCGTAATGTGATGAGCTCAGTCTTGCTTGATGAGGACGTCTATGGAAATCATCATTCTCACAAAAGACAGATCGAGCCCCCAGAGAAAGATGTGGGCGGATGTGTGGGACTGCTGTATCAATTCTCTCGCGCTACCAATCTCATCTTGCATGGCCTCGTTTTCGCTGCGGCGCATCGGAGATTTGCCACAACCTGACCGAGAGAGAACCAGAAAAAGAGTCTAAAATCACTTTACGGTCCTGAGTGGCCCTCGCTCACCGCAGACCAAAGCCTGCGTATCCATGACAACGCTAAGATGGGATCCACTCTCAGCCATTGACTCCTCTCAGTCAGCGCCAAGTGCTGAGGGAGGAAGTGGAGATAAGGAGAGATTCAATTCAATTTGCTCCGAATGGCTGCTTGCCCCCTCATGTAAATGGAATAAATAGGTTACACTCTGAGCAACACAGGAGTGAAGCACAGAGACGTAGGAAGGGAGGGTGAGAATTATGTTGTCATGCTTAAGTCCCCTTTTGGTCCCCAGAGGTGTGATGATAACTCCGGTGCTTGGTTGCGTTCTCATCCTTTTTGCCCCCCCCCACCCCCCACTCTTCTCATATTGTGTCATTTCAAGTGCTTTTCCCTTGAAGAATCTTCTTGAAGAAGTTGCTCCTCCTCCCTCTTTGTGTCTCTTGTGTTTGATAAGGGAAAATCACTCTACTTTCAGTCCCTTCCCAGCTTAGTTTGATTCATATGTTGACCTGTCTCAGGGATCTTTTTGTTTAATAAAGCAGCCTACTGTAAATATGAACACGACTGAATTTTAGGAGCTGGAGCAGGCTAAAAAGGGCAGCAAGATTTATGGAGCCCGCACATGCTGTACAGCTCCCTCTGAACACCTGTATAGTAAGTGGAGGCTGTAGGCTCAGTTTATAGCAGTTCCTAATGTTACCTAAGGAGGAGGGAGCAGGTGCATTTGTTCTGGGATTTCTATCGCAGTCATGTTGACCCAACTCTGCTTAAATCAATAGCCATTTCCATCTGTGTCGTGCTCGTCAGACAGAAATAATCCTTTAGGTACACTCTTCTTCTGCTGCTGGACGCTCTCTACATAAAGGTGGCACACTTCTGTCTCAAAATCAGGAATATATTATTTGGTTAGGTATCTCAGATACCTTTCTGATTTTGCTGCCATATTAAGTGTAAGGGATTAAAATGTAATGAGGGTATATTTAGATAAGGCCACTGTTATAGTAGCTCCTCTGAGATCCTAAGAGTAAGCTGGGCTGAAATCTAAACCCTGGAAGAAAGTCCTGAAGCAGAGCTTGTGGAATAAACCTAAAAATAAAAATAGGTAGCCAAACATTGTTTTTAACATTGGGGAGTAAAAGTTTGTTTTGACCTTGTGTTTGGTTTGACCGGAACCCTCCCAACACCAAAACAGTCTCCTCCACACACCCCTACTCTCCATCGCCTTTGATCCCAGGATCAAGCTGCGTTCCCTGGACTCGGTGTGTCAGATGAACCTCTTCTGCTTTCAGTCAGCCAAGCAGGCTTTGCGTACACAGACAGCTTTCGCTGGACTCAGTGGAGTTGCTAAAAAAAAATAAATGCAACCCCTTCTCTCACAAATATTTACCCTCTTTTCCCTGTGAAAGACATGACAGGAGCAGAATTTTTAAACCTGTGAGCTCATATTTGGAGAACAAATGTCTGCTAGTGTGCCACCATCATTGTTGTTCGTAGCTCAATTTGATATAAAACAAATGTAAAAAGTCTGCTGTATTCCTTAGTAGAAAGGGATTTGCCTTGTAAAATTACCCAATAAGCTAAAATCAAGGTAACTTCTTGAGATTAACCTGCAAAATGACAAAAAAAAAATCGTCTTTTCTTTATCAGTTAATCTGTTAAATTTCATAGCTGGGTAGGCAGAGGTTATTTCCTGGTAGCGCAGTTCCATCAGCACACGGTTTCCTTATCTGAGCTTTAGTCTCAGGGGCCATGAGACATTTTACAGGTGAAGATGCCGCTTATCACTCTGTGTCTCTGTGTAGGTGGAGGAGTTGGTGGATGTTGGTACCTTCGCTGAAGAGGACATCCACATACCCAGCATCTATGTCCACAGGATTGTCAAAGGACCCGGCTACGAGAAAAGGATTGAGGTACAAAATGAGGCCTTTCAGAGCCTCCATTTTCTCTATATTTTCTGAATTATGTCATTAAGTGAGAGTCACGCAAATCATATTCTTATCAACAATTAGTTATATTAATAAAAATAAAGATAAAACATTAATTCTATATCAAAGTGTAGAGTTATACCCTTTCTGACTAAGCCATTGTAGCAGGATTTAACATTCACCATCACTGTTCAGAAATGCACATACCAGCTCTTATCCATATGTGTCCTTGTACTCATGGGCCAGAAATAGCCTCTCAAGATGCTCTCTCCCTGTTGCTCATATATCTTTGTGTGGTTCCAGAAACGCACAGTAAAGAAAAGCCAAGAAGAGAAGCCAAAACCAAAGAAGGACTCGGATCTTGTTCGGGAAAGGATCATTCGTCGGGCTGCTCTGGAGTTTGAGGATGGGATGTATGGTATCCTTTTTAAAAAAAAAAATACAAACAATGAGCAATTTATGAAATCATATAACTTTGTGCTCTAATTACCACAACTAAAACAAACCAGGTGCTGCCTAATAGCCGCGCACAAAAAGGGAAAGCTGTGCCTTGGCTTCCTTTCTATTATTCACACACATAATGAATAATTGTAGCCTTTGGGCCAGTTGATTGCACTGGCAAATTATTCACATACTTTTTTTTCAGCCTTTCACATCTACATGTTATTGTGATAGCCTTCGTCCTTCCTCATGAAAGCAACCTTAGTTCTTAAGTGGCTAATCTGTGATTAACCACTGATTTTTGGACTGACTCACATTCCCCTATAATTCAGCCTGACGCATTTGGTATCTTGTAAATGTCAATACTTCAAAGTTCTGTGAGTTTGAACCTTGTCCACACAAGAAATCTTTGGAACTTATTCACATATGACTGTTAAGAGTCCCCGAAAATATCCAAGGTGGTTGAAAAGGAGGCTTTAGTTTCTGTCAACTTGTAACCTGACGTCCCTATATATGTTTCTCTTCATTTTAATGACTGATTTCCTTTGCTTGATTACTGGTTACTGGTTATTACCATCTTTAACAAAGAGTCTTTCAGCCAACCTTGGTATTGGTATCCCCATGCTGGCCAGCAACTTCATAAAGCCAGACATCACTGTTAACCTCCAAAGTGAAAATGGAATTTTGGGACTGGTAAGACGCCTGCATAAAGCTTTCTTCCCTCTTACTTTCAGTTCTTTGAATCTTAGCCAAACAAGCTAACGAGCAGCATTTTTCCTGATGGTCGCTTTAAGCAGCAGTAGACATTTTTAAGCTGAATTGTGCTTGTAGCAAGATGAATAGCCATTCATTTGAGCGGTATCATTCCTAGTAGGGGCCCTCATTTGAAATGTGCTGGGTTTGTTATGTAACAAAATATGGCAGTTTGACACTTTCTCTTCCATTTTTCTTTCTCACAATCATTATTTGCTGGCTGAGCCTTCAACAAAGGCTGTTGGCACAGCTATGGAATGACTTCCCAATCAGTTGTGTTGACAGGAGAATGTAGGCGCCTATGCTAATGCCTTACTTTTTAAAGTTTCTTTTAATTATGAGTGCCAGTTTTATAGCCTCTCCTCTCCTCTCCTCCCCTCCTCCCCCCAGAAGGATTGCTCCCTTTGTTGAACACAAAGAAAAAAAAAAATCGATGTCTCATCTAATCAGAAAAATGTGATTGTCTGTCTCTCCCTTCAAAGATCATTGCTGGTCAGGCTGAGTGACATGTGAGTGTATGTGTGCCTGCCCACCCATGTGCACATTCTTGTTTATCTGCATCTCTCTCTGTGTAGGGCCCATACCCCACTGAGGAAGCTGTGGATGCAGACCTGATTAACGCCGGTGAGGGTTATCCTAATCAGTACCTGCCAATGATACACTTATGTGTATGTTTAAAAAAAAAAAAAAAAAGCTGTGCAAACATTGTTCTAAGTAAATTTTGGGTGAAAGAAGAGAGTTTTTTGGATAAAATGTGACTTGTAACATATTGTTTTTTGTATTTCCCGCATTTTAGACACACACTTAGATGAATACATAATACAGAGGATTCTCTATAATGATCATATAACCTTTTATTGAGTCATCTCATTGACACCTCAGTCACATTAGTATTTAATGGATGCACATTCACCTATTCATTAATTTTTATGTTTTTATTTAATGTCTATTGCCATTTCATTTACCTTCTTTGTGCTCATGTATATCTGTAAACTGTGTTGCTTTTTAGAGAAATAGCTAAGTTTACTGCTGCAATAAATTAATCCCAATATTTTATTTTGCCCAAAAATCAAACCTGTCACCTCTGCAGGGAAGGAGACTGTCACTGTGCTCCCTGGGGCTGCCTATTTCTCCAGTGATGAGTCATTTGCCATGATCCGAGGGTAAGGCCATGACACATAAGCTCTAAAAACTTATTTGCTGACTGAAAGTTATATCTGCCTGACATTTCTGGGTTTATATATTGACAGCTTATTAATACTTAATAATTTTCATGATGCCATGAGTCACTTCTATGAACTTCCTGGTGCAGTTATTGCCAAAAAAACAAAACCACAAACAAACACTTTATCATTTTCTCAGCTTTTCATTGAATAGTTTTTCACCTGCACCATAAGCCAGCTAACACTATCGAGCAGCATTTGGCCACAGGACATAGCCACAATTTGTAACATTGGATATTAACAAATGGCTACTGTCACCAGTACAACGAGACAGCAGCCTTGCCAATATTCCCAAGGTCCCTGGTTCTTATTGATTTGCCAGCTGTCTGAGATTGCCCACCCGCACTCCCTGCAGCATCAGTTCTGTTTGTCCACCCTGTGGAAATCCAATAGTGCTCATAAATAGCACTGTCCAGTCACACTGTTGGGGACCACACGGATACACGCTGACTTTGTGTGTGCGTGTCTGCTGTTGTGCGAACACGATTTAGAGCCCAGAATTTGCTGAGAAAGAATAACACAACATATGGTGGATTGTGAGCCATGTTGCCTTGAATACCACACCAGCTACTCCTGGAACTGGGATTACATTTAGATTTGTACTTCTCACAAAATTTTATCACTTCTTAGTCTTTGTATGTGCTTGTGTGTGGCCTCACACCTGCTGTCTGTTCATGTATAGATTCTGGTTTAAATCTCTGCATGTGCAAGCATCCCAACAATAACCCTACCTGATTTAGAGGTTTTGTTGGATACCTCACTTTGGATTGTGAACTATTTTGGAGAAACAGGAAAATGAATTGCTCTCTCAGAACAAAGGAGCACACATTAATAGAAAGATGAAATAAGTAACCCATTCTGCTATTACAGTACATTTATTGCATGTAATATGTGATGTGGCAACTCGAGCAGATAAAACATCGCCATCAACCACAGAGTAAATATGCAAAAGACACATGATGTTTTATAAACAGTAGTTCAAAAAGGATGCAAATAAACCATTGCCACTTGCCTTTTACTTTTGTGAAGTTCTGCTAAGAAAAATCCGCAGTGATGGAGGAGGGTGGTTATTATTGTGAAGACATTTGTTTTGTTGTGAGAATCTTTCCTGTCATGAAGTATCAAATATTTGGGTTTTTTTTACGAGTGGACTTGTGAGTTCACAAGTTGAACTGATTCTGAAGTTGACAGCTGTCTTCTTCTGTCGTGTCATTCTCTTTAGGGGTCACATCAACCTGACAATGCTTGGAGCCATGCAGGTGTCACAACATGGAGACCTAGCCAACTGGATGATCCCAGTAAGTTTGGTTTTGATGGCACAAATGTATTACATTCTTTTCAAATTCATGCTTTCTGCTCGATCTGCTGGGGTCATCACAACAACATCAGTGCAGTAGTCAGGCTCCGAATGCTGCAGTTTGAGGCTTACAATGTTTTTTTTTCTTGAGTTTGTGTCAGAGAGGTGTTCAGTCTCTGGTGATAGAAGGCTTTTGGTGCTGTTCTGTTGGTTTGCATGATATTTTACTGGTATACATGTTGTTTTAGGACACATACACCCACATGGTGTGGACATTTTTCTACTCTTTTTAAGTCTTTAACATTAGACTGCTGACTGTCATAGGTCAGAAACTCTGAATGTTCCAGTCCCAGTAATGTATAATAATTGATATTTTCTCATATTTAATATCAGTGAAATTCTTTTGATATTTATTTGACTGTCAAATAGTAATGTACCTGACATGAGCTTTGGAATCAACCACAAAATATTAAAGGAAACTCTGAATTAGTGCTGCAACTAACACTGACCTTCATTATTCATTAATCTTCTGATTATTTTCTCCATTAATCATTTTGTCTATAACTTAAAATGTCATCACACTTTTCTTGAGTCAAAATGCTTGTCTTGTCTGACAATCAGTCCAAAACATGAAGACGTTCAGTCAGCTAACAGCAGCGGATCTTGCAGCAAATCTTGTGTGGCAAATTTCTATTAATTGACTAATTGGTAAATTGTTTCCGCTTTACTCTGGATACCTTATTATATTGTGCAACTCCATTCCTCATAATTTCTGGTTGATAAACATTACCTGTGATTTCTTGTGCTATATTTATATTAGGTACTGTGTATAATACATATTTTATGCATAGTTGCCTTCAGTATTTCTAAAAAACGGGGATGTCATAGTTGAAACACATTCACAAAGGTGCAGCCTCTGTGGTTATTGTTCGAGAGCACAGGGATATGCTTGTCAGGGACTCGAGGGGTAGGAGGGTGTTTGTGAGTGCCACAGTATAATGGGTAGACAACATTATTTCTCGATGTCTCATCAGGTCAATTGGTCTTAAGACCACAGAGGCCAGAGTCCTCCTCCGTGATTACTAAGGTCAAGAACCCATTAAAAGCCTGTTCATGATGTGGGAGGGCACAGCCAGAAAGCCCCCTGGCACACAGCTGTTTTCTGCTTGACTTAAGTGTACATGCAAGGTTGTTTCAGCAAGTGCATCATTTTATAGACACATGGATGCAGAGTGTTGAAGATGTTTGCATGTAGAGACTTTGGGAATAAAATATTAATATTTGAACATTTTTTATATATATATATATAAATCATGTGAGCCAGCACTGTGCACAAGAACACAGTTATTGATTGTGATATCTTAATTTTGCAATGCAATTTATTTTTTGTTTACCTCTCCAGTTGTACTTGTTTGTCCGTGGTAATTGCCAATTAACTGCTGCTTGATTAAGCATGTTATGCAGATATCGAAGGCCCGCAGTGGAACTAGTATTCAGAGGCAGGGAGTTTATCTTGTTTGGCCATTCTAGTGTTGGACAGTTTGAGCAAAATGATGCAGCAGCACAGGCGCACACACCTCCATCCTCACCTACGCTTCAATCTTCATTGTCCCCTCTTTTGAAAGGACGGATGATGAGAATTACATTTCCCACCTTCTGTGATAATGAAAATTATTCACTATCTAAAGATGGGTACATAGCGTGAAATTGGAAATGTTGTACGTAGGAGTCGGGGATGCAGTACTCTCAGCGTGATTATGTTGATTTTGAACGCTTTTAATATGCAAAATGCAGATGAACATTTTCCAGTTGAGGGCTTTGAAATGCTTTTACATCTCCACTCAACCTGAAACATCTGGAAAAACAATAGATGGAGACAAAGGGATAATAGAATAAAGGTGGCATTTTGGATTTGGTGTGCTATTTTATCATTTAACTACTCGAGCTTTATCAAGCTGTCCTAATCATAGGGGTGTTGCACCCAGCAGTTCACAGGAGATGCAGACACTGTTGTGTCCTGTCATGCGTATCTCCTCACTGATTTCTAACAGCCAGCTACACACACTTTTCAGAATGAGAACTATATTTGACTTTTGTTCACTTGGGTTTTGGCTTCCTCAGCAGCGCTACTTGAGTGTTAATTTTCACCTTCAAAGCTGAGAGGAATATTGTCAATGAAGGAACACCGAACATATTCAAGTTGACTTGAGCAATAAAAATATATCTGGTCACCTCAGATACCAGCTATGTGTTTAACAAAACAGAATTCAGTTTGAAAGTGTTCGACTCGAAGCGGAGAAAACAAGCGCTACACCAGACATATATTCCAAACCCCTGGAGGCTCAGTATAACTGCAGCTTAAGTGCTCCAATGGCTTGAGCTACTGACTATTAAAATGCAGTTACTAGCTCAAGCGCTCATGATAAGGCCTGATGGCAGCATTAATGAAGGAGCTGCTTAAGAGCGTGCTTTTTTTTTTCCTTCGCTTCATTCCTGCTGTATCACAAACCGATTTACCTGGATATGGTTGTCTGTTTATTATCAGTTAAAGATGTCCCATTAGGTGTTTGCAGTGTAAAGCTCAGTGTCTGTTTGTGTAAAATTATTAAAATTTTTGTTCTTCCATGAATATGATGGTACACATAATGCTATAACTAAAAGAAACTCCTTTCTGTTGTGGGTCAAAAACTGTTTGCCCAGTTTCAATATTATGTAGTGCTTGAATATTTCCTCTTATTGACTATCAGTTAATATATATATTATAGTATATATAACACCAGAGATTTGATATTAACGTCTTTGGAATCAACCACAAAAATATTGTTGACTTTCTTTTGATGATAATAATTAACCTGTACTCTTGTTTGCTACATATTACAGACTTTCACAATGCACATTTTGTAGTGTTTGTGCTCAAGTTCACATAAATTTAAAGATCACTGGCCATTGTTTGGAGAGAAAATGTCGATTGTAATGTCTAGCGATGGATTACACTGTATTCACCAGTTATGCACTGTAAACAGTTTTCCGGTCCACTTTGAACACGATGCCCATTGTCTTCCTGTCACTCCCGTCTCTCTCCCTCTGATTCTTGTCATTAGTTGTCTGGGTAACGACGGCTCGTGGCGGTCCGTCACTATGTTATTAAATAGAGAGCCATTTGTATCAGACAGTGGAGATTGTCAGGGAATTTGTCGGGGAGAGAAAGGAAGCCAGTTGGTAAGTGGGAACTCTTGGATTGTAAAGGGGGTCATTTTCTGTGGTGTTTTTGCCACTGACCGGAAAGCGCATGCTTGCACAACAAGTGAGGAAATCATATTCTGTCGTCATGGCAACACAACGAAAAAGAAATGCAAGCGCACCCCCTAAGCCGAGCAAGAGAAATACAGCGCTAGTCAAAGTATGCTTCCCATGATGCTTTTCTCATGCATTAGTGCCACAGCAGCATATTTTGTAGAGCTAATCCTGCTGTTCGTCATAGAAGCAGTTGGCTTCTGATTCAATCCTTTTGATGGGTAATAAATAAAAAGGCAACAGGGTTTTTGTTTTTCTAAATGTTCCTTCTCAGGGTGGAGGGAAGAGGTTGCTTTAAAAAAAAAAAAAAAAAAAAAAAAAAAAGCCTGACTTTGAACACCTTTTGCTCCTGGACTGAAAGACCAGCAGTGTTACATTTATAGGAAATCAGTGTGAAGCAGTTTCATTGCTGTTCCCTTCTTACTCTTATAAAATACCTTATAAGTCGTATATAAATAACCTTATTTACTGCATGTGCCAGTTGTGGCCTACTGAGAAAACCTTGTTGGTTGAGTGGGACTGAATGTCATTGTCATAGGTCATGATAGGTGTCATCTCGGTAGAGCTTCAACTTAAGAAGTCTTGTGTTATCTGGGTTCTGCACAGCCGATACTGCCTCCTGCAGTCCCCCACGTTATCTTTCACTTTTAGAGCCATTACGTGAATGGATGTTCTGCAGCTTACATCTTCTCTAACGCCTATTTAATTAGCATATGGGTAGGCTACTGTATGTCTGCATGCCTCTGGCAAGGATTAATTTCAGCGAGAGAGTTCAATAATGCCAGAAAAAAAAAAGTAAAATGACTGTTTGGTGGAAAAAAAGGAACATCTGTGGGAACTAGTGCAAGACGATTTTCTCATTACTAGCTCTAATGTGAAGCTGTGAAATAAATAACTACAAAATTAGCATAGAAGTGTCTTTGAATTATCGTACTATAACTGCAAGCACATTTACACATTTAAATAGAATTGGTTCTTCTGTAATACATTTACAACAACACACGAGTTCTCCTTAAACAGCATGTATGACTGTGTTTGAGCAGTTTAACAGTAGTCACTGCAAAGAGGAGAGATGTCTGGGAGCATATTTTTATGTTTTCATGTGTTCCTGCTAATGAAATGTGTCCAGATACACACCACTTGAAGGTGTTCTGGTGCCCCCATTGTGCAAAGATTATTGCGGGCAAATGGACACAATCAGAGTAGTGGAAATTAAAAACCTGTGGGGCTTCAGTCAGACCAGAAAGGTTAATACCATCAAAGCTGTGTTAATTAAATGACTATATTACCTACGCTCATGTTGGCAAATTAGGCAGAGGATATTTCTCTGTTCTGACAATATATTTGTGCTGTTTAAGTGGCTTCCTGCAGGCTCTGCAAATCGAAAGTCAGATGCTATGACAGCCTCCATATTCAACAGTATCCACAAAGCTATTGATTAAGCAAAATGGTATTCTCTTAATCTGGGATGCCTCCAGTATAAAGAGACAAGTACTTAAGAAAGGTCAACTTTTTGGCTGCCACAGTCATGGTGAGCAGGTTTATAGAAACCTAGCAACCAAGTATAGTCAGACAAAACCAACCAAAAGTCAAGGCTTGATTGGAATGAATAAAATCTCCTTAGTGAGCAGGATGTAATAATCTTATCCCATCACACCATTTCATAAATATGTTCTAAGTGTGAGAGTTTTTCTGCATGCAGCAGCTTAGATCAAAGTGGCCTGAGATAATAACCACATGCATATCTGTAAATCAGAGGCGAGCAAATGCCAATCCTCCCTGCAATTTATGTCACTGACAACACTCAGTGAGCGACAGAGCCCATACCTGTCTGCAAGTCTCCGCTGCAATGTTGGTTTATTATAGTGTTTTCAAAATAACAAGGTCATAAGCATTAGTGAGCCATTTCGCCACACACACACACAATCACGGATTGACACAAGCTGGATTGTTGTTCCTGTATGCTTGGCTGCCGTCACTGCGATGCACCACAGGCACTGTGGCTGCATCATTTCTTTTCCTCACTCATATTCATTCAAAAATGAAAGGCCTGTAACAACTCCTGTCACTTGATGCTTGTATTTTCAGTTGCCAAAAACATACAACTAATTTATTTTTATAGTGAAGGGCAGTAGACTGGAACAGAAAAGAATTATTGATCATGGCCTGAGTAGTAATTCAACACGAATGGCTAATTTTAAACACCAGTGCCCTCTTTGATTAACAGCAGCCTTGCTGGGTGGAGAACATGAGCAGGCGTCTGGCTCACACAGCTGTAAATCCAGACGCACTACTATCGGGTCAGACAGTGTTGTCCCCCTCGGGCCTGTGCACGTACCACCTACCTCTTTGACTGTCAGAAAGTGCATTAACATTGATCATATGAAAAAGGACACTGTTTTCTTTTGGAGGATCATCTTAAGAGTGATTGCGTTTTATATTAAAAGGAAGTAGGAGCGGTTGTGCTTGAAGGGCAGAACTGAAAATGGATACTATTTTGATAACATAGATTTTGGTGGTTATATTTAAGGATGCTTTGAGCTGTTATAGTCAGCCACTTTCAATTGCAATTCTGTAAAGATAATAAAGTATAAGAATTAAATGCAGGCTCTACCATATCTTCAGTCGATGCTGTTCCCTACTTCTTCTACCCCACCTCCCCTCTCCCAACCCTCCTTCCGCTCCATGTTGATATCTCCTCCACCCAGCTGGCCTCCCCGGAGGCAGACAGTATCCTTATGATGCACCACACTTGGCATATATATCCTCTGGTTATCGAGCAGAGAGCAAAGCAGGCTCTTCACATGATTGATGAGCAAATGGGATTTTAATTCAGTTACTCAGCCGTCACCCTGTGGCCATATCTGCATGTCAGCCTTCCTTATTTGGAAACCTTCTTTATTGGGAACAAAGAGGGACCAGAAGACAATTTTTCACCCAGCTGCCAGTTCTGTTTCTGTGATGATCTTTTAGATTACATATTTTTTTAAAAGTACTGTTCTTGGCTCTTTTTAAATAGAACCGACTGTGATTTTATTTATATTTTTTAAGGAAGCATTTATTTACTCACTGAATTGAGACTAGAAAATTTTAGTGTAGTGTAGTGCACTCTATCTACATAGGAGCATTTACCCTTTATTTAACCGTATTATCTAAGCAACTCATTTAGAAGCTAAAGAGAAATAGAGACTTTTGTGTTGAAGGGACGCCTCCTGTTTGAAGCTTCAGTACAGATGCTTTGTTTCCTGCGCTCTGCTCTTCACACATTTCCTCATAATTGTCATTCTGTTTTTCTGCCTAAATCAGAGACAGTCTTCCCTGGATATTTGTGGATTGTTGGAACAGTTTATAAATGAAACTGCAGGCTACGATCATATTTTTTTAACACTTTTTTCTGTCTTTAACGCAATGTTTTTGTTCTCTGCTGACTGAGACCTGGCAATACAACTACACCCAGCTATTTTCTTTAAATATGCAGCTTTGAAAGCCATTTCTAGATAAGGCCCCATCAGAGCCGGTGCTCTTGTGGTGGTACTAAACTCATTTAAATACTGAAGTCCTGTTTCTACAGCATCTGTCTGAATTTTGATATCTTTGACCATTAAATACATGCTCAGACTGCTGCTTCTTGAACTGTACCAATAACCACAAGTTGTCATGTCACTAATACATGTAAAAGTTTGGTTCACACAATTACAAAAAGCTTATTTTCTCACTCAACCCTATTGGCGTCTATTCATGCAGATAACTTTAGTTTCATTTGCTCTGGTTTTCAGATGTCTGTCCATGACATTTCAAATGTATTTTTCTGTGTTCACAGCATAGAAAAATTACATTAAAAACATTGAACAGCTTTTCCAGAAACAGCCTTGTTGCTTCTCTGTATAATCCACAGAACACACTGCCAACAATTTTATTTGGAGCTACTTTCTACCAAATTACTTTCCACCAGAGAAATTCTCCCAATTAAAGTTGTTTCGCAATGTAGAGGAGTATTATAATGGATACGGTGTATGTTCACCTTCCTTCTCACTTCTTAATATGTGGTTTAGAGTTGTTACACTGGAATTGTTTATAACTGTGAGCTCCTTTTTACATTTCACCCTTTCTTTTATGTCACTGCCTCCCCTTATCAATTAAGCTGAAAAGTCAGATGTTGTAGTAACTCATACAGTAGGAATAATGATCAAAAAACACTCGAATAGGACCCAAGATGAAAAAAGATTTTTCAAAGATACTCTGGATATTTCGGGATGGATGTCACTGGTGAATTTTATAATCTTTAATTGGTAAACCTTTGTGGTGTTGCTGCTGTAACCTCACCCCATTTTCCTAATGCTTGAGATCCTTCCCAATCTCTTCCTCCTGTTCTCTCAGTGTGTGAAGTTTTTCAGGGTCTTACTGGTGCAAGGATAAAATTAGGCTTTACCGAGCACAGAGCATTAAAAGATATCCTTGCACTGAAGAGACAGAGCTACAGAGCAGCTTTGTAAACTTTTATGTATTTTTGATGGAAGGGGAGTTTTTCTTGGGGAAAGCTATCTTCACTTGAATATTTACAGTAGAGGACTTTACTGTTATTTGTGTAGTTTGTTTTATTTGTTTCACATTGAACTTTATGGTCATTTTCAGGCCATAGTTAAGTCGGTTTTGTATTGTGTCATGTTGTATAGTGTTCCTGTTGTTTTGTCCACCCTCGAATAAATGGAACAATTAAAACCTCAATCTATTTTTATCTTCCATTCTCAGGGTAAGATGGTGAAGGGAATGGGAGGAGCCATGGATTTGGTGGCTAGCGCTGGAACCAAGGTGGTGGTCACCATGGAGCACTCAGCTAAGGTGTGTATACATACGTAAGTGTGTGTGTTTGAGCATGTACATTTATGATGGTCTGACCAATGCTGTCTTTACAAATTACCCCAAAAGACTCATTTCCTTTCTGAGGAAACCAGGTCAAATTAGATTGGCAATTTTCTTTTCCCTTGATGGGACCTTCACCAGCATACCTTGTATCTGCTTCCAACGATAATGAGTGTGAGTGTTATGACTGATTAAGGGTAATTCTGTTAATGGATTGCTTAATGCCTCCTTACCACAGAGCATTATCCCGTCCTGATGAGGTTTTGTACACAAACCATCTTCTGTTCGATTGTCTTCTGCTAATTTGAATACAAGTCTGGAATTGGACTTGGAAGAGCTGATTAGTCAGACTGGTGCTGCAGCTAGAGATGAATAACCCCACAGGGCTTCTGACAATAGCAGTAGGCAATCCAACTGAATTGGTTTACTTTTGGAAAGTCCAGACCAATATGATGCAAGGGCAATGTAACTTTCTGTATTCATAGAAGCATGCTGTGTTTTGCTAATGGGAGCCTGTCTGGCGCCCAGCTATAGTCCAGATGGTGCAGCAGGTGAGCATAAATTTACTACCCTGAAGCCTGTTTTCGTTCTTGATGGGGAGGGCGGGGGTGATGTATGATGTGTGCTTCTCAGGCAGGATCAGAGGCATTTTTCTTAAAGATGACTGGCGGGGAAACTGAGAGACACCCATGTGGAATATGTGCTGTATATCCTTTGGAGAGAGGATCAGTGTATATAACCAGCTGCATCCATGGATATATTCAAATTTAAGCTGCATCCATAAAAGTATTAGCACACTATGAACTGGGTAAACTGGGTGAACTGGGTGGGTCTTTCTTTTAACTATCCATCCTTTTCTTTCAGGGAGGGAAACACAAGATATTGGACAAATGCAGCCTGCCTTTGACAGGGAAGCAGTGTGTGGATCGGATCATTACGGAAAAGGTGTGTTTATCCGTTTGTTTTATATCCAGCAGCTGGATAGCTCAGTAGATAAGATCAACAGAGACCTAGGTTGGGATGAGTTTCCAGTAAGAGTCTGTGCTTAGACTCCTAATGCTATACAATACAGCCTCCTCATACATGAGTGAGAGTAACACAAAGACAGTGGTACCAGTTAGGATAAGAAGGTCCCCATCAGATGGTGGTGAACCAGGACAACCTCATGAGAAATAGCCTACTGGAACAAGACATTCTGCCACAACTTAAGCTGGAGCGGCTCCTATGACCATACAACCCAGCACCCTGAATGGCTGGCCAGAAGGCAGGAGACACATGAGGACAGACTCCAACCAGCTGTTACAATCCTACCAGCTATGACAGCCGAAGCTGCTGAGGTGAAAATGAGAGAATCATGGCCAGATTAAAGACAGTCAACCCCTGGGCTCGGCTTCCCTGGCTCTGTGACAAAGTGCCATCAAAAAGCCAGCTTGTGGATGTGAACACAGCAATATCCCGACTGCCACCATAACGGAGACCAACAAGCTTGTATACCACTGCAACCATAATCCTGGTGATGCTTGGGTACAGTATTAAGAACGTAGGTCACCAACAGTGCAAAGGAAGCCAAGATCAAAGTAGCAAAGAATTGGTGCTCAATCTTCATTTTACATGTCATAACTTCTTGTGTTTTAAGTATTTCTGAATCCTCAAACTTTCTGATTATTTCCAGGTCTACGTAAAAATATTTTCCAGTGTGGTCTCACACTTTTGGACCCCCCTGTATACAATATGCAAATGTGTTTTCATCATCCTGAATTTAATTAGAAGTGGATGCATGGATGCATGCATGAATGGATGGATGAGCCATAAGTTGTAAACGTAGCATGATTACTCATGGGTGCTTCATATACGGTGCCAATGAGTAGGCTATGGCTGCATCGTACTCTCAGCCTTGAGGGACATGAGAGGATTTTGTGCAAGCAGTTTATTTAGGTTAGAGACACATTTTGAGACATATTATGCATTTGAGACTTTTTTGTCAATTCAACATCTTTGTTAAACAGCAATGTTCTTGTAAAATAAAACAGCCTTCTTAAGTCTGAAAGGCACGAATGGTTGAGCCTATACATACTATAGGCTGCAGTATAGGAGGCCTGTGGGATTGTGGGGTTTCCTCCTTGTTTTTAATCATACAGTCACTTTGAATGTATTTGATAAATTACTATAATTCCATGCTTAATAATGGAGATATATTATGCATTAAGCTGATCCTCAGTCAAGTCACATCTAGCTAATCATTGTGATAGATTGATCCAGCACCTACAGTTACTGAGTCTTTACCCTGTGACTCAAATTGCAGGTCAGTTTTCCTTCCTCACAGGTCTCACCATCCACAAATAGCTTAAGGCCTTTTCATTTCTTTAATATTCATTTAAACATCTAATTTGTTTTTAGTTGAGGGCTTGCTGTTCACCCAGCAAAGTATTACACTTTCCTACCTTCTGGTCAGGAGTGATTGACTGAAACCAAAATTTGATTACTATAACTTTGGCAGTTGGTGGGTTTGCCAACCAATCAGCTCCCTGAGTTTATCAGCAGTAAGCAAAGCATGCAGACATTGAACACAACAATATACAAGCCACACATTGTGTCTTTATCTCTCAATTACATTTCCCTCATACACATGCACACACAAAAAACAATCATACTGCATCTGATTGATTAGTATGTTGCAGCAGGGTGATGCAGGTAAATGGAAATTAATTTATTCGCTTAACACTAATTCAATCAGTTGATTTCTGTAAAGAGGCTTATTGATTTTTTTTTTTCGTTTGTTTGTTTTGTTTATTTTCATGGTAAGGGTTAGGTTTGCCTTTCTTGTGTATTTTGTTGATTCTCCCATCCCTGCCTGAGGACCATGTTTGTAATGTTGTTAAAGCTTTTGCAGTAATTACAGTTGTGGCCGATCTGTGGCTGTATGTCTTGAACTCTCTGGCGAAAAAACAGACAGACCTCCTTGTAAACCTAAATGTGTAGGTAGGAAGGAAGCCCTCAAGTGAAAGGAGGTGGTCTTTTGTTTTGTTATGTTAGGATTCCTTGCTTTAATGTAAAGCACCAGTACATGAGTTTGAGTTGTTGAGCTTATTTTGGGCTTGGCTATCCCCAGATTCTCTTTAATCAGCAGACAGGTCTGGATAAGACTTGCTTTTCCTTAACTGGAGACATTTTTGAAAACCCCTGAATGCAACCTACATGCCCTCTGTGAACGAGGTCTTCTAGGTGGTCAAGAAGCTCCACAGTGTTGCATGAGAATTGGGGACAATGCCTATGGACTGGCAGGTGGGGGTGCTGGTTCACATTTTTAAAAAAGTTGGACCACTTAGGGAAATCTTACTGCTCAATCTCCTTCAGAAAGCTTATGGAGCTTAGCCTGAAGGCAAATCTCCATCGTCTTCACTTTAGCGTGAAGAGCTCTATTTCTGCTCCGTGTTTGAATTTCATCAGCTCCCCACAGTTTGACTTCGGCACGCTGTGACGGAAGAATGTGAAAGCATTTGCTAAACTGTCGGTTTTAAAAAGGGAAATAAATTATCAGACAGTAAGAAAAGTAAAAATACAAGGTTGAAAAGGGTGAAGACAAGTGAAGATGGAGGGTAGAGGGCAGTTAGATTGAATGGAGGAAGGAGGAAAGGGGAAGTATAAATGCTGATTGGGAAAAAAAAAAAAAAAGGTGTGGGCGATGGAAAGAAAGAAAAAAGTCCAGAGAGACGTCTAACAGAGCTCAGTGCTGATTTAGCTTTTGTGTCCTCGTGTCTTCTGGTCAATTCCTTGTAACCCTCTGGTGGTTACTGCCTCGGGAACTTGCTCATTGAAAACATGACCTGTCAGGGGCGAAGTCAGACAGTGTGTCCAAGGCTTTTTTTTTCCTCTTTTTTTTTTTTTTGCCCCCGTCTGTTTTTTTTCTGCTCGGCTGGCTTTTGTTGTGATTGCGCAACATTTCTCAGCGAGCAGATTTCTGTCAATATTTATAAAGGTTAAAGCTCTTTCTGCTGCCCTGCTAACACCGGTACCACCTTCCTCATTTCATCTCCTGCCGTTTTCTCTTCCTCTCTGCCCATTAGCACTCTCTTTTCTTATTACATCCTCAGCTTTTGACTTTCTTTGTAATGACTTGAATTCTTATCATTTATGACCTCTTTTCTCGTTTCCTTCCATCTCCGTCAACGCGCAGTTTCCTCTTCTTCTGCCGTCCTTCTTTTCTGACCTTCTCGACTTTATTCTTCTGATTTTTCTATACTTTAATCTTCTGACACCATGTCTGTTGCACTGTGAATAATTTTGGAAGAAAAAAAAATTCTCCATTTGGGCAATCAGGCAATGTCCTTCTCTGAATGTTGACATTTTGAAAACGCTCTTCCTTTGACAATGCCATCCTCTCTTTGTAGCATCGACAGGGAAAAACTGAGCGTTTCAAAAACGCTGACATGTGACTGTCAGCTTGTCAGCCTCTCAAATATTGCCAAAATGCTTATACTTGCCAGCAATGTTAAGAAGCCGACGTTTTGTTACCTCCAGCTCTGGCTGTGATTGCCTCTTTTGAAAATCAATATACCCAACAGCACAATAAAGGTGTTGACATGTTTTTCAGTTTCTTCTTGTCAAACGGCACAAGTATAATGCAGTGATTTGATTGTGAGTGTCGGTGCAGCAGCAGAGGAATTACTCTAGCTTGGTTAGCTGGTAGCTTGCAAGACCATCAATTAAATTATGATGACCGGAATGAACAGCTATGTCAGTGACAACACCTCTATTTCATATTCAGCTTTACTGAGAGACAAAATAAGGTTTAGGAAGAAAACTGAATCACGACCAAGTAAGGTGTCAAGGCATGCTGGCCAAAACTGTCTGTTCATTCATCCCCTCTCATTAGCAAATAGTGGTAGTAATACAGGTGAAAAAAATCAGCCTGGGTTGTTTGAATCCACATCCATTAGGTCAGACTTACTGTGTTTGCTGAGCCGATTTTTGCTCAACTCAAATACCTGATCTATATTTCCTCAGGCCTCCTTTCTTCCCGCTAATGTTGTGTCTGAGCCAAGTTTGCCATGCCAAAACTAGTGCACCCGATAGAAGGGCAGCCCAAACACAGTGTAAGACAGTGTAAGAACCCTCTAGACTCCAGAGTGCATTATATGTATATGTTATGTATTAATTGATTGGTCAAGGTTGTTCAATAAAAAATGTGCATGCTATGATTTAGCCCCAGGGGAGTCTTCCAGTACCTTGCTGTCACTGTGAACACAATCTGACTATATTAAATTCCTTCCTTTGAGAAACCGTAGTGATGGAAGAGAAGATTACATTTTTTTTGTTTAAGGACATACGCAGGTATAAAAGATTACAATAAAAGAAATATTTAAATTTCATCTGATTTTTGTCAGCAATCATCCAAGTGATTTGGATCGTGTTTTGCTTCAAACTGGAGCGCATTATTCAAATTGGATTTAACAAGTAATGAACCTTACCTGTTGAATAATAACGAGTTTGATTTGCCAAACACAGTGTTGAACAGATTTCTACTATTTAAAAAAAACAATGTTCCTTGTCATCTCGAGGGATGGCCAGTGTTATTATCAGTGCCTGTGTTCTGTGTGTGTGTCTTTATGCTATGTGCACGAGCAAGCGCATGACAGGGAGATCAGGATGCATATTTTGGTACCCAGCGGGTGAAATTTGTGGATTTACACAGGAGGAGGCTTGAAGATCTTACTCTACTATACATTGCACTTGGTTCACAGCTATTAAATTATACTTAATGCACTGTTTGTAGGCAAATGCAAATATGAATACCTTTTTTTTTCCAGTTGAAATACAGAAAGAAGCAAGGTGAAACTCATAGACCTTCAAAATTGCCTTCAAACTTGAGGACAGCTAAGACACACAGTGAGTCAGATTCCTGAGTAGAGTAGAAATAATTTCCCCTCATATTGCCAGTGTGATTCAACTTGCCTGTGACAGATTTTTGGAGTACTTGTGGTATAATTTAATCAGCGATGAATCTGAGAGAAGAACAGTCTGCTCTGCCACAGTGTTTCTGTACGACAATGATGAAGAGAGGAACAATTATCAGTGACTCTCTGTAAACACAGATCGATAAGAGTAACCGTTCACAAGTCTGCAAGGCTCGAAACAATTACTAGGATATTTGTGTTACAGTTTTTAATAAGTACACAGGATGTGGTGGTAAGATAAAAAGTTATTAAAGATATGGTCCCCAGTTCATAATACAACTTAAGACCTGGAGAAGTGTTGCTGTTTGAGCAACATTTCTACACTGAACACAAAACCAATTAGAACTTAATGTCTGGCTTAAGCTTTTTCATTCAGCAACTTATGTTAGATGAATAAAATACAACCACCCAGCAGTCTAACACTGAAGATTTTTTTCCTTTCATCAGCCAACAACACTGTGTATAAAATTCCTTTGGGCTGTGAGAAAATGATTGTGCTGATCACCAGTAAAAACGCCCAGTAGTAGAAAATGACTATAAACCTGGTAGCAAACGTTGCCTTTATTAAGCCTACAGTTCGTTTACAAAATGAGAGCAGAAACTCTGGGTTTTCCAAACCTGCCAAAAAAAAACCCTTTATTTTCTCTCCACACAGGCTCATGCCCAGATGCTGACATACACAATATATTCTCACAAGCACAGCACCCTCCTTGGCTCACGATGGCCAGGAGGGATGGTGATTCAAGTGTTGTCCTAAATAGTGTTGCTGTGATTTGAGACCCAGGGTGGTAGGAAACCATATTGCCTCAGGCGATGTCTCTGCTGCTTCTGTTCTTTGGTGAACCATTTCATATAGTGTGTTGCCTTTTCTTCTCTCTTAACCACAGTTCCCCTGTTTACAAGCTTGCTCGCTTGCAGCATTGTCATTGAAATGATGGATTGTAATAAATCCATCCACACACACACACACACACACACACACACACACACATACATACATATATATATATATATTTTCATCATATGTGCAGTGAGTAAATCACATCACTTTCATGGCCTCTGGTGCTGGAGTAGTTGCTGCCATGATGAAGTATCTCAGTATTTTTTCCTCTCTCTCAGTTATTTAGAGAATTATTTAAGTAAGTCATTTTTGCCCATTCATTCACAAATGAAGCAGAATGACTCCTGAATTATTCAATCATCATAATGGGCTCAGAAAAGTGTTACCTGTAGCATTTTCTCTAATGACACTTATTATTATTCCAGCAACCAAATTGAAATTCTTTTATAGTCCTACTGTGAGTTTTTTGTCTGAACACATCTCACACATCTGCTCCTTGCTCTAATGCATTGACAGAATACTGGGGAAGCTTCTGAAGTTCATTAGTGGGATAGTAAAATGTTCATTTTTACTCCCATCTCTTTATTATGTTCAAATTTGTCTAAAGCATTAAGTGGGCTTCGTGATAGTGGCTTATTGTCGTTGCATGACATTCAGCCCACTCCTCGCCAGACAGCGCATGGGGTAGACTAGCAGCTTCTTAATGACTAACTTGCATCAATCTGGTTAATGATGGTGGTGACTTTGACGACTGTGAAGAAAGGTGACTCAACAGTTTCACAACAAAAAGGCTGCTTTGCAAGTGGAGGCACAGTTTGTTTTTCAGTTGTAAAGTGTGATTTCAGAAACTAGGTCAGTCGATAGTTCTTTGCTTTAAATGTGTAATATGTAAGAACTGGCCACCTGTCGTGACAAAGACACAATGGGTTCAGGCGGGGACAGGAGAGGTGTGAACTGGGAGAGGAGGGAGAGGGAGGTCCACCTCCACAGGCCTGAGCAGGGATCCAGGAGCCCATAAATGTAAAACAAGTTCACATATACAAAATAATGTTGACAAATCTGTTTCTGATCTCTGCAACACAACACGTCTTTGACATAACTTCATTTCATTTTCAGTTAATTTTCGAATGCTGTAAACTAAACTTTTCTGCACAGTGCTTTAAAATTCACTAACCCAGACTATTTTGTGTCAAAGTCTCAGTCAAACTGTGAGCTCTCCTTGACCTTACACAGCACCTGCCATATCTGCACACGGTCGTCTCACCTATATCGACCACCTCGGGCACATTTTGGACCAATCTTTAATTTTCTTTCATCGCTAGCGACACGTGTAACAATTAGAGATGCATGTCAGTGTCTGTGTTACCCATAGACCCCTGTTCCTTGTGACATTCCATCTGTCTCGCTATATTGGAGTGAGATATCTGCCTCCTGCCCTGTCACTGTGTGTGTGGTCCTAATGAGCTGAGAGTCCTGACGGGCTTTGCCTGGATGTGAGTGAGGCTTAGCCTGTCAGTCCCTGCTGAGAGAAGCAGCAGGAACCAGCTCAGCTCAGCATGCCTGGCCTGACTTTTTTCCATTGTGCGTATAAATCCTGTAGGTATAATGATATCACTGCAGGTTCTGTATTTTCTTGCATTTGGTTCTCATATTTTCCATTACTATTATTATTGTTATAATCATCGTTCTTTCTACAAGGAAGTTTACTTCCCATGTAATACACAAAACTTTGCACATAGATCAAGTCCTATGTCGGACTTCCTCAGCTGGCATTGTGGGCTAATAGTGGTAAATCAGCAAAGCTATGAAAAAATACCATCCTTACATAGTTCTTTCAAAATTTTAATATTTTAATACTCCAGCTCACAATCCTCATAGAGGAGCTAATATGTGGGATTTCTGAATAGCTAGTGGTAGTGGTCATTTATTAAGTACTCTCCAAAAAGAAGAAAAGAAGAGGGGGGAAAAAACACTGGTGGAAAGAAGGATTTTAAAATGAGTTAAAAATGTATAAATAAAAAAGAAAAGGCTTTGCTTTCTGCTCTCTACATGATGTTCTAGGGACATGCATACAGGTCATATTACCTGCAACCTGTGATTACATTACAGGGTTGAGATCATTATTCACTAAATGTACGTGAATCCATGCGATAAGAGAAGCCAAAACCAAAAAGTGTTTGACACAAGATGACACTTACTTTACACAAACTATATCTCAATGTTGAAATGTTATGAACACAGATAAGGCTCAAATAATTATTTTCGCTCATACAAAAAAGAGGTAATAACAGGTCTGTTTCTTGAAGGTGCTCTACGGCCATCTGTTATGAAATAGATGTTCTTTTTTGTTGCTGTTTTTCAGCATTACTTCAGGTACATTTCTGCATTGGTGGTATTTTCAGTGGAAATGTCAGGTGTAGCAGGATTCTTCATGGTAATTTACATAAAGTTTCCACCATCTTGTCTCTCCTACAGGAGCAATGCTTTCGGCCGTATCACCAATCATTTATGAATCATACACACTCCATTTTTTTCCTCATAAACTATGTGTAAACTCATCTTAAAGCCGGGAATCAGATTTCTCTGCTTGTGAATGTGTGTATATTCTGAACAGCTCCTCACAATGTCTGAGCACAAAGCCCTGGTTTGAAGTGATGTTGTAAAAGTGTGATCACATGTTAAACCACAGAAACTCACAATGCTATTTTTAACCACGTCAGCATAAATGATAATTGACTGTCAGCTACCCAAAGCTTTACATTTCAACTCCATTGTTCTAAATTTAATTTATTTTTCTTTGACGTTTCATCTGTTGTAAAGTAGTGCAGCATTTAGTATGTAATTGCTCATTACTTTGTAGTGGTCCAGAGAGTCGAGGACCCTCTAACGGGGCTTTTCATGGACCTGTCACCAAAATAATTGCAGCTATTTAGTCATATATGGATGTAAGTGGTGCTGTGCCCCCCCGCCTGTGGCATCTGTGTCTGTGACCACACATCATAGTACTACTAAGAGCGTACTTGTTCTCACATTTTCTCTTTGTGTCTTGTCGCCCCTTCCCATCTCTTTCTCGCTCTAAATGTCTCCTCCTTTTTTTTCTTTTCATCCCTCCCTCTCTTTCTGCCCTGTTTCTGTCTGCCAGGCTGTGTTTGATGTAGATAAGACAAAAGGCCTGACTCTGATAGAAGTGTGGGAGGGGATCACTCCCGAGGATATCAAGGCGTGCACTGGCGCAGATTTTGCGGTAAGTAACAGTTTAGGCCACCACCGATATATTTCACTTTCTAACTTCAAGCATCATAACCATGTGACATTTCTTTCCTCCTTGTGATCTGTCTGGTGTCTTCTAGGTGTCTCCCAACCTGAGGCCCATGCAGCAAATCTAGAGGGGCCGTGATGAATTTGAGAAAAAAAATCTCATGTGGTAAACAGCTGGTGATTTAGCAGCGTGAGACGGGTCAAATAAGCTCATAAAACCCAAATGCTTGGTTCAGTTCTCTGGTAATCAGCATGCAAATATCATAAGGCTTTACTTCTCACTAACTGAATGGGATTCGTAGGAGTCAACATGTATGTTTCTTTTTTGTGAGCTTACAAACTTAGCAAACGTTACATTGTTGTCTATTACACCATTAAATTATTAATTTTTGCTGATATTTGTGCAGCTATTGCCAGTAATCTGAAACTGACCTGAAAAACTGGAAATATTCTTTATATGTTCTCTAAGAAATAATACAACTTTATTAGAACTATGAACAAAAATGATACGACTTGAAGGTGAATCATGTTTTCTGTTGATCAGTGTGTTACTATAACAGGATGTAAAGGGCTGAAACGTAATGAACCTTGAAGACAAATGTATGATAAAGGTCAGGTGATTCTTCATTCAGCACAGAGAGGAATATGTATGTAGTTGTTTGAACTTTTGCTACATGAAGTAATTGGATTATACATCCAATGTAATATATCTTTTTTGTTTCTCTCAATTTGGAAAATGAGGAATACGTACAACTAAGTTATTACATATGTCTATAATAATCACCTCTGCCACAATGTCAAACTGTTTGTGTTTTTTCTCTCAGCCTCATTCATGTCAAAGTTGGTCAAACTGAACATTTCAGCCAGACAACATGAAGCCTTACCATTTTTTTACTCAGGCATTTGCTGTCACCTTGTCTTTGTATATAAAATAAAATACAACCTTGTGTGCTGAGTAGAACAAGTGAATTTTTTTCCCCTCTAAATCTCCATGATAAAAAGTATCTTAAAAAGTCAACAATAGATGGCCCCGTGTGTTCAAATTATTCAGCTCATCAAATCACGCAGTGATTGAGAGTGATGGCTTCTGACACTCTACAGGTTACAGCTTTCTGTATATGGTCAGTGCGCTTGCATTGACGTTCTTGATGTGATTTCTCCACCCGAGTAGAGCGGCGCTGCCATTACCTGGGGGCTGTTACATAACTGGAGAATTCAGCCGGTGGGCTTTTGGGTTCAGGAAGATCAACTGGGTTGGATCATCAAGCAGAAAAATGGAAGAAAGTGACAGGGGCTGTTGCCACCGGCTGTTGATGTTAATCCACCACATGCCTTCATGACTCGAGCGCTACCCTATAAGCCTACATTCTTTTAACCTATTTCTCATACTGGTACTGAAATGCAATGAAAAAGGGAAACAAGCTTTTACAAAAACAACTGAACATGAGCAGTGCAATAACTTCTTTTTTGTCATTACAAATTAAAACAAGTAGCTGCTCTTTGCTTAAAATGTGAATAGCAAGTTTAATTAGGACAGAATGAAGTGATGTTTAGTGGCGCCTGTTTTGGATTCTCATTAATAGAAAGCTGCTGATCGCTTGAAAACTACTTCAACTCTTACATAAAAGCTTTAACATACTTACCTCTTATGTTCAATCAATCTAAAATCTCTGGATTAACAACTCCAGTGACTTTGAATTAATAAGTCTAGATACTGTACTTGACTGTTATTGAGTTACCAAGCCAGAACATTTAAGCCGTTTCCATTATTCCTTTTTATGTAGTTTCATATATTTGGACACAAATGCCACATGCCTCACTCTCAACAATCATCTGCCAAACACACCCTCACAATTTGTCTATCAAAGCAAAAATCTCTGCTCCATCAATGCCTCTGCTGCCCTGTATCGGTATTGCTGCCTCTTCTTTCAACCCCTCCAGCAAGTGAGTTCGGATATTTGCTCATCACTCCTCAATATCTCCATGTTAAACATATCCACTAATGAGGTCAGACGAAAAACTTTCAAGTTCTGCTGCTAATAAACATTTCAAACATGAGTTGCCTGACGAGGCCTGTTCCTCCAGACTATTGCTCCTTTCATTATTTTGCTGATGGAGCATCCAACCTGAAACAAAGGCAACCAGTGTTGATAAAGCATAATGATATCCAGCATAACAGTGATTCCTGATTACACAGGGTGGTATTGGAGTTTGTGTGGTTTAATATGATCAACCCTTCCTCCTCTGTCACTTCTCCTCAAACATAAAAGCCAAGACACAGAACACACACCCAACCTTGTGATGCATGCCTTAATTAACATGCACATTTTTTGGTATATTCACCATCTTTGCACAAGGGTGACCCAGTTTGTTGAATGACTCATTTTAAGGTGGCCAGCCAGCTGATCATCTCCACAGCCAACATGTCAGCTATTCATTGTCACTGTCATATTAATTGCAGGGGTAGTGAATCATGCATGGCTCAGTCATCCCAGTGCATGACCTCAGACATGCTCCTCCACCGACCTCAGTGTTTAGATAGCAGACTTTTGAGCCAGTGCTTTATTCCTCTACATAAAATAAGGCACATTTCTAATACATCTCTAAACTTTGAGGACACCTGCATGTTCCTAAGCAGGTAGGATCATATTTGAAGGGTTTTTATGTGCAAAAGCCTGGATTTTTTCTCCTTAGACACTTTGTACTTTTGCATTGTGTATTTCACTTATTTGGATGCTCTATTGTTGATGAGGCAATATGTGGTAGGGTATTGCTTTTTGTCAGACTTGGTGACTGTAAAACAAACATGCACTCTTTTTCCTGCGCACGATTAGAAAACTGACCCAAATGTTGCCATATTTGGATCCAACAAACCGCATTTTCATAATTGTGATGCGTTTGAACTCAGGGGGGGTGTGGACTCTGTTCACGGTCGAGCTGGTGTGTGTGGAGGGGGGGAGGCAGGGTGTGTGTGTGTGGAGAGAGAGAGAGAGAGAGAGAGAGAGCTCCGGGCTGTCGCAGGCACCGGTCCGGGAGAAGGCAGCGTTGTGCGCGGCGGCAGCGGTGGCAGCATGGCTTCGTCTCACGGGAGAAGCGACCTGCGGTTTGCGGACTGGATGGCAAGTTTACCGCAGAGCATGCACACCATCCCGCTCACCAACCTGGCCATCCCCGGTAGGTGTTTCTTCCCGTTATCCATGTGCAATTTGCTGAGGAGTGTGTGCATGCTTTTTTCCCCCCACCCGTGCGCATTGCATGTACTCAACCTTACAGATGAGAAATATAAACTGAGAAATGAAAATTCAGAATATTTCACAGCTTTGCAAACTTTGATGTTTTACTTTGCAGCGTGTGCAACTCCAGCAGAAAATGGTTTTAATTCTAATGCGCCTCCTTAGAATAAACGGACCTGTTGCGCAATGATCTTTCTTGAACACTTCTTCCTCTTGTTGTGAAGCTTATAAATAATCCCCAAATGATTTTTGGAGGGCTTCTCCAATCTAATATTCCAAAATGTGAGCATGCCCTAAACACAGATTGAGAACATGCACATGCACCATGCTGCTGTGTTGTGCAGGACTTTGCACAGGGGTGGTGGCCACAGAGGAGAGGAGACAGGCAGTGGGATGGCTTCAGTCTGTGCACTCACATAATCACTAAGCTCCTATCATAGAAAATGAGCTGTTGGACCTTTAGCCAATCAGTGCCCAGGTCTCCTTAAACTCAATTCAAATTGGAAATGCTGGTTGTAAAGCCCACCACTGATCTGACTGATGGAATGGCTTATTAGCAGCCAGTTAATTCCATATCTGCTGCCTAGTGATTATCACACCTCCACACAAAGCGCTTTCATTCTTCCTTTTCTTGCATTTCTAATCCTTTGTGCTCCCTCCCCTCTTCCTCCCTCTCTCTCTCTCTCTCTCTCTCCATATCTCTCTCACGCTGTCCAACCATAGACTACCTGGTGTGTTCAGGGTTGGCATGTGCATTGATGGCATTTCAGATGCAGATGGCTTTGAGCTCAGTGTCCAATGAGGCGTGGCATCTTCCCACCACTGACCACTGCTCTTAAAGATGCCAAGACAAATGCAATTAATCATAGATTTCACCAAACACGGGCTGAAAGACAGAAGCAACATGCCATGCATTACCTCATGCTTGTAATTTTATCGAATCATGTGACGTGTGCTGTGTTACACCACAGTTCGTCCAAGCCAAGGCAGCATGGGAACATGCTCTGTCCCATTTAATTAGTATCATTACTTCTTATTGGCCCTGCAGCTTGGAGCTCAGCTGCTCTCAGTCTATCTTCCATTTGGATACAGATTCTGTAAACATCCTCTGATTCCGTACTTTCTTCTGTTTGTGTGCAAACATTTGGCATAAGGTTTGCCAAAATAAATGTCCTAATCCACAGGATTTTATGAGAGCTTATTTAGCAGCAACCATGTGCTCTTATTGGTTTGCACGTCTGATGTCTTTCAAAAGTGCGTCTCACATCACGTCCTTTACGTCCAGCATTACGAACCTTTGTTCAAGCAGGAACTAAACCAGGATGGATAAACATATAATAAAGATAATCATTTTATTTCACTCTTCCTCCCAGTTGGAAGAATATTCAATTCTTCATGTCAGATTCCTGCTGTACAATCCTCAGCATCCACCCACTATTGTCTGGAATTCAGTGAGGCTATTTATTTTCCAGAAAAAAAAAAAAAAAAAAAAAAAGGTTCACCAGCCGACAGCCTCGATGATCCAGGCCAGAGTGTTTTGTCAATTTGGAGTACTCTGCCATGTCGGGGTGATGTGATGGTGTGCAGCTCTGCCGGTGCCAAACAGCTAAACAGTCCCTTCTGTGCCTGTGTTGCCAGCATTGCGAGCATTGCACAGCTGTACTCATCGGGATACATAATCTTCTGTATGATTGGCAATTAAATTTTTTTAGTGTTTCACAGTTGCAGAGAAGACTTAATTAGTATTTGATTTTCATGATCTTTTAATGGCATCTGTTTGTCACGTTTAAAGTAATTGGTGTATGAGCCAAATAGTACTGAAAATACTGTATAAGCGCATCCAGCTAACACATCATAGTTTAGCAAAAGTAGCATCTGCTGTGCGACAGGTAGTATCTATTTACCCTATGTGCTGTGATCAATGTCACAGTTAACGTGACGATCACGGTCTATCACTTCTGTCGACTTGGTCAGGATGATTAAACGGATTGTCAGTTTATTTGTCAGGTTCTTTGTTAGTTTTATTGTAACCAGGATAGGCAATTAAAACGGATTAATTTTCATTCACAGGGGTGCAGGGGTTAATAGGCCGAAGGATATTGCCTCAGTCCATCATGTGGCCTGAGGTGGTGGCAGTAATAGGGAAGAGTCAGCTAATCTGAGGTACCTATAGTGCCATACAGTATGTATGTAAGTAACATGCTGGTTAGTTTACCTGCAAACTTTGAAAATCAGTTTTCATTGCAGGACTTGCGATAAATGTTAGGTCAAGTGAAGATGTGTGAGCAGAACACAAATCCTGACCAAACTGCTTTTCAGAGAAGTTAAAAATGTAGAATTGAATGAAAGATAAATAAATACTTTAGGTAAATAAGTTTAGTGCACAAATATGTTTACAGTCAAAGGTGTGAGCACAAGAGACTTAGTAAGGAGGGTAAACCATTACATGGCTGACAATGGGAAATGCTCAGTCAACCTTAGGTCTTTACTGGGAGTTTAGAGTGGATAGGAAATATTGGTCAAAAGATCTAAGAGGTCTGGAAGTGGAGATGATGCTTATCAGTGGCAGCTGGGGATTCAAAAAATTGTGGAGGACAGGAGGAAAACAGACCCACAGCATCATGACACACAGGCCAGCCTGGTATATTACAACAAACTACAGCACAAATTACAACAATAACATACATTTAGTTGCCAATTTATGAGCTAATACAATAGCAATTTAATAAAGCCTGCTTTCAAGAAGGTTATAAATAAAGCTTTTCAAGAAACATTGATACAACTTTATGGCTATTTTGGATGTTTGTGTTGCTGTTTTATTGTATTTGTGTTTCTACTATTTAAGTCTACCCTCACTCACATAAATGGGTTGTCCAGAACATTATAAACAGCTCTTTCTGTAACTAATACAATGCAGTCAGTAGACAGGAATTGTTTCATAATAATGGATTATTTCACAAATGATACTCACATTTGGTCATGGTTTATTTCAACCAATTAGTCTTTCTTATTATTTGATCTCCCTCTTGCTCATCATAAATAGGAGGAGGAGCAGCCTCCTCTGGTGCCTGTTCATGTAATGCTTTAAAACATATTAAAGGCTCTTAAAATCAAATTTTCACCTAATTGGAAGCCAATGAAGGGAAGACAGTATGGAGGAGGAGGCTGTTGCATGTTGCACAAGCTGCAGACGAGACAAGGCCGACTGACTGACTCCCACAGACAAAGACTTACAGTAATCAATAGGCAAAGAGATAAAAGTGTGTCTCCAGGTCCTGAAATGAGAGAAAGGGTTTTATTTTCTTAGGTGGCAAAACCTACCACTTGGGACACAGTAGGTGTTAGGACTTCGGCTCTTGTTAAATTGAAGAAGGTTTTTAGCCATTTAGTGTTGGAAATTCACAAGATGAGTTTAAAAACATCAGTAATTTCTAGGAGATGTACAGCTGCATATTCTCAGTGTAATCACAATTTTCTCAAAATAGACCCCACTGGAAGCATATTTGTAAGAATAAAATGGGATCTAAAATGGAACCTTGTGGTACACCGCAGGGAGACAGGTACAGAGGAAAACAAAAAGATAACAATCCTCTCTTTGATTGATCTGTCTTGTAGGTAAGAAGCAAACCACTGCAAAGCCTGATGCTGAACGCCAACAACATGGCTGAGACAGAAGGATCAATTTTGTCATAAACGGCAGAGAGGTCCTACTGAATTAAAATTGCATGATTTCCAGGAGCACAAAGACACCAATAAATCATTTGTCACCCGGAGGAGAGCTGACTCAGTGCTGTTGTGAAACCTGGCTGAAATTTGTCAAGAAAGAGAAAGAAAAGCTGTGAAAGAACAGCAGAACCACAAAAACAACAGTTTTGAGACGCGAGGTTATTGAGTACAGTCAGATTTACAAATGTTTTTTTTGCTCAGAGGGAAGCGTGGAACAAAACTACTGACCAGTGAGGCGTTTATTTAGAGTTATTGCAGAGTTGTTTATTATGATGTGACTCATGACACAGCACAGCAGCCAAACACATTATGGTTGTATCAGTTATTATAGAAAAATAATACATATTTTCATGGACGTAATCCTCTCTTGTTTGTGAGATAAGAACATGTTTGCTTTCAGACATGACTCAGCTCTCTCGGCGCCTCGTGCCACTTTGGCCTCACGCTGTTCTGATCTAACGGGTCTACAAGTCAGATGACCCGCACCAGTTCTGCTCAATAGCTAACTGAGGAAAGGGCGAAGAGGGGGTAATAGAAGATGGAGATTAAATGAAGAGAAGGAGGGGAAGAGGAGCTGATCAGTGGGGGACATGGTGGGCTGTTCAGCTGTGGCTATTGTTAGATCTGCCAGGTGAGTGCTGCAGACCGCCTGGCTTCACGGTGGTCAGTAAAGGTGTGCTGCCAGAGATATCGTCAGTCTGTTGCTCTGTGGGAAGGGAATGGCTGTCAGAATTTCACTAAGGTGGTAATTAAATAGGATTTTAAGTATTTTGGGAATGGGTGCAGACGTATTATTTGGAGTGTGCTGACTTGCGTGAGCTTTTATCTGTGTCTTACAGGTGTGCACAATAACTAAATGTATATTCAAATCTCAAAAGTTCATTTATATTAATTAACTATGCTCTGGTGCTTTGTAATTGAGTATTTACATTTAAAGCTACATTAATCTTTTTTTGCCATCAGGGGGCAGAAGAACTCCAAAACAGGTCAAAAGACATATTTCCCATATTTCCCTTCACATTATGCATATTGATTTATTTTAATGTTAACATAACCAATATTGATCCCTGCAGCAATTTTTTTACATGGTTGCTAATAAAACAAGTTTTAGAAAGGGACAAATTAGATTTTTAGGATGCCGCTGTCTTATTTCAGTTTCATATTATAACAAAAACAATTGTTATGGTAATATTATTGTGATGATTTGGCCAAGATATAATCAGCATATTCATTTTTTTTTTTTTTTTTTTTTTACAAACTGCTTTCATTATAATTCAAAATTAGACAGTGGATTGTATCTAGTTAAAATGGATTTTCTATCAGGGAAAATTGCATGTTGTCAGACTTCAATCAAAGCAGGCAAACTACTGGTTGGGATAACTGACTTTACCTCAGAGACACTACAATGATCAAAGAACCAAAGTGTTAGATTTGCATGAGAGAAGAAGCTCTCCAATGGATGTTGGTAACAGCTTAAGGCTTTACCAGAGGTAAGAAATGAACAGTGCACCTGAGGCCAGAGGAAAAGGGCAAAGGCAATTGTATAAAGTTAAGATGACCTTGTGGGCAATAAAAACAGATCCATTGCACAAGAGGCATCTTCAGCCTTGCCGGCTCCCTCGGGGTTGAGGAAAAGGCCGGCCCTGGACTTTTAGCTGTAAATCTGTCCATCAGTCCCTCGACCAGATCATTCTGCTGCCACTTAAGCTCCCGAACAAGGAGGGATGGATGATATCAGATGCCAGAATAAATAGTGGTGAAGGGCAGGAAAGCAGCCAGCTGAGAGCCACTGAAAAACAGAGGATGTGAAATTCAAAACAAACAAAGGAGGAGTGAAATAGTTTGCTAGAGAGAAAAACAAAGAGAGAAAATATTCCTCCTGGAGAAATGAAGCAAATGGGAGGTTAAGACTCGGGAATGGAGGAGCTATTTTCTGTAATGGATATGTCGCCATTTAGCTGAACTTTAGTTTGACCAAAGTCAATGTGTTTGACCAGCTGCACATTCTGCCTATTTGCAGCCCCAAGACAATCACTTAGAATTGCTCAAACACCAATCTACTTTTTGTGTTATGTGTATTTTAGAACTAACAGCAGATTCTGTGTTAAGAATGTTTTTACAAATCTCTCCATCATATATGGTATATTCATAATAATCCATCTCTGTACATCTGCAAACTTTTCTGTCATAAGTTGGTTGAGTAAACCTTTTGTCAAAATATCTCAGAAATGGTTAGTTATGGATTTTCCATTGGCTCCTTTTGCCTCACCACCAGAAGTTAATTGAGTTTCCAGCAGAGGACATTTATCTTGATTCTAAAAGTCAAATAATTCACCCTCAGCGGAAATGTATGTACTTTGTGCGCACCTCCACTCGAACAGGATGGAAAAAAGTAGCCGAGGTAGGAGACAAAATGAGATTGGACAGAATTGAACAGAGGTTTTGAAGAATATAGGGCAGGATAAAGTAAATGGAAAGAGCGACTCTTGAAGAATTTCCATCAAATCGTATAGAAAGATTCATGCGGGGAACATGTAGAAGAGTGAGGGCGGGGGAGCTCATATCTATCTTTTGCTATCGTTTACCTCATCTCCACCCTGTTACATTACATTTCCTCTCCTCTCCTCTCCTCTTCCTCTCCTCCCCTCTCCTCTCCTCTTCCTCTCCTCTCCTGTCCTCTTCCTCTCCTCTCCTCTTCCTCTCCTCTTGTCTCCTCTTCCTCTCCTCTACTCTCCTCTCCTCTTCCTCTCCTCTCCTCTCCTCTTCCTCTCCTCTTGTCTCCTCTTCCTCTCCTCTCCTCTACCTCTCCTCTCCTCTTTCTCTCCTCTCCTCTCCTCACCTCTCGTCTCCTCTTCCTCTCGTCTCCTCTTCCTCTCCTCTCCTCTCCTCTTCCTCTCGTCTCGTCTCCTCTCCTCTCCTCTCCTCCCCTCTCCTCCCCTCTCCTCTCCTCTCCTCAGCCACCTAAAATAGATCTTGAAAGAGTCCATGGTGAGCAGTAATGATTTGTCATGAAAAAGGCCACAAACCACCAGCGATCCTCTGAATGGTATTCAGTCAGAATGACTCAGTTAACACAGGTCGATTGTCTGAGGTAACAGCCATCACCCACCACCGCCGTCATCCTCGTCACCCTCGTCATCATCATCATTAGGTGAATCACTGTGTTATTGTTGCCTCCGCCAGCTTTCGAGCCTTTATCGTCTCTCTCTCTCCTTTGGACTCTGGCTTTCTTTTTCCACTCTTTTCACGTCTTCCTCGCCCCCGGCAGGACATCAGCTTCTTTGTGTTCGTACCTGACATCGATTACTTTGCCGATGTGAGGAAAGAGTTCCCAAAGTTCACATCCAGCACTTAAGAAAGTGCTGCTCTGCTCTGCTTGCTGTGACAAACTAAATCCATCACACAGCATGAGGGTAGACAGTTTGGATACTGTTTACAGCAAACAGGTCGTTGGATTTCCTTTAGTAAGCTTTGTGGTGAATACTGTTTGATTATAGCTATAGTCTCGTTCCTGGCAGATAAAAGAGGATAAAAACCTCATTAAACATCATATAGTGTCTATATAGTGAATGTGTTTTATTTCCTGTAGACGAGAAGAGAAGTGACTCAATTCTGATGCGAGATTATTTGTTAAAACTTTGTGGTCACCTCAACAAATGAACGTGTTGCCCTTGAGTCATGGCACAGCATTAAAGTGGAGCAAATGATTTCATAATATACATAACAATAATTAATCATATTCAGAGCTCAGGTAGCGAAGCTTGATTGTGTTGTTTCCGCCTCCCTGTCCAGCTTTCTCTGCACATTCTTATAAGATGTGAGCACTTAAAAACGTTTTACCCTTCGGTCTTTGTTGCTCCTGTGAGATTGTTTCTCTCTGCAGTATAACATAATGCACAGGCTTTTTGTCAGACTTATTCAAGGCAGTGCCAATTAGTACTGCACAAACAAGCTTTATTAGTTTGCCTTACGGTGGCTTTCGTTAAAATTTGTGAAGATGTATATTCGGTTGCACGATCCTACGGGACTGTTGAACTCAATATGTATGAGCTGCACTTCTTTCCCTTGTATATGACAAAAAAATATGTCAGGAACATCCTAATGAACTGTGCAGATCCTTTGCTATGTAAGTTTGTTGTAGAGCTGAAACAATTAGTCAATTTATTGATTAGTCAATGAACAGAAAATGATTTTGATAACTGAAAAAATCCAAACACTACCTTATTTTCTCAAATGTGAGGAATGGCTGCTTTTCATTGTTGGTGATTTTCAATTGAGTATCTTTGTTTTGTCGAGCTAAAAAACCTTGGGCTTTAAGAATCACTTTATAGACCAAGTGATCAATCAATTAATGGAGGAAACAATTAGTAGATTAGTGGATGATAAAAATAATAGTGTGACGCAGCCTTCAGAGCCAGACACAAATCTTTCTCCGCAGCAGAGGCAGCTGTTGCAGCTGGTTAAGGTCACAGTCTGTGACGCTGTGACCCCGGTGGTACGGCTCAGCCTGTAGTGATGCTGTTCACTGTCCCGCCCCAGGATGCAGCTGTCTGTCTTGCTTATGGTCATTCTCTGGGCCGACTACGAAGAGCTGGCGCTGGAGTATTAGCTGAAGGTCATTTTGGTCTCTCTCTCTCTCTCTCTCTCTCTCTCTCTCTTCTGTGTGTTGGAGGAGGAGGCGAAAGAGTGAGGGAACGTGATGAAGAGACAAAAGGGGGATGAGAAGTTGATTGCAGTGACGAGAGCAGGATGCCAGAATTACCATCAGCCTAATTTGCCTCATATGTGCACACACACACATTTACTCTTTTCACTATTGAACAGACCTGGAAGGACACACGACCTTCAGACCAAACTAACAGAACTCACCACAGATCGGTTTGCAAGAAAATGTCACCTAGGAATGAATCAATACATTGACAGACTTTTCACAATCAGTCCAATGTTATTTTTACCGGCACTAGTGGAATGATTGTACTGTTACCTCAGTATTTTTCTCTTAATGCAGCACCTAGAATAACAGATTAGCTACATACTAAACCTAGTAAACTACTAAAATGAGCTTTTGTTTATTGGGCTAGTTTGACCAAATGATGCTGCAACATATCACTTTCTCACAAATGGTGGCAATAAGTCCTGCTGAGTTTTAAGTTTTACCTGCTGAGGTTTTGAGATATCTTTACTCTGACATTTCTGCAATGGTGGTGAACAGAAATGTGTTTGTGCTGCTCAAGGCGCTGAAAAATGACATTTCAGCTGCTCAGTATGATCCATAGTTTTAACACTTTTCATCTGCTTTCTGCAAAACAAACACATTTTTTTTTTTTTTTAACATTTTGGTGTTTTAGTGAGATGATAATGAGCACCACAGCTGGTGTGGTTGATTGAAAGAAGTAGTTCAGCAACCCAGTGTGTTAGAGGTCTATCCAATCCTGCTTGTAAAGCTGTGTGTCTCTTATACAGTATATTCAGTAGAGGGTGAAATAGCTGTGATCTGACTGAGAAATATGTCGAGTCGAAGCCAGTAGCTTTTCTTTCTTTGTCTTTGTGCGAAAGCTCTGCAAGATATTAACCTCAACTGTTGGAAATGTCTTAAAACCTTCAGAATAAATGGATCTTATTTCCACTTGGGGAAAAAAAAAGTTGGTCTGAAATAAAATCAACAAAGTTTCATGTTTCGAGCGTCACCGCCAAGAATTGAATCACCAAGGCGGTTGTGTTTTGTTAAGATCTGTGAAACAGGAGTGTGGTCAAACGTAACAAGGGCATTACATGAATAAGATGAAACAGAATGAAGGATCCTATTATCTTCAAGGAGTGTGAAAGAAATGTGAAAAAAAAAGAAATGAGCCTTTCTGAGGGGGTTTAGAAAATCTCTCAAGGGTCTGAAATTTCAAATTGAGTCACTGAGGACTAAACACTAATTTAGCAGATTTTGAAGATGCTTACAGAGACGGTGGATCAGGTTTTTAAAGTCGCATTTAGGAGCTTAAACAGTTTGTTGACCGAGTATCCTTCCACAATTACAGCACCTGCAATTAGGATTCACTGGAACAAACAAATGCATTTGAAAGATGCATTGCATTTACTCCTAATACATCTATTTATCCTTCAAAAGTAACTGCTAAAGAACAATTGTCAGACTGCTGTTCTCCAAGGTCAACATGAACTTTCCAGCTCAAATAAAACTATTGAGCTAACATATCGCAGGATGGACTATGCTGCACCAAAAAGTCAAAAAAAAGTGAAGGTGTACAATTGCATTTGAGGATTCACTATAAAAATATATATACTAGAAGCTATGTATAAAAAAATATTGCATAATAAGAACAGAATTGTTGTTCTGTGGGAGAAATGTGATGGATGAAAAATATCAGTGTATGTGAGCACAGGCTGCTTTTCAAACTGTCAGAGTTCATAACGTTTGACCGCCGAGGCTGTTATTCACACAGCCGGAGTTGCTGTTTTCCACCGCTGACCCCCCACAGAAGTCAAACAGGCAGCGGTCAATAACTGCACTCATCTTTGTGTCTCCTCCAGGTTCCCATGATTCCTTCAGTTTCTACATCGACGAGGCGTCTCCTGTGGGCCCCGAGCAGCCGGAGACGGTGCAGAACTTTGTTTCTGTTTTTGGCACGGTGGCCAAGAAGTTAATGAGGAAGTGGTTAGCTACACAGACTATGAACTTCACCAGCCAACTGGAGGCTGGGATCCGCTTCTTTGACCTGCGCATCTCCACCAAGCCCCGCGACCCCGACAACGAGCTGTTCTTCGCCCACGGGCTCTTCAGTGCCACGGTCAGCACAGAGTTTTGGTGCTTTTTGATGTGATGAATATTTTGCGATGCTTGTGGTTGCTAAGTGATGTTTGGGTATTTCTGTGTGTGTGTGTGTGTGCGTGGCAGCATATTGACTGTATGTGTGAGTGCAGACCGAGAGCTTAATCATACAAGGTCCTTCAGAGATTTTAAGTGCATCACAGATGTTTGTGTGGCCGTGCTTCACATCAATGTATCGTTAAAGAAATTATTAACACGTGCATTGTTTGTATTTTTTTTAGGTGAGAGAAGGTCTCGAGCAGATCAGCAGTTTCCTGTCAGCTCATGCCAGAGAGGTCGTGTTCCTGGACTTTAACCACTTCTATGGCGTGCAGAACCTGCACCATGAAAAACTGGTGGCCATGTTAAAAGAGGTGTTTGGAGACAAACTCTGCCCAGTCATCTTCGCTCAGGAGGTATATTAAATTTAAATACACTTAAAGCTGGAGTGTTTTCACATATAAATGAATATCTGTTGCAGTCAAGCCCTTGTCAAATGAGCTCGCACAATGCTGATTAAGCCCAGCAATGATTGGCTTCACGGGGGAGCGACTATAGAGACTGAGCAACTAGGAAGTATGGCAGGTGGAAGCATCCAAGAAAAATGTCTGATGCTGCAGATAAAAAAGAAACTCAGCGCTCAGAGGAAGAAGAGAGCGCTCCTGGGGGCGAGCTCACCTGTAGGCGTGGACAGTGTTTGTGTAATTCCTGTCACTGCCAGAGGGGGAGACAAAGCCATGCACTGCAGGTTTAATGCTTAACAAAGAGCAAGATTAAAAGGAATTAAGTGACCTAGAAACTGGCCTCAAACATTTACTTCAGATGCTTCTTTCACCTTCAGCAACTCTGGATTGAGAAAAAACATTTTTTTTGTGTGTTCAAAAGGCTTTAGATTGTTTTCTCAGTCCCGCACTGATTTCTGTGTTTTTATCCCCTGAAGATGCAGAATGATGGTTATCATGTCCCAACTTGTTGTTTGATGCCCCTTTTGCATAGAAGCCAAGTAGGTTTCATACTCAGATTTGTCTCTGTGCTGCCTTTCTCCCTCTGTTTTTTGTTCAACTTCCTCTTCTTGGTCCATCCCCACCCCTCTCTCCTCCCACCCTGAGGTAATGAGTCTTGAAAGTCATCAAAGCTTCACCGACTCCCACGCCGGCGTCACCTCTCTAAGATCACAGTTTGCTGTCAGGTGCCGCTGCCGAGGAAGGATAAAGTGTAGAGACGAGGAAAAGGCCAATAGTGACTAGTGGATTCTGGGGAAATAATGAACATCTTCTCCGTGCTGTAGCAGCATCCAGGGTGGTGTTTAAATTTAGAGTAGACAAATGACTGGTGTTCTTTCCTTCCACAGGTAGTTTATTCACTCCTTCTCCCCTCTTTCCTCCGTTCCTTTGTCTATAAGTACATCTGCTCTACGATTCCCTCAACAGCCCTTTACCTCACGCTTCCTCCTATCCACAAAAACAAACTTCATCCACATCCATGCACAGCTTTTCTCCTGCAGTTGTTTGGCTTATGTTAATGGATAATGTTCAGCTGGAAGGTCCTCTTCACAAAATAGATATCTCGCGAGGGAAAAAACTGAAGACCTGAGACATATGGGTAGTGATGAAAAGGCTTATTTTTCAGCTAACCACCTCCCTGAACACCATCTAATTTTAATCAACTGGCAGGGAATATTGATTTTTGTTGCTAAATTCATTGAGCTACAATTTTCATTTCAGCAGGGATGTAAACATAGAAACATATGTTGCTCATTTCCATGATTTAGAGGACACTGTAGCAGAGCTGCAACCATAGAGATGTAAAAATAATGCTGGTCGCTCTTTTATTTAAAGCAGAAACGACTTTGAACTGCACAAATGTGTTTACAAGGAATGCAATTTCAGTCAGTCTTCAGTCTGTTTTCAAAAATGTCTTTTACTTCTTCTATAATAGCTTTAAAAATACAACTTTAAACTATGTTTTGTATTCTTTCAGCGCTCAGCTTCTTTTCTTGGCAAGAAGTACACTGTGATGAGACGCGAAACAGTTATTGTTTATGTGACAAAGGTGTCGGACCTTCAGAAATAACATACCTGACAATTTCTACGGTCAATCAGAGTATTGAAAAAAGGTGCTTAATAATCATCGCTTCAAGTAATTACATCCACTTATTTCTATTTGCTTCCATTCAAATAAACATAATGCTCACGCAGTGGGATGCCAGGTACGTCTCAGCTACCTTTTAAAGATGTTTTCTGTCACTCAGCACAGAAAGGGCTCTTTTATATTTATGATTCAACATCCATCACCTTTTCTTTTTTTTCCCCTCGTCACCTCCTGCTCCCCTGAACAAACGCCTCCTCTCTCCATCCCCAGGTGACTCTGCAGTATCTGTGGGAGAAGGAGTACCAGGTGCTCGTCTTTTACCACCACCCCATGGCCCTGGAGGTGCCCTTCCTGTGGCCAGGCCAGATGATGCCCTCCCCCTGGGCCAACACCACAGACCCGGAGAAGCTGGTTCAGTTTCTCCAGGCGTCTGTCACCGACCGCAGGTTAACCTCTGCCTTTACGCCACTGTTGGCACTGCATGTCCTTAATACATGAGGTCATGTCATCTGCACAAGTGATACTTTCATTGCCTCAATTAAATGTTGATGTGCCATATTATTACATGTGTTTTGTAGCGTTATAAATGTTCAACCATGATGGGTCATTTTATCATGATTTGATTTAATGTCAAACTTTGCTCAGAGTTCAGGACATAATGATTAACAATTTTATTTGTTGTAGTTAGTTCAACATAATACATATATATAATAGTTAGTCATAGTAATAAGTGGGGTGAAATGCACAGGTTATCACAATCTCTGGACTATTGATCTATGGATACTTCCACTAGTGGCTAACTTGTAAAACATAAGGTAAAACTACATTTTTACCCCATAAAGCTCATTCGTGCATACATTAAAGGAAACTGCTGACAGTAATGGGAAAAATGTTTGCATGAGAAATTGTTATGCATTTATTTTTTCTGACAGAATAAGCGTTTTTTTTTGCGAGCACTCGTAAAGTGTATTTATATGTAGCTCCTCTCTGCAGCAGATGTCATAAGGTGCTGTAGATAAATAGAAGCAAAAAGCTCTTAAAAATGCTGCGAAATAAAACCGTAAATGCTTGATGTGTCTCCTGCAGGAGGAAGGGAACTTTCTTTGTCTCCCAGGTGGTTCTGACACCAAAGGCCAGCACTGTGATGAAGGGTGTGGCTAGCGGACTGAGAGAGACAATCACAGAAAGGTAAGAAGAATAATGTTTTATGTTCAGTATAACACGGTGGCACATAGTATTAGTCGACATAGAGACCGTGGAACCAAACTGATAGCAACACCTCCATAACCAGAGGCCACAGAAGTGATAAGATTTGCCCACAACAGCATACGACATAAGAATTCATCGACATGTGCACATATATACACACATAAATGTGAGTCATCGTGGCATTTTATATCTAAATCCAGAGGCATGATGGTTTCTACAGGTATCCTCAGGCGTTTGACACTGACCTCATTCAAGTTTTTTTTTTTTTTTGAACAGCTGCCACAAACCCAAGGCCATTCTTGTCATTCCTCTCCTCCCTCTTTCTATATCTCCCCTTCTCAGTTCCGGTTCAGGATTTTTTTTTTTTTGTTGCCTGATTTACCCTCAGCTTTGTCTGCATTTCACTCCCTCCTAATGTCACCAGTTTGTTAAAAGCCTCAGCAGTAAAACCATCAATTTACCCGGCATGAATTATTCATTCGATAACTCCAATATCAACCCGGGCCTCTGGTGACTTTGATGTAGGCATCCTTCGAAATTCCATCCATTCGTTTTGCCACACAGAGATGTTTTTGCCGTGCACAAAGCTGGGCGAGGCATCTGCAGTAGTAACACCCTCCCCTGGTGCTCGGCTCACATGAACATGTCCAGCAAGTGTTCGGAGTGTCATCCTCGCAGCTGGTGTCTGGCTTGCAGACGTCTCACGCTGCGTCACCAAGATCTTTCATCACAGCGCGTCCCTCTCTGTGTTAAACCAGCCAACCATGAATCATCCCGTCTTCCATCCCTCTATATCTTTGGTGACTTTACCCACACTCCCCCCCTTTTGCTCTCTCCCCTAACGTGTGTCTGTGTGTGTGTTTTCATGCGACCTCCCAGGGCCTTACCAGGCATGATGCAGTGGATCAGATCGCAGAGACCCGGGGAGAGCGGCATCAACATCATCACAGCTGACTTTGTGGAGCTGGGAGAATTCATCAGCGCCGTCATCACCCTCAACTATCACCTGGACGACGATGAAGATGATGCCACCTGAGAGCCCTTGGGGGGGGGGTGTCAGGGAGCACAGCCGCCACCGCCAGTGGTTTGATCTGTGCTCTCACTCTTTTCTCTTTGGCATTTATTTCAGAAGGGGAGCCGCACTGCTCCTTTCACTTTATTTAGGGCTATAGTGAAATGTGAGATCCAATGGCAAAAAGGGGTTGAGGGAAGAGAAGATGGGATTGGGAGAAACAACACTAGTGTTTGGTTGGAGCACAAAGACAATGAGGTTTTGTTTGTTTCCTGTTTAGGGATCAGAATTGTTGGGGTTTTTTTCAAGTGAGATGTTCGTTTCCTTTCCTTCCTGTGCTGTAAAAATAACTGCTTTTTCCACTGATCAAAAGCACCGTTTTCAGTCTCACCACTCCGCCGAGGGTAGATTCCTCAGAGCATATCAACTTCTTGCTAAATGTATTGGTACATCATTCTTGGTATTCTAGTAATAGTGCGTTTTTTCAGAGGTCGTTTTAAAATAAGTTCGTGTAACTTATACCACTCAAATTGTAGGCTGGTGTAAGTAGCTAGCAGTTGTTTGTCCAGGAGAAGTTTTTTTTTTCTAACAATATGCATCCCTGGTCAGATCACTGCGGGTGTTTCTGAAAAGCTTGAATGCAAAGTGTGTTTAAAAAGTGTTATTACAATGTGTTTACTCAATACATAGACAAGAAATTACCCATAACCCATTCAGCAGTAATGTCTTAAGGGGCAGTAATAGTCTCCACTGAAGTCCGCTTACAGCCTAGATATTGATCAGGCACCTTTGTAGTTTGGTAAACCATTGATTCACTCATTCAAAACCACAGAGAAAAATGTACCAAATCCAACCATCTTTGGTGCATCTAAACAAAACAATAATTTTCAAATTGTCTGTGTGTGTTTAGACAAGCTTTGCCTATCGCTGCAAAGTATGTTCCAAAAAATAATTTGTTTAGGACAGAATGCAATACATTTCAGATGGTTAGCAACCCAACTTGATAAATGTATTAGTCTTTGCAATGGGTACCGAGTCGTGATAGCCAAGTATAAAAATACAGTACACCTGGATATGAGAGTGTATCCACTGTCTGTGTTTCCTCCGCTGAACACTTTCCCCCTGTGTGTGTGTGTGTGTGTGTGTGTGTGTGTCTATACTTACTGCTGTAGTGTGGTATACCTGAGTCATCACCAGATGTATCACAGTGTTGTGTCTTTCATAATAACAGGTGATAAAGTTGCTTGAGGCTCACTCAGAGTCGGAGAAGTCCACTCTTTTCAAGTCAGAAAAGGAGTCGGGAGGTCTCGATGTGACAGCAGCGCTTTGACACTTGGAAAACAATACGATAAATGTTTAGTAAGACCTAGCTGTAGCTCTTTGGTGTCTCCTTTATTAGATGTTTCATGTTTCTGAATGTTTCCAGATTTCAGCTATACCAGTACATTTAGTACATTTTTTATGTGTGTTTAATGCATTTCTTTCTGCACCCTGCGACGTTTCATTTCAGATGGAAAAGTACTTGGAAATGGCACCTGGAAAGTTAATAGGAATATTTTTTATTGCAAAGTTTTACGCATTATGCATGAAAAAAAAATACTAGTCAATCATCCACACACCTTATGATCAGTGTGGCATTTTCTGCAGAGAATGTATTCTGTAAGGACGTTGTTGTCTAGTTTGGTAATGTAAAACCAAAATGGGAAACTCTTTGGATTTGTGAATGTATGTGTCTTGTGAGTAACTGTGCCATTTCTAAAAGTCTCATGCGATGGAGTGACTGAGTATCAGCTAGAGGGTCATTTTTGTATCGTATGCTTCAATGTGGAAATGAGTTCAAAGTTTTAGAGTTCAAACAGTACTTCTTTCACTTCAGTGTGGTTTCATGTTAAAATGTTTTATATCGTGGAGAGTTTGTACATACTGTAATTGCAAATAGCATACTGCCGACGAATTGTAAATTATTTCAATCATTGCAAAGAGTCGTCGATGACGGTTTCTTAACTTATACCTTAACTGAGCTAACACACTGCTTCTTGTTTTTCATATTTTGTTTTGTGCATGAACCGAAATGTTCTACATATACCTTCTGTCGTACACCCACGGGCTCCATTAGGTTTGTGCATCTCTTCGGTTACTTTCTGCATATTGTTCTTAAGAGCATGGGTGCATCTCAGCTGGAAAATGTTTTTACCCTTTAAGACAAATCTCTAAATTAGTTTATTTTTTTGTAAATGTTGCACTGCTACTACCCCCATGCAGATTAAGGATGAACCCACACAAATGAGCAGACTTGAAAAAGGCTTGCGAATTGTGTTGTAAGGACATTTGTGTCTTCCCCGGTCCCAACTGTCGTCACTGCCTTTATGTTCTGGTGTGAAAAGAGTCCTTTGCTGTTGTAAAACTCAAAAAACTTTTGTTCAAATGAAAGTGACTCTGTTCTAAGTGGAAAACGGCCAATCAAATAAAGCTTCTATGCCTAATGAGTGACTCAGCGAAGCATCATTTCATGACCAGTCTCTGGCTTGTTGAGTGCTGATTGATTGGTTATTTTCTTGATTGAAAAAAAAAAGGCAGTACTGTAAATCTGTAGGCTAACATAACAGTATTTTATTACCTTTCTGTGCAGAGGAGCATCCTGAAATCATCCAGTTTCCAGGGTGATGAGGATGGAGGCGGGTGGGCAGCAGCACCCAGGGTGACTTTCTTCTGAGACGGCGTTTCGTAATTCAGCATTCGCCGTTCTGCAGCCAGGTGTTGCTCACGAGGAGGAAACAGAGCCAGATGTTGAATGGCTCACTGTGTGTGTGCTTTTGTAGGTTAAAGGTCTGTACTTGTTTAAAAAAAAACCCAAAAAAAACAAAGTCACGCAATGTAAGCATGTAGCTGTTGAACAAATCACTGAGTCGACTCATCTCATATTAACACTGTTTTACGCTTATTAACACAGGATTAATTAAACACCATGTTACACACACATGCTTCTCTGGGGCTCCCCAGTACAGCAGCAGTGTTATGGTTATGCGTAGCTGGCTGGATGGATGAACCTATTTAGTGCTTTGACTGCTTTGATTGCACATTGCAGTAGTTGAGGGAAGGAAAAAAACTCATTCACATTTTCTGTGCAGATTCTTTTGCACATGATATGAATCTTCTTTTTCTGTGGATTGTATTTGGTTTCTGCACGAAGGACTGCAACTGCATAATAATGCCTTCTGAGGAACAGCAAAAGAAAATGCACCATCATATGTCCTTGGATTTTACTGAAACGCTTGTTTGCTGGAGAAACAAGAGAATGCAAATGCACAATGTTATTGTGTGCTCATGCGTGTGTGTGCGTGTCTGTCTTTCTCTGTCACGCACACACATGGATGAGGAGGAGGTAGAGGTGTGGGAGGTAGAGATGGATGATGGCATTCAGACAGTTTAAAGAGGGGCCGTAACGAAATGCACAGTTTCAGAAAAGTTTGGAGTGTGAGGAGGAGGAAGAGTATCCTCACCAGCCACTCCTGTGTCTAGGTATGAGGGTAAATGACACAGCGGTGGCAATTTGTCTGCCAATAGAAGCTACAATACAACAATCTACAGTGAGAGAGACATAAAAAGCAACATAAAAGAAGGTATGAATATAAAATTAAACAAAATGAGGCTGGGATACACAGTTAATTATTAAAAGTCAATAAAGATGGAGTCATTATCGACGGAGGGGAAAATGGGAATTGTAATGATTCTTTGAGTCATTCAGACATGAAAACAGCAAATGACCAAAGGGAGACAGCAGGAGAGCGAGTGAGAGAGAGAGAGAGGGAGAGAGGGAGAGAGAGAGAGTGTGAGAGAGAGAGACACAGAGAGAGAGAGAGAGACAGAGAGAGAGAAAGACAGAGAGAGAGATAGAGATGAGAGAGTGAGAGAGAGAGAGTGACACAGAGAGAGAGAGACAGAGAGAGAGAGAGACAGAGGGAGAGAGTGAGAGAGAGAGACACAGAGAGAGAGAGAGACAGAGAGAGAGAAAGACAGAGAGAGAGATAGAGATGAGAGTGAGAGAGAGAGTGACAGAGAGAGAGAGAGAGAGAGTGAGAGTGAGTGAGAGAGAGAGAGAGAGAGAGAGAGAGAGAGAAAGCAAAGTTCATGTTGTAATTGTGTCATTCTGTCTCAAAGGGCCATCGGTCGCATCTGACCACTGCTGGTGTCTTCATCACACATCATTCATCTTACAGTATTAACCAAGGTTTTCTAAGTATTTTTCTAAAGCTGCAGTTTTGTCTCAACTGAAAGTATGACCCCTATGTCTTTTTACTAAAATGGACATACGCGGACATCAAAATGCGTCACATCAATTTGCTAAAGCATCATCAATTCTGACCCATATGTCAGTGGTTTCCATCCTTTTTAACTTGTGACCCTTTGTCTCAGGCTTCATGTTGTCGCTGTCCATTGAAAACCTAGTATCTCCAGAATGTCAACGTTTCATGAAAAAAGAAAAAATAGACTAGTTTTACACTTTGTGACGATACATTTTGTAGGTAATCCATTGGGTTTTTGAAGCATTATATCTGCCCAAGACACACAGTACAATTGAACTTGTGGAGGAACATTCGGAACTTCAGTTTCAATCTTTTTCACTGAGTTCAGAAAAGAGTGATTTGTCCTTCTGAAATTTTTTCCGTTGAACAGTTTTTGGATGCCTGAAGGGGTAAAAAGTATTTACAATAAGACACAAATATTTGAGAAAAGTCTGGAACAGAATTAAACCATAATAGATCTCTAGGATGGGAACCATTGCCTTACAGTATATTGTCTAACTTAAATAGACAAAGATGTTTTTATATAATCCTTCGCCTTGATTGACAGACAGTAGAAACGTACATAAAACATGGGGATGATGTGCAACAAACCAACATACAGGAGGCTGAACACACATCACTGTCGAACCTGTTGAAACATGATTCGTTGTGGAGAACAGTAATCACATAAGCTGTGTATTCATCAAGTCTCTCTCTGTCTGAGCCTCGCAGACTGTCGTTCTCTGGCAGACCACACTTCCAGGGCAGATGGCGGTCAAAGATGCCCTCTGAACATCATGAGACCCACAGAAGCGGCACTAATGGAGGGCACGGTCTGGTGGCCTATTGTCTGAGCCAACTGTTATTCTACCCCGAGGTGTCGGCTCTTGGCTCGCTGCTGTACAGTAGCTGAGTCATTTAGCATTGGGTGGTCATTTTAGAAACATAAGAAACATTTTTTGGTAGTCAGTATGCATGACTTATGTTTGCATTGCCAAGAATTTGTATTTTGACCTGAGGTGACACTGCGCACAAATAAAAGTTTTCTCCATGTTTTGTGATATTTTCATAGATTGATTTTCAGGAATAATGTAGTTTATACAACTTTGCATATGCACAAAATGAAAAACTTGCACAATGCATTATCTGTTTATAATGCTGTCAGATACAAGACTCACTTTGCCACTTGCTCATAAAAGATGACAGTCGAGTAGAAAATCACATGCAGTTTCTGCTTCACTCTAAAATTGCTGTACCTGGAAAATTGCCCTGGAATAAGATGCTTACCTTGAGGGAGCTTCATTTCTCAGTGAATGAAGGGCTGAGATTGTGAGCACAAAGTGTCTGTGCTTCCCAATTTTCTCTTTTTTCTTGCCTCTGCTTCTGGTTCAGAGCCAGTAAATGCATTCTCATTACCAAAACTTTGTAGTAAAAGTAACCTTCTCTGTCCTTTAAAACTCATTTTAAAATTGAGCTGTAGATGAATTTGACATCCTAAATTTCTCTCTTGCTTATTTCTCCAAGTGACGGGAATCAATGCTGCTAAAAGGCATTTCATCCAAACAGTCAAACTCAGAGGTGTTTCCTCTTGAGCTGCCAGTACGTGATGGACATGCACAGTATAAGCCTCTGTTTGCCTGTGACAGCAGATATATGTCCATCATGAGACAGATGTACAAATAAGTGAAACCCTCCTCATTGAATAGCAGCTACTGTCAAGTTTGGCTCATTGTCAAGGACTTCATCATTGAGCTTTTCTTTCTCTCTGTCTCTCTCAAGATGTGAAGAAATTATTCATAACTACATTTTAATTGATTTCACCTAAATTCAGGCTCAAAGGTCTATAAATTCTGAAGCCTTGTTCCAATTTTCCTCCTATACTTACTTTCTATATCCACAAATGTGCTCAGCCTTGAATCACACAGATCTCAAATCTCTACTGCCCTCCAGTGTTTGCTGGACTATATCACACCTAAATACTCAGTTACTCTCTGTCTGTCTTCATTTTCTGTCTCATACATGCTTTCACATGCAGCAAATCTCTCTCTCACCAAAATGACAAAATTCATTGAGGTAAAACAAATAGTGCTATGTGTTACTGAAGAAGATGAGTTAAATGGTACACAGCAAACTGTACAGATCAAAAATGTGTCACAGCTTTATGTGATTGTTTTGATGTGTTATCTGATGTAAATTCTGGACTGTCTCTAAAATATCTGAGCTTCAGTTCCAGTTTCAGAGTTTATTCTTGACCTTGTAAACTTCAACGTTGAGCCTCACAGTTCAGGCTTGACCTTTGAAACAGCCTCAGCTTTTGCACAAACATAGATGAGAAATAGGCAACTGGAGGTGCTCAGTTACAAGGAACTGAATTCAGTTATCATTAATCTGATTATTTACACTCGTGCTTTTCCTGCTATGACGTGTCTTCTGTGGAAAAAGGCCTGTTCCTATAGATGCTCCACAGCATCCTGGTGTCGCGCACGATGGCTCACTTCATTTCCACCACACCTAAAGGGAACGTAGCGCTAATGAGAGTTATTAGTTTCACCTGTGCTTTTCCTGCTGTGACAGGTGGAAATCTGTGCTGTGAAAAAGCTTATTAGCTCAATAATAAATACGACAGCAGGAAGAAGCACAGCAGACGGAGATTCTCACTCCAAGAGGAATCTTTGCTTTTGGTTTCACAATGATCCTCTGGAGGAGCTTGCTTTTTGGCAGGGGCTGCACACACACACATGCACAGGCACACACACACACACACAGAGAGAGAGAGACACACACATTTTTCCCTCATGAAGTTCGATGGAATGTCCTTCCAACAATTTGACTCCCAGGCAAAAGAACAAAAAAAAAAAAAACTTACAACAGCAATATAAATAACCAGCGTCAAAGCCTGTTCAAGACTCTTCTGTTTGCTGCTCTTCAGTCAGCATGAAGGCAAGTAGACTTTTACACTCAATAACAGGGACATTACAAACACATTTTTCAGAATTCTGCAAAAACATCTGATTTCAATTATAACTGAGATCTGACTGTGTTTTTACATTTACTTTGTCCTCAGTTTACTTTCTTCTCTTTTGCTTTCTTCCCTCCTCTCCTCTACTTTTCTCTTCTGTCCTCTTCTCTTCTCTTCTCTTCTCTCTTTTCCTCTTCTCTCCTTCATTTCTTCAGAACATTACACAACTCTTTTTAGCAGTCTTGCCATGGCTGCTGCTCCTGTTCATTCCAAAAGGGTAAATCTGTTTCACTCTTTCAACATTAAAAGCATAAATCACACAACTGTGCAATGATCGTTTGCTTTCATTGAATGTATTTGGTTGCATTATTTGATTTAAATTTAATTTCCAAGGTTTTGTGAGAGAGTTCATTGTCAGTGGGGGCCTTATGGTGATTGGTCAGAGTGTGATGGCTGCACAAAGTTACAGGTTAGAACATGATGATAAAATAAGATAATTTAAATCGATTTGCTTGTTAATATGTTTTTTACACATATTTCTTTGTCACATTGTGGTATTTTGCAGACAAGAAGCCGAGCCATGGCTGTCTACGCTCAGTTTGAAGGGAACCACTGCGATGGAGGACGGACTGAGACCAGGTCTTGTGAAACCACAAAAGGCTGCCCTCTGGAGGACGGATGTGGCGACAGGTTTCGCTGTCGATCAGGTTAGAAAAACATCTCTGAACACGCGCCGTGCACGTCATTATACAGAATTAGTGAAGAACCACTGTGTTGTCTGTTGTTTGACCTTCAGGAAAGTGTGTTAGCCAGTCTGTGGTGTGTAACGGAGACCAGGACTGTGAGGAAGACGGACTCGATGAACTTGTCTGCGTCACTCAAAAATATATTGTGTGCACAAAATCAACTCTCCCACCAAACATTGAACTCCTGGGACTCGGGTGAGCGATCTTGACATAGACCAATTGATGTTTGTGCACCCATACAAGCATACACAAGCTTACCGATGGGATGCTTTTATTGATTCTGTAGGTTTGATGTGGTGTCAGGGGAGTCGAGAGGCAGTGTCATTAACACAAAGAGCTTTGGGGGCCAGTGTCGCACCATCTACAGCGGTGTCCACCACGCTATCTACAGACTGCCCCTCAGTACTCTCCAATTCAGCTTTATGGTTGGTCTTAGTGAAACTTTTCTTGGTCACTTTAAAGTTACCCTGTGGACTTTTTGTTTTGGACAGTTTTGTTTATGTTCAACTTTTACCATCATCTTTAAGACCTTTTTTTACATCATGTATTATGAGCTACTTTTCATCTATTGAATGTCACGTTGGTCACATCAACTTGCAGCCTTACTGTTGCACTCCAATTTACAACACATTACCGCCACCAAATAAATGTCAGCATCAAGCAATGTCATCCTCGTACCTATACAACAAAATAGGTTGCAAACTCTCCATGTGATTGTTCCAAAAACGACTCCATCTTCTGATCTGCCAATTAAAGTGTGGTGTATTTTTGGCAACTAAAACTACTTGGTTAAAGTCAAGAGAAGATTGTGGCCATGGTTATGACATGGATACCAAGGACAACAAAGGTAAGACTTGTCTCTGGTGTCAAAGTCACTTGGCTCAAAACTAGTCAGCAATTACTCAACAGCACCACCAGTGGTCAAAATCTCCACAGGGTACCTTTAAATTTTTTTGGGGGGGGCACATTTATTTTCCTTTGTTGTTTTAAAGATACTTTGCTCAATCCATTGGGTGTTTTTTTTTAAATTTTGCGAAATAGCAGATGTTAATTACATTAATCATGCTGTTCACAGGTTAAAGCTCAGAATGACTTCAGTGATGAGATGTTCTCCAGCAATTGGCACTATGCGAAGGACATTGTCAATAGACAGGAAGTGTCCGGCACCACGTCAGGATATCGAAACTATGACCTTCATGTGACAGAGGACAGGAGTCAGGTGAGGAGGAAGCTAAAATTTTGTTTACGGCAACAATGCATTTTGAAAAGGACAATCGAACTGTAAACTTTTTTTTTACTTGTTCCAGAGTCAAAAGATTTTGGTTTTAAAGAATGACATAGAAGTAGCTCAGTTCCAGAGCAACTCTCCTCAGTACCTCCCAATATCTGAGGAATTGTGGAAGGCGCTGGTCAAACTCCCGTCAGTGTACGACTACGCCGCCTACAGGAAGGTTTTGGAAAGGTTTGGAACGCACTACCTGTCTGCGGGAAGCCTTGGAGGCTCCTTCAAGGTTGTCGCCAGGATTGACGAAGAAACTGAAAAACACATGTGTGAGGATTCATTAATCATCAGCAAGTTAAAGAATAGTGAATCTGCAGGCAGCTGACAGATTCAGCATGTCGTGTTTTTGAGAAAGTTTAATATTCATGATGGAACATGTAGGGAACGACTTACCTTTTACGTCACATTCATGGTGATTCATATTCATATTTTTTCTTTCTGTCATTTTATAATGTAGTTTTATGTGTGAAGTTGTCAAAAAAAATTGCAGCTTTCAAATGTGATCAGAATGCATTTGAAAATGTCAGATGCCAAAATTATTTTTTGTCCCTGAAATACATTTCTTAAAAGCAAACAACCTATATACTTAAATTGCTTTTGATTTCCTGAAATATGTTTGAACATTGAACAATAAACCTGAAATAAATTTGTAATATAAATGTTCCCTGATGCATTTAGAAATGAAAAGTGCATCATTAAAAAAAAAAATTTTTAATTGTTTTTTAAAAGCGACATGACAATTTTTTCACAATGGCACATACGTTCTAGTATTAGTAGGAGTCTTAGTAGTTTTTAAACACGCATCTAAACTGACGCTGACTTTTGTCTTTTTGCTTTCTGTTGCTTTCAAGTCAGCGAAAGCCATCAGTATAATGAATGCGACAGGACTGAACGTTGGATTCTTTTCTTCCCCATCACCCACGTGGACTGCAGGAGTGATCACGGTCAACGCACATCGTCTAGTGGTACAATATTGATGTTAACTCTAAACAAACATACCAGATCCTATGAAAGTCTTTCTGTCATCCATCATCTCTGCAAACCTTTTGAAAACAGGTTATTCCAGGAATAATCAAGTGAAAAAAGTGGATGTGAAGGGAGGAGGCACCGGACATATTGCAGCACTGCAGTCCATGCAGCTCGCTAATCCGAGTAGGAACTGGGAAATGTACTCGAACTGGGCTGACTCCATTCGCTCTTTTCCACAGGTCATAAAACAAAAGGTGAGTTAGATTTACCCTGTATGCATCATCTTATCGAATAATACCACTTTCCATCTCTCTCCATTTTCACTCTCTTTTCCCAACTCTTGCTTCGGCAGCTGCGGCCACTGTCGGAGCTGGTGAAGGAGGTTCAGTGCGCCGGGGTGAAGAAGCTCTACCTTCGCAGGGCCATAGAGCAGTACCTTTCTGAGAGCGACTCCTGCCACTGCCGGCCGTGCAGAAACAATGGCCTGGCTGTCATGAATGGAAATGAATGCAAATGCATCTGTAAGCCCGGCACATCGGGACTGGCCTGTGAGCAGGGAACTGAGGTGGAGGGTCAGCAGGGTGGGTGTGAGGTTCTTCATGACTGCAGTCATTTTGGTCTTGGTGGAGGTGATGGTGAATATTTAGATTTAGACTAGAGTTAGATCAGAAGCAGTAATGCTTTATTAGTAGCATAGTCCTCACTTTGTCTCTTTCTTCCTTTGTTTTTTTTGCTCATTAAGGAGTGATCCACGGTAGCTGGGCCTGCTGGTCTGCCTGGTCATCTTGCTCTGGGGGTCGAAGGTCACGAAGTCGCTCCTGCTCTAACCCCACTCCTCAGAATGGGGGACAACAGTGCACTGGAGAAACCGCTGAGACATCTGACTGTGAAGACCAAGATCTGCAATACTTAAAGTTAGAGATGAAGTTTTGTTTTTCTGTATGAATTCTGTGACAGGCACCAACCAGTCACTGAAGTGTTTTTAACTATTATTCTACAGAACCATGGAGCCTCAGTGCTTTGACCAAACTCTCCCTGCAAGTCAGATGTGTGGAACACCGCCCGCTCTAATCAATGGCTACGTCCTGGTAAAGATGAATGACTTGAATTTACTGTGCATTGTCTAACAAATTATTGCAAACATTCAATATTCTTATAATCACACTGACGTTCTCCAGCATTGGTTCAGTATGACCAGAAGGCCACAGTGCAATTTGTCTTTACATCAGTCAGAGTAATTTACCAAAGAATACACACCCAGATTTTAATATGGAGAAATGATGTAATTTGGTAAACCTAATAATGACAAGGAAACAAGGCAAAAACAGGCGCCAGTGTGGGAGATGTTTTTGTGCACGTCTTTCATAGATGATTGATTGATTGATTGATACATTCAGTTTTACAAAGGTATTTTATTTATAATAGGGGCTATGAAATTACATATTTAATGTCTCTCCTGTAAAGTGAATGGTTCAGTGACTTTGGGTCACAGTTGTTATTTCAGTCTCTTAATTTCTGTTCGTCCGATGATTCTGTACAAAGGTCAGAACTGAGACCTTTTTGTCACCACATGCTCCACAGGACCCGAAGGACATTTACTTGGTGGGTAGTAGGGTTGAGTACAGCTGCACTGACGGTTACTATCTTATCGGTCCAACCACCCTAGAATGCACTGGTAGTCAAACCTGGTCCAGCAGGCCTGGACTGTGCACAGGTGAGCACCTACAACCAAAGTTTAACATTTACAATCACAATGAATAACAGTGTTAGTTTGTTAAAATACAACTTTTCTCCCAGTCTCAAGTTGCAAGATTGGGTCCCTCGCTGATGATGTCATAGCCTCTCCTTTAAAAGAGGGCTATGGCATAGGGGATGCTGTCACCTTGTCCTGTCCACCGGGCAGACAGCTGCTAGGAGAAGCAACAATTATATGTGACCCAAGTCTGAATTTTTCACCTGACCCAGCAGAAATCAAATGCAGCCCGGGTAAATTTTACTTCATTTACTATTACATGTACTCCTACACACTACATATCTATCATTGCATGCATCGATATATAGTCTGTTAGTAATGTTGAAGAATGATTTTTATGTATCTCACAGTCAATATGCCACAGCAACGCATCTCTGCCCTGGTGCAATGTAAACCATGGGAGAAATATTCCAGAGGACAGTGTGTTTGCAAAATGCCTTTTGAGTGCGGGTATGTTTACTCTACCAGTCATCAATTTGGTCATGTGACTTTTTGCACATCGGACTGACTGATGTTCGATGATGATTTTTGTTTGTCACCAGTTCATCTTTGGAGGTGTGCGCCACTATGGCTGTGGGCAGAAGATCGGTACTTCTGAATGTGTGCAAGATGCATGTGCTGCAGTGTATGAGAAAGAACCACATGATAGCAGAGGACAGCGCCTGCATGTGGCCGGAGCGCAACACAACGGGCTGCACCAACTGTCACATGTGGGAGACCTGTGACGGTAGGGACATCCAATATTACAAACGATCAATATTAGCGTACAGTATTTTAGTTTGCAGTCATCTCATTTCTTCATTCATTTCTTCAGATCAAACCAACGAGTGTCGCTGTAAGGAGTCCGCAGATTGCTCAAACCCAGGATTAAATGTGTGTGTCCGTGTTGGAGAGGATGCGACCGCAGCAGAACAGACCATGAGCGAGTGTGAAGCAGGACTCCAGCGATGTAGAGGAGAAAAGGTGTCAGTCATCAGTATCCTGCCTTGCGCTGCCTGAGGATACAGGAGGAGGGTTTGACCTTATGACCTTCTACCTCCGCACATTAATCCTCTTTAACCCAAGTATTATACCAAATGCTTCAACTCATAGTAAAAGTATGATATTGTGCTTGTATAAAACTATGATGTAAAACTGTATTAAGACAAGGAATAAATAGCAAAGCACCAGCCATGTTGAATTTGTCTTCATTATTTCACTTTTTCTGATGGTCTAATAAATTGAGATATGCCCTCAAAACATAATTACAAATAGATGTAGAGACTGATACTTGCAGATACAGCATGTGCAGTGTTGTCTTTCCATAGTGTGTTGATTTCTTAATATATTACACGCACAATATATTAGATGAAGTAGGTCTGGGTTTTGGGAAAAAAAAAAAAAAAGCTTCCTAAATGTCCCTTGAGATAATGTTTGAAAATCTGTGTTCTGGACTGATATGGTCTATTTGAAAAGATGCCCTGTGCTTTCTAAACCAGACAGTGCTCAGCCTGCCAAGCAAACCCCTGCTGACAGTCTATTCCTGCCTCTGGCTCGCTGCCCTTTTCGCGGTGTGAGTGCGCGCGTGTCTGAATCCGAAACTGAGCGAAGACACCGGCTGCTTAACGTCTCCTCATCGCACCGACGTACACATTGTCTGCAGATGTGCGTCCCTCGCTTTCACCGTGTTGTGCACAGAAGCTGGTGGGTGACAGGAAGGTGCTAGTAATGCTCAGGGGCTAACACACACACATGCAGGCACTCTTAAAGGGCTGATTCACTCAAACTGACATACAGAAGTTTTTTTTGGGTGAGAGGAAGAATATTCAGGCATGTGCAGGCAGACAATCACTCCCCGTGAGCTCCAAACCTCATTAATTTCAAGAAACTCTAAATGAAAAATCAACAGAATTGCTGCCTGGGACATTTGTTCAAAACCTCCAAAAGCTCATAGTTGAATAGGATCTGATGACAGCAAAGGTCATGACATCTGACTCACATGATTTTCATTTTCATCAACTCAGTGACCTCTTGTGATCTGTAAGGATGTGTCTGCATTTGTTTCTCCAATCATTTATTCAGGTTTGACTTTTAATTTGTAACCCATCTGTCCTGCAGAAGAGGCTACCATACTTCTGTTATACTGTAAGATGCTATTTCCTGTTTTCAGCTTTTTAGTTAAGACAGTTCTGGTTTTGTGAACAGATTTTATAAGAGATTATTTCACCCTGGAAGTAGGTGAATTTTTGCATCCATAAAGGAAGCCTTAATCCTTTATCTGAAAAAAAAAGAGATACACAACTTCTTCTGGACACAAAATATGCAATATCTAACAGCTTTACATATAAAACTACAATAATATCCATTCATTCATTAATTCATTCCATAATTACTTTTGCTGTGTGCATGAATTGGGCCTGTCACCAGTTTGTCAAAGGGCACACATTCATGCTTCATGATTCATGCACACCTTTAAATTCACCTAACCTGCATGTACAAATTATAATAAATAGTGTACATGAACAATTTTTGGCTGGATGAGGATTTATGAAAGAAACTATGTCACTGATCACTGTACGCTGAGGAAATATACTTCACTCCAGCAGTAAAAGTAGGTGACCAGCTGGATCCCGTCTGAGGTCTGGCGATAATCTTTCTCTCAGTTTCCCTTTCACCCTGTTTCTCTGTAAATATGAACTAAAGCTGCTTCTTAATAAAAGATTATCTGGCTTTTCTCTCTCTCCCCCTCTGTATCTCCATCTATCTTTGTCCTCCTCTAACCCTCCCACGTAGAAATGTTTACTGGACAAACATGTTTTAGCAGAGAGACAATCCACAGTAAACCAGAAAAATATCAGCATACAGTAAACGGTGGGATGTTTATTCCCAAAATATGAGTGATTACATATTACCCTTTGACAGTCACCTCAATTAATCAATTTAATGAATTCATTTTGACTCACAGTTTGATTTTTCCCTAAACATCCGGTTAGTCAGACAGGTTTTTTTTTTTTATAGTTTGTCTCCACCCAGTGGACATTTCAGTGAATTACATGCAAGAAAATTACAGGGACTAGTTGATTAGTTTCAATAACAAAAGTTTTATTAACAATGTAAAATGACCTATATCAGCTTTGACTACTGTACCTTCGCCGTGCCCTAAACATTGATCACTATCATCGATAAGCAAGACCCATGCTGTCTGCCCTCTGTCTGCACTGATGGCCTCAGACAGCGGGAGACCCTGCCTGCTTACACCGACCAACATATTCCTCACTAACCAACTCCAACTTTGAAAATAATTCAGAGAGCATCGCGTAAAGATTATGTGTATATACAAGTCTAATGTCTCAATTTATAGATAGATATTGTGTGCAAAGAAGTTTTCTTTTTGAGTATTGTATCATATTCCATTTTGAAGCTGGAAAGTTAAAGTTGGGTACAGGTTCTTGGTTTATGGAAGACTAAATTAAGTACATTGAGAAGAAAAAACAGCAAGAAACAGAAAACAGAGACTGTAATACACAACAAACTTACTCTGCACAAACCTGTCATCTCAGCTTAGACAGACAAATGTATAACTTTACCTTTGCAAGTGCCGTCCTCAAATATTCAGACGGCGTCAATTCATAAGTTATCACATTGTTTCTGACAAAAAAACGGACAATTACATTCCCTTTTTTTTAACACGAATCCTCATTTCATTCACTCAGGTTCACGGAAGTAATTGAACATTGACATTATTTCAAATGACCTCTCATTCTCTTTTACATTGGACAAGCAGATATCTGACTTCTTTTACCAAAAAAGGGAAAAAATTTGTTGCAAAATATCTTAAAATATATGTTCATGACTTTTTGTTTTCATTACATTGCAGTTGCAATTCTTATTTGTATTACAAAATAAAATTATAAAATGGGCAGCCTTTAAAAAAAAAAAGAGAAAGAGACGATTTATTTGAAAATGGCAGTAATAGATTGGTGGGAGACACAGGTGGTGAAGGACAGTGGGTAATGGTGTCTTTGTTGCCGCCTCCTACCCACGAAGGCGGGGCCCTTAGCTGGTGACCAGGCAGCAGAGCCCAAAGAACCGCCTCTTCCTCTGTCGGACCAGCGGGTAGGGAGTCAGGTTCAGCAAACTGCTGTCATCTGGGCACAAGAACACACGCAGGAAGCTGCCAAGTCAGACATTTCTGCTCGTTTGAGCTGTGACACACTGTCTTTTCAAGCCACGGTCGCTCTTTATCTCACTGAATCTTCTATGATTTTAGACTATAACAGATTTTAAAATGGCCACTTCTCTGGGGGGTTGAGGTGAAGAAAGTGTCTGGTTTCTGTCTTACCTTGGTTCTTCAGTGGTAAAGGCATTGTCTCCCTGAGTTTACTGAGAAGGTTCTTCATCTCCCTCATATCCCTGCAATACCAAATAAGGACTTTTATGTAATTTAAATGTTGCATCTATCATGTAGTGCAGGGGTTTTCAAAGGTTCAGACAAAGGTGCCACATCACCTGACATCCCAAGTAAAAAGAAGATGTGATAAAATTTAAACATTTGATTCAGTGGTTTTATGAAATGGTCTAATTGTCAAAAACAAACACAGACTTGTCTCCTCTGTCCTGCATAGTAACTGCACGTACTGTATATAAAGTAGGTCAGCACAGCTCTTCGCAACATAAATCTAAAATCTTTCAGGGTGTAATTTTGTTTTTATAGGACGTCCTGTAAGATTAAATCTTTGCATTATGTTTCCATACATGTGCTTCGACTAATAAAGATCTACATGTACAATAAGTATTGCAAACACACACAAACACAAACTCACAAACAGGAGGATGCAACACACACTTCAACACATTTTACATCTACCTACTTTTCTATGTTCTCTATGTCGGTAGCCACCAGCCAGCAGAGCTGAGGACAGTCAGTGGGGGAGGAAGAGGTGTCCTCCAGGATCGGGATGTCCGAGCTCTCCTCAGTCTTACTGTCGACCCCAGGAGGGCCACAGGAATCCTTACCTAAAGCACACGGAGAACAGCTAGTCTTAAACATGCATCACCACTATAGGCATTAAAACATAAGGAAAAGACAAAAGTAAATTACTCATCAGATCACCTCATCATTGTAAACGTCACAAAAAAGTACTGACAAACTAAACTAAAATTTTAAAAAAGAAACAAAGCATGCAGCACACAAACCAGCACACATAAGTATACTCACACCCGCACACAAACTCTATAGTGAAGTGAGTTAAAAGCTAAGCCATGAGACTTATTCATGTATTAACCTTTCCTGTGGAGCTGCAGGGAGCCCAGCAGGCAGACAGATTTGAGCATCTCAGTGATGTACATCTCCAGACAGCACTGCAGCTGGATGAAGAGCCTGCAGATCTCAGGGTGGATCTCCCCGTCCTCTGGCCTGAAACGGCACATAGTGGGAAGACAGCGAGGTTACTGGCTGCCACGAGATGAACTCTGGACACAGTGACCGACTTCACGAATGCAAATTAAAATTATAGCTCTGTTTTGCAGTTTAGCTTTATCTAGAAAGGGGAGAATTAATAGATATATCCATGCCTCTGTGTACAGCTGTATGTATGTTTTCATGTGTTAACACTAAGATTTGTAGCAGCACACTGTCCCAATCTGAGTAACTTGAAAAAAAGTAAAATAGTAAATATTAGAAATGTAATGTGTAAAGCAAAAAGTTACAAAAAAAAAAGTCACCAAACGTATCACATCATAAACAGCCGATCACAAATGCCACTCATGTGCTTTTATTTTGAAATACCTTAACTTTTAACAAATATGGATAATAGCTAATACTGACTGCTTGTGATTACAACAGCAGCTGCTAATGTCGGAAAGGATTATAAACTCAAATAAATATAAAAAGACTACCAAACGTTCCCAAATTAAAACCATCAGACGAGAGATAAGCTGCAGAGTTTGCATTAATGATGAGTAAATCAGAGCAATCTGCTTCTTTAGACGTGTTTCTGTTGCTTTGTATCAACAACAGACAAGGTCAAAACTGCTTCTGACTGAATTCTGCTCCATTACGTTATTGTGCCAGCAGCGGCTCCATATTTCCAGCTTGTTCAACTGAGACTATATAAATAAAACGCAGCGAAGACGTACTCTAAGTATTTTTATTCTAAGTATTTTCTTTATTTACCCAGAGCTGATCACTAGCTTTTATGAGACACCACAGTAGCTTCACAACCATATAAATCTGGTGCTGAAGGGGAAACTACAGCAGGTGATATTCAGTGGGTGTGATATCACATGGGAAAGTGACAGCGATGAAAGGCGTGAAACTTGCACCTGGTACAAATATTTCTCACACAAATCATGCTGTCGCGTTTCCCTCTTCCAACAGCGAGCGTCTCCCTTCCCGTCCGTGTTTTGTCACAGTGCTGCCTTCTACAGTACTGTTGCTAAAGCACAGCTGTCATCGACGCTGTCCTGCTTATCAGTTTTCCTCTGGCACATCGGAGAGGCTGCACATCACTCAAACCATTCAGACACACTGGCTTTATTTGATTAAAGGGGGATGACCTGTGCTGTCTAATTCAAGCTCTGCGTCTCTAGTAGTGGAGACAAACATTGAAATGGCCCGGAGAGCTTTTAGAGAAGGAGGTTTAGAGTATGTGCCGCTGATGATTATGACAATGATGTTGATGCTGTTATCAGTGGGGACTTAGAGTTCCCTCTAAAGCTGCTGCACCGCCTCTATTTCTATAGCAGTGGCAGGAAATTCAAGTACAGGACCATAATGCACTTGTTGTCTTGGAGAGACAGGTATAACTGTGTGTGGCTGCGTAACTACGAGCTACATGTTGGAAAAAGAAGAGCGCAGAGCATGCTCTGTTTCTGCAAAAATTTAAATAAGATGTTACAAAGCCGTGTACGAAAAATACAACTGAGAGGCTTCTGTCCGACGGATGTTGTATGATTCATGTCTGTGCATGACGGGAAACACGCAGGAGACGTGTTCACTTCCTATGAGTGTGTCACGCACATGTGGTTCAAAGCCTCCGTACATTAAATGGATAGATTTTGTCATGCGTGTAACAGACAGTGAAAGATATGCATTCTTAAATCACTGTAAAATACAGCAGAGCAGGTGGATGAATTATTGAGACAGGAAATTGCTCTTAAAACATGGAAGACTGATATTTAAAGGTACCATGTGGAGTTTTTTTTTTTTTTAGCTTGCTTGTTTTTACAAGTGAACCCTGGGTTTGTTTGTACTGTATGAAAGACTCAATTCAATTCAAAAAAACTTTATCTATCCCCGAGGGGCAATTTAAGAAACACATGCACAAGGTGGCATGCGCATTAGCATTCAGTCGACTTGAAATACATTCCTGCAACTCGTTTTATTCTCTTTCTACTGATCAACAATCAGTGATGGAAATGTAAGAAGAAGGGTAGCAATGCATTCGCAAAGGCAGCAAGAAGTCCAAGCGATGCAGGATTAAAAATTTTCCAGTATTTATGAGGAAAGAAAAATTCAAGAATATACACAATGTGTTTTGGGGAGAGACTGTAAACAGAGCAGGTCATTCACAAAAAACCCCCCCAAAAACACCACATTGCACCTCTAATGGGAGAGCATTCAATGATTTCACAGGTCTGCCGGTTATAAGGAGGAACATGAGCTGTATCTGGAGTAAACCTGATGCTGTTATTGTTCAAACAGTGCCCTGGTTTGGCAAACAGCTAGCACTGCAGACATCCTCCAAATCTCTCTCACCACTGGCTTCGGTCCGTCCAATTGTTATTTAAGTAAGTCTGAGGGTGCCAAGTCAGCTGGCATCTTAGCCTCACTGAGGACCTTCAAATCCCAAGCCTCACTTTGCCCTTCTCCCACTGGCACCAATGTGGAGTAGATGTTGGGCTCAATGGAGGGCGCAGGCCAAGTCAACACACATGTCAGGCCTCTATCGTAGCTGCCGCCCCCCAATGTTCAAAACCCCATCATAAACAAACTACTTATAATGTATTGTAGCATGATTTGTTTTTGATGAAAACAAAACACAAACAATTCCTATAAATATTCTGCATGCTAGAAAACAACAACATCCATTTTTGAAAAGCAAATATTCCAATGTCCATAACAGACAAAACACACACACACACAGGGCCACAAACGTACACACACCATTAAAAGCAGCAATGCAAAAGTCACTGGCTCCACATTATTGATACTATTATATCAGATATTCATCCTGGGAAGCATTCCACTTCATGCATTAACGTTTTTAGGCCCATGCTTAATGGGAAGTGGTCAGTTACAGCATGTTGTTGTGATCGCTTCCTGGTAAAGCTCGCAATTAGAGACATGGTGGTTTTTAAAAGCTCATCTCATGTTCTGCCGCTCCCCTCCCCCACCCTCTCCCCAAACTCTCCGAACTCTTCAAGCTCACTGGTTTCACACTAATGGAGCAGACACTTGGCTGATTTCTTTTGAAGTGCAGAGGAGCAGGCTTAAGTATACATGTGCCTAAAAATGGGGATGCTTATGCAAATCAGAGATAAAATTAGATACTTTACAACTTGAGGCGCAGCAGTGTTGCACTTGGAGAGCTCATTGCAAAGCACCGTGGACAGAGTCTGTGTCAACTCACCCAGATATCAAGGAGAGACTGTGGTGTGCTGCTCTCGCCATTTCGCAGCCTTTAGTTCGGGTCTTCAGCATCTCAGCCCTTAAGGAAGGACAGTCGACAGTGATTTCACCAATGGAGATGACCAGCTCGCGGTACAGAGCCACAAGAGTGTTGAACTCTTGGACGATCTGTGTTGCAGTGAGATGACACAAAAATAAGTGAATGACCCACTCAGAGACACATATATAACAAACTTCACGTTTTGGACATTGCAGGTGAACAGATTTTTTGTCAACATGCAAACATGTCAGCCAAGAAGGAAATGCTGAGCATAATATTATTATTCTATTTTCTTTCACACTGGGGGCATCATAATCATCTGCCTGTGCAGGTGCACAGTGGAGGGCTTCAATAGAAGTTTAAAAAATTGCAACCTTGCACATATGCAGCCACAAAAACCTGTGATGTGAGAGAAATGTGTGTTGAAGCAAAAAAAAAAAAAGTGAAGCATTGCCTGAAAAATAGTGCGCAAAAGTCACTTGTGAATGAATTGCATGCTTTTTCTTATTAAACGAGGGTCAAATTATGCAAGTTTGCCTGTTTGCACAACCTCAAATCTTCACGTTGAGGTGCAAACACTTCGTTCATTTTGTGCAGAGCATCCTGTCTCCGAAACAGGCTCCATGCATGACGCTCGCTGGTGTGTGTGTGTGTGAAAGGCTGAAGCACATATGATCATCCGTGCCTGCATCTGTCAAAAACACAGCACCTATATGTGCCACCATCACGAGCAGCACCTCTGCAGAAATCACTCCAAACGCAAACCCAGTCGACCTGCACCGATGTGATCTGTTTGCCTTTCGCTGCCGACAAAGCGATGCAAATGCACAGAGCTATTTTTAGGCACCCAGACCGGGTTCTGTTTTTTTTTTTTTTTTTTTTATGCAGCTATTAACAGCTGTCGCCTGTGCATCCTGCATGCACGGGATAGAGGATGAACAAAAGAAATGCCGGGATGATAATCTGAGCATGCAGGCTCGGACGTGTCGCAGACCTACCATCCTGCAGTCGGCCACGGCGCGCTGCGCTCTGCGGGTGCTCTCGGTGCTCTCCCTCCGCTGTGGGTCTCTGTGAGGCGGCTTGCCGATCTGGAAGATGTTCCCGGCGGATCTGGGGCGGTTTTTGCGCCCATTCGATGCAGAACTCATGCATACACATCCACTAATAAAACAGCCCTAATACAGAACCTTTTTCTCTGCGAAAAAAAAAACCCAAACTCCCCCACTTTCTCCTCTCCTTCTCACCTTATTCTCTCCAATTCACCTTCTTGCAGCTGCTCTATGTTGCTATTGCTCTATCTCGCCTTCCTCCCCTCAACAGCGAGTGTGATCCCAGACTAGGCTCAGGATGAAGGTGCCGGATGAGCGCCTGCGGCTCCTCTCCGCATCGCCTCCACTGCGTCTGGGAGCGAGTCACCTTCAGTCCAGCGGCGCGCGGTGCACAGTGAACGCCTCACGCCCAGAATCCGAGTCCAGCCGGCTGAGGTGTCTCCTCTGACGCACCGGTGTCGGGAGGGGACGATCGCATTCACGGACGCTCTCCAAATGCAACCATTTTTTATGATTGCGCGTTTCCATGAAGCACCAATAAGGAGGGCGGTGATGGGCTTTTTCTCAGCTGCACAGCCTCCTCATATGTGTCTCTACGATTGCGCAGCGCACTTGCAGCTTTTGCGCATGAGGAAATCTTGAGCACGCAAGGAAACTTAATTCCTCGCTTCCCAGCGTCTGTCCTTCCTCCTCCTCCTCCTCCTCTTCTTCGGCCTGTCTCTAACCTTGCAGAGGAAGGGAAGCTGCAGGCCTGACGTGGCTCTGTGGATGAAACACTGCAAGCACCCGAAGGACGGGAATACTAATAGGGCCCATCCAGTCAGACCCCCGCCCTGAGCTGCACACCAGCTCCCAAACGAGTGCAATCCAGGCCAGAGTGCAACACAGTTAATGCAATGTTCCAGGAAAGACTTTGAAACTTTAGCACCCACTGTGCCATACTTATATGCAGCCCCATTTTATTTGGACATCATGCCTACACCTATATTAATATGGTTTTGTTATAAGCAAACAAGTGGTGTAATGTTAACTGACCTAAACATACATGCACTTTTTGGAATATGTCTGGCTGCACAATGCTTTAAAATCTCATGTTGCTTCTTTGTTGTATTAACTCTTTTTTCCTTACTTGGAGTGATCATACATGCAAAAAAACTTATGGTATATCCTCCGTGGGCAAATGCAGTATATAAACATAAAAAAGGATTATGAAGATTGGGGGAAAAAGCTGCTTTCATGCACAAGCACAAATGAGCAAGGTGGTATCAAAGAGAGAAAATGCGTTGAGTATATGTTAGTATATAAATGTAGAATGGATCAATAACGGTGCCAATTTGTTTGTTAGTCTATGCTTCACCCACAAAACCACACTCTTTCAACATTGCTCTGTTTGTTTGTTAGTTTGTTTGCTGCTGTAAATCCTTTCAGCTGCAACTTTTTGCTCTTCCTCGCTTTTCACAACCGCAAAGAGGAAAGCATGTGGTGGACATTCTGAATAAATTAAGAGTCCATCTCAGTGAGTGGTGAGTGCTCTTTCTAAACCTGCTATTTAATTGTGAATGCGAAGGAAGACTTTCAAAATCCATCTATATGTTTTAGATGTACACACAGCTCGAACTCACACAACACAAACAGTGCAGTTCTGCAATCGTAGTGTAATTTCATGTCAGATTCTGTGATCGTGTGTTTGATTTTGGTCTTAATCTCTTGGCTAAGAGATAATCCATTTTAAGTGCCACTGCCTTCCCGAGTTGTCGACCAAAAGTCCTTCTTCAAACCTCCACAAACTCTTGTTGCACCTCTCATCGAAACAGACAGAGTCGAGTCTGGAGTAACCAGAGCCTGTCTTTTCCATTGAGTGAGCCCAAATATATCCATCTGGGACTTTACTTCCTGCACAAGCTCTCGGTGCTTCCCAGAGGTGACACTTCATAGATAGCTAGATATACGTTTTAGTCCCAAACAGGGAAATTGATGATCAGGTGCCAGTTTTCATAGCCCGAGTTCAATCTCACTTAAAATGTCTAAATTACTTTTAAAGCCACATCTACTTGTACAGTGACTTAGTGCAATCAAAGAATTATTCTCTCTCAAATTAAAACACCTGCAAGACATACTGCATAGTATAATGCAATTGCCAATTAAAAAGGTTTTAGTTGCAAGGAAATGGTGTACGCCAGTAAACTGGAACACAGACGTCCATAAAACCATAAACAAATGGTGTTAGCTTATATCAAAGAGCAAATCTTTCAGTTAATTAAATTTTCTGATGATGCATAAACATGAAAATCCACCCAAAAAGTGCTCACTCGTGTTGTTCCTTTGTTTTTATTATTGTGGGAACATGCAACACCCGTGATAGTAATGTGATGTAGTTTCTGGGAGATGTTATGTTAACTCCCCTCCATACAGGAACAGGAACATGTTGTGCAACCCACATTACATGTGCATCATGTGGACACAGAGAACAGAGAACATTGGATTCCCAAACATCCCCCTACACCCTACATTTCCCCCATTTCAATCATTTATTAATGAGAGACAACAAGCTGGCACACTGTTGTTTTCCCTCCACCACAACATCCCACCTGCTTGAAATTCACTCATTGTCTCATTACAGCTCAGTTTTCCCTCTGCTTCATCTTTAATTCCTCACTTTAACATCATCCTTCAGCGTCTACAACGTCCTTCTGCGATCGTTGCCAGCGCTGTCAAAAAGAAGGGAAGAAGAGGTAGCAGAGGAAGCAGAATATGAAAAAGCCAATAACCCAGTTCACTGAGTAGATGTAGATGATGACCATGTCCATGTCAAAGTGCCAGCCTCGAGAGTCGTCCTCAAAGTCCATAGCATCCAGACGGTAGCCTCCTCCGTGGGGGAACTGGCGTCTGGCGATGGGACTGGACTGTCTCTGGAAACCTGAGCGTGGGTGAGAAACGAGGCATCTCATCTGGTGGTTTTCATTAAAGTGAAACTCAATCACAAGAGCTATGAAAACCATTGAAAGCTGTCGAATATGTCTACGGTAGTTTTCTCGTGAGGTGAAGAAAAGTTCCATGATTAAACACATATTGGTTTTTAAGAGTGATTCTGATTTTTTTTAAACCACATTTGGACCATTGAGTAGGCAGATAACATTTACAGAAAATGTTACTGAACAACTGAGTAAATAAAATGTGAACTTTTGTGGCTCTTTTAAAGACTTTGGTTGTTCGTTAGTCAAACATTTCTTATGGATGTGTGATACTGCTGGGAGGAATCACGACTCATAACATAAATATTTTAGAAAACAAAATGTTGAAATCCACATCCATCAGCCTTTTCATTTTCACTTTCAATTGTCCATCCAAATGTTCAATTATATTCCAAACAACCTATAGTTTTGCCAAAATGTGGCTTCATAAAGTGTCTCCATGTTACTGCTTGACTGTGAAGCCTTGAGGGAAAAGTGTTTAGTACTCAAAGAGAAATTTGGGGTCTCATATTATTTTAATTAGTGGCACAGTATCAGGCATAGGTTATAAACAAATTGGGCGATGGTACATCACCTCAGGATGCTCTCTAACAGTTCTGTGTAATACTACGTGTGTATGGGAAAGGCACTGAAATTTGTGTCCTTGTCTGCTGTTGGTATTTTTTGGCAAATTTAATTGATACTGAACAGAAAAAAAAATCCATGTATGTGAAATTAAAAACTTGCCTCCAAATATACGAAAGAGTTTCCGGCAGCTTGGCAGAGGCCATTTTGCACAACTTGCTTTCTGGAAGTTCTGTTTTCGGGAAAGATATTCCTTTGGGAAGAACGTCCTTGCTGTTTGGTTTAGCTCTGTTAAAAAAAAAAAAAAAAAAAAGGACAAGGAGACAAACTCAATATTATCTAAAGTGAACATCTTATTCACACCTCCACTTCTTGATTGCCTGGACAGATTATGTTTGATTTATACAATACATTAAAAAAAAAAAGCCGCAGATGCAGCATCACCAGACTCCCTCATTTTCTCCTTGTTCTGCGTGACCTTGGCTTTGGTAATCAACACAAGAATCTAATCTACAATCCTTGTCACCTAATCACTCACAAGAGCCCTTAGTGTGTCTGCAGTCCTCATAACCACAGCCACTCTGCCTTTTTATGGCCACAGCAGTGTCCCCGCCGCTCCCTTTCTCCTACATACATCTAGAAGTAGGCCAAAGTGAATCACAGAACTTCATTACTTATTCATAGCTTTGTCCAAATCAGACTATGTCCTATGCAATCAGTGTGCAGTGATCATGAGGTTACATAAAGTTGTGCAAAAATATTATTATTACACCACATTGTTACGTAAAGATATTTTAGATCAGGCTTCATTTTCCATTGACATTTGCTCAAACATCTGTTTTTGTCATGTTGCATTGCATTTTACACCCATTAGGACCACTACTCAGAAAGCACTAAATAAAAGTGTTCACATCGTGTTTGATTTCGTCTTCTCGGTCTGGGTGACTCATCTGGTCGGAGCTGAACTAAAGGTCTACTCTGCTCCCTATGGGACATCTGCAGCTGGGCCCTCTGAACAATCTGCAGCTTAGATGTCATCTGTGCAACAGCCAACAGACATATGAACACTCCTATCAATGCAAATGTAAAAATATAACTGTGTCTGTACGCATTTACTGTGATATTATACTGTCAATGAAATCTTATACTCATATTATTCAATCTAGGATGCAGAGCAGAGGCATAAACAGAGGTGACAAGTATTTCCAAATCATATGAATTGTACAGCAAGTGCTTTCTGCCCATTAGCTCACCCTTCTGGAAGAAGACATGTGTGATGATTGTTCTGCAGAGGGGGCAGGGGGTGTTGGTGGGGCTGTTCTTAGCCAGTGTCCTCAGACAGGGTTCACAGAAGATGTGGTTGCATGGGTGACACATGTAAGGGCTGAAGTACACATCCAGACACACCGCGCAGATGTAACCTTCTCTGTCCCCAGCGCTCACGTCCTCGTCGTCCTCGCTGCTGCTGCTGGATGGGTTCCCTGTTGAACTCTGGGAAAAGAGGAGAGGCAGGGGAGTGGGTGGGTTGATATATCAGCATCCATGCATATCATATCTTATCTCGTCCTCATGCAGATAAACATGCGAACGTGCACGTGTTCCTCTGCAAGCCTTTGTATGCAGTTCTGATAGTTTTAATTTGATGAGATTCAAATTGGATAAGTACTAAAACAGACAATTCTGATACTACTTAAAATGGAAAAGACCAAACACTTTGGTGATTTCTTTCTTCTTATTTTTCTCTTCTTCTGTATCTAAAATCGTGATGGCAAACCCATTTGTGCAGGGTCATGTCTACGTGGAATAAACTGCTCAGACAGACAGATTAAAAACTGACTGTCTCGTTCTGCATCAAGCAAAAGAACAAAGCAGAGGAATCCAGAAATCTGACCTCCCCACATATGAGGTTTTGCGCATACATTATCACTACTAGATGTCATGACACCATCCAGCTATAAATATAAGTGAAAATGTCTTATTTTGCGGTTCTCTTGCAATTCAGTTTAAAATAATCTTTCTGCATCAAATAGGTGTATTTGATGGGTGTAAATGCCTTTGACACCCACCTGCATGGCATAAAAATATGTGTGAGGACATGAGGGTGTCAGGTGTGAGTTCAAAAAGAGTGAAATGACTACCGACTTATATTTTGTCACTTCTTACTGTAAAGCATAAACATTGTTAGTTAAAGACAGCAATTTGACCCTGATGTTGGCCCTAATTCAAACTCCATTCATTTTACAGAAAACAGAGAGGTGTTGTATCTCCTCAGGTAGAGTGTTGCTATTCTTGAGGAATCTATTGTAGGTTTTCCATAAGGTACATCGTGACTCATGCACGCACGATTTTGTGAGATAAAACATTTTGTTTACGCTGCACATGGTGGCCCGTCCGCTGTTATTTTTAATCTAGTCTGTATCCTTTTCTTTCATACAGCACAATGCATCTGCCTCCCCCACCGCTCAAATCCCTCTCATCTCCTCAGCAGTCGACTTGCCCTCCCTCCCGAGTGCCTCTGCGCCTAAATGCACACTCCGCTTCCCATCTCCAAATTCCAGCTATAACTCATATGAGAGGATGCACTAAAACTTGTTTTGAGAACAGAATCTGGGGCCCCTCAAGTCCCCCACCTCCTCCTCAGACCAGTGTCTGCAGACCCCCGAGGATTGGTGTCTGAAAGTTCCAGTCTTGAAAAAGCCTGGGGGTGCTTCCAGAGTAATTACCACTTTCTCACCAAGGGGGAGCTCCAGGGACTTCCCTGTTGCACCAGCCCTGCCTCCCAAGGTGTGTCATTAACACAGAAGAGCACACAGCTCCCAAGTAATCACGGGCGCCGAGGCTCTACCTTAACAACTTGCACTGTGACAGGGCACCTTTGTCTTGGTTACGTTGGTAAATGTGTACATGAATAAATAAATACACCCATCTTTTATTGTAGGGAAGCAACAGTTTAAAGAAAAAATCAAAAAATTTTTGCTTAATTTTGATTGATTTGACTAATAAATCTACTGCACCGCTAACATAAAAAAAAATGTGCTTGTGCAAACTTGAAAGACTTGTAATTATTTTACAATAGCAAAGATACTTCTGCAGGACTACAAGCAGCGACTAAAACCACGGTTCAGCTTCTGTTCGGCGGCAATTAGAGCAGCTGGAAAAAGGAACGGAACAATCCAGCACTAATTGCCTCTCCATCACACAGGATGCAACCACTTCCTGTGAGAATCTGGATGACAATAACACCTGCTCTGACCTTTCAACCTATCTATACTGTACACAAAAAGTGCATTGTGCTTAGAAATAGTTAGAGATTCTATTAGAAAGGTTTAAACTAGCTTCTCCGCAAATCAAGAAGATAAGTAGGCAGTAAAGTTTAAAATAAACAAAACATCACACGTGCAAATGCAAATTGTGAAATATGTATACAAAATATAAACCAGACTTTGTGACTAAAAGGTTCAAGAAAAACTATTGTCGAGCCGCCCTTGAGCAGTGTCTTTAAGTCCCAAGTGCTGCGTGTAGTGAGAAGCTCCCAAGTGAGAGAGAGTGCAATTGTGCAAATGCAAAGTTGGACAGAAAAAAAAAGAGAAAAGAGCATGCATACTCAATAAGGCTTGATAATGATGAATGGCCAAGCGAGCTCATTCAATTTCCTCTAATACATAAAAGTTTAAAGCAATAGTTGGACAAACATGCTTATTCACTTCTTCTCTGATAGTTGGATGAGAAAGTCAATACCACTTTCAGGAATGTGTGTTCAGTATAGAGCTTAACTTAAACAGGGGGAACCAGTTCCTTTAAATCTCACCAAATAATATAGTGTATCGTGTTTGTTTAATTCATTCACAACAAAGTAGCTTGAAAAACTGCTAGGTGTCGCTATTTGACTCGCTAATTTACATATATATGACACCATAAGATTTTAAAACACATCAAGCTCCCTCGACTCTATCTTTATCATTAGTTATTTTTATTCTTCCAGCTGATATCATCTCATCAATGTGCATCTAAATCAAGCTCTAAATTCAAAAACTTGTTATGAAGGCTGTTGTTGTAAATTGTTGTCGCACTGTAGTAAACTCACTCTTGTAAAGTCAAGTTAAATCATTTAGGCTGAATGTGTGTGTGCGGCACTTTGGAAACTTAGTTAAAAATGGCAATAAAAAGAAAAATAATTTAAAAAACCGACTCAGTGAAATAATAAAACCTTAGAAATAAAATAAAGCAATTAAAATTTTAAGCAGATGACTAACTAAACTAAGAACAGCTGGAAGCGAAATAAGATGAGATTAACAATTTGAATTGCCTTAGGGTAAGCAAGCTAAGCTTTAGATTGTTCTGCATGTTATTCTAAGTTGGAGGTGCACAATAAGAAAAAGTGGATTTTCTTCAGGCTCAGTTTGAGCAACTGGCACCTGCAGCATAATCCAATAATTTGAGTGTGTATGATAAGAGCCCACATTAAAAGACGGCAAAGATGTCATGTTAGGGGGTAAAAAAAAAAGAAGAAGTAAGGGCTATAGAAATAGATAAAACTTTGTCTATCATGTCTTACAGAAATATCCAACCTCATACAGCTCACAATGATGAGTATTATATCACGACTAATGAATCTTAGTGCAGAGTGATGAACAGCATCCAATACTTTTCCTTAATGTGCTCATTATCTATTACCTCATTGATCCAAGATACTTACACTCTTTGACTCTTTCAATATTTATACCATCTTTAGTAGAAATGAGATTATCATAATCAATATGTTGAGCTCTGCTGAAAAACATGTATTCATTTTTATTTGCATTAAGAACTAATTTCTGACTACTGAATGCATCTTATAAATGAGCAAAGCGGTATTGAAGGGACTTAACAGCAGAATGTACATTATCGGCAAGACAGTACAAAACTGTATCATCGGCATAAAGATGTATATTACACCCTGATACAGAAAATAAAAATCTATTGCTAGGTACTTATTTTGAAATAAAAATCTAAAAAGCAACACTGTGCTGCAGGTCGCCAGGAAGTAGTCACAGCACATAACTCCCCATAAAGCCACAACTTATATTACTTATTTTACATTAGTGTTTGTGCTCACGTTTAAAAAAATGTTCATTAGTGAGTTATAGATGTGATGATAGTCATATTTTGAACTTTGGAGACAAACAGCTGTTACTGTTACTGACGTCCTTCACGTACAGATTTGAGGGTGGTGTCAATCTTTTCATCTCACTCTCAGCAAGAAAGCAAATAAGCATATTTGCCAAAATGTCAAACTATATAACACATATGTAGCTGATTGTAATGTATTGAACTCATCTATGGAGTATGAAGCAGTTGCAAAGTAAGAGAGATTGGAATAGGAAATGTGAGTTTCTTACATTTGGCTCTTGACCTGAATTGACCATTAATTTACACATACAGTACTAAGTTGGGAAAGATTTCGCTTCATGCATTTTCCTCATGGTAGCACAGGCCTTTTGTTCTATCCCACAGAAATAATCCACTACATCATAATGGACAATTGTATCTTCTAGAGCCAGACAGTATGAGTATTATGTATCTTCATCATTTTTGAACATTAACACTCCAACTCTGCAGCGAGGGACAGAGGAATATATTGACTAAAAACAATATAATCAGCAGGGGGGCATGGAATTAGGACATGGATATTCGCCGTTTCAAAGCAACTAATTCTACTCAGCTGTCTGTAATTCAGCAGTCAGAATAATTTCGAACCGCCAACGTGACTGCGGATCTTTGCCAGCCAATCAACAGAGAATCTGCTCTTTGTCTGGTTGGTTTTGAAGGGCTCTCCGCCCAAGCCTCATCATGCAACTAATTCAGATGTAACCCCACTTTAAACCACACAGACAATGGCTATTGAGATGAGCTGGGTGCTGATAGGGCTGTCGAGAGTCAGACTCTAGATGAAATGAACGCACACATACACATAAATTACACGCGTAGCCACACACAGTCACATAAAATGGCATAAACACATACAGTGAAAAGTGGACACAACTCAACAAAATTAGTCTGATTTTTGTACCAAATGCGCACACATACAACTTGTACTTGCTCTTTTGCTTTGGCCTCCCATCTTAAAATGTAAATAAACCTTTAAGTGGATCAGTTAGGTAATTTAAAGCTGAAGTGCCTCACTACAAATCTCATGACATCATTTGAGAAACTTTAAAGTTTGCTGTGTCCATTTATTCCCTAAAATCGCGATGTTTTCTTATTCTATTTTAATGTGAAGTATCATGCAAACTGGTCGCAAAGGTTGATTTGTTAAATGAAAGTGTGTCACCCAGCGGCCCCTGCTTCTCCCCAAATCACATTGCTTTAATATTTAATAAATGATACGCATTGTATTATTAAATTAATCAAATATATTCTTCAGCATCATCACCAGCTCTGTGGTTCTTCTGGTGGCACACAATCATATGAGACACTTGCCTAATCCTTAAATCAAAAAAGAACGGTGACCTCAATATCCGTTGTCGCATGGAGGCTCAGTTAATTGTGTCATTCACCTGTCTGCTCTCCTGCAGTTGGCTTTGTCTCCATCTCTCTCTTCTCCTCTGCCTCCTCCTCAGACACTTAATCCTGTTCTTCTCTCTTTTACTCATCCTCCTCTCCCCAAAAGGAACGCAAGGCAGCACCGCTGCCGAGGTCACGGTTTGACTCATCACCTCCATCACGCCGCTGCCTCCTTCCTCGCCATCTTCCACGTCCTCCTCTTCCTCCTCCTCTTCTTCTTCTTCTCCTAGTTCTGAGCTGGTGAGCGATGCAATGTGCATCTGATGGTTTTGCAATGATCGTCCACTTCCTGCGCCGGCTCTCACGTCCACCCAGAATGGATCTGGTTCTGTAGAGGAACTACAGGAGAAGCGGCGCAGATCTCCTGCAGCGGTCCTGGATGAAAGTCTCTGAGGTGACAGAGGTGTGGTTCTGGTTTGGATGGGAGGTTGAGGGAGAGCAGAAGACATGGACCTCATTGCTGGCCAAGGACATTGGGTGTTTAAACTGGTGATGGTCCGGGTGCAGCCAACACTGTGGGGTCTAAGGCGCATTTGTCCCCTCTGCAAGTTTAATCCTTCTCCAACTTCCAATGTGCTGCTTAACTGGATGTCAGAATTACTAGATGAACTTTCAGTGCTTCCTCTTCCCTGTCCGTCCTGGGCTCCATCTCCAGATGCCTCAGCTCTTTCAGTCTTTCTCTGCATTTGCTTCCCTCTTTCCCCGCCTCCTACATGTTCAACATTCAGTCTCTCCTCATCCGTCTCTTGGCTTCCCTCTCTCCATCTTCCCCTGTTGTCCTTGCTGCAGGTCTTTTTGTGAGCTTTCCTCCCAGGCAGGGCAGATCTCACCAGCTTCTCCACTCCGCTCGACCTCCCCTCCCCGGCAGGATCTGCATTCCTCAGCCTCGGCCTCACTGCCTTTAAACACGGGGTGTAAGTCTCGTTGTTACTGTTTCCTTCACCGGCATCCTCACGACCTTCAACTCTGCTTGAGCCATTCACAACAGAGGCCCCCACATGGGAGCTCATGACGGCGCTTTCGAGCCCCTCGGTCACCAGCAGAGAGCATCTGATGCAACTTCACCCAGCTAGCCTGGTCTTTCCCCTGTCATCTTTCCCTAAGTCTTCTCTCTGCCTCCCACTCCTTCTGGATGTAGAGGTTGAAGCTCTTTTTTCTAAGAGCGAGAGGGACTGTTCCAGTGTAGAGGAGGTGAGCAGTGCAGCCCCCCGGCCCGGCCCGTCCTGCCCCCGTTAGCCCCCTGGGACATTCCACACTGTTGACAAAGTCCCCCTGATGAGCCCCATTACAATAGGTGCACTGTTCGTGGCCTCACTATTGTCCTGTGTGACCTATAGAAAACACACTGCTCTGCAACCACTGAACACACAAAAATAAGGTGAAAAAACCAGAGCCACCTTTTTTTTTCTCACGTCCACTACCGTAGCGTCAGCTTTTTTTTCACCCTGGGGTTTATCAGCACAGCACAGAGTGAGCGGTTGTGTGTGCGTGTGTGTAGTTTTTATGAAAGATATAATTCTACAGATTTTTCCTTAATTTGATCCTCTGATTTTAAGTTTCTGCTGGTGCATCACTGTGAAAGATTTCCAGTGTACTTTGCCCTGAATAAACTTCTAGACCCAAAGAAAATGCACATGTATTTGATGACCAATGTCAGGATAACCTTTGTTCCGACAGGCTGCTTTAGAATCTAAGAAAAAGGAACAGCAGGAAGAAAAAAACCCCCCAAAACAGCAAAAAACAGCCTCAGGAAAATTGTGAAATCCAAGATTATGATGGGTTTTGATAGGTCAGACATCATTAGAATAACTGGGTACATTTTTCCTAATTTAAATAACATAGAAGTGGTGATTACTTGACTACTTGCATTGTAGGACTGAAAGTGATAACGTGATAAAGTTGATTAACAAAACAAAAGTTCTTTAAAGTTTTATATTACCGTATACATATTATTAAAAGAAGTCATGTCACCGTTACTGAAATGTCTAATTGAGGAGAATGGAGGAGAAATTTTCATCCTTATTTACAAAACTACTTGTTACATATTCCTAGAAAATGATCACAGTAAATTGCATGATAGCCCATTAGAAGGCATCGTTTCCCATTTGTGTACAGCTCCTCAGATCCTCTGACTATGTCTCACTGGTTGATCCTAATCCCAGGTTGAAGACTTAAGTCTATGCCTTTGAATGTCCCAAGAGATGTGGCTGGAAATCACTGTTTTTTGTACAGTGTGGTTATTAGGTTTACAACACCTTAGGTTTGCAACAATGATTTTCATTAGCAATTATTTTTATGATTAATTGATTCATCTGTTTGTTTGTTTTTTTAAATCATAAATATCAAAGAAAAGCAGCAGATCCTTACATTTACCAAACTGAACCAAGCAGTTTGATATCTTTGCTTGGAAAATGACTGAAACGATGAATCAATTATCAAAATAGTTGGCAATTAATTGTCTTTAATTCCTCAGAAATCCTCAGACAGAGCTCTGTGGACCAGACTCAGCCTGGCTCAGAGTGTCTCGCTAATAACCAAGCTAAAACTGAGGCCACAGAAGTGAAGAAGAGCAGCTCATTCTTCTCAGTCTCGTCTCAGTCAAAGTCAAAGGCAGCTGGACTTGAAGAGGTCTTATCCCTCATCCTCCCTTCATTCTCTAACTAATCTGAATTAGAACCCTGTATTTAAAGTTGCGGGGGTTTTTGTCCAGAAGCTACATGGGTTGAAAAGTGACAAAGTTTTTTCGGAACCAAACAACAGGTCCAGTTGACTTGACATCTCCTGATTATTAACTTTTCTTGAACTGATGTTTATTTGTATTTCTGTACTGACATTCTGTTATGATTTGATTATTTCCCCAAAAGAACAAGAATCCAGCAGAGAATGAGACGCACTTTTTGGACGCATGTGATTCTCTAAGGACCAAGATCAGGACCTGCTCCAGCCACTGGCCTGATGACAACTTGTACAAGTACAAAGCAATGTACTTGTGTTTAACATTATCGAATTCAAAATTAACTGTGAGCAGCTGTTGTTTCCTGGTACCTGGAAGAAGAAGCAGAGGAGTCTGGGAGATTCTGAAAATGCCCTTAAATCAGCTGTGTCATTAAATGAGCTTCTGGTTTTGTCAAAGATGACCAGGTTATATAAGTTTTTCAGAAAAACTGATTCTTAGCACTGTGACTTGAATGTCATGGGAATAGATGAGACATAAAGCAAGTGTTCACGAGGTCTCAGCATAAGTGAGCTTTAGCAGCTCTAACTTGATTTTACCATGTGTGATTACACTTCTTGTGAAAATGTTACTTTGGTGTAAAAATGGCTAAAAGGCCACTGAAGTTCAGTGGACGTGTGGAGCAGAATGTCAAGTCAGCGGTGCCGTCACATTTGTAGCTATAGTGGGAGTTAATAGTGATGGGCCATCTGTCTTTATAATAAGTCTATACTGTTTAAAGTCAATGTACACAAATGTTAGGAATACTTTGACCCATTCTCATAACTATTGACTTATATGGTTATATTCATTATAATATGGTTTGATAAAATAAAATTCTTTATTCTTCCTCCCATTTTTCTTATATGATTCTGTTTTTCTTTCCTATTTAAATTTAATTCTGGGTTCAAGTTATCCTCCAAACTCCAACCTAGAATAACAAAAACCTCCACCCTGTTAGGGAGTGTTTGCTTTCCCTCACCAGCTGCTGCTCTCTGATCAATTGCTGACATTATTAGCTGGCAAAACCACTGTTTTCCAGGGAATCCTGCTCTCCGAACTCTCCCACACACACACACACACGCACACACACATACACACTCAAACATGCACACACACAGTTTGCTCCACCGTCTCCCTCAGCAGCTCAACCCCTCCCTGTTTCCTCATCCTTCCCTCAGCATCTTACTTTGCCTTAAGCTCAAAGCACTGATGCTTGAACAGTGTCCGTCATTTAATGAAGTTCCCGCTGTGGACAGCAGATGGCAGCAGCTCTCCTCTCTGGGCTGTAGCGGAGCTGTCCCTGGTCCTGAAACCTCCTCTCGCTCTTAAAGCACTCGGAACATTACCTATATTATACATAGTAAATGCAAAGATAATATATATATAAAACCTTTCTCTCCATCCAGGCTCCAAATGCACGATTGCTCCTTTAAACACTCTCTAAGTTTAAAGTCTTTTTCCTCAATAAAACACATATTTCAAATTTAAATGAAATAAAAAGTTCAATAGAAAAAAGTTTTAAAAATCTTCTCTTCAAACATATTTTCCTTCTTTTTTTTCCTCTATTTTTGTAAATCACTTTACAAGAGTTAGTCCTGGCTGCCACCTACCCTTTGATGTAAAATTTAAAAAAAAAAAAGTCCACAAAGTGAGATATTCAGTGAGTCCAGAGAGTGAGATAAAAGGAGAGAGAGCAGGAGAGGAGAGCTGTGCGCCCTCGTCGGCTGTCTGCAGAGGAAAGCGGAGCACTGAGGAGAGCAGAGGCACAAAAACTCCGGGGCGACCTCCACCGGGTCTGACGTACCCGAGCCTGCTGGTATAAATGAACCCACGGCGTCATCAGGCTCAGATGATCCCCGGCACCAGTGAGCGCACCCGGCTGTCAACACTGACGGGCTGCAACACACACACACAGCCCCCTACTCACTCACTCACTGACACACACACACACTCACTCTCTCTCTCACACACACACACACACACGTCATGCGTCCTGGAGGCGAGAGAGCGGTACCTCCGATGGAGCCCGGTAAGGCGCACAGCAGCAGCAGCAGCAGCAGCAGTCTGAGGGGCTGACTGTGTCCTGCTTGTCTGTCCAGCTGTGTGCCCCCCTACCCACCCCTCACCCCCCCCCTCCTCCTCCTCCTCCTCCTCCATCCACAGGGGAAAGTTGGTGGTGGCATGATGGATTTTACAAGCACAAGCAGCAACGACAGCAACGCAACCAGCTACCCAGCCGGGGTGGACGTGGTCGCAGACTGGGGCTCGGGTGAGAATGGCACCGGGTCCGGGTCCCTGCCAGAAGTGGAGCTGAGTTACCAGATCATCACCTCCCTGCTCCTAGGGGCCCTTATCCTCTGCTCCATATTTGGCAACGCGTGCGTCGTGGCGGCCATCGCCCTGGAGAGATCTCTCCAGAACGTGGCCAACTACCTGATCGGATCCCTGGCCGTGACGGACCTCATGGTGTCGGTGCTGGTGCTGCCCATGGCGGCCCTCTACCAGGTGTTGAACAAGTGGACGCTGGGGCAGGAGATCTGTGATTTGTTCATCTCTCTGGATGTACTGTGTTGCACCTCATCCATCCTGCATCTGTGCGCAATCGCCTTGGACAGGTACTGGGCCATAACAGACCCCATCGACTATGTCAATAAACGGACACCGAGGAGGGCTGCGATCCTGATCAGTGTCACTTGGCTGATTGGTTTCTCCATCTCTATCCCGCCTATGTTGGGCTGGAGGAGCGCAGAGGACAGGGCGAACCCGGACGCATGCATCATCAGCCAGGACCCGGGCTACACCATCTACTCCACATTTGGGGCTTTTTACATCCCCCTCATCCTCATGCTGGTCCTGTACGGGCGGATATTCAGGGCGGCTCGGTTCCGGATCCGCAAGACAGTCAAGAAAACAGAGACAACAAAAGTGTCAGACAAGTGCTCCACCGTGTCTCCGGCCGTCTTCCACAAGAGGACCAACGGGGAGGTCGGGGTGTCCAAACCGGGCTCCCCGTGCGTAAACGGCGCGGTGAGGCACGGAGAGGAGGGCGAGTCGCTGGAGATCATAGAAGTTATCAGCAACTCCAAGACGCACCTGCCTCTGCCCAACACCCCACAATCCTCCTCTCACGGCTACGAGAACATGAATGAGAGGAACTCGGGGGCCAAGAGGAAGATCGCGCTGGCCAGGGAGCGCAAAACCGTGAAGACGCTGGGCATCATCATGGGGACCTTCATCTTCTGCTGGCTGCCCTTCTTCATCGTCGCACTGGTGCTGCCTTTCTGTGCAGAGAGCTGCTACATGCCCGACTGGTTGGGCGCAGTCATCAACTGGCTGGGCTACTCCAACTCTCTCCTCAACCCCATCATATATGCCTACTTCAACAAGGACTTCCAAAGTGCTTTCAAGAAGATCATAAGATGCAAATTCCACAGACTGTGAACACACACGGTGGAGACATGTGTGTGTGTGTGTGTGTTTAAAGGAGAGCAGGAGATTAATCAATGACTGTATGGATCTGCAAAAAATAACAGACTTTTCATTCAGGGACTATTTTTTGGTGTGCGTAAAGGACAGTGTATAAAAAGAAAATCCAAGGTCACTGGCTATGAGATGAGACAGGACTTTGGCTCCTAATGTACAAGCTCATGTTTATTCAGTGTTGTAGCTCCAGTATATAGCCTATATGCGACGGCAGCCATCGTTGTATTGCCATGCAAAGACGTGTCATGTGCTGATTTCCATGCATTCTACCATGAGACACGCAAGGGTTTCTGTCCTACATCACGAGCTTTGTAGCACCGAAACAATAAAAGCAATCCGAGTTTGTCATTAAGAAATATGAGTGGATCTTTCTTAAAAAAAAACAACAAAAAAAAAAAGAAAGAAAAGAAGAGATCAGGAGCTGTTGTGACAAATCCCACCTCCACTTGTCTCATCATGCATCTTTATATATAGGATCATAAGGAGTATTTGTTGTGTTGGTGAGCAACTTTTCAATTTGCTCTGTCAGGCCCCATTGATGATAGTGATGGGGTGGGGGTGGGGGGGGCAATCAGGTCATCAGTGCATGGTGTGTTCGAGGTCTCTTGCAGCAAATGGGTATCAAACGAACTCTGATGTCCATCCATCAAATCCATCTCAAAGCAAAAAGCAAAAGGAGATGGGCAATTTTTTTTCTAAAATGGAGACAGGCATTACATTTATGATATAATATGTTCTCGATCCCCTTTCTCTCTCTTCTTCCCATCCCATCTCTCTATTTCTGACTCCCAGATTGCCCACTGTGTTTGTGTGTGTGAGAAAGACAGAAACAACAACATACTGAGAAGCTTGTTTGAGAGAAAAAATCAAGAGAGAGAGTCAAGCCTTTTTCTGTGTTCGAGTATTATACAGTACCATTTGGTCTATAGTGCATTGAGACAGGCTGCTATGTCATTAGTGTGAAATAAATCAGTGCTAAATTTAGCACGTAAACACATAATAAAACAGGGTTGCTCAGAGAAATAGACTCACGTGAGCAGGAAACCTCCTCGCTGCATAACTGCTCTCGTTCATCCATCAAACAAACCCAAGACACAAATCCACTTATGGCCCGATGAAAAGATAAAAGAAGGTCAGGCATTAAAAAGAGGAAGGAGCAAAACAACTTTCAGGAAGAAGCCCCAGTGAGGGCCATTTGGCTCATTGTCGTGGCAACGCATCAAGCCCAAGGCATCATGGGTCGGTCGGAGTGGCGGGCCGGCTGGCTGAGTAATGACAGACCTGGGATGTGAGATGCAGTGCGACAGTTCGGAGGCGACACCTGTGGCATACAAACACCTTCTGCTGAAGTGGTCTGATGCTCAGCGAACGTTACAGCAAAACACAAATTATCAAAATTAATCTACATAAGCATTTATAAGCAGAAACAAACACTTAGATAATGATTCCTAACACGCTATAAAGCAACTGTAAACAGATTTGAGGTTTATGTTTATTTATTTGTTTGTCATCAACCATAACTCTCTCTGCGTATAAATAGTTCATGAATGATCGATAACACAGTAAAACAAAGCTGCAATCATATTAAATCGTATATCATTACACACATGAACAACAAATCCTTGAAGCGTCTTATAAATATTTTATCAAGAAGGAAGAAGTCATAAAAACTCTCCTCTCTCTCTTTGCCACAGGTTTCCATTCTCCATCTGGTCACTTTTGCTCTGGAGTGCATCAGGGCGACATCAATGCACTCAAAATGCTTTCGGGAAAATCATACCTGCGACCTGCAGGTCAAGTTCTGGGTTTATGACAAGCTCGGGGAGGCCCGCAGAGGGTGTGGTAAAAATTTTTTCAATTGTGAGTCTGTGACTGTGTCTAAGACCATTAAAATCATTACATTTTGGCCCTGATATATGGGATTACAAAACAGCTGACCTCATTTGAACTATGCCGTAACATCAAAGGTTTGGATTGCAGGACTGTGTTAATCCCACCCACTCTGGGAGCCTTACATGTAATGTAGGTAGGTGGGTGCAGTGTGATGACGCAGGAGCTTCCCCTTCAACCAGGCAAAAAAGGAGTGGGGAGGAGAGGAGAGGACGTTATATAAAATAGCACTGCTAACAGGGGGATTACAGGATTTATTACAAGTGTTCCACTGCCCTGTGCTCTGGCTTAAAACTGAGGAAAACAGTACCAGATTTTGCCTATACAGTAGTTTGTTATTGGTCCTATAGGAGCATTTTAGTGAGGATGAACAGCGGGTTAAAGAACAGTCAAGTGCAAATGTAAAGCTCTTGTTACAAAACATTTTCCAACACTAGGCTCCAAACCTCCTCCTCAAACAACACACAAGATGTTAAACATTTATAGATTTTGCATAGAAGCGTAACAACAAAATAACAAGTTTATTCCAAAGGCTGCCCTGTCGATTAACGTGACATTTATTTTGGCCACATGATTGTAATTGTTTCACTGCGCTACTTTGAAATCGATCCTAACAATCGATATCAAACAACAGCTGCCACATGAAAATGTGCTCAATACTGGCATTATGGCTTTTATTTGTATGTTAGGTCTTAAAAACGTGAAGCTGCAAAAGCACCGACAATCAATCAAAGAAGGACAACTTATTAATATTAATTACTTTTATTGATGCACTTATTATTTTAAACTCAATTAATTAGTTTTGAGATGGAAATGTAGGAAAAAGTTTTGAATTAACCAAACAACTAATTTTGATCACACAACACTGAAAACAGATGTTCGTCACAAAGAGTCTTAGTCAGCACGTACCAGAGGCTGCACTCATGTGTGGTCTAAAAATATTTGTTGCAATACAGAACATCAAGAATTTGTGACCTAAACATCTTGAGTCGGTAAATATTTTAACTATTTTAAGGGAAGTCCCACTTGCAGAATAAACTGTGAGGAGGCAGCTGAATTAGATTTGATCTGGTCACAAGCATCATGATGTGTTTTGGTTTTTTGAATTCAGAATTTTTGTCCCATTGAAAACACATACAGGACACATTTATAGTGGTTTGGTTACATCATTGTCATTAATTTAATGTACATAATGTACGACCAATCAACCTTAAAGGATCCATTTCACTGTAAGTACTTTCAAATATAATCCTATAAAATACAGAAAATGAAAAAATGCGAATCTACTCATGGTGTGTTTGCTCCTATGGTTTTGAAGAAGTTCGTGAGGGGGTGAGCAGAAAAGAGAAGTATGCCATAAAAAGGAAGAGAAAGGGCAGAGATGAAAAAAAAAAGGTTTAGTAGACAATTTTTGGCAAAGACGAGGAGAAAGTAAGAAAGAGCCAGATATGACTGAACACTCAGTGCAACATATGTTTCTGCTTCGCCCCCTCCTACTTCAGGGTCTTTTTGATCCGTCAGAGTTTTTTCAGGGATCTCACAGCCCACAGCCCGTCACACGCCCGAGGCTCTCGCTCTCTCTCCGTCCAAGCCTGAGAGAGAAGCAGGAAGGGAAGAGCACCAGAAAACTCCTTCTGACGTGGAGAAATGAGAGTTTAGGTGCTTTCAGACACGGTCATGTTTTTTTTTTTTTTTTTTTTATTTACTACAAAGGTTAGTTTACTTTTTTTAGAAACTGATGCATCACTTCTGTTTTGCACTACGGTCCAAATATTGATGGATGAAAAAGAGAGTGTGTACAGAGCAAACTTCCTGCCACACAAACTCTTTGATGGAGGGCGGGCGTCACGTGTTTAAGGACAGCAAACGGACAAAAAGGCAAGAGTAAACAATGTCGAGTGCTTTCTGCCACTTTAACAAACAATCTGAAAGCGGAAGAAGAGTCACACTCCAGTGTCCACTGCTTTTACAGACAGTGAGAAATAGTGAGAGAACTCTTCTATTTCCTTCAACATGAGACAAACTTTCGCCACTGATTTGTTTTTTCCTACTTTTCCTAGAAGACAACTCAGTGTCGCTAAAACTTTGATGGGATGAAAAATGCGAGTAAACACAGAGCGGATGAGATGGAGCGCCCAACATCAACTGCGTGACACAAACGCTGAGTGTGTTACTCACAGTGTCTAAACAAAGGCTACTCGAAACAAAACAAGCCCCTCGCAGTTTGCCTGGAGGCGTGTGTGTGACTGTGTGTGAGTGTGTGTGTGTTAAGAAGGGCAGAGGCTAGTGGAGACATCATCGGCTGTGGAGGCCATTTGAGTTCAGCCACTTAAAGGAATCGTCTACCTCGATTGAAAACTTGTCGTTATTTACACTATTAATTTATTCGGCGTTTATTTAAAACTCAAAGACTCATCAACTCATCTTTTTCTAATGATGTCAAGAGTACAGTTAAAACAGAATAATTACCCGCTTACAAAATTAACGAGAAAACAAACAAAAACAACAGAGCGCAGTGAAAAACAGTCACATTCAAAAGCTGAGTTTGTAGTCGTGGTTTTAAACTGACCTACAGGCACAACTATGCTAAGTTTTAATGTGTCTTGTAAAATGTTCCAAGTGTGCAGCACAAAAACCAAAAGCAGCTTTCCCAAATTCAGTCTTTGCACACAGGACTTCGAGCATCAGTCTTTCACTCGAACGGGCCAAATAGTGACTATGGGACCAGTTTAATAAGGAAGTGATGTAAGATGGTATGTTAACATTAACCATAAACCAGGACTGGCAAGAGGACGGCCTCAATAATCCACTTTCAACTGAGCGAGGAGAATTAGCTCTGTTTCTGTACAAATCCAGTTTTTGTCAAAGCTTGCTGACAAGTGTGTCAATGCAAAATTTGGACAGAAATTTTTGATTCAGCCAGACCAAGATATTTATAGTCCGAGACCCTATACTTTTATATTATGTCAATTCAGAGTGGTGATTTGCAATTACATGAAAAACAAAACATTCAAATTAAAAAGTGCATCTTGCAATTTATCAAAGTTTTGTTGAGTGTGCAGGATTAGCAAAGCAATGCAGAACTGGGCATCACAGTTTGTTATACAGGATGTGCTACTGTTAATACAAATTGAGAACAAGACAGGACCCAGTACTGAACCTTGTGGAACCTCTGACAGTGATAACAAAATACAAAATAATGAGATCCTGAAATCACACATTGCTGTCAATCAATCAGTCCTGTAACCATTTACAGGAATTAGAATCAAAACAAAAGCTCAACATTCAACCAAACGTCAACCTGAACTTTATTGCCTTAAGGGGAAATTTGTCTTATAGCCAGAACAGAACAGACACAGACTGTAATAACCTCCCTGCTGATACCTTAGATCTTGTGACTGTTACCACTGTTACCACCGCTAGGTGGGTTGATCCCAGTCTCAATTAATCTATTCGTCAGTACGTCAGTACTTTTAGTCCATGTTTGTCTTGTTGATGGGCTTTTTGTTGATCCATTCTTTACACATGACATCTGTCCGTCCTCTGTTGCTTCTCCTGAGGTTTCTTTTTTTTTTTCTACATTAGGGAGTTGCTAAAACCCACTACGCAAGCTCTCATAAAACAACTAACAGCATAATATAAAGTCTGTAATACCATCATCCAACCCCAATTAACATCATCATTATCGCTCAGAAATCTCGTATCTGAGATTCACGATCAGCTGACGCGTCCTGATCATTCAGCAGTTTACTGGCACGAGAGATAAAAGGATTTCTCACCTTGTTAGACCTGGACTTTGCGCTGAGTCTCTGTCCGGAGGAGAGAAGCTCAAATTCTCCATCTAGAGGAAGAAGAGGACACAAAATGGTTCTTTTGCAGAAAATGTGAGTTAGTTCGCACAACTCAAGTTGCAAGTTGCAAGTCAAGTTGCTTCTACTCCGCTACATTTGAGAGGGGAATACTGTACTTTTCACTCCACCACATTTATGTGACAGTTACCAGCTTCCTATCAGATTAAGATTTTACATAAAAAACATATAAGCTTATGAAGTACAACACATTGTGACAAACCAGTGGTCCACAACATTTTTGGTTTGTGACCAAGGCTTCAAAACCATGTGGGTAGTAGCATAAATGATCTGTCAAGCCATAATCAGGTTAATGAAAAATCTGCATTACAATGTGGAAATACAGAACAGGTTAAAATGAAACATTGGAAAATGAATATTGACAATGTTTAATTAAAGTGATCAAGCAAAGGGAAATTCACACTATAGACACCAGTGAAATCTAATCTTGATCTGTGACTCCTAACTTGTCTCTGATGTCAAACTGTATTAATATAATAAGTAAATAAGCATAAATATGTAAAATTATATACAACTTCTTTATTTTACTTGCTTACTTTTTGTTTGAGCTTGCATCATTTTGGTTATAGAAATATGCCTCGAACATAAACATAAGGCAAAATGTATGATATACAATGATACAGTATTATTATTATGATTATTTTTGTGTTGTTAAACTGAGCCTATACATTCCACTGTGATGACTAAACATCTTTGATATCGTTGTGGCTGTTGATATGTATTTCCCCTTACCTTAACCTGCGCCCAGCCTTATCCCTAACCCCAACCAGTCATCCTCTGAGATGCTTAGCTCGACTCCAACCTCACCCTAACTTTAACCACTCATCTGTGCTACACCAAACCACAAGTCCTAACCCCAACTGCGGAGGTGGCACTTCAGGAAAACTCAATTCTAATAGAACCTTATTCAGCGAGGAAACAGACTTCGACACAACACCGGCATCATGATGGATGGCCACTGTTAAACGTAGCAGAACCGCACAGGAGCTGTTTCTTGGATGATGTCTGGTGATGAATAGCACTGAACACAAGCAGCCCGCTAGTAAAACATCTCTGGTTACCTGCATCACCCTTTGCATGGATTCAGCTTTCTTCAAGTAGTTGACATAATCGTACAACCATCGTGTCGAGTAAAGTTTTTGTAGTAAGGACAAGATCATCGCACCACTTTATCTTGTGACTTTGGAGGAGGACCAAGATAGGAAACCACTCGATTAAACTGCTGAGCTGGAAGGTGTCTTCATGAAGCAATGATTTTCTGAATCTCCACCAGCTCACACACTAGATAAAGAGAGACGGCCTTTGCATATTGAGAGACAGTTTATTCACTTCCATAAAAGTGGAGGTTTATTTGAACCATTAGACAGTAGATGAGCTGCATCTCAAGGCAGTTGCCATCCACCAGCAACACACTATTGGTTTAGTGGCAAATTATTTTATAATTTCCTGAATTTTAATTGCAAAAGATCATCATGAAATAATTACCTCTAATATATCTATCTCTATCTATACTCACATGATATAGCTTCACAAAACAAAACAGAAAGGTGCAGACAAATCAGACAAGCAGAGCGACAAATCTTTACAGCAATAACAGCAGATGAGGAATCAAACTTTTCATAGAGCCACAGCAGGAAGAAATCAGCAGCTTGTCTCTCTGTCTTTTGCAAAAAAACACACTGTCACAGCGTAACATCTGTCACAGGCAGCTCTTTGCCTTCATTTCAAGAGCGTATTTGATGATGGCGGCATTTAAATGTGACGTTCCAGTCTGAATTAAGTGCTGATTAAATACATTTTAATCTTTCTGTGACTTAACACTTATGTTGAGCACCGCCTGGCGAAGGAGGCTTGAAACATGACAGAATACGCGAATGCAATGCAAAATACTTTTGATCTTTATAATGCTGCTTGACATGAAAAGGAGAAGTACAAATAGAGTGAAAAGCAAAAATAGAAAAATGAATTTCAGCAGCGGTGGAAAGTGAGTAAAGAGGTGTGTTTACTTTAAGTACAATTTTGATGTGCTTGCACTTTACTTGAGTTTATTACTGAGCTACTTTATACTTTTACTTGATTACATTTCAGACGTATATATTGTACTTTTTACTTATGAATATGTCATATAGATTAAACTGCCCAGTAGTGTATAAAATAGCTAAATTAGCTCCACGTCCACCAGATGCCACATCAAGATGCTGCTTACACGTGGACGCATCAGTCATAATAATCCAGTAATATAAGGAAAACATCTCCATACTTCTTGTGCCACTGAGTTTCAGCAGCCTCATACATCACAGTGATAGATAATGAATATTTACAGTACAAACTCTGGATGCAAATTTGACTTGTTAGAGATCCCAAAAAAAGCCAGTTGAGTCCAATATTTACTTCATTATCTCCCAGATTTTCAAGTTCTCAGTCAGATGTAACAAAAAATGTACCTTGTATATGTGAGTGTGTTCTTTCCCCAAAAGGCTGTAGTGTTTGTTTT